>JANAVB010037420.1:6661588-7304070 GCA_029216955.1 Iris pallida
TGTGATACATCTCTCTTCATCCCGTGCCACCAAAGATGTTTCCGTAAGTCACGGTACATCTTGTTAGCACCAAGGTGAATAGAATATCTTGATCGGTGCACCTCCTGCAAGACTGCCTCTATCAGCTCTCCCTTTGGCACATACAATCGGCTACCATACCTCAAGGATCCGTCCTCTGCTACGGTGAAGTCATCCAGCAATCCAGCTAAAGCTTGGGCTTGAAGTCTACGAAGGCTCTCATCTGTAGACTGTGCCTCCCTGATCTGCTCCATCAAACCTGACTGAATGTCAAGCGCCATCATCTGTATCACTGATCCTGGCCGAACTATCTCGATACCGAGCTTCTCCAGATCTTTCCACAAATGCCGATCTATCATCAGATACCATGCCATCGGATGCCTGCTCAGCGCATCCGCCACCACATTTGCTTTTCCGGGGTGATACTGTAAATCGATGTCGAAGTCCTTCATCAACTCCAACCATAGTCTTTGCCTCATGTTCAGCTCTTTCTGCGTGAACACATACTTCAAGCTCTTGTGGTCAGTAAAAATTTTCACACGCTCTCCGTATAAGTAATATTTCCATAACTTGAGTACAAAGATCACCGCAGCAAACTCTAGGTCATGGATAGGATAGTTTCACTCATGAGTCCGTAATTGCCTAGATGCATAAGCAATCACTTTCCCATGCTGCTGTATGACACATCCTAGCCCCTTTCTCGAAGCATCGCTGTATATGGTGAAACCTCCAGATCCTGAAGGTAATGTCAGAACTGGAGCGGTCGTCAGCCTCCTCTTCAGCTCCTCATACACTGTCTGGCAGTCCTCTGACCAGATGTACTCTGCGTCCTTTCGCGTCAGCTTCGTCATGGGTTCGGCTATCCTAGCAAAGTCCTGGACGAACTTTCTATAATAGTCTGCTAAACCCAAAAAGCTCCTGATCTCTGAAACTGACGTCGAAGCCTTCCAAGTCTCAACGACAACAATCTTCCTGGGATCCACCGAGATCTCCTCTTCAGTAACTACATGGCCGAGAAACTCCACTCGGTCTAAAAAGAGCTCACACTTCAACAATTTGGCATATAATCTCTCCTGCCTCAGAATCCCCAAACTGTCCGCAAGTGCTCTGCGTGCTCCTCCGGTGTCTTCGAGTATATTAGGATGTCGTCGATAAATACTACGACGAACTTATCCAAATACTGGTGAAATGTCTTATTCATCAAATTCATAAAGACAGCTGGCGCATTTGTGAGACCAAATGGCATCACCAGAAACTCGTACTGCCCATACTTCGTGTTGAACGCCGTCTTCTGGATGTCTGCTGCCCTGACCTTCACCTGGTGGTACCCGGATCTCAAATCTATCCTAGAAAATACTTTCACCCCGCTCAACTGGTCGAACAAATCATCTATCCTGGGCAGAGGATATTTGTTCTTAATGGTGATGGTATTCAAGGCCCGGTAGTCAATACACAACCGAACTGTACCATCCTTCTTAGGCACAAAGAGCACTGGCGCTCCCCATGGAGAAGCACTAGATCGAATGAAATCCTTTTTCAACAGGTCATCAATCTGCTCCTTCATTTCTACGGCCTCCTTGGGGTTCACTCTATAGCAAGCCCGGGATACTGGTGATGAACCCGGTACTAAATCTATAGTAAACTCCATATCTCTGTCAGGCGAAAGTCCTGGAAGATCCTCTGTGAATACATCGATAAACTCCCTAATGATAGGGTGTGGCGGTGCTATCTCCCCAACTGTCGCACAACAGTTCGGCTCTAGGCTGATCTTCGGTCCTGTCCTCCTGACACTGAATGGTGCCGTACCTGGGGGACTGAACAGAATACTACCCTCATGACAGTCTATAGCTGTATGGGCATAGCTAAGCCAGTCCATCCCCAATATGATATCATACCCGGGGAGTGGCATCACAAAGAAACGTCCTCTAAACTCTCTTCCAGCTATAGTAATAGATCATCTATAGATAGCTCTAATGGGCACTGGTCCGCCTCCCGTCATTACTCTACTCATCTCCTCGGTAGGTGTATCTACTAAGTGGTGTTTATGCAAAAACTCTAATGACAGGAAGCTATGAGATGCACCAAAATCAAACAAGCATAGAGCTAGAAAAGTATGCAAATAAATATGACCTGTGATGATGTCAGCCAAATAATCGGGCTCCGAATCCTGCTCCGGCTCTGGCTCAATAGCCAGACTATAAGTCTTCCCCTGGGGTCCCTTCTGCTGTTGCAAATGTTGCCTAAACCTCTCCTGCTGAGTCGGGAGCGGCCCTCTAGGTATCTTGGCTACTGGGTAGTCCCGAAGCTGATTGGTGGCAGACCTACAAGCTAAACACTGCCCCAATCTCTTCCTACAGATGAAAGCGTCGTAGCCTACCCTTTTACAGAATCCACACAAAGCTCCCTTCTGCTGCTGACGGGGTCCCGGGGATCTAACTGGCGGGGTCAGGTGATGTGGTGTGGGAGGACGGTATGTCTGCTGGTGTGGCGTCAGTGCTTTCTGCTGGAAAGCCTGACGCTTGGAGGGTCCCTCAAGGTGTACAGAAGCCGGCCTCTTGCAAGACAGAAGACGCTCCTCAATGCTCCGGGCCAACTCTAGGCTCTGGTAGTAGTCAGTCGTACCGTTCGCCACTATAAGAATGCCAATGTCTGGAACTAGTTCATGGCAAAACCTATGCGTCATCTCCTCTGGGTCTGCAACTAGACTAGGAGCGAAATGGCTCAGGCGACTAAACTCCGCTGCATACTCAACGACAGTACGATTTTCCTGCTGGATGTTCTGGAATCGTAGCCCCATGGCTACCCTAGCGGTGGTCGAGAAGAATTTCTTCTTGAACTGGGTCTTGAACTGATCCCAAGTGGCCCTCCCTCTCGCGAATAGCGGCTCATTCCGAAACCAAACTCCTGCCAAGTCTATCAGCAGAAATCCTGCTGTCTCGACCTGGAGGTCATTCGGCAACCTAGCTCCAAGGAGCTTCCTCTCTACCGAGTCTAGCCAGTCATCTGCTACTACTATGCCCTCAGTCCCTAAGAACTCCTTGGGGTTCAGACCCATGAAGTCCTTGATTGTCCCTGCTCTCTGTCGTGGCTCTACAGGTAGTGGGACCACGGTACGTTCCTCAGAACACTCCATGCTCTGGCGGAGTAGGGTAGTCTGCTCCTGATGGGTCGTTAGGAACCCCTGGATCAGAGTGAGCAGTTGGTTCCCGTCGAGTGTGACGGAAGCCTGGGTGGGTATAGTGATAGGTGGTGGTGGGAGTATCGGGTCTTGCTGGGACTGTGATGTGGAAGGTGGTGGAGGCATCTGGGTTTGTAGATTTGTGGAGTGGGGGAATATGGTTGGTGGAGGTGGAGGTACATCGGTCAACTGGTCAGCTGACTGGATAGGGAGTGTGCCATTCTCAGGTGTGACATACTGGGATGAACGAGTAAGCACCATCTAAATAAAATAAAAAGGACTTATAAGGACTCTTTAAAGTAAATAGTCATAAATAACAAGGAAAATCCAATTTGTAATAACGAACATGTGATGCGTTTCCTATGTTGCAATCCTAGTATTCATCTAGGTGTTCTTAACATCATTCCTAATGTTGTCTAATTACCTTAAGTTCCTAATTGCAGGCAAGCTTGGTACAATAACGTAACCAAACAATTTAGTCAGGACCTGCATGGGCGACCACTAAAAACAAGTCATGATCCGCTACCCAAATTGTTGGGCCGGGACGAGTCATGTCCAGCCTACGCTTGAGATAAGCGCAGTAAGCTGTTCTAGAGATAACAAGATAAGACTAAAGATGCTAACAGTTCTATAAGTAAAGAAGAGTCATAAATGCTCCAAACATAAAAGTCATCTCATATAATAGTAAGTCCAAGTCCAAGTCCGAAATATAAAACTGGATATAGGTCCAGTTATAAAATACGTAGTCTAATACATGACTACACTAAATATCCCGAGCAACTACACAAACTAGACGAGTTTCCCCGCAGGTACATCCTCGTAAGACAAAGCCTGGTCCTCGGCATTAACTCCATAATAAGAGTCACATAGCAACTCCTCCTCAGTAAGAATACCTACAACATTATCCTGTCAGAACGGAAGCAAGTACTGATTCTAACAAACTAAATATACGAAGCATGAACAAAAATGTAATAACTGGAATCATGGCATATCATGGTTTAATTGGTTCTTTTTAGAAATGACAACATATAGTTTAAAAGTTTAAAACCGTAGCATGTACGTGAATCGGTCAATAGGTGAATAGAATGTACAGCGGCACATATCAAGTTTTCTGGCATGCACATACGTGCACGAACGACATCGGTGTATATCCATACACAAACGCGAGATCAGAACATACGACAAAGTTACATATAGAATATTACCGTACGCGATAAATACATACGGAGAAGGGGGTCGTGATCACGTACATTACTAACAGTTTCCCCTTAACCCGTTATTTAAACATGTGAGAGATATGAAAAACTGTCCTAAACATGGTAGAGACTGAAAGTAATACAACATGTAAAGTTTTAACTTGCTACCCCAAGGATCAGCATTTAACATGGTTGGAAAATCACAGTTTATTGTTACAGCAGCATGTAAAGTTTGTAGAAGTACTTGCCTTTAGCAAAGCAAAGCAGCGATAAAATGCTATAGATGTCTGGTGACTCATCACTGTAGAAATAACACATAAACTTAGTTTTTATACTAAGTTAAACACTAAGACACTAGTGGTGCAACACGACTTTCTGACTGGACACCTAGCCAAATGATGACTTTAACATAGGAGACCAATGTGAGATGACACAATACTATAATCTAACTTTCTAGGACCTTTACACTAGTGCGAGGTGAGGTTCAATAAGACTAAAACTCAAAACAATACAAAAAGTTACAAGTCGTAATTATTCCATAATTAAATCAACTGTACACTATGTTCCAATAATTTTTGAGATAGACAAAAGCTCAATTTTACATAAAACAAAATACCAAAATGATCCTTGTTAATTATAGAAATTTATACTAATTTTTTGGAATTTATAAACCCTCATAAATAATTATTAAAAATCAGCAAACATAAATATACTAAAAATGAGTTCTGTTTTTCTATTTTTATAAAATACCAAAAGCACTTATTAAATGCTGAAAAAATTATAATAAATTGTCTAAATTAACATAGTATTTAAATATAATTTTTTCCAGAATTTTACAGCACTTAAAACATATATAAAAATTCAAAAACAGCAAACAACAGTTTCTGGAAAATAATTAATTAATTATTTACTATTTTGTCTTTGTATTCAAAATTGAACCGAAGTTCAAATACTGGACCCAGAGCCATGAATCAAGTCCAATATGACTTGTACAGACTCTGAATGTATTAGACACAATTGGGCCCAAAAAATCCATGCTAGGTTTGGACATCAATTGGTCATAACAAATAAATACAAGAATTTAAATAATAATAATATATTTTTAGAGTGGTAAAAATATACAAGTCACAAAATTATATAATAAAATAATCTTGTAAAATTTTACATCATAGCATTTGCACAAAGTAGAATTTAAAATACCTACATAAATATATAACAACAATATTGATATATACATATATATATATATATATATATATATATATATATATATATATATATATATATATAATATATATATATATATATATATATATATATATATATATATATATATATAAGAAATACTAAATATAAAATATAAAATATATATATATATATATATATATATATATATATATATATATATATATATATATATATATATATATATATATATATAAAATATATATATATATATATATATAAGAAATACTAAATATAAAATATATAAATACCAATATAAAATATATATATACATATACAAATACTGTATATATACATATATAACAGTATATATATAATAATATATATACATAAATACATAAATACATATATACATATGTATATATGTATATATATATATATATATATATATATATATATATATATATATATATATATATATATATATATATAAATATATATATATATATATATATATATATATATATATATATATATATATATATAAATATATATATATATATATATATATATATTATATATATATATATATATAATATAATATATATATATATATATATATATATATATATATATATATATATATATATATATATATATATATATATATATACCTTTATATATATATATAAATATATAAATATATAAATATATAAATATATAAATATATATATATATATATATATATATATATATATATATATATATATATATATATATATATATATATATATATATATATAATAAAATAAAAGAAAACAAAAAGAAAACAAAAAAGAAAATAAAACAGAGAGAGGGGGGGGGGGGGGTTCGAACTCGGCCCAGAGGGGTCGGGTTCTTGGGCTCGGTCGGGCTGGCCAGGGGGTCAGCCCGAGCCATTTGTTTGGGAACGGGCTTGGGTTAGTTTTAGGTTAGTATTAGGTTAATGGGTCTAAACCCGATAGCACTTGGTCTCTGTGTCCTGACAGTTAAGGACACACGAGTCTCTGTCCGCGTTATGCACGACACGCACGGGTCAAGTTTTACGTGTCCAGACTCACCATCATGTCGCGCGTGTCCTGGCGAGTCATATATGTGAAGACGAGACACGTACGACACGAAAATAGGGTTGACACGTACGTGTCCGACGAACTGGGGGTCGTGGAGGGTGCTGACGGCGGCTAGAGGCGTCGTCGTCGTGGCGCTCGGGTGGCGCTGCACTCGCCGGAGCGCGGCGAACTCTACGGTGGTGGTTGATGGTGGTGATAGCTGCTGTGGAGGTGGCGGTGGGGTATGGCCGGATTTAGGGTTACGGTGAAGAGGAAATGGGGGAGACGGTGGTTGTGGTGGTCGGGTTTTTACCTAGGGTTAGGGTTTCGGGGTCGGGGAGTCTTTATAGACAATTTAGGGCGGTCGAGGCGGTCTAGGTCGGCCGGAAATGGCGGAGATAGGTCGGTGGTCGTCGGGGGGCAGCTGGCCAGTCGTCGGGGGTGGGTGAAGTAGGTTTAGCAGTTAGGTCCCCCAACTTTTAGGATTTACAGATAGGTCCCTCCCCTATGCTAATACAAAAGTAAATTTGCATAACACAGTTAAAACAATTTACTAAATTATAAACCGATATAATAACAATCTAACAAATTGCATAATGACATTAAAACAATTTTAAATATTACAAAACGATTTTAAAACAATTCAGTTTATTACAAAATAATATATTTTAATTTAAAAACTATTTAAAAATTATCTAACAATTCTAGAAAAATTCCTAAAAATTATAATAAATTATTTTAAAGCTAAATAGGTCATTAGCAACTAATTAACACTAATTAAACCCAATTTAAAAAATAGGGGCTGATAGTAACTCTTGTTGGAGGAAGAATTATCCAACTTGTTACCATCCATATGTCAGAACGACACATCATATGGTAAGTTGTTGGCAAGAATCGCTCCTTAACTTATCTTACCATCTCGTGTATCAAGATAACACGCCATATGGTAGGATCAATTGAACTAGGAACTAGATATAATTTTAGATTTCTTATTTAGGTTTTCTAAAGCTGAAAGTTTCTAAATTTGGCTAACTCTCGAAATTATTGAAAATTTCGGCAGAGTCTCATTTGTATTTATTGATTCTAAAAATTTCACAATAGATAAAATATAATAATCGGGTACGCCGACCCCTTCGGTGGAGCAACTCTCAACACCGGACCACGCATTTAATATCCGGGTACGCCGACCCCTTCGGTGGAACAACTCTCAACATCGGACCACGCATTTTATAATACATAGTTAAAAAAATGTAAAGCCTTCTTACCTTATCAAGCAAACAAGCAAGCAATCAATTTATTTTGGTTGCTACAACTTTTTCCTCCTAAAAGCTATCCAAATTCAATAAACAAGATTTATTAGTATAAAGGTACTAAAGTCTCACTTCCAATGTCACTAAATGATTTGAATATTTAGCAATATTGGATTTATAACACTACATACATAATTAGATTTAAATATTCATTTCAACTCATACTTATTACATGCATGATTAGCTTCTTGAAAGTGCAAAAGAAGTTCAAACTTGAAAATTTATAGGTGTAAAGTTACCTTAGTATATAGGTGCCTAAAAACATCTATTTTAACTAAATAATTCAAGCCAAGTATGTTAAATAAGTATATTTTTAATTGTGGACAGAATTGACTTAATATGTTAAAAATCGAAAACTAATTCTTATGTATACATATTCAAGCAAGGAAATATAAATTTATATATATTTCTTTTAAGTGTATATATTAAGTTCCTAATTTATGCCAAGGCTTACAAATGTCCAAGAATGTGTGCCTACATATTGTGCCCAAGTATGAATAGATATACAAGTATATATAACATCACAACAAAATTAAGATTTGGAGTGTCCATTTATGTTGTGTCCGACACATTGTGTCAAGAAGTTTGTGTATATATTTTTACATATATGGAAAGATGTGTCAATGATGTTTGTGTATGTATTTCTATATAAAACTTTTAGGCATGTTTAGGTCAAGAGTGTGTATATGTATGAAAGATATATATATATATATATATATATATATATATATATATATATATATATATATATATATATATATATATATATATATATATATTGTCAAGTTGTATATTTTTTTTTTTCAAGTTGTATATTGTCAAGTTGTATATATATATATATATATATATATATATATATATATATATATATATATATATATATATATATATATATATATATATATCTATATATATATATATATATTTTTTTTTTTTTTTTTTTGGTGTCCGCGCATCCCCATCCACCCCGTGGCCACTGCCACCCAGCCGGGTGGATGCGGGAGGGGGGGGCTCGATCCCGGGTCTCCCCGCCGAGAGCCCCCCCCCCTCGTGCCACTCGCGCTACGAGCGCCGGACATATATATATATATATATATATATATATATATATATATATATATATATATATATATATATATATATATATATATATATATATATATATATATATAGGTCTCATGCAAAATAATGATTTCAAGGATTATTCATACACTTTTCTTCATACATAGATATATATACATAATCACAACCAAAAATTTAAATGTTAAGTGTTCATAATGAGTTCCTACCCAAATTTTAGACTTATTTGCACATTACAATTTCATATATTGCATTTGGTTAATAATTTCATAAAATCCAGAATTAATATATAACTATATTAATTCAAGGAAATTAAGAGAAATAAATTAAAAACAATTTTCAAGAGGAGAGAGGGGAGAGGACTTGCCTTTGATTCCTTGTGTTGGGTCTAGGTATTCTCCCAATTTTCCTATCACAATCCAAATCAAAGATTATATATATATATATATATATATATATATATATATATATATATATATATATATATATAATATATATATATAATCAAACCCAATTTCGACCTAGGTTTGAAATTGAAATTAGGAAAAATATCAATTCTTACCTAGATTTATAAGAAGAGGAGGAGAAAAGTAGTGGAGTGGTGTTGGGGGTGGTGGCCGGCGGTGGCGGGTGGCCGGCGGCAGCAGCAGCCGGCAGTAGCAGCAGCAGTGGGTTGTGTGATGGTGGGTTGGAAGATGTAACGCCCGTAGTTCGTATTACGTATTTTGGTATACGTGTACGTATTTTGACTCATATTGCATGTCTCATTGCATGGTCTATTTGCATGATCTATTTTGGCATTTTATTTGCTTGGTTCGGTTCGGTTTGCTTGGTTCGGTTTTGGCATGTGGACCAACCCCACCTACCACTCACTCTCTTCCTTTATAAGCCACCAACCCCTTTCTCTCTCCTCATTCACTTCTTCATTACTTCTTCTTCCTCCATTAACTCTCTCCACCTACCAAGAGAGGCTTAGGCAAGTGCAACTTGCTTCATAGAGGAACTCAAATTTTGTTGTTTTATTTTCTTCCTCACGAGATTCTAAGACACTTTAGTACTTAGTATTTTCAATTTCCATGGTTTATTTCTTGTAGATCTAAGTTTGTTGTATTTTCTGATTTTTTGGGTTTTGATCTATCAAATTTTATTATTTTCAAGTTTTGCTTGTTCCATGTTGTAGAAAATTTTATTCTACCCCATTTTGACCTATAGAAGTCTAAATTTGGACTTATAGTGAAGGTTTTATAGAGCTTGGAAGCTATGGGTTCCATGGCCATCCTTCTCAGATTTTCGGAGAAGATGGGTATCCATCTACCCTGCCGCATGGATGGGTACCCATCTACTGCCGCATGAGACCCCCATCCACTTTGCCGCATGGAACTTATCCATCCTGTCGCATAGATGGGTATCCATCTACCCTGCCACATGGATGGGTACCCATCTACTGCCGTATGAGACCCCCATCCACTTTGCCGTATGGAACTCATCCACCCTGCCGCATAGATGGGTATCCAACTACCCTGTCACATGGATGTGTACCCATCTACTGCCGCATGAGACCCCCATCTACTTTGCCACATGGAACTCATCCACCCGGCTGCATAGATGGGTATCCATCTACCCTGCCGCATGGATGGGTACCCATCTACTGCCACATGAGACCCTATCCACATTTCCGCAAGGAACCCATCCATCCTGCCGCATAGATGGGCACCCATCTATCCTGTCGCATAGATGGGTACCCATCTAATGCCGCATGAGACCCCATCCACCTTGCCCTTATAGAACTCATCCACCCTGTCGCATAGATGGGTATCCATCTACCCTGCCGCATGGATGGGTACCCACCTACTGCCGCATGAGACCCCCATTCACTTTGCCGCATGGAACTCATCCGCCCTGCCGCATAGATGGGTATCCATCTGCCCTGTCGCATGGATGTGTACCCATCTACTGCCGCATGAGACCCTCATCCACCCTGCCGTATAGATGGGTATCCATCTACCCTGCCGCATGGATGGGTACCCATCTAATGTCGTATGAGCCCCTTCCACCCTTAGTCGCATAATACCTATTTTGGTTGTTTTATGTCCTATTTGACTGATTTTTGGTCAGTATCTCTCCCAAATTTCAACATAGAAGTTGAAGATCTTTTCTTGGCTTCAAGAATATGTTACTAACTATTTTATGCAAGTTTCTCTCATTCATAATAGCGTAAGGATGGAACACGATAGTGGCCTGTTAAGGCGCACTCTTAACAAGTAACAAGTAACATAACATGATAGTGGTCCGTCGTGGCGCACTCTTGACAAGCAACCTTGGCATGATAATACATGATAGTGGCCCGTCATGGCGCACTCTTGATAAGTAAACCTGACATGATATACTTCGATATGCTGTTGCGACAGCTAGCATGACATGACAAGAATGAATGGCCTGGACACCGTGGGCGATTTTGTTTGTACCAATGTACCAGTATTGTCTTACATCATGTCTAGGGCGGGGACCCCTGAGTACCACGGTCAGGGGTACCTACTGAAATTGACTAAGGCTAATAATTAGAGTAATCCAGTAGTCATGAAGAGATATTCCAGCTACAGGCAATCTCGTTATCTGGGCGCACAAGTTGACTTGTAGCCTGTCGACGAGTGGGGCACATTTCCAGCACAATGTTATGTGTTGCACCCTTCATGAACGGATATTCGACCTGGATAACCTGGATGGTCTGCTGGGCTTGTGGTTGTTGGAATAATCTCATTGCATCTTGCTAGTAACTAGGCCTGTGATAATCCTAGTTAGTTAAAGTATCAAGCCGTACTTATTGCTTGGCTGTGAATATTGGATGGAGTCTAAGCCTTGTCTTGTCCCAGTACCTGATTACTTCAGTAACATGATTGCTTATGTTTACCTTGTCAATAACTGATCGGAATAACTTCTCATCTCTGATATTTATTGCCTTATTTAGATTTTATGTCTTAATTATCTTCTTATTTTATGTTCTGATATGCTGGTTTTAGTTCTTAAGTGAGGCCTTCTTTGTGGCACTTGCTCTTTCTAGGATCTGACCCAGCTGGTTTTTGCGTGGCCAGATACCAGAGCAGCCCCAGAGGATCTCCCTACCTTCCAGCCAGATGGTGACTACCAGGCGTAACCTTGGCAACGAGTGGGTTTTATTTTTGCTCTCCCACTCTATTGTAAAAATATTCTTTTGAGGCGTTTAGCTGACGAGCACGTGTTAGCTCGATTGCACTTTACTTACTGTCTGCCTACGGACTGTAGCATGATTAACAAATCCTAGGGTTGATCATATATGACTGAAACTCTTGCTAGTCTTCATATTTTGTATGACTAGCTTCACGATCATCCAAATATGTAATGTATGGGACGCCTTACTATTGTATATTTGGTGCTCTGACATCTTGTAACTGTTATTACTTGCTTGAGATTGAGACAGTAGGCTTGTTCATGACCATAAGAGACGGATGGCTTGTAGTTAAACCCTCACGTATCTAGACATCCGTGACCGTATAGAGAGGTGGATTGTACTTCAATATACGTAGCTGGCTATGTTCGCCCCCGCTCTCCAGTATTCTGGTTCTGGGGTGTTACATGGTTTAAGTGGTGGCCCATGCAGGTCTTGTAAATCAAGATATGTGAGGGTTTACTGAATAGATGTCTCAATCAGCACTCGCCCTTGATCTCTGCTCGTACCCTCTAAATTCTTGAATTCTTGACCTGATCACATACTTGTGTCTTTGATCTGTCCTGGTCCTTCCTTACTGTTCTCTGTGTCATCTTCTTCAGCGGCATTGTTCCTGGTCCTACCAATCGGCAAGGCGGAGCACCTCCCGTAGGCCAGCAGCAACCTGGAGATCAAGCCCAGCATTCAGGAGTAGCCTCCAGAGTCATGCCTATTGGGGGTCAAGAGCCACCAGTTCAGCCAGTCCAGCCTGCAGAGCCTGATGATGGCACCTTGGTGGGTCTCATCAGGATATTACTAGCATCTCAAGATCGTCGGGGTGACATCCTGCACCAGGCAGTACAAGATGCTCTGAGCAGAGGTGGTCATTAAGGTAACAGTGCAGCCAACAGCTTCAAGCGCTTGAACCCTTCCTTCTTCGACGACAGTGAGGATGTTATTGCCGCAGATGCTTGGCTACAGGATACAGAAGTGATTCTAGAAGCGGCAAAGACGCCCGAGAACGAGAAGGTGGCGGTAGTGCGCCTACAGTTATTGGATCTTGCCCGCAGCTGGTGGGCGGCACAGGCTGTTCGATTAGTGGCACCTGTTGCGTGGGCAGTATTCCGAGAAAGATTCCAGACCAAGTACTTCGATGCTGTAGCTCGGTACGATCTACAGACGAGGTTCACCAATCTGAAGCAGATGGGCAGGACGGTCGACAGATATACGGTCGAGTTTTCGAGACTTAGTCGATTTGCTCCCACCTTGGTAGCGACCGAGTTCGACAGAGCCCAGCGGTTCCAACAGGGGATCCATCTAGAGATTTTATTAGCAGTAGAGCAGTTTGAGCATCAGACTTTTGATACGGTATTGAGAGCAGCCAAGAGGCACGAGTATACCTCCCAGAGGATCGTGGACATGACCGGAGGTCGGAAGCGATCTCATGGCCACATGAATCAGTCTTCAGCACCAGCTCCGATAGCTAGGGGTTTGACAATTGGAACCCCGAGGCGGGCGGCCTCAGTGACGTCGGTTCAACATTCAACCCCGATGAACCCTCAGCAGCAGAAGCAGAAGTACTCTTCCGCAGTGGGATGTTCGCATTACAGGAAGCCAGGACATGTGGTGGCAGAATATCGCAGGGCGCAGGGATTGTGCCTGGCTTCTGGGGCAGCGGATCACAAGATAGGATCCTGCCCGAATAGGGGTAGTTCATCATCGTCCAACTTTACTAGTCCTTCGGTAAGAGGACCAGCACCAGTCCAGCAACAACAACAGTATCAACCTCAGAGGCCATTGCCGACGCAGGCACAAGCCTTCCAGCAGCAATACCCCCAGCAGTATGCACAAGCCCAAGCCCTGATTCAGAGCAGACATAGTGATTTTTAGCAGAGGGGACCCGCATCCAGAGGACATGGTCAGGCGATGGCGATGACCGTAGAAGAAGGATTGGTACCAGGTGAGGTAGTGACAGGTACTATTCTCGTCAACTCCTTCCTAGCATCAACGTTATTTGATTCTGGTGTATCGCATTCATTTATGTCTGCATGATTCGCGACACGGATAGGACTGGAGCCCGAGTCATTATCAGTAAGGCTCAATATACTTACTGGTAACGGTCTTGTGGGAGTAAATAGAGTATTTTTCTCGTGTCGGATCGTATTTAGCGGTAGAAAGTTCCCCGCTAGATTGATAGAGTTCCCAATGGCCGATTATGATGTAGTCTTAGGGATGGATTGGTTAAGGAACCAGTATGCTAGGATAGACTGCCATGTTGGCAGGATTGTTTTTAACATTCCAAGCGAGCCAGAGTTTTTCTTTTCCCGAGGCGAAGTTGAACCTTTTCCCGAGCTAGAGTTTTTCTTTTCCCGAGGCGAAGTTGAACCCTCTGGGTTTTATTTTTGCTCTTCCACTCTATTGTAAAAATATTCTTTTGAGGCGTTTAGCTGACGAGCACGTGTTAGCTCGATTGCACTTTACTTACTGTCTGCCTACGGGCTGTAGCATGATTAACAAATCCTAGGGTTGATCATGTATGACTGAAACTCTTGCTAGTCTTCACATTTTGTATAACTAGCTTCATGATCATCCAAATATGTAATGTATGGGACGCCTTACTATTGTATATTTGGTGCTCTGACATCTTGTAACTGTTATTACTTGCTTGAGATTGAGACAATAGGCTTGTTCATGACCATAAGAGACGGATGGCTTGTAGTTAAACCCTCATGTATCTAGACAGCCGTGACCGTATAGAGAGGTGGGTTGCACTTCAATATACGTAGCTGGCTATGTCTGCCCCCGCTCTCCAGTATTCTGGTTCTGGGGCGTTACAGAAGAATAGTAGGGGGGAGGAGAAGAAGAAAAATAGAAATGAAGAATGAAGAGAGAGAGAGAGAGAGAGTTGAGAATAAATAAAATGAAGAGGGGAGGGTGAGGTGGCATGAAATGGGTTTAACTCTACATGCCCAATGCCAAATGGCATTAGGTTAGCCCAAATGTGGACACCTAGTCCCCCCTTCTCCTTGGGTTGCCACCTAATTCAATGAGGTGGCACTCAACAATTATGTAATTGCATAATTGGCTAAGGGTTTTTTAATGCAAAATTAATATAATTTTTTTATTATAATTATTTGTTATTTATTGGGAGAGGGTTTAATTAGAGCATAACATGGCTACCCTCCTTAAAGAAATTCTGTCCTCGAAATTTAAAATAACCAATTTAATAAGAAATATGAGAAATATCTAACCTTGTTTAGTGAACAGGTACGGATACTGGTTCCGCATGTCCTCTTCTTTCTCCCAAGTTGATTCTCCTGGAGAATTTTTGCTCCATGCTACTCGAACAAGTGGAATGATCCAATTTCGGAGTACCTTCTCTCTACGATCCAAAATTTTTACTGGCTTCTGTTCTAAGCGTAGAGTTGGACCCACTGTGATTTCTGAATGATCGAGTATGTGACTGGGGTCTGGCACATATCTTCGAAGTTGAGATACATGGAAGACATTATGGACTCCTTCCAGAGAGGGTGGTAAAGCCAATCGGTAGGATACATCTCCCACTCGTTCCAAAACATCAAATGGGCCTATATATCTCGGACTTAGCTTTTCTCTTGTTCAAAATCTGATAGTTCCTCGAGTTGGCAAAATCTTAAAAACACATGATCACCAGCCTTGAATTCTAAGTTTCTTCGATGCTTATCGGCCCACATTTTATATCGGTCTTGCGCTGCTTGGAGATGACTTCGAATTGCCTTGACCTTGTTTATAGTTTGCGTAACTAGCTCTGGGCCTAAGAGTTGACGTTCTCGCTGTCACGACCTGCACCCTAAGTAGGGGCACAAGTGTGTGACAACGTCCAGCCTACGCCGTAAAAACGACGTAAAATGCTGTAGGTCTGCTAGCTAACAAACAGTATATAATAACCTGTCATCTCCGCACAGAGGAATATAACATGAAATACTGATAATACTCAATCACAATCTAGAAGGAAGAATCATGGCACGAAAACTAGATAGATATAATCACAAAGTGCAATATCCAGCTCAAACAGAGTTAAAGAGAGTCACAAAGTAGTATGGTTATACAATCCCAAATATAATATCATAAACATAAGTAACAAGCTGGAGACAAGGTCCAGTCCAAAAATCTACTCTAACTAAACTAAGCTAGAGGCTCGTCGGGCGGAGCTAAGCCCTGCTGAACTAAGATCTCCAAGTCTAAGCCCACTACGTCAACCAGACTATAGTAGGTACATCAATCCTCCTCATCAGCATTTGTAATATTTTGTCAACATATCCAGTCAGGATGGAACAAACACAATCAACTAACAACAGTTCACAAGATATGACAAAAGCTATAAGACTGTAAATAGAGAGTATATACAAGAAATCATGGAATGTACATGTGAATACCATGGCATGGTAAGCTGTAAATCTAGAGCTAGAACAAGACAAGAAAAAATCAATCATATCATGTACAAGAGTCGAGAATCATACCATCTATGTGAGTGAATACTAGCTACAACATGTGGCCGGCTTGGGTCTGCACAAGGTCATGAGCTAGCCAATCATACGTGTGGTGTAGGATTGGCATTCACAAGGTTTACAAAAATAAACAAGGCGGGTATTGACCACACATCTACACTAGTACTCCCCGTCCTCGACTGGTAGAGTGGATCCAAGCAAGACAAGTTACGACACGGGATTCTACGAGAAGGGAGCAAGTCTCCTCGAGAATCGGTGTCTATATACTGCACAAGAACTACAAGGGGGCTTGCACAAGATATACCAAAATAATAAGGAATAATATCTCATGTCGGGATCCATGAATACCAATCCGTGTGACCAATTTGTCAAGAACGAGCATATCTACACTAATTACATGAATTATAACAATTATCGTAACTTAGAAAAGTTATCAAAAAATGTACTCGCCTATGATGTGATGGATAAGTCGACTGAGTCCAAGAACAGTGCCTCGAGGACCTATAAATGGAATACTGTATCAATATAATGGTTTGGAAGTGAAATTAAGTCATACTGAGCCAAACTAGGTCAAGACACGTCAACTAAGTCAAACTAGGTCAAACTAGATCATACAGGGTCAATCTAAGTCATACTAGGCCTAACAAAGTCAAACTAAGTCAATGCAAGTCAAACAAAATTAAACTAGGTCGATTTAAGTCAACGGTTGACTTACAGTTGACTTTTGGTCAACTGGTCAACTCTAGTCAACCCTAGGTCAACTCTAGGTCAACTTTAGGTCAAACTTGACTAACGTTGACTAAAAGTTGGCTTTAGGTCAACTGGTCAAGTTTGGTCAAGTTCTAGTTAATTTTAGGCTACGGTTGACTTACATTTGACTTTTGGTCAAAAATAGTCAACCGTGGTCAACCAAGGTCAAAACTAGTCCAAGTCCACTAGTCCTAACCATTACCAACCATAAAATCCTAATTATAGCTATATCTTAAGGTATTAAACCCATATGTTGTGAAATGGGTATTATTCCAACTTATCCCGTTTACCCTTTCTAAGGTAAAATCTCACTTTAGCTTCTAACTCCAACTATAGGCTTTCCTAATTCATTCTAAGCTTTCCCCTACTCTTTAATATGGTACTTAAACCCTCTCCTAGCATCTCGATACCGTATCACGGTATCTTGATACTAGAAAAATCAAAAAGGTAAATTTATATTACCTTAAGGTAATGTGAACCATGAGATACCGACTTGATATCTCAAGGATACCACACAACCTAACTCTAACCCTTATCCAATCTAACTAAACTCTAATATACCACTTACCTTAATAGCTAACTTCTAACCACTACGCTCTAACTAATATCCCCAACTCTCACACACTCTCAAGACTTCACAAAACTCACTCACTAACCCTCCTACTAATATCCCTCTCCTACACACACATAGGACTATTTAGGAGGATTTATTTAGAGGGTTGTATGGGTAGTTATATAGGGTATATATGTATATATATAGGGGTATATATATGTATATATAGGTATATATATATAGGTATATATGCTACATATAGGGGGGGTTTATGGGAGTCAAAAATGGGGGTTATAGCAGCAGCTGCTGCTGCCAAATGCTGCTGCTGCTGCTGCCAAATACTGCTGCTGCTGCTGCCGCTATTACCTGCTATTTTTTTTGGGGGGGGGGCAGCATCCCCTAATCCCCCCTTGATGCTGTGTTGCTCTTCTTTCCCTCTCTTTCTCACCCTCTAATCTTCCCTCCTTCTCACCCTCTATAATCTCTTAACTCTCTCTTCCTCTCACTCACACACACACACACACACACACACACACACACACACACACACATAATATATATATATATATATATATATATATATATATATATATATATATATATATATATATAGACACACATACACACATACATATCTACATATATAGGCACACACACTCACACATGAATATCTATAGATATATGGACACACACACTCACACACATGGACACATATATATATATGGACACACACACACACACACACATATATATATATATATATATATATATATATATATATATATATATATATATATATATATATATATACATGAACACACACACACATATAAATATATATATATGGACACACACACACACACACACACACACACACACACACACACACATATATATATATATATATATATATATATATATATATATATATATATATATATATATATATATATATATATGGACACACTCACATATAAATATACATATATATATGGACACACACACTCACACATGGATACATGGACACAAACACACATCCTAGTTCTCCTAGCAGTCTCCCATAGGCCTCTAACCTTGACACAAAAGGACCCAACCATGGGGTAATTCCTATGGGTTCCAAAACCAATTAAAATTCATGGGAAAATGATTTAGAGGATAGTAAATTACCTATTAGGAGTGAATCCTAATGAAATTCTCTCCGACACAAAATTATTGTAGAAAGGACACTTCCACCTTGCACTTTTTTCCTAAACTTTGGTAGCACCCTCCCTTGATGGTGTAGAGAGGATCTATGGAAGAAATTTGTGGAAAAAGAGAAGATTATGAGATAAAATCTCAAGTTTAGGTCTAGGTTTTGGGGAAGAACTCAAAAGGGGAAGAAATTAGGCTAAGTGTGAAAAGTAGGATGAACAAGAGGGGATGGGGGTGGCCGGCCATGTATGGGGGGTTTGGGGGCTTTTGGCAAATGTCCAAAATGCCCTCCAAGCCTCCTTTAGGTCAAAATTGACTTACGTGATAAATCGGGTTTAAACGGGCCAAGTTAAAATCTACAAATTGACCGATTAAGTCATGAGGGATTTGTCTAAAAGTACTAGACTAATTAGTGGGATTTATGGGCCATGTCTAACTTAAGTTTGGGTCCCAATCTGTAGTGACCCGCTCCGCCCTAGCGGAACGCCGATTCAAACGGCAAGTGCAACGACTCAAAACGAGCCGTCGACCCGAAGAGTTGCTTCGACCCGATGAAGTATCAATGCGAATCGATGCAAGACTTATAATGGCTCGTCAAAGATGAATCCAGACTTAGACTATCAAAGGCGCGCTCGGAGTATCGCTCGGCCGATGCAAACATCGCTAAGGTGGGTGGCTCCGATGAACCCGTCTGTGCTTAGCCTAGACACATAACAATACGGACACTATCACGAGAATCGCTAGGCGATAACCTCTTGCATGCTAATAAATGACTCAACGCACCTAGCTAAGGGAGTAATTCCAACTTGTATGCTTGTATAGAATATGGAAAGGAACATGGAAAAGTACGAGAACTCTCGCCCGCGCTCTATGCTCGTGCTACGACACAAGCCTACGTTTATGCTCCTTATGCGTCCAACAATGAAATAATGAATGGTTTACAACAATGAATGGGAAGGCTATCAATATAGTCGTTCCGAATAGAGTATAGTGATACTGAAAGGCTATGGGACCGATGGGTCGCCAAGGCGACTCCCATACGAGGAGTTGCGTAATGCTTGAATGAATAAATCAACGAATCAATGAATGAATGAATGAATACGTGAATGAATCGATAAACGAATGAACAAGTGAAAGAAAGAAAGAAGAGAAAGAATGAAGAAAAGATAAGAAAAGAAAGAATTGTTAGCGACATGTGTGACGGGCACGTGCATCGTGGCTCGCTACCCGCGCTGCACGGACGCCAACCTGGTCGATAACGCATTATGGCTAAGGGTTAGCCTACGACGGAGATAGCCGTTAAGTAAAAAGACAAGATAATACGAAATGGTCGTAGACAAATGGCACGAGCGAGGGGTGGCAAATGCTGTGTTCGTACAATGATTCTGCGACACGGGTATTGTGTGGTGGTGTATACCGTGGCCGACCTAGGCGGAATCAAAAGTCGAGGCTTACGGGCTGCCTGGGTGCGGGCTTGGGCATCGGAAGACGTAAGTGCAGGGTATTTCAAGAGACTTAACGGGGTGTACCAGCCATCACCCTATGCTAAGTTGAGAAATACCAAGGAGAAATGTCCAAATGGCTTGTCATGCCAGCGACCGGTGCATATAGAATAAAGGGGCTTTGCTGGATGACCTCGTAATCGAAAACATGAATTGATTAGAACTGGTGATTGAACGGAATTGAATATGTGCAACGTAAGTCTTGATGCGAATTAGGTGATCATGCTCGATGTTTAGAAATCTGAGTGACGCGATCTTGGGTAGAAACTCCCGTACAAACGAACAAATGGTTTGACCATAGGATTTGGGGCGAGCTTCGTGCAGCAGCTTGACACGATAAGCCACAGACTTGAGTTGTAACTATGACCCTGTGAGATGACCTAGAGAATAGGTGGACGACCCTATGCCGAGTGATTGAACTTGTGCGATTGACCTTACAGTATCGTCTGGACGGACGATAGACTTGGGCAGCAATACTTAGAGTAGGACGGGGAACTGGGAGTGTGCGTGAACGACGGCGAGAATGGCCCCAAACGAAGAGAATAATAGGAATGGATGATGCGCAAGTAAAGTTGGAATAACGAATTGAATCATTGGTCGGAAGATGTACTCGATGATAGTACAATATTTGGTCTCGAATCGGATGGGAATTACTTAGACTTGGTCGGCTCCGCTAAGAAGAAAAAATCGTATTGATTTCGTAGACAAGAACGCTTGAGAAGCAAATCGAATAATCTCGAGGACCGAAATAAACGATATGTGATACACACGTGAGTTCGGTTTTAAATCGAAGTTAGCAAAACGATCGGCAAATCGAAACTATCACGAGTAGCTTGTCCGACTTCGCTAGTCGCTAAGCTTGGTTGAAATGTACGTATTCGGAGGACGCCTTGAATGCGTACACGATCCAAACTCAGCAATATGATGAACTCGAATACAGCTGCAAGTGGGTGTTGAGATGCGCATGATGGAATGAGTGAGTTTGCCTCAGCCTACGACTCTCGAGTTTGGTAAAATACAACGCACCTCGTGCGACCATTTCAGTCCCATGATACGTCGAAATAGCAACCAAGTCGAAGAAACGCTTGAATTGAATAAGTACCATCAACTCAAAAATAAATGAAAAGTTATTCAATGAAATCGACCAAACGTAGGCGACACGGGACTTGGAAAGGTACCGAGCATGGTTCGATGCCATCGAACGATAGAGTCGTTCGATAGAATTGTCTATAAAACACGATAACACGAGTTAAGGAATGGTAGGATGACCTGCACTCAGGAAGTCTCGAGGACGAGACTTGTTTTGAGTGGTGTATTATGTAGTGACCCTCTCCGCCCTAGCGGAACGCCGATTTAAACGGCAAGTGCAACGACTCAAAACGAGCCGTCGACCCGAAGAGTTGCTTCGACCCGATGAAATATCGATGCGAATCGATACAAGACTTATAATGGCTCGTCAAAGATGAATCCAGACTTAGACTATCAAAGGCGCGCTCGAAGTATCGCTCGGCCGATGCAAACATCGCTAAGGTGGGTGGCTCCGATGAACCCGTCTGTGCTTAGCCTAGACACATAACAATACGGACACTATCACGAGAATCGCTAGGTGATAACCTCTTGCATGCTAATAAATGACTCAACGCACCTAGCTAAGGGAATAATCCTAACTTGTATGCTTGTATAGAATATGGAAAGGAACATGGAAAAGTACGAGAACTCTCGCCCGCGCTCTATGCTCGTGCTACGACACAAGCCTACGTTTATGCTCCTTATGCGTCCAACAATGAAACAATGAATGGTTTACAACAATGAACGGGAAGGCTATCAATATAGTCATTCCGAGTAGAGTATAGCAATACTGAAAGGCTATGGGACCGATAGGTCGCCAAGGCGACTCCCGTACGAGGAGTTGCGTAATGCTTGAATGAATAAATCAACGAATCAATGAATGAATGAATGAATACGTGAATGAATCGATAAACGAATGAACAAGTGAAAGAAAAAAGAAGAGAAAGAATGAAGAAAAGATAAGAAAAAAAAGAATGGTTAGCGACAGGTGTGACGGGCACGTGCATCGGGGCTCGCTACCACGCGCTGCACGGACGCCAACCTGGTCGATAACGCATTATGGCTAAGGGTTAGCCTACGGCGGAGATAGCCGTTAAGTAAAAAGACAAGATAATACGAAATGGTCGTGGACAAATGGCACGAGCGAGGTGTGGCGAATGCTGTGTCCGTGCAATGATTCTGCGGCACGGGTGTTGTGTGGTGGTGTATACCGTGGCCGGCCTAGGCGGAATCAAAAGTCGGGGCTTACGGGCTGCCTGGGTGCGGGCTTGGGCACCGGGAGACGTAAGTGCAGGGTATTTCAAGAGACTTAACAGGATGTACCAGCCATCACCCTATGCTAAGTTAAGAAATACCGAGGAGAAATGTCCAAATGGCTTGTCATGCCAGCGACCGGTGCATATAGAATAAGGGGGCTTTGCTGGTGGCAATCCACGTGCAAGTCTTTACATTGAAATCAAAGTAGTCTAAGTTAAATGAACCAAGTACCTCCTGAACAGGCTTGAATGTAACACACCACATGATCAAGAATACTTGTACAATGAGTTAAAGAATGCGCCTACGATGTGCTAGGACCCGAGGCAGGGACACGCACTCGATATTAAATGTTTTCCAAGTACTACATTATGTTATTACATGAATTATTGTCTAACTTGGTTTACTTGGACAGGGAAGGCCGGACGGTAAGTATGGGTAAGTCGTGTATGTATTTCCATGCGACACTTGAATTTGGCAACACGGAATAGGTTATGACATATGCCATGAAATTGATCCTAAGGCAAGATTAGAAAGACAATGAATGATAGAGATGCACAAAAGTAAATGGAACGTGTTTGGTAATGATGGCGTTGTGGGCGAGTTAGCCTCCCCACCAGTGCATAACAATGTACTGATAACCCCACAGTCTGCTTGCAGGAAGCAGGAAACGTCGGCGGGTGCGGAGCTTTCCTCGAACGTGCTAAGGCGCGGAGCTATCTTTCGAGCCTTGGAGCATTGCAAGGAGCTGGAGCACCATATACAGGACATAATGTATTGGAACATCGCCATGAATCATTCCATGTTGTAAGCCACTTGGCACGCCTTTTATGTTTCAGAGAGAGAGAGCTTGAGCGACTTGTAATATCGGCCTAGCGTCGCTTGTAACTTCTTGAATGTCAATAAAGAGTATTGATTTCGTATTCAACTTATGTGTTCGTTTACTTTTCGCTGCAAATGGGGACACTCTGTGCGACTCTGTGGCCTAGCATCAAATCGGCCGTTTCTGGACTTAGCCTTGCACGGGCGCATCCTAGGCCCGTGCGGCATCATGCCTTAGCGAGGACGATCGCTCCTCCGGGAGCGGGGCGTGACACGATCAGAGTCTAAGCTACCCGGGTCCCCGTTACAAGTCGAAATGAGCTGAA
Source organism: Iris pallida (assembly GCA_029216955.1). Taxonomy (NCBI): domain Eukaryota; kingdom Viridiplantae; phylum Streptophyta; class Magnoliopsida; order Asparagales; family Iridaceae; genus Iris; species Iris pallida. Next base: position 6,685,778 of record JANAVB010037420.1, read on the forward strand.
ATTCGAACCCGACTCTAAAAATCCCCAAATAACATTATAATTAAATAAAAAATTTTAAAATCCCCAAAAATACAAAAATGACTATTTTACCCCTATTTATGAAAAGTGGGAGTGACACTCGTACGTCACTCCAACATATTGGTGACCGACACTTTCTTCCATATAAGGCTTCAAATGGTGCCATTTTGATGCTAGCTTGATAGCTGTTGTTATATGAGAACTCTATTAAATGTAAATGGTCGTCCCAGGATCCTCCGAAGTCTAAGGTACATGCTCTCAACATGTCTTCGAGAATTTGAATCACCCTTTCCGACTGACCATTTGTTTGTGGATGGTATGTTGTACTGAACTTCAGACGAGTACCGAGACTATCTTGTAGGCTTTTCCAAAATTTAGATGTAAACCGAGTATTTCTGTCTGAGACAATACTCACCGGTACCCCATATTGACTAACAATATTCTTCATGCACATATCTGCTAATAGGTCGGTAGATTGCCCTACCCGGAATGGTAGAAACCTTACAGATTTTGTAAGCCTGTCCACAATTACCCAGATGGCATTATTACTTCTTCTGGTTTTTGGGAGTCCGGATATAAAATCCATTATAATATGTTCTCATTTCCATTCAGGTACAGGCAGGGGTTGCAAAAGTCCGACGGTCCGTTGATGTTCGGCCTTTACTTGTTGACATACCAAGCATTTTGACACAAATTTGGCTATCTCTTGTTTCATTCCATGCCACAAAAAATTCTGCTTCAGATTCTTATACATCTTCGTACTCCCGAGATGAATGGAGTATTGTGAGCTATGTGCTTCCGACATTATCTCAGTCCTGAGTTCTCCATATGGCACACATAAACGATTTCCAAACCTCAAGGATCCATCGGGATGCTTAATCAATCCAATTTGTGTTCCAGTTTCCGTCTTGCTCCATAATCCTTGTAGTTTCATATCATCCTTTTGTGCATCTTTAATTCTTTCTATTAGGTGTGATTGAATCTGTAAGTTTTTCCAGATTTTATCTGTTACAGGACATATTACTTCAATCCCCATCTTCCTCAGATCTGCTAATATTTCTTTAGATGTATTCATAAAGAAAGCCGTGGGTCTTCTACTTAAGGCATCGGCCACTTTGTTAGCCTTTCTCGGATGATATTCCAACTCCATCAAAGTCCTTAAGCAACTCTAACCACCTCTGTTGTCTCAAGTTTAACTCCGTTTGAGTAAATACATATTTCAAACTTTTATGATCTGTATATATTTTGACTTGTTCACCATATAGATAATGTCTCCATAATTTTAATGCAAAAACCATAGCTGCCAATTCCAGATCATGAGTTGGGTAATTTCTTTCATGAGTCTTCAGTTGGCGAGAAGCATAAGCAATAACTCTTCCATGTTGCATTAATACACAGCATAATCCTTTTCCTGAAGCAACACTATAGATCTCATACCTCCTAATCCAGATGGTAAAGCTAGTACTGGAGCCGTGATGAGTCTTTCCTTCAGTTCCTCAAAAGCGGCTTGACACTTATCAGTCCAATTAAATTTCTTATTCTTCCGGGTTAATCGAGTAAGTGGTTTCGCAATTCTTGAGAAATTCTCCACAAATCTTCTATAATATTCGGCTAGACCAAGAAAGCTTCGAATTTCTGCTACTTTCTTAGGAGTAGGCCAAGATTCGACAGCTTCTATTTTCTTAGGATCCACCGATATCCCTTCTCAGCTCACTATATGACCCAGAAAGGAAATTTTGTCCAACCAAAATTCATATTTGCTTAATTTTTTGTACAACTTCTCTTGTCGTAAAGTTTGGAGTACTATTCTCAAATGTTCTTCATGTTCTTTTTCATTCCTTGAGTAAATCAATATATCATCAATGAACACAATCACAAATTTATCCAAGTATTGATAAAATATTCTGTTCATCAGATCCATAAATATGGCAGGAGCATTCGTTAACCCGAATGACATAACTAAGAACTCATAATGCCCATAGCGAGTTCTAAATGTTGTCTTTTGAACATCTTCCTTCTTCACTTTCACTTGATGATACCCGGATCTCAAATCAATCTTCGAGAATACTTTTGCTTCTCCTAGCTGGTCAAATAGTTCATCAATTCTGGACAAGGGATATTTATTTTTGATCGTAACTTCATTTAATGCCCTATAGTCAATTACTAAACGTAGGGTTCCGTCCTTCTTCTTTACGAATAAAACTGGTGCACCCCATGGTGAGGCACTTGGTTGAATAAATCCCTTTGACAATAACTCCTTGATTTGCTTATTCAGCTCTGCCAATTTTTCTTTGTTCATTGGATATATTTTCTTAGCTATAGGAGCTGCCCCAGGTACTAAATTAATGGAAAATTCTACTGCCCTATCTGGCGGTAATCCGGGTAATTCTTGTAGGAACACATCCTTAAATTCTTCTACAATCCTCAAAAATTGTTCTTCCTCCAATCCTTGGAATATTCCTCGAATTGGTAGTTCAAGTTTTTCTAATTCTCTAGCATCAAATTCTTTCTGGTTTCTGTTAAATTCATATATCTTCTTATTGGAAAGTTGAAATGTAATCCTACCTTGACCACAGTCTATATTGGCTAATGTTTTCGTCAACCAATCCATTCCCAATACTACATCATAGTTATTCATTGGAAAAACTAGCTAGCAATCTTACCCGGAATGCGCCCCTGCCTAATTTAATCGGGCATGCTTTACAAATACGGCTAACCCTTACTATGCCATTTCTCGTAAGAATATTCAAATTCTTAATCAGGGGTTGTGACTTGATTTCCCGTTGCGATATAAAACTAACAAATATGAAGGAGTGTGTGGCTCCTGAATCGAATAAAACTGATACGGGATATGATAAAATTAGTATAGTACCTGTTACTACTTCTCCTGCAATTTCGTCATCTTCTGTATCCATCATGAAGGCTTGACCATGTTTTTTCTTCTTATTCCCCATGTGTGGCTGTCTTGCCTTTTGAGTTTGTTGGAACTGATGTGCCTGTGGAGCCAACGGGGGCCTATGCTGGTATCCAGGTGGTACAATTGCTCGGGGATTCGTCGTTGCTTGGTTCATAGGTCTGGGACCATTCCCTTGCAGTATTGGCCTTGGACCATGCTGAGGATTCTGTGGTCTGGATTTGTTTATAGCACACTGGTAGGCCTGGTGCCCTGGAAGTCCACACTTCAAACATAGACCATTGAGTAATCTACAGTTGCTCTTGATGTGTCCTACTTTTCCAAAGTATTTGCAAGTGGTTACTTCCCTCGCATGTTCCGTTTGAGGACGCTTAGGAGGTCCTTGCCATTGATTCTTCTGGGATGAAGATCCCGTATTCCATGACCTCTTTGAACCTCCCGACCTTTGAGATTGTCTTTCCTTCAACATCATTTCTTGATCGCGGGCGGCCTCAATTATCTCCGAGTAGGTCTTGCACCGATATGGTGCTACCTTGTGCTTCAACTCAGCATTCAGTCCTTCTTGGAAGAGGCTCACCTTCGCTTCCTCATTTGTTACCATATAAGATGCGAACTTACTCAATCTGGTAAATTCTACGGCATATCCATCCATAGTTAAATGTCCTTGCTTCAGTTGAATGAACCTCCGTTCTAGCTCCAGTCTTGCTGATCTTGGAAAGAATCGTTCTTCAAATTTTCTTTTAAATTCTTCCTAAGGAACTATCTCATTTGATTCTTCAGGGTGTTCTGCGCTCCACCAGCTATCTGCGACATCCAAAAGTTGGATCCGGATGACTGCTACCATGTCTTCGGGACTGATATTTGCTGCCTTCATTAGTCCCTCTGTGGTTCTCATCCACTACCCAGCTTCCATAAGACTCTCAGTCCCACGAAACTTGGGTGGATTCAGATTCCTATAGTCAGCTACCGATTTCTTCTTAGGTTTAGATGAAGCCCGTAATTGTTCTATTAGTGCAGCCGTCATTGCTTGTGCTCCATTAGCCTGCTGGCTATGACTTTCTAAGATCTGTTGTAGTAATTGATATATATCGAGAGTGCTTTGTTCAGCTTGGGTGGCAGGAGTAGATGGATGGGGGTTATCTGAACTGTCCATTTCCTGAGTAATTAAAAGATAAAAAATTTCAAGAAATGGTTTTGGATTCAAATGGAAGATTTGATAAAATAGCTTTATCAAATAAAATTTGATTTAAGATATACAAAATATCAGAGTATCTTATATCTCAGAAATTTAAGAATTTTCAATATCAAGGAACATGAACATTTTCATAAGAGTAAATAACAACATATTCATTTACTATTATCAAAATAATACAACATGCTGTTAACTTCACTAGGTATTTACATACACATACTACCCATATAGTTGTCCCTCCTACACTTAGCCTCTATGTACATCTGTTGTTTTAACAAAATGTGGTACAACAAACAAAACATATCCTTCTATCTACATAACTAGGGACACACTACCCTTAGTCTATATACAAGAGCTCCCATCACAAAGAAACACACGTCCACTTTGAAGAATTGTAGCTTCTGGATAGTTTTCTTCCCAGTCATCATATGTCCCTTCGTAGCCTTCTACCTTTGGGGAGGAGTATATATAGTTTGGATCTCGAACATATACGTAATGGATCTCCCTTACATGGTATACTTCTGTCCCGTCCTCTATGTCTCTTATAACAGGTCGCTGAATACCATACTTTATCTCATATACTGGTATGTTATACCAATATGGTAAACTCCATCACTCCCTTACCGTTTGCTGATATACGTAAAGAGTGTAATCACTTCCATCCCATAGCAAACTCGGTTGGAACAGATCTATAACCTACACCCATCATAATCCTCAAATGAAAAATTAATAATAATAAGTGCCGATGTATATATAAAATTTTGATAATGACAGGTAAAGATAAAGAAAATTTTAAAACTTCAACCATTTTGATACTGCCAAGTACCCTTTTTTTATATATACAAACATATATACATATACATGGTCACATTTCCCTTCTAGTCCTTATAAACATTTGCTGTCTTACAAAAAAAGTTTTACAGCAGACAAAAACTATCTTACATCGTCATATTTTCTCCCCTAAATATTACTTAGATCCACATTTCTCTTTTCCTGATGACGATTGCCCCCGGATGAAATTCCAGCCATTCTTCAAAAGTACCATTATAGTCGTCCTTATTTGGGTCTTCATATTGCCGAATTTTGATAAGTACAAAATAGTTTATCCTATTGAAAAACACCACATCCTTATCAACAACATCCGATACCACGGGATGTTGGATCTCATAGTGTACTCCGTTAGCTCTTATCATTTGCTTGGGAGCAAGTCGCCAATTTCTTTTTGTAAAACGATAGTAATCATCTAAACTATGCATACTATTTCCCAATCTGGCACAAGGCAAAAAGCGAGGCATGATCTACACGCATGAAACTTCAAGTTAGTACCCTCTAAAAAAATACCCAAAATATGAGAGTTTAATAGACAGATCAATAACATAGGGAATAATAATAATCTAGGTAATATCTTCAGTTCTATACTTTTTCGATACTACATATCCTTAAGTAAATTCAAGAAAATCCTTAGCGTGTAATCGAAGTCAAGGTTTTTAAACTTATATAAATTATAACTTATATAAATTCCTAATTCTTTTAACCTATCCCCTTATCCTAGCTTTTCCATTCTTGCTGACCTACATGGGCCACCACTTAAAGACGTGTCACGCCCCGTTCTCAAATCATGGTAAGCTGGGCAGGCAACAACATCTCCAGGCTATGTACCCTACGAGTACTTTGCACCCGTATTGCGATTGTCGCCTGTAGAGGCTAGAATAGAAAAGTACATGTAACAGCTTAACACATTTATTTACATAAACTATAGTTATTATACATTAATTGTTTTCTAGAAGTACCATATATACAAGTTCTATTCAACAAAATATTAATTTACATATGCAGGTTGCAAAACGGTGTCGGTCATCTCTTGAGAATCTTCATATTGTCCACTCCTCGCCATTATCCTCGTCATAGAGAGGTAGTATATCAGCAGACTCGTCTTCTCCTAGTGAACAAATACTAGGTCGTTTAGAAACGACAAGTAAGTCCTCGATCAAAGGCGATAATAAGTAAAAATTTAAAATTTTAGAAGAACCTTAAGAATTACAAGTAAATAGCTTAATACCTACCTTGTGAGACAAATAGAGATATTGAATACTCATGAGTCAGTAATTTTATCCTAACTTTATGCCTCATGATTATGCACTTTTGTAGAGAACACATGTGGATCACGATTATCCTCTATTTTCTTGACAATAATCTCATTTATCCGGGACCAGGTGGTGTCTGTATTGGGTACGACGTCTTAGATCCGACCCCCCCCCACATCTTGTGGAAACTTGTATGTGTTAACCTTTTTAAATTCCATTTTATTTTCGAAATTTACTGGACCGTTCTCTGTTGGTGAGCTAGGCCTCACCCCCCGACATCGCAAGGCCTTACGGATGTGGGACTACTGATTAGCTTTTACTGGTGTAATTTATATTGTAGGGATTTCGATGGATGTGATCCAGTTGTTCTCTCCCACCCCATGATGCAATTATAAACATAGACAAAGTCTACTAACTCTCCAGTCTAATATTATCCTCTAATCTTGGTTACCATCCCGTATATAAAGACAATACGCCATACAGTAACTCTTGTTGGAGAAATAATTATCCAACTTGTTACCATCCGTATGTCAGAACGACACATCATATATAAGCCTACTTCCCAAATTTTTAAATTTTTTTAATTTTATTTGTTTATGATTAATTTTATGGTCATTGTGAGTCATGCCAAAGCTTGTAGGTGGGCTATGACCATATTAAGATCATATGACCTCTAGATAGCTTATATATGTATTATTTAGCTATTTTATATTTTTCTATAATTTTTGGATATTTTTAGGTATTTAATATTTAAGGTTTTATTATTTTTAAGAACTTTCAGAATTTACTGTAAGGTCATACGGGGGTATTTCTGGACCAAATATTTTTATTTGGGCTCTAAATGACTAAAAATATTTTCTAGAATATTTTAGAATTTTTCTGGATTTTTTTAGAATTTTTGGGAATTTTATATAATTAAAACCTATAGAAATTATATTTTATAGGCTTTGGAAATTTACTGTGAGGTCACAAGATAATATTTTATGTTAAAATATTTTATTTAGATTCTATACACTTAGAATTATTTTCGAGAATTTTTTAGAATTTTTCTAGATTTTTCTGCAATTTATTTTGATTTATTTGGACTTAAAATAATTTTTAAATAATTTTCTAAATTAAATAAAGAATTACCCAGTCATCCACCCAGTGGGGCCCACCTGTCGGCGCCCGCTACAGTAACCGCCTCTCTCTCTCTCTCATATATATATGCATGTATATTCACAAACCCTAATTAATTATAGCCTCCTCTGTGGTTTGATCTTGGTGATTCCTCAACTTCTCGAGACGATTGCGGAGAGCCCCAACCTCGGATTCGCGTGCCATTTTTTTTCTGATTCGTCTCGAGGTAAACTTCATGAATATGTAATTTATTTTCATCAAACATAAATCTTAATTTCTGTAAAATTCGTAGAGTATTAGTTGCCCGAAACTTGATACGATTTCGATGTTTTCGAGATTTCGGGAGAACCAGAAATCGAAATCATGAACCGTTTGAAGTTTAGGAAAGCTAACACAGAGATCTACGACATATATTTTTTCCAGAAATTATTTCGTTCATCTAGTATTTTAGTTATTCTGTTGAACTCAGAATTGATCGGTTGATCACCGTTTTGGTCACGATTAGCCATAACGGCAATATCTTTTGACCAAAATGTGATTTTACGACACGGTTGATTCCAGCGCACTCATGGCGCTAAAATCTACCAAGGTGCACTTTCAAAATCTAGAGTTCATGATGTTTGACTAGATAGTTAACGGCACGCCTCAATTTTGCGTGTTATGGTTTCCAAAATTGGAAACATGACTTTTGATGGCCATACTTATATGTTTAGATTATATTTAGATTATTATTAGGTTAAATGATATTTTTAAATAATTTATTCCAGAATTAACTATTATTAGATTAGTAACCCAACTAGCCACTATTCTATGAATTTAGAACTAGAACCTTAGAATTGACTTGTGATTTTCGTGCATGGTTCGTGGTACGATGTATGTTATAGGTTGACAGCTTCTATATTGGCAATCCCCTCATCCTCTACTTGTGACTACGATTTGTGCAATGATTCAGGCAAGTACAATATTGCATTTATGTTTTAGTTTTATTATAACATTTTCTCTATCGTTTCCTTGTTTGATATCCCATTGAGACATTGCTTGATATTTCGTTGAGACACGATTGTGACACTGTAGTTATTGTATCCTTCTTAGTGTATCATTGACCGTTATTGATTGTTAGAGAGTCGGGAGGGGAAATACTTAGTAAATATGTGAACAAACCCAACTATTTTGATTGTGGATAGCTAAGTCATACACCCCACGTATGAGTTAGCCATACCGTATTATTGTGGATAGCCATCGTATGATGTGTCGTACTAGCCCAGCCGTTCACGTATTAAAAGATATTTCACACACACATAGTTGTTACTACTTTTCCTTTATCTAGTCCATTATCTTGTTAGTTCACATCTTGCTAGTCTACATCTTGCCAGTTCATATCTTATTAGATCACATCTTGCTAGTTTACATCTTGCCAATTCATATCTCGTTAGTTCATGTCTTGCTAGTGCTAGTTCATACCCTATTAGTTCATCTCTTGCTAGTTCTTAATATACTCTTTGCCATCATGGTTTTTCGTTGTTCTAACTTATTTTGGACTAACAATATTAATTGCAATATGGTTGTACTCTGCTCCTTTCCTGACTGGATCGTATAGAAAACCCTAGAGGGGGGTGAATTGGGTCAAGCTAACTAATCAAGCACTTAGCACAAGCTAATGGGCAATTTAAAAATATATGTGCAAAAGAAGAAGCAACAACAATACCGACACACGATATATCCTGGTATCCTCCCAAGAGGCACTCCAGTCCCGGAACTCTCTCCGACTTTAATCCTCTATTTGAGTAAATAGTTACACACGAGTTTGGATCCGAAGAACTCGCCAACTTTTTACAGGAGAGCTTTAGTCCAAAGGACTCTCCGACTTCAACCAAGAGGTTGGATACGAAGACTCTCCAACTTCAACCGAGAGTTTGGATACGAAGACTCTCCAACTTCAATCTTTCACAATAGGTTTTGATCTCCTTATACAACAAGATGAAGATCTTACTTTTCAACTCAATAACTCTAACACAATTTGTGGGTGGCAAATAAAAGCTTTGTAGAGTTGTTTGTGGATAGGCTTTGGTGGTTTAGAAATTTTTAGGCTCAAAGCATCAACCTTGAATGAAGGGGTTCCAGGCTATTTATAACCAAAGCATTGAAAAGAGCTCAAAGACAACTTTTCAGTCAATAATCGGTATACCGTCGGTATACTGTCGATATACCGTCGGTATGCCGATCTGGAATGCAACAACTAGAAATATAGCCGTTGGGATCATTAAATGCTCAAAATTCGACCATTAGAATTTCAACGTTACTGAATCGGTATACCGTCGGTATAGATCGGTATTCCGTCGGTATGCCAATTTTGTAGACAGAAACTTTCTGTGAACAAAATCGGTATACCGTCGGTATGTCGATTTCCATCCGAAAATGATCCTGGGCTAATTTCTACCCTAGCTTTCAATTTTGCCATCCATTTCTTGTATTTACAATTATTCCTAAGACTCATTACAGACTCCCGAAATACTGTAGCAGGTGCAGGCTTCTTCAGAGTCTTGAAATGATGATGGCATGGCATGGCTTCTTTCCTTGATAGATGTTGGCTTTTTCCCTTGGCGGCAGCTGTCCAAAGATATCCAGTTTGTGAAATCTTGTGGGATCCGTCGTGTAATGCCCTGCTCCGTACAGCACATTACGCTGAAGCGTTGACTCAAAGAGTCGCGTTGACCGAATAAAATATATCGATGCAAATCGATACGAGAGTTACGTTGTCCCGAGCAACGCATCGAACTGAGTCGATGCGAAGAGTTGCCTTGTCCTGAAAGAATGCATCGAATGAATCGATGCGAAGCGTCGCGTTGCCCCGAACGATGAGTGCGTTGAATCGGCTCGAAGATTCTAAGAAATCGAATCGACCAAGGCGCAAGTCCGAATCGATGCAAGTATTGATTTTAGTTTGTTTCCTGTGCAGGCTATACGTTTACGCAAAAATGTTAGAGGTCGATCTTTTGCCTTATTCAGTAAGGGGTCCGCGAAATCAAATCGACGCCTTGCGACGGGCTGAGACTTGGGCACGGTAAGCCAAATCGGACGTATAGTTCAATGAAGCACGAAGTGCTCGAATGTCTAAGTCAGGAGAGTGGCCGTGCAATGAAGTTATGAAATTGAGCCGCATCGCTCGGCAAAACGACGACTCAAGGGGGGAGGATTGACTCTTCTTTTTACTCCTTCATGCGATAAGTCAAAATATATCATTGTATGCTAAGTTAACCTATCGACGCCACGGGCGTGGTCCGATCGGAAGATAAATCATAGTGTGAGTCGAGCACTAAGTTAGAACAATTGAAATGAAACGTACATCATATGCACGAGTCGCTATGGAACATTGAATATCGTAAAGGCGAGCGCCTCGGTGCGCAAGCCACAAGAACATGGGATAACTGTAATCGACGAGTGCCTTAGTGCACGAACCATTCCGTGCCTTCGTGCACAAGTTAGAAAGGCTAGAACATTGAAAGACAATAGGCAAACGCCCTAACGTGCAAGCCCCGAGCATTGAACACTAAGTTATAGAGCATAGAAATACGGTCGAAATGTCCCTACGTGTACGAGATAATAAAAGATGGCTTCGTTGCGAAAGAATACAGTTGTGGCATGAATGTGACGGAACTGTCAGACGTGGCATGATGCCTTGAAAGGTGTTCGAGACCTTCGGGTCATTCGGTTGCCGAACATTGAGTTGAGGCATGATGCCGTCGAACGTTGAACGAAGTATGAAATGTAAGAACATAGAAAGTTAATTGGAAGGAATACGAGATGATAAAGTCTGAGTCTCGGACTCAAGACTATGTTTGGTTGTTTGAATTTGATTGCTTGAATAATAAGGACGTTGCATGGTCGAATGGAATGGACGAGAGATAAAAATATGATTATCTCCCGTGCACAGGTGTTTCCCCCAAACGGTTAAATGCCGGAGCGCCTCAGAACCGCTTGGCCTAGGAGGAAAATGAATAATCTTTGTAGGCGCACATCCTTAGGACGAGTAGCACTCGCTTACAGATGGGGAAAAGCCGCAAATGATGGTATGCAGCAATAACATTTCGGTTGTTGGGATCGTAACCCACCCGTTAAACGTCGGGCAACCCGACCAAATTTGAGAAAAGAAGGAGAGAAAAGAAAGTTAGGAACTGCTTTAGTCCATTCTGGCACGGATACGCCAACGGCCTTCATATAGCTAAGGAACGATGGGTTAAAAGTGTAGGCAAATACGTGTCCCGCACACATAGATCCTGCTTAGAGATGCACTTATAACATGACAGGGAAGGAATGGGGCGCATTCACCTTGCGTCAGTACAAGGGCGAGTGCGTCAACTTGGTAAGAAGTCGCGCCACGAAACAAACACGAGATTGCTTGCCTGCTTGCCTATTTTAATTCGAATAACATGCTTGTCATGATAACATGCTTTACGCTTTCGAATATGCCATAAAATCGACCCTAAGGAGAACATAGCAAGATCATAAGCTAAGTTGCATGATTCAACATAAATACTACAATGTCGGTTTGGAAAGAAGATCTTTGCATCAGTACATGCGAGGACGAACGTACTGATCCCCCACCAGCTTTCATACAGGGTACAGGGAGTGGATTGCTCGATGGAAGCGTTGCTTGAACGCGTTGATTCTTGGAATGCCGAAGCGTATTGAAGCGTACGATCGCTTGACGCTCGGACTTGCAACAGGATTGATACGGCCGAGATATAGAAGGCATGATGTATGGAATGGTGAAATCCTTTGTGGACAAGAGAGAACCTGAGTGTTATAGCCAATCTGGCATATATTGTTAGGCTATCAAATGTTTTACTTAACAAAATGCCTAAAATTGGCTTTTGAAAGAAAACTAGAAAAAGTACAGAAGTACAAATTGTTCTGGAAAGTATTGCTATGGAAGTCTGATCTGAGAGCGATCACTTTGTTCCTTGGACCATACGATGATGATGAAGAAAACTGCTTGAAGAAGACGAACAATCGGAAGAACTAAGTCACCGAAAAGGTATCGAGCAATGGCACTGATGGCACAGTCGAATGCTTTCTTGCTTTGCTTCACCCTGTTCTTGAGAAAAAGTTGAAGAAATGCTTCTGGGAATATCACTCTGGAAGTATGAGTTTTCTCAGAATCTCCTCTCCTGTCTTTCTGTTGATCTCTTGATGATATTTATGTGAAAAATAAATCTATCTATAGACTTGATCCTTTGTACGTAAAAAACAACAAAATCGGGTTTTTACGCAAGTAACTGTCACCCACGATGCAACTCATCCTCTACGCACGGTGACACGTGTCCCATGTAGAGTTTGATCTCTACGCAAGGTAACACGTGTCCCACTACTTCAATAAAATGGGGAGAGCACGTACACACATTCTTCGAGAAGTGTGGCATGAAAGCCACGTGGGCAAACCACGTTCTTAAGTGGTCAGGAAAGATCGGGCATAGAAATGACCCAAAATACACTTCTAGCGTAAAGTGGCAAACTGGGCGTAAAATAGCCCAAAATAAACTTCCCAGCGTAAAGTGGCTAGAATATCCTTGAGCGTAAAAAGTAGCCCAAATAAACTTTACGCCCACAATAGCCTTGAGCGTAAAAGCTCGAATAGCTACCGTGCGTAAAAGAAGCAATTGTATTGAGCGTAAAGTAGCCCCATCTGCACACTATACGATGAGTATTGGGTTTGGTGTAAATTCAATCTTCTCGACTTCTGTGCTGCATGCTGTCAGAAAAATCATTCTGTCAGATCAAATCTCTGGCTTTAAATACGGCTTGTCAGTCTGTCCCCAGCGTAAATTTCAATGAATAGCTCCCGTGTAAAGTAGCTAGCGTAAAGAGTAGCTTGCGTAGAGAGTAGCTCGTGTAAAATTCTCAACTTCTTTGACTAAGTCCATGAAGCACTTTTTACACTCCTACAAGACCCCCTTCAAAGTTTTCAAATTATTTTCAAAAATTTGAAATACTTTGAACATAAGCGTAAAATTCGGAATTTCACAGTCAGCGTAGAATTCAGGATATCCAACGGTCATCCGCGTAAAAGTTGGAATATCCAACAGTCAGCGTAAAAGTCAAAAATTTGAACCGATTCAAAAAAATTCTATAAATAGAGATCCTTGAAGAGAGAAAAACTTTACTTGTCTTCCATACTCTCGATCTCTCTTACTCTTCTTCCTCTTTCATACTTTTGCTTTCGATCCGATGGCTCCCAAGAAGTCCGCCGCCGGCAGCAAGGGCAAGAAGCCCGTCGGTTCATCATTGGCCGACCGCACGAAAACCCCTGTCCCATCATCAACGACGCCTCAACCGAGCAACCCCGCCGTGGCTCCAGCAATGAAGGATAAAACCCTACTATATCTCGGCTACAAGTTCGTCGGAGAAGAAGAAGAAAACTCGAACCTTCAGATTTCATGCCCACGTCATACGTGTTAGCGTAGAAACTGAAATAACAAAATACGCCCACGTTATACGTGTCAGTGTAAAGTTAAGAACATACGCCCATGTTTATACGTGTCAGCGTAAAATTAAGAAAATACGCCTACGTCTATACGTGCCAGCGTAAAATCTAAAATACGCTCATGTCTACACATGCCAGCATAAAATTTACAATACGCTCACATCAACATGTGCCAGCATAGAATTTAAAATACGCTCATGTCAACACATGCCAGCATAAAATTCATAATACGCTCACATCAACATGTGCCAGCGTAGAATTCATAATACGCTCACAAAAACATGTGCGAGCGTAAAATTTCACAAGTGAAAGACTTTGTGTAAAATGAAGACATTTTACACTTTAAAACTTTTCATCAACTTCAATAAGCGTAAAGTTTACATAGTCAAAGCCTTTAACCTTTATGTGTAAAAGCTTAGACTAATTTATCTGCGTAAAAATTTTAAATTAGATTTTTACTAACTTGATTTTTCTTTTTCTTTTGGCAGTAGATTTGCAAATTCATCCACTTGCAGAAGTCTTTGGCTCATCAGTTGGTATGGTGGGCTCGAATTATTTGGAGAATCTGTCTCGTGTAGAGTTTCCCCAATCGAATCCAGAGTACCCTGTAGAGAGAGCACAGTTGATAGCCGCCCAAGGGGATAGAATGCTGCTATCCATGATTAATGGAGAACTGCTGACCTCACTGGATGGCCAATAATTTGCAAAACCAGCTTCCTTATTTGGGGATGCAATAGACTGCAAGTCACAAACACATCCCAAGAAGGAGTCTTGGGTGTTCAGGTCTGGAGATAGAGCAATGTATCTCCCTGATATGGATAGAGATTACCCCTTGTCTGTATTCATCCATGCCACCTATCCCCGACAAATGCTGTGGAATCTGACTCCCAGCAGTCATGGAAGGCCGGATAGAATCATATTCAAGAGGGATCATGCCAACGATATGGGGTATTACGTCAGTGTTCCCAATGGTGGTGTCGTTCCTTTCTCTGGCCTCTTGCCAGGATTTACTTCGAGTGAAGATTCGACCTTAATCCAACTGGTGCAGACCCAGATGTTCATCAATAAGTTCATAAGGGCTGCGGTATTATATCCCCAGACAAACCCTAGGCTACCGGGATGGTTGACTCCATTCAACCAGAACTGGATCCAAATTAGTGTTTGGATCATGAAGAACTTCCAGACGGAGCTGAAAGACATCGGCCTGTATGAAGAAGTGGCTTCCACTAGTCAGGGTATACCACCGAACAGTAACTTGTTCATGGCTCTGATGGAGATATATATAAGTTTAACTGGAACTTTTGCGACCCCAAAAGGTAAAATGGGTCTCGCACTCCATGAGATGTAATTCATCTCAAAGCTGCCAATGGGGGAAGCCCTATATGAAGAATATGTTCCCTCCAACCGGGAACTTGCTGAAATCAGAAAGAAAAACCCTCAATTGGTTGAGGTATATGAAGAGTTGATGTGCCACTACATGATTTGCACTACTATGCATGAGAGTGGATCTTATCTAGCATACATCAACAAGTGGACAACATATCTCTTTTTTCATAAGGATAAAATATCCAAGGATGATAAAAAAAGATTCCAGGAAAACAAAGCTCCAACTATCAACACCGGTTCAACAATCCCTGTGGATAAAATACAGGATATGATGATTGTCTACAAATTCTCGAACAAATATTGTCCACCAAAACTGGGGAGTTCCCTGCTGGAACTGAAGCCTTGAGCTTCCTCAGATATGGCAGCCAGAAGATCTCCAGGAAAGCCTTGCTGGCATGCTTCCTTTATCTATGGTTGAGAAGATGGGTTATACCGGGGACCGGTACAGTTGATAGAATCTACCGTAACGTGCTATGGCCAGCGGTACGTTTGGTATTTAAAGTCAGAATCAACCTGCTATCGGCAATGGTGTGCCGAGTAAACGCAGGTTTGAGAACTTTTGGTGAGGAGCTAATCAACAACGCTCCTCATCGGAACGTATTCCCCAGGGTAGAAATGCCCTACACTTACTTGATGGGCTGGCTATTGTATCACAACTACAATTTATTGCCACCAGGCCCGGGAGATGATGCGGAGGTCTTCCTCCAGAAGTTTAACAAAGCTACATGGACTGCCACGACAGTGGCAGATACCCGAGCAGTTTTGAATTATTCTTATGGTTGGAACTTTTTTTATACCCGGCCACAAGTTCCAGTCGACTGCTTCGGCGTTCAATTTGAAGATGAAGTTGAAGGAAGAACTTTATTGTCAGCACCAGTCTTCATATGGCTACAGTGCATCAGACCCTCTCACCTGATGTACAGAAATGAAGACAATTGTGCGTTCGAACCATATCTACCAAGTAGGTTCGCTCGCCAATTTGGATATGACCAACTTCATATTGGTAATCCCTCTACCAGTTTTCGTCATTATGGAAAACTGATTGATGGTGCAAGAGGTTGGAGGCCTTTTAGCACCGCCCGTACTGGTGCCAAATTCAAAGTGTCAACTGCTACCAGCACCACAGAGCTACGTATACTTCATACATATGCTCATTTTTACGCTTCCATCCGCTCCTTCGCCCATGGCTACAACATGAGAGGTAGTCTAAGATGGCCTAAGGAAGGGAATGTTGAGGAGCCAATCAGGGTACCATCAGACATCCCTGACGACGCTGCCGTTCCAGATCAATATATGGAAGTTATCCCTACGGGAGTTGGGGAAAAAGCTGCGGAACCTATCATTATTGGTAAATCTTGAAAACGAAAATAAACTGCAGCTGTTACTCTTCCCGAGAAAACCCCAGAAAAGAAGAAGAAGAAGAAGGCTACCACCAAAAGACCTTCTAGATCAAGAGCCTCTACCCCAGAGAGTGACACTCAGGTGGATGAGCCGCAACATGTTGCATCTTCTTCAATTCACCCTGGAGAAGGATCTTCAACATCTCAACCAGCAGCACCTGCAGTAGTCATGTCTCCGGGACGTCTCAGCTCAGCACTTCATTTAACTTTGCCACAAAAGGCACAAGTTGCTGAAGACGTCGCCCCAGTACATACTGTTGATCAAGAGCCCATTCCATCCGATGAACCAGCTATTAATTTTGATGATGAGGATTGGACTGGAGATTATGACACGTACTTGGCACGTCCTACACATACTCCAGGTAAATATAATTTATACAAAAATCCATACAAAACTATGATTTTTTGTATATTAACTTATTTTGTTTAATTTTTTGTAGGTGTTATCATCGCCCGAAAGCTTGTGGCTCCTCCTCCTCAAGAAGATATTTATGAGGAAAACGAGGAGTCTGAGGAGGAGGCTTCTTCTTCAGAAGAAGAAGATGCTCAAGAAGAAGTATTACGAGAGCCCGAAGTGGAGACTCAGGAAGAATGTCCTCCATCTCTGGAGGTACTAAATCAAGTAGATTTGTAAGGTATTGCTTGATGTCATTGAAGGCTTTCTGACATGCTTCATCCCAGACAAATGATACACCTTTCTTTAATAAATGAGAAAAAGGTTGACATCTCCCAGAAAGATTGGATATAAACCTTCTGATATAAGCGATGCGACCTTGGAAGCCACGGAGTTCTTTTAGATTGCGTGGAGGACGCATTTCAAGAATTGCTTTAATTTTGTCAGGATCAACATGAATACCCTGAGAAGTAATAAAAAATCCCAAAAACTTGCCACTGGACACCCCTAAGAAAGACTTAGTGGGATTCATCTTTAGTTGATGTTGACGCATCAGCTCAAATACTGTCTTCAAGTCTTAAATGTGATCATCTTTTAATCGACTTTTGACAGCAATGTCATCTACATAACATTCAACTACTTTTCATAGATGTTCTTGAAAGATGTTTCTCATAGCCCGTTGATACGTGGCACCAGCATTTTTCAGACCAAACGACATAACCGTATAGCAATAGACTCCAAGGGGTGTACGAAAAGTAGTATGCTTCTTATCTCCCGGATGTATCTTAATTTGATTGTATCCTGAAAATCCATCCATGAAATACATGCGTTCAAAATCACATGTATTGTCTATCATGACATCGGTAATCGGAAGTGAAAATTCGTCCTTTGGACAAGCTGCATTAAGATCCTAAAAATCTATACAAACTCGGACTTTTCTGTTCTTTTTCATAACATTAACAATATTGGCAACCCAATCTGGGTGTTGTTCTTCACGAACAAAGCCACAGGTAATCAACTTTTTTACTTCTACTTCAATTGCATCCATCATATCTGGTCGAAAGTATCGCTGCTGTTGTTTTACAGGCTTGGTATTAGGAAGGATATTGAGTTTATGAGTAGTAACTTTAGGATCTAGACCCGGTATATCCTCATAACTCCATGCAAAGATATCAATATATTCTTTAATCAGTTTTATCAACTCTTTCTTTTCATCTTCAGAGAGGTTTTTACTGATGAATATTGGTTTAGACGTAGTTCCGTCTCCAACATCAATCTGGACAACCTCATCCTCAGTAGGTGGCTGTCGCTGTTTAAAACGAAGTTCCCATTGAGTGTCCATTTGCTGTACCCAAGGATTATTCTCAAATGGTTCAGATTCACCATCAGTTTGAACCATGTTGACTGAGAATACGCACTCAGATTCATCATAATAGTCTCCTCCTGAATATGAGGAGTGTAAGAAACTGGAAGAACATTCTTCTTCCATATCTTCTTTGTACATGTAGAGTATATCCGATTCGATGAATTGAATTTCTTCTGAATCTGAAGATTGTGAAGAACCAGAAGAGAATTCTTCTTGTATATCTTCATTAAATTTGTGGGACGGATCATATCCCAACCCATGACGAATTTTCTGGTAAAACGGATCACCACATAATGGTAATCGTCTACCCTTGCCTTGATTGAGACCTTGCATAGTCTTCAAATCATATCTCATATTCTGGATAATCTTGAGAGATTGTTGACTATATCTGTCAATTCGGATTCTTTCTCTATTTTTATCTCTAAGATCATCTGTTTGAACAACAGGGATATTTCTAGCCAGACCAAACACAATTTGGCACTTGTTTTTTTATCAGATGGAATCACAAAATAAGATTCTTCGTGATGTCTATAATTTACACAAGCTTGTGATGAAGCGGCTACCAGAAAAAAATAGGGAGAAGATGTTAGGAACCTTTGAGCATAAGGTCCAACATCGACATGAGGAGGAAAGGAATTTTTCTTATGGTCAATGTATACGGTTTTCTCTGTATCTATGTCATCTTTATATTGATGACTTTGATCATCAGAAGATAAAGTCATTCTTTCAATAAATTTAACAGCCATATACTCAAAAAAGAAATCTTCATTGATATTAGAAAATACAGAATGATCAATATTTACATCATTTACAATTTGACTGCTATGCTTCGGATTGATCATTAACGGACCGTCATCCGTCTTCTGCGTAGACTTGCCAAGATTGATGATCAGTGTTGGTTCTGGATCGTTCGTACGAGAAGTACGTCCTTTGACTTTGATCATGAGAGGTTGAACTTGGCTCTTGGCAGGAATATTCACTGATTCCTCAGATGAAGCTCGAGTTTTTCCTTTGACCTTGATCACCAAAGGTTGATCATTGACAGATTGGAGTTGGATTCGACCTTTGACTTTAATCTTCAAAGGTTGTTCTTCCGGAGGATCTTCATTGACAGATTGATCTTCAACAGGTGATCGATCTTCAGCCATATCTGATATCTCCTTCACATGCTCTTGTTTGTAGAGCATTGAATCAGAAAAATAGGCTTCAACACCCTTGAAAGGATTGATATCAGCAAACTCAGTCTTCACAACCCCTTGGAAATCTACGTACTTAAAGCATTGGTGGAGGGTTGAAGGCACAATGTTATGTTCATGTATCCACGGTCTTCTGAGAAGGATGTTGTAAGATACGTCTGAATTGATAACATAAAATATCACCATAGTTCGAAGATCACCAATTTGAATCTTCAGACGAATCTTCCCAAGTGGTTTACTCTTGCCAGAGTTGAAACCAACTATTGTGGTACTAGTGTAAGTCAAATCACTAGTAGGAATTCTCAAAGGTCTTAGCATACTCTGAAGAATAATGCTAATAGAAGACCCATGATCAATATAAATCCTGTCAATTTTCGTGGATTCAATATACCCAGTGTAGCACAAAGGCCTGTCGTGCTTATTATGCTTCAACATCATATCTTCTTGTGTGAAGGTAATGTTAGGAATTGCCTCTATCACACTATGACATTGTGGATACGACACTGGTATATTGTCAGGACTGTTGAGTTGAGCTAAGCATGAGTCTGCTTGTCGCAAAGCTTCACTCAAAGTCTCTCTGATTTCTTTGGAAAGATGAAGCAGCTCGAATATAGAGAGTCTAGCCGGAGTATTGGCTAACTGGGCTAGAATATCAAATTTGTAGGGCTTCATCACCACCCCTTGATTTGAAGCAGATTTCAAAGGGACGTCAAAGCGTACTGCTTTCTGTTTCCCCTTCTTAACCACAGATGGTTTAGCAGGAACATGAGATGGTTGAGCTGGTATTGTTTCAACAACATCCTCTGCTTCTTTGGAAGATCCCTCATAATCATTGTGGTACTCTTTCCCAGATCTCGTACCAGCAAAGCTTTCTTCCTCAGACTCAGGAGATAGAAGTACCATATTGCAGGATTTAGTCTTCTTCTCTTTAGTCTTCTTCTTTCGAAGATTTTTATGAGGAAGCTCAGAACCCAATCCAACAGTAGATTTTTGACTTTGAATTTGTAAAGGAAGTCGTATTCCTTTATCATAGTTCAATCCCTCTGCCTTTTGAAAGTCATAGCCCATCTACAAGTGAATGGGTAGTGGACTTTCAATAAATGGTTTAGTAGAGGAAGATGAGACAGAAACCTCTGTAACCACAAGAAAAGGAGGGATAAAGACTTCTGTAGAAGAAGGAATAAAAACCTCTATAGCCACATGAGAAGGAGTATTCAGGACACGAGGAAAAATCCCTGTAGGAGCTTTTTTATAAGCAACAAAGACTTGTTGTGCCCTGTATAAATGGACACTATTCATAGCTATCCACTGCTGATGAGTAAGTTTGAGTTTGGTAAGAGGAGCCAAACTTGGAGGGCATATATTTAAACCCCTCAATCTATCCTCTAAAGGAATGCCACCCATAAATGATCCAAATCATCATGGTCTGGGGTTAAAACATGAGAAATCATGTTGCAAGTTTTGACTTTTTTACCCTTCTTGGATTTTGAAGTTTTACCTTCACTCTCTATTTCAGGTACTAAATCAGGATGTACCCACATGATTTTACCATTTTTTAATGTAAGAGGCAAAAGTCCTTCATTTTGCTCTCTGACAGGCGGGATATTCACAATCTTCATCGTCGCCTTTGGAATTGGGACAATCCCATCTGGGACTTGCTGTGGAGGAAAACCTCCAAATTGAAGAGAAATCATATTGGTTGTGACCGTATGCTCATCGTTGGTTAAGGCGATGGCATTGGCATTTATCAGCTCCTGGATTTTCTTCTTCAAGACATAACAAGCCTTGGTAGGATGATTTATGTATCTGTGATAGATACAATACTTGGGATTGTCGGTCAGATTCGCCTCATTAGGCCTCTTTGGCTCTAGAATCTGGAGTTTGCCACTCTTTACCAGACATTGGAATATCCCTGGGATATCACTGTCATCGAAAGAGTATTCTTCTTTTGGCTTGGAAGACTCCTGATTATTCGGCATCATTTTGGGTTTTGAAAGATTAACCACTAGGGTTTCCTTTCCTTTCCCATTACGATTGCCGAAATTATTACCAGAAGAGCCTTTCTTTCCTTTATCCTCTGAGGCAAAGATCATCCCGTGTTCATGAGCCAACCTACCATTGGTCTCGGCAGAAACTGCTGCTATAATAAACGAGGCCCAATCTGTGAATTGGGAACCCGTGAAGACAGCAATGGATGGTCGCAGATTCATTTTACATATATCAATTAATGCTGAATCTGGCATACCAGAAGGCATCTTCAAAGTTGCCTGTCAAAAACGTTCAATGAACGTCCGAGTATCTTCCTTCTCCTTTTGTTTGATTTCTATTAAGGAGGACATGTTCATGTCCATGCCTCCTTCATAGAAGCGGGAGAGAAACATTGCTTTAAATTCGTCAAAAGACGAAATACAATTATCGGGTAGACTATAATACCAATCGTAAGCTGAACCCATCAGGCACCCGATGAAAACTCGGGTAAGAAGAGCATCATTCTTCTGCAGATGCACAGTCATAATATCAAAGTAATTGATATACTGACTAGGAGAAGCCTTTCCATCAAATAATACCATCGATTGTGGCTTAAATTTCGGAGGAAAGGGTACGTCATTCCAATAAGGAGGATAAGGTTGCTTAATCCCTAACCTCTTGAGCTGATCCTTGTGCTTCAGAACTTCAAACTGTGCTTTTAGTTCACGCACTGCTTGAACAGCTTCACTGGTTTGAGGAAGTACATTCGATTGAATAGTTGTTGGATGTACCGTAACCCCCACCGGAGGTGGTACATCTTTTGGAATGATAGGATCTGGAGATGCAGAATTTTGATTGACAGCAGGCTCTTGATTATTCAAAGGTATATCAACCCCTTGACTATCTTGAGTTTGTGCTGCTACCTGTACCGGTGTTACTACTGCCGGTTGAGCAGTTTGCTGAGTCATTATTATTTGGTGCATGCTTTGCATCATGGTAAGCATGTCTTTTAGTGATTGCTCAATGGCAGAGAGACGTTATTCTGTATTAGCAGATGATATCTCTGGTTCATCTCCAATAGCATAAGATTCAACCTCTTTTAAAGATACAGAGGGATTGGTATAGAGGTATGAATCGACACTATCAGTTTTGGACTCAAAAGACTGAGTACCCCCAGCTTCTGAATCAGAAGTCTGCAACTGTCTTTGTCTTCTTGATCGAGTATTCTGATATACTCCTTCAAAGGAATCAAGAAGTCTGTTGAACTGTTGTTGACCAGGAGTCTGGGATGAGTTGCGTGTTGGACGTCGTCCTCTGTTGGTATGAGATGCCATGTTGACTAACGCATATAACAACTCATGTTCTTGGTCATTAACCTGTTGCTGAGGCTCATTATAGCTTAGTCGGTCAAAAACTGACCGCTTAGAAGCCGAACAACAACATTTGATTACAATCTGGTGACACTCACAATGATGATTTTCTTGGGGGAGTGTCACAGGAGATTGTCTATTTTTACGCTTTTGTACTAGCAACTCGCGTAAATCAGAAGGAGTAGAGGGAGTAGTCTTCTTTATTACATTTGGGGTAAAAAAACGTTTAGTCCCTTGTGTATACAGAAGATTACTGGCTGCATTAGCAGAACCAAACTGTATATTTTTACGCGCTTGGAGTTGCGTGCGTAAATCCTGAGATTTTTGAGCACAAAGAACTCCATCAGCATTACGCAAAATTTATAGGTTTGGTACCTTGCGTAAAGCTGTATAAGAAGGCTGTTGGTGGAGAACCGAAGTTTCACCAATAATGTTTTTACGCTGCACGCGTGCAGGTAAATTCACTTTAGATGTAAAGGCATCATTATGAATTTTATCTACACTGTCATAGACAGGAGATTTACCTTTACGCGTAGAGCGCAAAACATGAGTATCTGCCACATCACAGACGGAAGATTTTCCTTTACGCGTGGAGCGTAAATTTTGTGTGTCTACCACGTCACAGACTGGAGACATATTTTTACGCATAGGGCGTAAAGCTTGTGTGTCTACCACGTCACAGACGGAAGACTGATTTTTACGCGCAAGGTGTAAAACATGAGAGTCTGCCACGTCACAGACGGGAGACTGAGTTTTACGCACGGAGCATAAAACTTGATTTTTACGCTCAGAGCATAAAACTTGATTTTTACGCTCAGAGCGTAAAACTGGATTTTTACGCTCAGGGCGTATCACCGAAGTAGAGACTGCCTCGTCACAGACGGAAGTCTCCACCACAGGAGTAGGAAGGATTCCTTTGCCTTTAGAGGCAGTAGGGAGATCCGAGGATGCTTTGGGCTTAGGAATCCAAACTTTTTGCGCCTTCCGTAATTTCTGAACATTGGAGCAGCGAGTACTGCCCCCAGTTCGAAGCATTTCTTCGTAGGCAGTCTGGTCGAAGTGCACAACCAGAGTTTTCTTTGTCGATCCGACCGACACATCATCATATTGAGCAATTGCCTTCTCGTCAGAGGAGAAGGTCGGCCCCAGCAGAGTCGCCATTTTGTTTTACTTAACAAAATGCCTAAAATTGGCTTTTGAAAGAAAACTAAAAAAAGTAAAGAAGTACAAATTGTTCTGGAAAGTATTGCTATGGAAGTCTGATTTGATAGCGATCACTTTGTTCCTTGGACCATACGATGATGATGAAGAAAACTGCTTGAAGAAGACGAACAATCGGAAGAACTAAGTCACCGAAAAGGTATCGAGCAATGGCCCTGATGGCACAGTCAAATGCTTTCTTGCTTTGCTTCACCATGTTCTTGATAAAAATTTAAAGAAATGCTTCTGGGAATATCACTCTGGAAGTATGAGTTTTCTCAAAATCTCCTCTCCCGTCTCTTTGTTGATCTCTTGATGATATTTATGTGAAAAATAAATCTATTTATAGACTTGACCTTTGTGCGTAAAAAGTAACAAAATCGGGTTTTTACGCAAGTAACTGTCACCCACGATGCAACTCATCCTCTACGCACGGTGACACGTGTCCCATGTAGAGTTTGATCTCTACGCAAGGTGACACGTGTCCCACTACACTACCAAAATAAGTCAAATCAGCGACGTATTTAGTGACTCCGTGAAATTTCGTCGCTAATGTTTGGGGTTTTAGCGACGTTAATAAATGACGTCGCTGTTTGTCGCCAACAGCGACTAATAGCGACGTCTAGCGTCTACATTTTGTTAAATGGGGTAGTGCATCACAAGTTCGTCGGTACTCGTCGCTGATATAGCGACGTTTCGCGACGCATTTTAAGTTGTGTCGCTATTTATTATATATCAGCGACGTTTAGCGACGTCCTATGCGGGCGTCGCTAAACGTTTCATATAGCCAGCGAGGGTTTCCTTTTCGATCATTTCACAAATTTTTCCTCCCAAATTTGGGCGCGCTCCTCCTCCGCGACGCTCCTCCGGCGATTTCCCTCCTCCTCCGCGGCGCTCCTCCGGCGATCTCCCTCCTCCGGCCTCCTCATTCTCCTCCTCCTCCTTCCTCAGGTAGCTCCTCCTTCTCCTCCTTCTCCTCCTCCTCCTTCCTCTGGTAGCTCCTCCCCAGTTTCTTCTCGTCTTCTAGCTCTCTCTCTCGCTTCTAGTTCGTGTCCACGAGAGCGTGGACTCGCTGCGGGGGACACGAGACTGACAGTGGACTCGTTGCGGGGGACACGAGAGCGTGGACTCGCTTCTAGTTCGTGTGACACCTATTTTGTTGGTTTGGACACGTCGTGTCCCACTGTGTGGACACGAGATTCACAGTGTGACACCCATATCGCTTTCAAGCCAGGTCAGCATCGATGCGAGATAGAGTCGCTCAACGTCGCTAGTTTACGTTGGTATATTATGACGTTTTATGTCGCTGGCAGTCGCTATATTAGCGACGTGGACACGTCGCTAAAGCTCGTCGCAATAGCGACATATGGCGACGTTTTCTTGTTTAGCGACTAGGTTAATCCCGACTACTTGAAAACGTCGCTAAAGACATCGCTAATAGAAATTAGCGACGTATTTTCCCTTTTTAGCGACGTCTTTACGCGTCGCTGAATTGACAGATTTTAGTAGTGCTACTTCAATAAAATGGGGAGAGCACGTACACACATTCTTCGAGAAGTGTGGCATGAAAGCCACGTAGGCAAACCACGTTCTTAAGTGGTCAGGAAAGATCGAGCGTAAAAATGACCCAAAATACACTTCTAGCGTAAAGTGGCAAACTGGGCGTAAAATAGTCAAAAATAAACTTCCCAGCGTAAAGTGGCTAGAATAGCCTTGAACGTAAAAAGTAGCCCAAATAAACTTTACGCCCACAATAGCCTTGAGCGTAAAAGCTCGAATAGCTACCGTGCATAAAAGAAGCAATTGTATTGAGCGTAAAGTAGCCCCATCTGCACACTATACGACGAGTATTGGGTTTGGTGTAAATCCAATCTTCTCGACTTCTCTGCTGCATGCTGTCAGAAAAATCATTCTGTCAGATCAAATCTCTGGCATTAAATACGGCCTGTCAGTCTGTCCCCAGCGTAAAGTTCAATGAATAGCTCCCGCGTAAAGTAGCTAGCGTAAAGAGTATCTTGCGTAGAGAGTAGCTCGCATAAAATTCTCAACTTCTTTGACTAAGTCCATGAAGCACTTTTTACGCTCCTATATCAAAAGCCTTTGTAATCTCAGTTTCGAATATCAATAAAGAGAATTGTTTCGCATACTCTGTTTTCCTTTCGTTGTTAATATCGAATCAAAAGATAACCATTTGAGAACTTGTCATCTTGCCTTGCACGAGCGCAACTCCAGGCTCGTGCGGCATCACGTCCCCTGTGAGGACGATGATTCGGGTGATTCCGGGTCGGGGCATGACACGTCGTCTTTGGCCTACCATGATTTCTTCTTTGCATATGTCCACATTGACCTTACTTATTACTTTTCTGTATGTACATGTTAGACGAACAAAGCAATATACATAGTAGCAAGTATGATAAGTTTGATGCACATTAGGACAATGCTGAGTTTAAGTATAAGTGCTAAGGTGATAGCATAAATGTTAGTGATATCATAATGATTAAACTTAATTGAGTGACCACAATCAAAAATATAGTTCTGATTTTGGCAACCCGATTAAATTTAAGATAGATAAGCTCATATCATTAAGATGTAAACCAATAGGCACATATCACCAAAGGAATAAGTATAAGTAGAAATGCTATAGCGATAGTATGAAGATTAGTGATAATAAAATGCTAAACTTAACATATTAACCATATTAAAAAATATGATACAATCATTGGGCCAACAGATCGTTGTTATAGATGAGGATGATGTGTCTACTTTTGCGCTATGGACCATACGAGGGGGAGATAGAGACTCGAAGGCCAAACCATAGAAGACTAGTTAGATGTGTGGTAGTTTTCACTACCAAAATTTATTGTTTTAGCGACGACCACATCCGTCGCCCATACCGTCGCTAATACAGATTAGCGACGGATTACTGACAAATTTTGATCAAAATAATATGTCGACAATCAGCTCGTCGCTAAAAAACGTCTGTCGCTACGTAGTCGCCACTCGACGGAATAGCGACGGCTTTTCGTCGTCAGTATTCGTTACATTAGCGACGACTTATCAATGTTGTTTCGTCGAATTCAAGTATCAGGTAGTAAATTATAAAGACTCTTACCGACGGACTAGTCCGTCGGAAAATCGTCGTTACTGTGTATCAGAGGGTATCGTTCCGTCGCTATTCCATCGCTTACCTCGTGATGGCTTAGAGACGGAATCGCGGCAGATAATCCGCCGACCCGGTTCTGGATATGTTTGACCTTCCCAGAACCATGGCGACGGATATTCCGTCGGAGTTAGTCGCCAAACTGTCGCGAATTAACCGCTACATTTGGCGACGGAATATTCGTCGCCAAGTGAAAGCCGACGAGAGACCGACGGCTTACCGACGACATGTCCGTCGCTAAAGTTCTGTGCACCTTTCATACCATCAGAACCTTGTCGACAGATTTTTCGTCGAATGGTCGTCGCTAGGTAAGATATTCCGTCGGCTATCCGTCGCTAACTGGAAAATATTGGGAATCCTCCAGTTAGCGATGGATTTTCCGTCAAAATATAGTCGGTAACTGAGGTTATCCGTCGTCAACCCGTCACTAGTCCGTCGTTAACTGAGATTTTTTTTAAAAATTACAGAGCTTTCCCTGTTCACACAACATTCGAACATCGGACCAATATATAATCACAATATACAATCACATAGACCAATATATAATCCAATATAAATCACACACGAATATAATGCATCACAAATATGCATCACCCAAACCAATATAAAATACACACCAATTATCCAAAAATCAAAAACTAATATCCGTCGTTATAATATCTAAAATTCCCACAAATATTCAAAATTTAAAAACTATTCTAATATAATACTTCAAGGAGGAGGAGGAGTTCGATCGTCCGGGGGTGGTACTCCCTCCTACGACCGAAGATAATACTACTCCACTATATATGGCGGTAATCCGTCGAAGACATTGCCCGGAAGTCGACATAGCTGCTCTGGCGACATGAGGTCAAGGAGTGTCATCACAGTCGGAGGTGGTACCAGAGGGGCAGCAGGGTTGAAAGAAAGATAATCGACGGAAGAAGGACCGGCACCAGCAGCAGACGGACCAGCACCAGTAGAAGGAGACAGAAAGTACGTAGCAATTTACTCCCGCAAGGACGACACCCGCCTCGTACAGCTGCGCAAGCTGTGACCTCACATCATCATCTGTCGGGGCCGCGGGAGGAGGCTGTGTCGGTGGAAATCTCTGAGTCCCCATGCGCAACGGCGTCAGGGAGCCGACTCCGTACAGGCGCCCTTTCTTAAAGCTACCGACGGTATTTATGAACAAGTCGTAACGAGCGGTCATAGAAGAGGGCGTCCGGGCGGACGTCGTTTCACCGACATCCTCGGCAGCAGATGACTGAGCCCGACTAAGGGCCTCACGATACGCAACCTATCAAATGAATGTGTTTATACTATAAGTTTACCTAAGTTGTAATCTAAATCCTATGTTTCACTAAGTTATAGTGTGAATCCTAAGTTTACCTAAGTTATAGTCAGAATACTTTTAATTCTAACGTAAATCTCATAAACGTAAGTACTTACATCAGTCTCCTTGGCCCTTTCGTCGACGAAGCTCCCGTCCTTCCGCCTCTTGTGCGTATGCTGGAACACATCGTGCATGGTGACCGATTCTGGCACTTTTTCCTCCTTCACCGCCCGTTGGGTCTGTATACGAAATTTTCGTAGAATTTAATTAACTCATGTAACCCCGCTTTTCTGAATTTTTAAAATTTTGTATTTCCTGGGATTTTCTAATTTAGCCATATTTTATTTTATGGTTTTATGAGAATATTTAATTGATTTAAATGATTTACTTATTTTTATAATACAAATTTTCTAAATGGGTATTAATTTAGAGCAATTTGAATTTGGGTTTAAAATTTTGGTTTCCCTCCATTTGTAACAACCATAACAACTTGCAACCATTTTCTAACTGAATTTAATTATGTTTTTACAATGAGTGAAAAGGGGGAGGGGATTTATGCAAAAATCCCTAGGCGGAGGGACTAAAGGAAAATAGAGTTTGAGCGGGGGGGGGGGCTTTTATGAAAAATTCCATTCTTAATATCTATTCTTCCTTTCTCTCTCTTTTCTCACGATTCATTATTCCTCCTCTGTTGAAACCGAGGGGAGCAGAGCTCCACCCCCAAAATCCTCTCTGCCCTAATTTCTGAGGAACTCGGCGCTCCGACTAGCTCCAGGCAGGCGGCGCTCCGACTAGCTCCAGGCAGGCGGCGCTCCGACTAGCTCCAGGCGGTGGCGTGATCTCTCCGGACGGTGCCCCGTTCGTCTCGAGTGGTGTCCACTCTTCTCCGGCGACTTCGGCAAGCGCTCCGTTCATCTCAAGCGGTGTCGTCTGAGACTCCACTCTCTTCTCAGCGACGACAGATCTCCGCCTTGGCGAATTTTCTCGGTGGACTCATCATTCCTGTCCGTGCCTCCGAATTGGTGAGCATCTCGAACTCTTGTAAGAAATTGTTCAATTCTGGAACTCGTCGTCTCTGACTCTTCCCTCCGTTTTTGTTTGGCCGCGAGCACAGGTCTGGATCATTTTGATCTGTTCGATCTCTCACATCGAAGGATCGATTCTTTTCCAATTGGTTGGTAAGCTTTTGACCGGATCAATTGATTGCTAGATTAGTAATTTTATTGTCGTTCGTTCCTATTTGAGAGTTGGTCTGTTTCGTCATAACAGATTGAGAGTGTCCGATCGGAAGTCTGGGCAGATCGACCGGTGTTCCCTGCCTCGATCTAGACCGACAACGCCTGGTGAGTAACATTCTCTTGTTTAAATCGATTTGATGCTTACTGTGTACATGGATGGATGTGAGTGTTAGATTTTAGCATTTTGATTTTCTTGTGCAGAAGATTCATTTTATTTAAAACTTCCTGTTCAAATTTTGATGTTCTGCACTTGTATTAATGGGAGTCTTGGTCAGAATCGGGGTTGAACGCGGGGAGTGTGGTCACGTTCTGGACCAGTTCTGGTTCGTAACGAGTTCATGCTCGTGTCCAGATATGTGTTCGTGTCGGGGTGTTGGAGTGTCGCTACCTAAGAGACCGACTGAGGCAGGGTTGTCATTGAAGACTGGCTGGGAATGGGATTAGCAGTGGCGCGAGTTTGAATTCAAATTAATATTGCTGAGTTAGTTGGAATTTTGCTGGGTTTTGTTATGATTTTCTGTCTGTAGGATTTATTGTATTTTTGTATAATTTTTCTAAGTTGTTGTGTATGTATTAAGTTTTGCTGGGTTTGAGTTTTTTTGAATCTTGCTGATTCCTTTACTGCTGGGTTGGTTGTTTGGTAAGTTTAAAGCTTGTGAACAAGTTACTAGTGGGTTGCTTCATTTCTCTGGGACTCTATATACTCGAGTGTGTGATGTTCCTGGACTTATTTTGATGCTCAGATGAACATTCTATGGGGAAATATTGAGTATAGGGCTGTCCCTGTATTTTATTTTTCTTGAATATTTCTCTTGTATATCACCAGTTTAGTTCTGCTGGGTTTTCTTGGTGTTTGGACTTGCCATGGTATGGTGTATGCTTGGGAATTTTGGAGAGTTGGCACTGGGCTGGGTTGTATACATTTTGCTAATAATATTTAAGTGCTGATAAGCAACAGTTGAGTATATTTTATTGAAGGAAGTATACTTAAGATGTGGTTGGGTTTGTAGCTGTTATCTTGAGCTGGGATGCATAGTTGTTGGGCCTTACTGAAATTGAGCAGAAATGAAATAGAGGAAATAGAGAGGAGGGGCTAGTTTATTTCTTAGTTTTGGTTGTGTTTTGAAATCCCTTAAGCAGTAAGGTTTAGAAGTACCAATTCCAGTCAATATATATTAGTATTCTCCAAATAAATATTTGTTATATTCTACTCTTGTAGATTAGATAATATTCTAATTCTGAATAAATAAGGTTGAGTGAACTTCGGGATTATTTAATATTATCTTGAGACTTTCATCATTATTATTTTTACTAATAGTGTAATCTTATTATTATTATTATCTGTTTTACAAAGATTTCTAAATAAAGACTTCTAAAATATCTTTTGCCCTTACTAAGGGTGTAATATTTATATCCTTACTTATTATTAGTTATTAATATTTTGCTCATGACTCCAATAAAAACTATTTTAAATTGTTCCTATTTTAGCTAGTAAACGGTAGTTAGTTTATATATTTTTCCTTGCTAAATGTATTTTAATATTTACCATATATTTCTAAATATGGTATATAACCTTTTTGCTAATTGTATATGTATATGTAAATAATGTTAGCTAGAATTACATAAGTAGAGTTAATTGTTAGGAAGTTTATGGTTAGAAATGATTTAGTTAGCTAACCGACATTGTTTAGATTCTAACCAACTTGTACAAAAATTCTAGGTGGACATTGAGACTCATTGGTTCGAAGAGCAAGGCAAGTACACCGGCTCGAACTCTTTACTCTGTATTTTCTGTCTTGCTTCATGTTCTCATATTGACACGTTGTACACACGATTGTTCATTGTTCATTGTTCACTGTTCATCGTTCATTGTTCATCGTTCATTGTTCATAGTTCATTGTTCATAGTTCATTGTTCCTTACTTGTACATTGGGGTGGAGAAATACTACAAATATGTGACCAATCCTATTTTAGCTAGGCATTGACTAATAGCTTGGGTCTCACATCGTGCACGTGGGACTCCAAGCCGAACCATTTTTCATTGTTCACTGTTCACTGTTCACTGTTTACCCAGCCGGTCACATACTCTGATAGTTATTTCACTTGCATGTTACACTGATAGTATAGTTCATTGTTTCTGGATCCGGTGCCATAGTTTCATTGTTATTCCTGTACCACAGTTTCATATTCCTGTCTTGTATCATAGTTCATATCGTGATTCTTTTTCATGCACTTCAGTTTATATTGTTTAGAGTTTCTTGTCGAGGTTGTACTTTGCTCTTTTCCTGACAGGATCGTTGCAGGTTTACTTGGGGATGTTGTATCTTCTTCATGGGCCAGAGCCCGAAGCCAGGATAGAGTTGTACCTCAGGATGGACTTAGAATTTCAGAGTTATAGTTAGGTCTTTTCTTAGATTTATTTTAGAGGATTTCATCATGTATTGTATTGAGGATTTTAGGATTGTATAATTTTATTCATGTTACCGGATTTGTCTCCGAATGATGTTGTATAATTAACTTGTGGATTGTGGTGATTCTGGGAACATGTATAGCAGCTGTGGCGGTTTATATTCTTGTATCTTGGAGTTTTCCTTAGTATTGTACAGCTTACTTCGTCGTGTCCATCGACGAAGGCTGGGCGTGTCCGACTCGTATCCGATTATTCGGGAGAGGGTTGTGACATGTTTTTAGTGGTGGCCCATGCAGGTCTGTCCTAATGGCACTTAGGCTATAAAGTACTATTGGGGAACCTGTTAGACTAAGGAAAACTCATCACAGATAGGAAAATCGGGAAATAAGGGTATATCAGGTTATCAGGATTATCAGGTACTTTGTTATTATAAAAATATTGTTTGTTAGGTTTTAGGGTTTGTCATTCAACGAAGTTTTCTTTTGATGCAGATGGTTGCCACCAGGAAGACTGCAGATCAGCCCGGAGCTACAGGAGCTTCGGATCAGACCGCAGTTGATGTATCAGTGGAGCAGCTTCCACTACCACCTCCTCAGTTTCCTCCGCTGTCCTCGACGGTGATGTTTGATGGCGCCCAGTTGATGGCCATGTTCCAGCAGTTCCTGGAGGCACAGAACCATCAAGCTGTGCAATTTCGAGCTACGGTTATGGCTGCACTCAGGACCAGAGAGCCGGCAGCACCAGCACCAGTAGCACCTCCAGC
Organism: Iris pallida; assembly: GCA_029216955.1. Lineage (NCBI taxonomy): Eukaryota > Viridiplantae > Streptophyta > Magnoliopsida > Asparagales > Iridaceae > Iris > Iris pallida. Next base: position 6,718,752 of record JANAVB010037420.1, read on the forward strand.
ACCAGCAGCACCGAGACCAAGGACTGCCAAGGAATACCAGAATCTCGGCCCGATGGATTTTTAGGGCAATGAGGGTATCGTCTATGCAGACGAATGGCTGGAGAATGCGGAGAGGACCTTGAGGATGGCAAATATTCCGGATGACATGAAGGTGGAGGTGGCCAGCATGCGACTCTTCGACTTGGCGAGAGCATGGTATCGGGAGGACACCCAGTTGACGGATCCCCATGTGTCTTGGACAGATTTCAAAACTCTGTTCAAGGAGAATTTCTTTCTAGAAGTGGAGCGGGATGAGCTGAGGACGCAGTTCGAGGCGCTGCAGCAGGGGACTATGACGGTTGCGGAGTACACTTCCGAGTTTACTAGGCTCAGTAGGTTCGCGGAGAGCCTAGTCAGAGCACCAAAAGACAGGGCCTGGAGATTCAAGAAGGGTCTGACCAGGGAGCTGCGGCATGCAGTAGCTATTAGTCAGGCGACTACCTACTCTAGCATCCTCAAGATCGCCCAGGCAGTTGAGAAGGAGATGGACCCGAGGCCCAAGAGGGATAGGGACATCGACAGCAGCAGTCACCAGGCACCGGTGAAGAGGGTGCAGATACAGACTCAGACGAGGCCAGTTCAGCAGGCAGTAGTTCAGCACCGTCCAGCCAGAGTTCATACAGATCCGCCTCAGAGACAACAGTTGGCAGTCACTTGCAACTACTGTCATCGGCCGGGGCATCATTACGATGAATGTCGCAAGAGGCTGAGGCTTTGTTTGTTCTGTGGATCACCTGCTCACCAGGTCAGAGATTGCCCAGAAGCCGCTGAAGGACGAGCACGAGTAGCACCGGGACCCCAGCAGGAGGACTTGCCTCTCCATGACCAGCAGCCGCAGGAAGAGCAGACAGAGGGGCGAGTCTACCTTATGACAGCTGAGGAAGTGGAGACCATTCCGATTCCGGACGAGTACTGACGACCGGAGACACTTGTGGATTTACCTTTCTTGATGTTCCATTTTTTGCATTTCCATTGTTGTTTCTTCATTCGAGACTTGTTTTACAGTCTCCCTATCTTACTGTTGTTTCATAGTACCGTGAGCTACTTGTTGACTGTTGAGTGTCTTTTGGTATCCAATAAAAATTTGTTTCTAAGAACAGATACTACTACTACTCTCTATCATGATTTAAAATTTTTACAACTTCCTTGAAACTTCTGGATAAAGTTGAAAAAAATATTTGACAACCTACTATGACCTGGATTATGGAGACCGTGAGTCCACTGCAGCTAGCTGTACACTGGCGAGGCATGGGCTCTAAGTCAAAGTAATTGCGGGTATTCTCAGGTTCTCAGATATTATTGAAGCTAAGTCCTAAATTTATCCCATACCGGATAAAGTTGATAAAGTATTACGGTAATGTAGTATTATCGGGACAATGGAACCGATGGTTCACAGCAGCCAGATGCATATTGGTGGGGCAGGAACTGTAGGGGAAGTGACCCCAGGTATGCAAGATTGTCGGATACTATTGAGACTACTATTCCGTGATCATGGTTTATGTGACTATCATTTCATTCCATTTTAAATCATGCCAATTTCAAATTTTGTATCTATTTACCTTATCGTGCCATTTTTGAAATTTCGAGGACGAAATTTTTCTAAGGGGGGTAGATTTGTAACCCCGCTTTTCTGAATTTTTGAAATTTTGTATTTCCTGGGATTTTCTAATTTAGCCATATTTTATTTTATGGTTTTATGAGAATATTTAATTGATTTAATTTATTTACTTATTTTTATAATACAAATTTTCTAAATGGGTATTAATTTAGAGCAATTTGAATTTGGGTTTAAAATTTTGGTTTCCCTTCATTTGTAACAACCCATAACAACTTGCAACCATTTTCTAACTGAATTTAATTGTGTTTTGCAATTAGTGAAAAGGGGGAGGGGATTTATGCAAAAATTCCTAGGCGGAGGGACTAAAGGAAAATAGAGTTTGAGCGGGGGGGGGGGGGGGGGGGGGGGCTTTTATGAAAAATTCCATTCTTAATATCTATTCTTCCTTTCTCTCTCTTTCCTCACGATTCATTATTCCTCCTCTGTTGAAACCGAGGGGAGCAGAGCTCCACCCCCAAAATCCTTCCTACCCTAATTTCTGAGGAACCCGGTGCTCCGACTAGCTCCAGGCAGGCGGCGCTCCGACTAGCTCCAGGCAGGCGACGCTCCGACTAGCTCCAGGTAGGCGGCGCTCCGACTAACTCCAGGCGGTGGCGTGATCTCTCCGGACGGCGCCCCGTTCGTCTCGAGTGGCGCCCACTCTTCTCCGGCGACTTCGGCAAGCGCTCCGTTCATCTCAAGCGGTGTCGTCTGAGACTCCACTCTCTTCTCAGCGACGACAGATCTCCGCATTGGCAAATTTTCTCGGTGGACTCATCATTCCTGTCCGTGCCTCCGAATTGGTGAGCATCTCGAACTCTTGTAAGAAATTGTTCAATTCTGGAACTCGTCGTCTCTGACTCTTCCCTCCGCTTTTGTTTGGCAGCGAGCACAGATCTGGATCATTTTGATCTGTTCGATCTCTCACATCGAAGGATCGATTCTTTCCCAATTGGTTGGTAAGCTTTTGACCGGATCAATTGATTGCTAGATTAGTAATTTTATTGTCGTTCGTTCCTATTTGAGAGTTGGTCTGTTTCGTCATAACAGATTGAGAGTGTCCGATCGGAAGTCTGGGCAGATCGACCGGTGTTTCTTGCCTCGATCTAGACCGACAACGCCTGGTGAGTAACGTTCTCTTGTTTAAATCGATTTGATGCTTACTGTGTACATGGATGGATGTGAGTGTTAGATTTTAGCATTTTGATTTTCTTGTGCAGAAGATTCATTTTTATTTAAAACTTCCTGTTCAAATTTTGATGTTCTGCACTTGTATTAATGGAAGTCTTGGTCAGAATCGGGGTTGAACGCGGGGAGTGTGGTCACGTTCTGGACCAGTTCTGGTTCGTGACGAGTTCATGCTCGTGTCCAGATATGTGTTCGTGTCGGGGTGTTGGAGTGTCGCTACCTAAGAGACCGACTGAGGCAGGGTTGTCATTGAAGACTGGCTGGGAATGGGATTAGCAGTGGCGCGAGTTTGAATTCAAATTAATATTGCTGAGTTAGTTGGAATTTTGCTGGGTTTTGTTATGATTTTCTGTCTGTAGGATTTATTGGATTTTTGTATAATTTTTCTAATTGCTGGGTTTGAGTTTTTTTTGAATCTTGCTGATTCCTTTACTGCTGGGTTGGTTGTTTGGTAAGTTTAAAGCTTGTGAACAAATTACTAGTGGGTTGCTTCATTTCTCTGGGACTCTATATACTCGAGTGTGTGATGTTCCTGGACTTGTTTTGATGCTCAGATGAACATTCTATGGGGAAATATTGAGTATAGGGCTGTCCCTGTACTTTGTTTTTCTTGAATATTTCTCTTGTATATCACCAGTTTAGTTCTGCTGGGTTTTTTTGGTGTCTGGACTTGCCATGGTATGGTGTATGCTTGGGAATTTTGGAGAGTTGGCACTGGGCTGGGTTGTATACATTTTGCTAATAATATTTAAGTGCTGATAAGCAACAGTTGAGTATATTTTATTGAAGGAAGTATACTTAAGATGTGGTTGGGTTTGTAGCTGTTATCTTGAGCTGGGATGCATAGTTGTTGGGCCTTACTGAAATTGAGCAGAAATGAAATAGAGGAAATAGAGAGGAGGGGCTAGTTTATTTCTTAATTTTGGTTGTGTTTTGAAATCCCTTAAGCAGTAAGGTTTAGAAGTACCAATTCCAGTCAATATATATATTAGTATTCTCCAAATAAATATTTGTTATATTCTACTCTTGTAGATTAGATAATATTCTAATTTCTGAATAAATAAGGTTGAGTGAACTTCGGGATTATTTAATATTATCTTGAGACTTTCATCATTATTATTTTTACTGATAGTGTAATCTTATTATTATTATTATCTGTTTTACAAAGATTTCTAAATAAAGACTTCTAAAATATCTTTTGCCCTTACTAAGGGTGTAATATTTATATCCTTACTTATTATTAGTTATTAATATTTTGCTCATGACTCCAATAAAAACTATTTTTAAATTGTTCCTATTTTAGCTAGTAAACGGTAGTTAGTTTATATATTTTTCCTTGCTAAATGTATTTTAATATTTACCATATATTTCTAAATATGGTATATAACCTTTTTGCTAATTGTATATGTATATGTAAATAATGTTAGCTAGAATTACATAAGTAGAGTTAATTGTTAGGAAGTTTATGGTTAAAAATGATTTAGTTTGCTACCGACATTGTTTAGATTCTAACCAACTTGTACAAAAATTCTAGGTGGACATTGAGACTCATTGGTTCGAAGAGCAAGGCAAGTACACCGGCTCGAACTCTTTACTCTGTATTTTCTGTCTTGCTTCATGTTCTCATATTGACACGTTGTATACACGATTGTTCATTGTTCATTGTTCATTGTTCACTGTTCATTGTTCATCGTTCATTGTTCATTGTTCATTGTTCATAGTTCATTGTTCCTTACTTGTACATTGGGGTGGGGAAATACTACAGATATGTGACCAATCCTATTTTAGCTAGGCATTGACTAATAGCTTGGGTCTCACATCGTGCACGTGGGACTCCAAGCCGTACCATTTTTCATTGTTCACTGTTAACTGTTTACTATTTACCCAGCCGGTCACATACTCTGATAGTTATTTCACTTGCATGTTACACTGATAGTATAGTTCATTATTTTTGGATCCGGTGCCATAGTTTCATTGTTACTCCTGTACCACAGTTTCATATTCCTGTCTTGTATCATAGTTCATATCGTGATTTTTTTTTTCATGCACTTCAGTTTACATTGTTTAGAGTTTCTTGTCGGGGTTGTACTTTGCTCTTTTCCTGACAGGATTGTTGCAGGTTTACTTGGGGATGTTGTATCTTCTTCATGGGCCAGAGCCCGAAGCCAGGATAGAGTTGTACCTCAGGATGGACTTCTAATTTCAGAGTTATAGTTAGGTCTTTTCTTAGATTTATTTTTAGAGGATTTCATCATGTATTGTATTGAGGATTTCAGGATTGTATAATTTTTATTCATGTTATCGGATTTGTCTCCGAATGATGTTGTATAATTAACTTATGGATTGTGGTGATTCTGGGAACATGTATAGCAGCTGTGGCGGTTTATATTTCTTGTATCTTGGAGTTTTCCTTAGTATTGTACAGCTTACTTCGTCGTATCCATCGACGAAGGCTGGGCGTGTCCGACTCGTATCCGATTATTCGGGAGCGGGTCGTGACAACTCCGTATATTAATACTACCAAATTCGATAGTGAAATGAATTTACGGTATCTCACCAGATTTGCAAGCGCCGCTGCGTGGGGCCTTGATCCTCCCGTATGAAGTCCCGCGGCCCGTCGGTTCATGTAAGCCATTGAAACAAATTTTTCCCATTTTATCATTATTATTTTCTGCTAAAAATTATTTACATAGAAATATTAATAACTAATGTATATAGTATTGTGAATTTATTAATAATTGGTAAATAATAGAGTAGAAGGGGTTTTTCCTAAATTTTTCCCTATACTGATGAGTGTGGTTCACAAATAACCAAACCGCAGGGACTATAATATAAAATTCCTGTTTAAATTCAAACGGCCAGTGAGATTTAAATTCCTTTGCGAGCAGGATCCAAATCCTGCTCGGATGAGAAGCCAGAGATTTGATTCCATCTCCTCGACCACGCAAACCCCAGTATAAATAGGTGAGATCACCATGACCTTGCCCTTTCCAAAACCCTAACTTTTCCCCTGCCGTCTGGTTCCCTGCTCTGTAATCGAAGAACCATTCAGGGAGTCGAAGCAGATCGAAACATTGACAGGTACCATCTCCCCACCATGGCTTAATTTATTGAATTAATCGATCCTTAGGCTTGTTAGTGCTGCTTAGATCAACATCAAGGTGGGAGGGTAGATGTTCGACCAAATGCCCAAACTAGGGACTCGGGAGAAGTACTTGTGAACCAAGCACGAAGTGTTAACGATACATTGTACCCTGCAATCTAGTATTTTGAATAAAACATAGGATTCTAGCTTTGCCTGGTCCTGAAGGTGGACCTCTCACCCCTGTAATCAGATTGGGGAGTTGAAACTTCGTGCTTAACCTGTGCAGATAACACATCAGACCTTAGCATACTGCCCATAGGGTTTCCAATGCCTGTACATACAGGTACATATGTATTATTTGCCATTAAAATCGTTTGATTGCAAATCTTAATACAAACAGAATAGTGTTACAATATAGGACTTAGATGTAGTCCTAGGAGTACACTTTTGTTTAATCTGGGTCCTAAGTGCTAATGGAGCGAGTGGTAATGCGTTGACTCCGTTGACGGGCTGACGACGGTTATCGGTTCTCTGAAGGTGTAGATTGCTCTGGGTGCTGGAGCTTGCTGAGAGGAGGAAGACGTTGAGTGTCTGTATCTGCCTCTCTGGTGATATCTGTCTGTCTTATTCGTATATGTCTCTGTCTGTAAGAAGGAAATGATCCCTCTATTTATAGCTGAGCAGGTTGGCTGCTCATACGCGCATATGTAGGATGCGCCGGTACGTGGGGACGCCACATGGAGACTGCTGATGGAGGCGCATGGACGATGCGCCCTGATTGAGGGGTTGAATTCTTCATACTGCTGTTGTGAGCCGGCACGTAGCAGAGGAGAAGATCTTTCTGTTGCTGAAATCTTGGATGAGTTGAGTCAAAGGACATGTGTCGTCGACTCATGGCTCGGAGATCTCGGATCAGATGGGGGGATGATTTGGTGGGATGTACCTTGGATTAGGTACATGATGAGATTTTGGCTCGTGACCTTTAGGAGTCACGAGCCGTTCTAGGCGCATGGCTTTTGAGGCGCATGCGAGCGACTTTCCTTCTGTCTTTCGGGATCAGAAATCAGTCTGGGGTGCATGGCTCTTGAGGCGCATGCAAAGCTTCAACTGGAGACTCTTCTTCTGTCTTTAGGGATCAGTGAAGGGTCTGAGGCGCATGGCTTTTGAGGCGCATGCGGATTTGGGCGCATGGCTGTGGAGGCGCATGCGGACGGTTGAGTGGCCACGTGGCTGTAGCCGCCGAAGTAAAGTCATGATGTTGCTGACGTTGTGGATGCTTTATTTTCTGCAAAAGCTGTCAACTGTTCAGACTTGGGAAGGCGTGCTGCCAACTCTGTCAGTTCAGCATTTAATGTTGATGACATTCGATGGACAGCTGAGTGGGCGTGTCGGTTGACGTTCCAGTAAGCGTATGGGGACGTATGGGGGCGCATCCCCTGTGATGCGCTCGGTACAGGGCGCATCTGTTGGAGGCGCTTGATGTTTGAAGGGGTGTGATGCGCTGTCCAGCCGGCGCATTCGACACGTCTTTAATGACACGGCTATTTTGCTTCTCGAGTGCCTTTAAATAGCCGTTTGGCTGAAGTCGAGGCGTCCGGTTCATCCATTTAATGTGAGTTCATTGCTCGAAACTCGGAGAGCCATCCACTTGGCGCGTGGGTTTGATCTGCCCGGCCTATAAATAGTGGTATGGAGAGAAGGTTTGCTTCTCATTCCCTCACGTACTTCTGACATGAACTTGAGTATTCGGGTGCACTCTGTTGACGAATTGCTCCCGAGGGTGAAGATGAGACGCCATGTCGTCATTGATGCTCTTGAAGGTGACTGTTACATCTAAAAGACGGAGTCGAGGGCTTCCGAGGCGGGCGGAAGGTGCCTGTTGCATCCAAAGATAGGGATGCTCGGGCCTCGTCTCCGTTGTTCCGGAAGAGCCGTAGATCGGAATGGCGGTGCTAGGCTCTCTCTTCCTTCAAAGTGGGTGTCGCCCACTCTGAAAGCTGCTCCTTTTGCCGTGATTTCGATCACGGTCTTCCTTGGTCTTTGGAGGCTCTTTCGAAGCCTCCCCTGGCCACAGATTTGCGGTGCTCTTCTCTTCCTTGGTTTCAGCCAGAGGGTTAAATGCTTTGTGTAATCGAAGCACTTATCAGGTGAGCCTGGCTGGAAGAGCGGCACACTCCTGCTCGGCCAGGTGAGCCTGGTTGGAAGAGTGGCACATAACTGGGCTGCTGAAGGGATGCACATAACTGAGCTGGATGCACATAACTGAGCTGGATGCACATAACTGAGTTGCTGAAGAGATGGCGGGATGCGGTTGGTTGGAGGCGCATGACATCTGCTGCACCTAATTGGCAGCGCATGGTGACTGCTGCGCCTATCTGAAGGCGCATGGTGGCCGCTGCGCCTATCTGGAGACGTATGGTGGCCGCTGGCTGTAGACTTAGTGTCACGACCCGCTATCCAAATTGTTGGGCCAGGCCGAGTCATGCCCAGCCTACATTGAGATAAAACGTAGTAAGCTGTTCTAAAGACAACAGGATAAGACTAAATGTGCTAACAGTTCTATAAGTGAAGAAGAAACATAAATGCTCCAAACACAAAAGTCGTCGTATACAGTAAAATGTCCAAGTACAAGTAGACTGAAATGTAAAACTGGATACATGTCCAGTTACAAAATGATATAGTCTAATACATGTCTACTCTCAAAAGTCTAAGTAAACAAAAGACAACTAGGCGAGGTTCCCCGCAGGAACATCCTCGTAAAGCAGAGCCGGGTCCTCGGCAGTAACTCCATAGTATGAGTCGCAGAGTAACTCCTCCTCAGTAAGGACACCTACAACGTTATCCTGTCAGGACGGGAGCAAGCACTAAATCTAGCAAACTAGCATATGAAACATGGAAATGAACATGAGAATGAACATGTGAGAAATAACTGGAAAGCATGGCATCACATAGTCTATCATGGCAAGGACACATATGTCATAGAGACAGATGTATATGTAATATTTAAAACTGTAGCAGGTACGTGATCGGTCAATAGATGTACAATGCGCTGTGGCACATAATGAAATATACATACGTACAAGTAGACAAGCATAGGTGTACATCCGTACAGAAAATGTGGGATATTTACCTGCGGTAAGGTATGCATATAAAATGCGACCAAGCTCGCTACTATAGGGGGGTCGTGATCACGTACACTACTATCAGTTTCCCCAAAAACCCATATTCTAATCATGTGAGAGATACATCAAGACTGTTCTAAGCATGGTAGTAATTGGAAGTGCAACATGTAGAGATCTAACTTGCTACCCCAAGGATCAGCATATAATATGGTGGGGTTTGCAGTTCATTTATGTGACAATATGTAAAGTTCGTAGAAAGTACTTGCCTCTAGCAAAGCAAAACAAAACAAGCTGCGATAACAGTGCTATGGATGTCCAGTAACTCGTCGCTGTAGAAGTAAAATATAATAACTTAGTTTTACACTAAGCTAAATCACTAGGACACTAATTGGTGCGACACGACTTGTGACTGGGCACCTAGCCAAAATGATGACTTGGCATAGGAGACCAATGTGGGGTGACACACTATGTTAACTAACTTTCTAGGGTCTTTATACTAGTGAGGGATGGGGTTCAATACGACTAAAACTCCAATTAACACAAAAAGCTACAAGTCGTAATTAATCAATAAATAAATTAAAAGATCATTGTGTTCTAACAATTTTAGAGATAGGCAAAAAGTCTAGTTTTTCTTAAAGTAAAGTACTAAAGCGATCCTTGTTAATCATAGAAATTTATTATAATTTTTCTGAAATTTATTAACCAGTACAAATATTTTATAAAAATCAGTTTTCCTAAGTATACAGAAAATGAGTTTTGGTTTCATATGCCAAACTAGTGGCAAAACAGTAAATTAAATACTACAAAAATTATACTAAATTAGCTAACTTAACAAAGTATCTAAAAACTATTTTTCCATAATTTTAGCAATACTTTAAGTATTTTTAGAAAATCAAAAACAGCAATGCACACAATAATTAATTTATCTGCGTATTTTGTCCATGTATATAATTTGAACCAAGGTTCAAATACAGGACCCAAGGCCATGAATCAAGTCCAATATGACTTGTACAGGTCTTGAATGTGTGAAAACACATTTGAGCCCAAATACCCATGCTAGGCTTGGACACCAAATGGTTGCAGTAATTTAAATACAATAAAAATACAATTTGGTGATAGTGCAAAATAAATATTATTATTTTATTAAGGCAAATTTATACAAAAGAATATATACATACCTATGCTAAAAGGATGTATATAGTTATATAAGGAAAAATACTTAATTTATTGAGTATATATATATATATATATACAAATATATATATATATATATATATATATATATATATATATATATATATATATATATATATATATATATATATATATATATATAAGAACATACTTAATAATATAGTGTATATATATATAATATATATATACATAGGAAAATGTATATATAAACACATATATATATATAATTTACTAACTATAAAATATATACATATATATTTAAATACTGTTAAAATACAGTATATACATATACATATATATTAATATATATACATATATATATATATATATATATATATATATATATATATATATATATATATATATATATATATATATATATAAATACAAAATAAAGAAAAAGAAAAGAAAACAGAAAAGAAAAGGAAACACAGAAAGGGGGCTCGAACCCTGCCCTCAGGAGAAAGGGGGGGTGTGTTTGATCACTGCGCGCTGGCCAGTGGGCCAGCGGCCCGCTGTGTTAGGAATAGGTTTTAGGTTTATTTTATTTAGGTTAGAATTAATTAACATGAAAAATAAATAATAAAACTCGACCCTGTGTCCGGACAGTTTGGGACACAGAGTCAGTGTGTCCGTGCTATGCACGACACGCACGAGCGTCCATCGACGAGTTCGAGTATGGGACGAGGGTCCCCGTGTCCTGGCGAACCATATACGTGGGTTCGAGACACGTACGACACGGTTTGAGTCATGCTACTCACGTGTCCGATTTGGGGAGGGGGTTTCGAACGAGCTGGACGGCGGTGGAGGCGTCGGTGTCGTGGCGCTTCGGTGGCGCTGGGCGCGTCTCGTCAAGGCGAACGTAGGGGTGGTGGTGGTTCGCTGTGAGGGTTTGTGTAGGGGTGGGGGTGGTGATCGTCGGAGTTAGGGTTCCGACGGGAAAGAGTGGGGAAGAAGGGGAGTTTGCGGTGGTCGTGGTGGTCGATTAGGGTTAGGGTTGAGTCTGGGAGAGGAGGGGAGTTTAAATAGGGGTTCTAGGTCGGTCGGAGAGCTGTGTGCTGGCCGGAAATGGCGGGGGCAGTCGCCGGTCAGCCGTCGGTCGTCGGGCAGGGGGGTGGGTAGGAAATTAACACTTAGGTCCTCCTAGTTTTAGGTAATTACAGATAGGTCCTAACAGAGTCTAAATGCAAAATAGAATTTGCATAATCCATCCCGCACAGCTAATGTGCAAATAAAATTTGCACATAACAATTTGGAAATTGCAAACCGATATTTAAACAATCTAATTAATTGCAAAACTTAATTAAAACATTTTAGGAAATTGTAAAATGGTATTTTTATATATAAAATTCATTTAAAAATCATTTAAAAATTCTAGAAAAATTCCTAAAAATTCCTAATAATTATTTAAGGCTATAATTAACATTAAAAATTAATTAGCACTAATTAAAAATGAATTTGAAAATCAGGGGCTTACACTTAGGATCTTTCCTTTGTAAAAATTTTCCTTTGTACATCCTTTTCTAGACATGTAATAGACTTTTTGTCACGCCCCAGTACCGAAATACGGAGACAGACGAGGCCAGCTACACCATATGAGGTACGTGACGTCATACGGCGATCGTGGCTGTCAAGAGACTAGGGGGTACATGCTACAATCAAGTCTCCTATGGTCCCACAGAGTTCTATGTCTCAATCAATCAACACAACATCAGCAATTAAATGAACATTAAAGGTAAAACAGTAAGGCGTCCCCGACGCTTCATCAAAATGGTCATGAGAGACTAGCTTTATAACATAGCTATCTCAGAGAGTCATGAGCACAAAATTATACACAGCTGCAGTCTGTTTAGTTACAATTATGTACTGACATAAAATATCAAGTAATCCGGCTAACAGGTGCCGGTGGCTGAACGCCGCACAAAAGTATAAGCAAGAGTGGTGGAGAAGAAACCCACTCGAGTCCCCGACCAGCCATGCTCCTAGTATGCACCATGGATGTCAGGAAGAAGGATCGCGTCCTCTGGCTCTGCTACGAGATCTGGCCAAACAAAACCAGCGGGGTCAGCCCCTAATAGCAAGTACCGCCAAAGGGCACAAGAGTTAAGATAAAACCCAGTTATAATGATAAGAATAAAGCTTATGCTGCGGCTATAGGGTAGCGCTACATCGTCGGACCCATCTGGCACCCTTACAACCAAACAAGGACAAAAGGTGCCACATGGAGCCGGGACACGTCGCACTCTATAACCTTTACATAAGTTTACAGATATAAGTAAGAAGATCTTCTGGTCGTGACTTCGGTCGACGGACCATCGCAGCACGATAACCAACCCAACAATCAAACAAGAACATGGGTTGGATCACGTACCGCGGTGGGCCATGTTCCTTAGTCATTCACAGGAGTAACACATCACAATCAAATTAAGGCTTCCGTTCGTAACTTCGGTCCGCAGCCTGTTATAGTACGATAACCAACCCAACAATCAAACAAGAATATGGGTTGGATCACGCACCATAACAGTCCGCTTTCCTCAGTTACTCGCGAAAGGTAAAAGAAAAATACCAGCAAGTTATTTTCACGGCCAGTCAAGTCTACGAGTTTCTAGTATGGCGAGGTTATCCTCGCATTAAATTATCAGAGTCCTCAGATCGTATCTTTCCAGCAAGGCTAGCCAACCCAGGGGTCCGCGTAGTCAAGTATTATTAAGCACAGGTCCCTCATAAGGCTACCTTGCAGGCACAAGTCCCCGTAGGGCTACCTTGCCAAAACTTATAATATATCAGGAAATAATCGGATACCGGCATCCACTCATTGCAGATGGCACAGTATCCGTGGTGGCCAGCTGGCGCGTCGAGGCAATACCTCAAGGCGGCTGGTGTAACACGATCTCGGGATTCTGCCCTCTCCATGCATCTAATAGATTTAGTTGCCTAATTTGAACCCTATGTGAAATCTTGGATCCTCATGCTGTGGCCTGCATGATCATCCTCCTAGAATGTCGTACCGTAGTATGAGTACCCCAAGTGAGGATCCATGTCGATCAGTAGGTCGACACGTTCTACCCTCCTTAGTGTAATGCAACATTGCAAATGCGCCACGTGGGATTACGAGTCATTTGTCAAGCATGAACGAGAACCGGGACATTCAGGCACATGTAGCGAGTAGGAACACTTTGTTCTCCAGGGTCAGATTCATGCTCAGGACAAAAGGCGTAAGGATATATCGCATACACAAACCAATACATATACACGTATATAAGCCAAGGTAGCATGAAAAAATGGAAAACCAGGGACAGGCTGACTAGGTACTAAGGCAAGGTCGGCCAACCAACGCGGGCGCGTCACATCCATGGCACGGGCGCATGGCGGGCGAGGGCACGGTCACGAGTGCGGACGGCCACACGGGCGCGGGAAGCGCCGGATACGGGCGGCCACGCAGGCACGGGGAAAACGGCCGGGCGCGTGACGTCCACACAGGGGCGCGAACACGAGGGGGCGCGGTCACGCGGGCGCGGACACGCGAGGGCGCGGGCCACGCGAGGTGCGGACACGCGAGGGCGCGGGCCACGCGAGGCGCGGACACGCGAGGGCGCGGGCCACGCAAGGCGCGGACACGCGAGGGCGCGGGCCACGCAACGCGCGGACATGCGAGGGCACGGGAAGCGCTGGGCGCGTGACGTCCACACAGGGGCGCGAACACGCGGGGGCGGCCTGGTGCTGGAACCACGCGGCGCGGGAGACCACACGGCGCGGGCACCACGCAGGCGCGGGGGCGCGTCCTCCCATCAGCGCGGCGCGGGACGCGCGCGCGCGGAGGCCGCGGGACACAGGGGCGCGGACCTCCCATCAGCGCGGTGCGGGACGCGTGCGCGCGGAGGGCGCGGGACACCGGACACTGTTCATCTTCTTCCCCTCAACCGAGAGGGAAGAACCATGAACCCTAAAAACTCCAAAAATCATAACTAAGTCAATTCTTAACCAAATTTCGATTTTCAAAGTTCAATCTTGAGTAAAATTCAATTCTCTACAACATGGAACCATTAAAACTTGAAAATGGTGGAGTTTAGTAGATCAAAACCAAGGAAAACCGAAAAATGTTTAAAACTTAGATCTACAAAAATTAAAGCTTCCAATCAGAAAATTCCAAGTTCTAATCTAGTAGAGAATGAGGAGAAGAACAAGTTTTGGTAAAAATTTTGAAGGAAAACGAAAATGATGGATCTCTCCCTTGTGCAAGTTGATACTTGCCTTTGGTTGGGTGAAGGAAGTAAATGAGAGGAGTTATGAGGAATGAATGAGGGGAGAGAAAAGGAATGGGGTTTTATATAAAAGCCTAAACCAAGTTGGTTCATGATGACCCAACGGGTTCAAGTGAACCGAGAACATGTCACCCAATTAGAGCCAAAACTGTAAACTAAAATCACAGAAAATAAATTACGAAATATTATTTTGTCAAATAATTTGGGATATACATGAAGAAATACAACAAAATAAATATCGTATAAATATACGTAAATACAAATAAGCAGTATACGTACTAAAAATACGTATTCCGGAATCAGGGAGTGACACTTTTATATATAAATAAAAAGTCCTTCTTCAAATGTCTATGGTTATTGATCTTGCTGTGAAGTGTTCTGTTCGAGTTCTGGTGCCTGTAGTGTCTGGCGCATAGTCTTTCTGGTTGTGAAATTCCATGCTTCTACAAGACCCCCTTCAAAGTTTTCAAAACTTTTGAATAAGTTTTGGAATACTTTGAAAAAGAAGCATGGCGATCAGGGCGCATGACTGTTGGGGCGCATGCCTGTTTAGCCGCATGCTCTTCTCAATTAATGAATTTGATAATGCCTCGGTAACCGAAAAGATTAATGATGATCTTTTGGTTTTATCTGCTGTTATCTTCATAAGACCCGAGGCGACGGCTGAGATCACTCGTCATCGGTTCACGCGTGCGACCACGGCCTATAAATAGGTAAGAGGTGGAGAGAGAGAGAGAGAGTTCTTCTGCTCTGTGCCTTTGCCTCCTTTAGAGTTCTTTTAAAAACCCTAATTTCTTCCTCTCTGTTAGAATGGCTCCCAAGACTCCTCGCGGCGGTGCTAAGGGAAAGGAGCCGGCAGAGTTCGCCGACGAGGATACTCCTGCCACCATTGCGACTCTGGCCGATGTTCGCCCCGGGGTGACGGGTGGGTGTCGACTTTTGCTATCTTTCTGCTGCCGATGCGTATGGACTTCTGTCCTTGATACGCTTAGGTTTTATCCTGCCAACGTGCATAGGCTCAGGCCTTTATCATGCACCGAGGTTTAGTTTGCTGACGCGTATGGGTTTTATACCCTGATGATGCGCCGAAGCTTTCGCTGACGCGCATGGGCTCACGCCCTAAATGCGCCGAAGCTCCAATACTGACGCGCATGGGTTTACGCCCTGTTGATGCGCCGAAGCTCCATTGCTGACGCGCATGGGTGATGCACTGAAGCTGACGCGCATGGGTTTATGCCCTGATGTTGCATCAATCTATTAAAACCTTTTGTCTTTTTGCCTGACTTTTACTTTTGTTGTGCCAGTGTCGATGACGATCCCTCTGTTGAACGAAGTCCTCTTGGATGCTTCTTTTTGCCAAATGGGGGTTGATTTTGATGAGGCGGTGATCAACCCTGCAAAGGATGCTATCTTACAGAACCAACCCCGGGAGAGAATGCTGCAAATCCAGAACCAGTTGCCACTTTTTCTCCAGAGTATGATGGAGAGTGGTAAACTGAAGTCAGCTGAATCTGAAGATGTGACTTTCTTAAAACCTGCCTTTCTGTTTGGCGACCGACTAGTCTCTTCTGAAGCGAAGATACTGAAGATCAAAGAAGACTGGTTCTTCACTGCCAAAGGCATGGTTCTATACATGAGGCAGGTTGACCGCCAATTGCCGCTGACGGCCTTTTACCGTTTAGCTTCGAAGAGAAGGATGGGTTGGAAACTTACTCCTTCTCAAGGAGGGGCCTTGGGAGGTACCCTTTCGATCGACGCCACCTCGAACCAGCGAGATACTTTGGCTGCTTCATGAGCCGGTTCCTCGTTCAGTTACCGTGCCTTGCGTCCCGGGAGCCTCTACAGTAAAGTTCCAAATGATACATTTCCCTTCAGTGCACCCGACCTTCGCAAATCGGATGCTGACAGCGAAGGTCATGTACCCGACAGGTGGCTTTAGAGTCGACGGTTGGTGTCACTATATTCCGAGGTGGGACGAGTTGACCACTTGGGTGCTTTCAAGGTTCAAAGTTGAGCTTAAGGAGATCGGGCTGACAGCCGCTATTCGGGCTACGTAGGCAGGCGTGGATCTCAATAAGCCTATGTTCCTTGCGCTCTTGGAATTATTCAATGCCCATACTGGCAGCTTTTTCACTCCGGTGGGAGAGTTGGGGTTGGCTCTCCATGAGATGCACGAGGTGTCTAAGCTTCCTTGGGGCTCAGAGCCGTACGAGGAGTATTTCCCGTCAAATAAGGAGATCCAGGTTCTGGAGGATAAGAACCCGGAGATGATGGCTATATTCAAAGAGGTGACGAGCCACTATTATCTGATGCACCGGAGGGATAGGGGCAAGACCCAGCCTCATGTCACTGCTTGGAGGGACTATGTCTTTAAGCAGGATTTAGCGGATCCTTCGAGGATCCGATTTGTGACTCCGCAGGGACTGAAGCCCGTAGAGGTGACTTATGAAATAAGTTGGCTGGATGAGAGGACCCCACGTTCGGATGAGAGCGGCAAGGATGCATATAGCTGCTTCTGGCACTGTGGGCACCGGATGTCATCTAAGGCGGTATTGACAGGCTATTTGATGGTATGGCTCCGGGATTGCGTGTTTGCAGGTGGATCCGGTGCCGTGGAAAGGGTACATCGGAATCTCATTTTGCCTGCTGTGAAGTTGGCTTTTGGACGACCCTTAGCTCTTCTCCCCGCGATGGTGTGCAACCTGTTGCGCGGTTTGAGGTCTTTTGCTGATGACGTGATCCATGAGAAAGGTAATAATGACAACTTTCCCTAGGCCGATTTGCCTTTCCATTATCTTATGGGATGGCTGATTTTGCATCATCCGAACGTGATGAGTCCCGGTCCGGAGGAGGATCATGTTGAAGGGGATGCCTTCATCCGCCGCTTCTACAAGAGGAAGTGGTCATACACCGGCGTCCCTGTTTGCAGGAGAGTCTTATCCTACCTTCAGGGGTGGGAAATTGTCAAGGTTGGCCCGATTTTCAAAGATTTCGAGGCCGGCAAAGATTTAGTTGACTCTGGCGAAGATGCAGTCACTTTGCCGAAATGGAGTTTTCGTTGGTTGCAAAGCATCTGGCCTTCTCACCTGGTCTACCGCAACCAGAATAAATGTTATCTGGAGCCATATCTGCCAAGCCGATTTGTTCGTCAATTTGGCTATACCCAGCTGATGTTGTGGAATCCCAGTAGCAGTCTAGGCTTCGTCGGGAGTTTGCTGGACGGAGCCCGGGGCTGGCAGTATTATAACGCTGGATGTACTAACGTTAGTTTTACTACGCCAGTCCGCAACCCTCGGCCGCATATCTTATATCCGGCTGCCAAACTGTATTGCATTATGAATGCTACGTCTCCTGGTTATGACAGGGAGATTAGTTTCATCATTGGAACTCAGCTGGAGGCCACGGCGAATATGTTGAGGGTAGCCCGATCATATCGTCCACCAGATTTGGCGGGATATTGGGCTGCTGCTGCAGCGCCAGTGAGATATCCGTCTGTTGGAAAGAGGCGGGCTGACACAGAAGCTGGTTCTTCTGTACCGAAGAGGTCGAGAAAGACGTCGACTGTAAAGGTTACGGAAGTGCCACTCGTAACGCCAACGGGATCAGCTCCTGCTGAGGTAAGGAGTGCTTTGTAATTCTAATTCATTTTGTCATTGAGGTGACTTATGCTTTTTCTTCTTGCAGTCGAAGAAGAAGTCCCGTGTTTCAAAATCGGGCGCTAGCAAACCGAAGGAGGTGGTAGGCTCTTCTGATGAGCGCATTCCACCGATGATAATGTCTCCCGTGGAGGAGGGACCCGAAGACGTTCCTGCGGAGATTTTGGTATCTCCTGTCTTTGGGGTTGTAACAACTTTCGGGAAGGTAAAGTCTGCCGTGGAGTCCTTGGACGTTGAGGGTCCTACGGACTCGAGGCATCCTGATGATGAGGTAGATTGGAGTTCGTCGCCTTCGGATGACGTTGCTCCAGGGCTGCAAGAGTCTGTTGCAGGGACAACAGATATGGTTGAGACAGAGGAGAGGGTTGATTCCCCTCCTTATCATGATGAGGGGAGGTCGGCTGTATCATTGCCGAGTCCTACCCCGACTTCAACCGTGGAAGTTGAGGCGGCTACCGATCAGGAGGTAGCGACAGATTCTTTCCCTGTGGAGGGACTTGGTGACGAGACCCGTCTGCCGGTCACGACCGCTGAGGCGGGTCAAGAGACAAGTGATAATCTTCCTATTCTGTCGAGGGAGGTACCAACTGTTGATAGGATGTTGGGGGTAGAAGAGATGGCCGTTGACGTCGGTGGTTCCTCTGGGCTTGAGAAAGGGCGAGGGTGTAGAACCCTCTGTTGCCCCTCCTACTTGGGGTACTATTTCGACTCCTGTGCGGGCTTCCTCTGTTCCTTCGGCTCCTCGGGCTAGCAGTCCAGCCCCTGTTGATGAAGAGCTCATTGATGCCGAGGTTCAAGCCTCGCAGGTTGAGGTTGGCGGATCTTCTTCCGGTCCGCAAACTGTAGTAGCTCCTCCAACTCCTGCTATGACGCCGCAGGTCCTGGCGGATGCAGACGAATATGTGAAATTCCTCGTCGAGGGGGTGTACAAAATACTGCAGAAGGGTGTATCTGCTGTGATGGATGCCAACGGGAGCTTTGCGACGGCAAGAGCTCTGGCAACGCCCTGTATCGTGCTGATCCGCATTCACCAAGGCCACGACCATATGGCCGAAATTCTGGAGGCTTCGGTGATCGAGCTGGACGAGCGGCTCGCGGAACTTCAGCACATCTAGCGAAACGACCTCTCCGTCCTTATAGATGCGGAGAAGGGGAAGCTGATTGCCGAGATCAAGTCTTCATACCAGGCCACTGTGGACATTTGGGAGCACGAGGTGGCTGAGACTGAGGCTACGGTAGAGCAATTATCTCAGTCCATGAAGACGACGGCGGAAACTCGAGCTGCATTGGATGCTAATATCGCGGAGATCGACACCCAGATGCGCCGCCTTGAGGACCAACGGGCCCGACTCCAGTTAGATGCCGAGCGTGTTCGGGCTGAACATGCAGCATTCAAGAAGGAAGAAGCAACTTTTACTCAGCGGACTCTTGCCTTGGCGCAGCAGCGACAACAGCTTGATGAGAAGCATGAGAGCGATACTTCCGCTGGGGCTGTTGAATTGATGCGTCAAGAAGCTGAGCGACGAGTCCTGGCGACTGTGGAGGCCCGTACAGCCGACCTAAGACTTCGAGTCAGGGAGCTCTCAGCCCACCCTGGGAAGGTTCAGGGACTGTAGCTTTTCCCCTTTTTTATGTTCTTTTACAACCCTTTGCTGAGGGATAGTGTAGTTTTTGTACTCTCTCTTTCAGAAAAATAAAGAAGTATGCAACTTTTTGTGATGTGTTCATTTTTTGTTATTATGAACTTGATGATTTATGTGGACCTATTATTTCTTGCGCACCTTGGTTTTTAGGCACAGATAATAAGTTTGAAGGAACCGACATGTTTGCTCAGAGGTAATGTAGACATGGCAATCATTAGGGTTCAAATGATAGAATCATCCTACTCAGAGGTGTGATGGACGTGGTAGGAATGATCCTGAGGGATACGCTGAACAACTCAGAGGTGATGTGGATGTGGAAGTTCGGCGATCAATGTACGACAACGCAGGGGTTGTTTGTACGAGATGCTTACTCAGAGGTAATGTGGACGTGGTAAACATGAAGGGTAGCGTCGGCTTACGTAGTATAAGATTCCGCTTTGTAGGGTGTAGAGGAACAACTCAAAGGTGATGTGGACGTGGTTGTCTTTCTGAAGGAAGCCACGGAACAGCTGGGTTCCAGAAGCGTATGAGTTTATGGAAGGAGATTGTTTGTGAGTCCCGATGATTGGGCCCACAGATCCCCTTTGGGGAAGTACATGTCTGAAGGATGTCAAAAATAGTACTTCTTTAGGAACTTATCGTTGATGGGCATCATAAACAAGTCTCCATTGGGTTTGGCGAGGCGGTAAGCACCGTTTGAGTATACCGTCTCTATGATGAAAGGTCCTTCCCACTTGGGTTCGAACTTTCCTGGTGTCTTGTGAGTTAACACCATTGGCCTTCTGACTGCTAGAACCAGGTCGCCAACTTGGAAAGTCCTCTATTTGACCTACTTGTTGAAAGCCTATGATATTCGGGCTTGGTAGAGTTCGATGCGTTGTTGAGCTAGGAGACGCTTCTCATCGAGTGCCTCCAGTTCCCGCAGACGACGACGTTGATTGTCCTCTTCTGTGAGTTTGTTTGTTATTGCTACGTGGAGTGAGGGTATCTGGATCTCGAGAGGCAGTACCGCTTCGCTCCCGTAGACCAGAGAGAATGGTGTGTTGCCTGTTGGGGTCCGTACCGTTGTGCGGTAGGCCCAAAGGAATTCGCCAAGCTTTTCGTCCCAGTCACATTTATTGGATGACACGACCTTTTTTAGCAGCCTGATGATGGTTTTGTTGAACACCTCTGCTAACCCGTTTGCTGCCGGATTATAGGCGGTGGAGGCCACATTTTGAATGCGATTCTTGTCACAGAACCTGCTAAAAATGTGGCTGATAAACTGAGAACCGTTGTCATGAATGATCCGCCGGGGTACTCCGAAACGGTAAATGACATGGTGTTTGATAAAGCTGACCACCCTGGAGCTCTTTACTTCCGCCAGTGGGACTGCTTCTGCCCATTTGGAGAAGTAATCGGTGATGGCCAGGATGAAGCGGTGTCCTCTTGATGAAGGAGGGGTGATAGGTCCCACAATATCCATGCCCCAGGCTTCGAAGGGCCAAGAGGCGACTGTAGGATGTAGTGGTTCGGACGGTGTATGTATGAAGTCTACATGGAGTTGGCATGTGTGACACTTCTTAGCATATTCAACAGCATCGGCGGCCATGGTTGGCCAGTAGTAGCCCATACGTCGCAATCGATCCTGCAACTTAGGGCCGGGTTGATGAGCTCCACAAGTTCCGTCATGAGCTTCTTGAAGAGCTTCGGCTGCTTCTTCGTTGGACAGGCATCGAAGGAGGAGCCCATCGAAGGAGCGTCGGTACAGCGTTTTAGTAGCTGTATCATAGTAGAATTGAAGAGAGCGTCTCCTGACTGAGACGACTTCCTTCGGATCCTCTGGAGGGATTCCATAGACAGCAAAGTCGATGAACGGGAACCTCCAGTCTCGAACATTAATACCAGTGTTCGTTGGCATGGCGTGAGCTACTCGCAAGCACAGGTTGTTTCTAGGACAAATCAAGTCTCGGCCTATTACCGTGACATAGTGTTGAGTCCCAAAGGACGCTGCCAATGAGGCTGCGAGGCCAGCCAGAGCGTCAGCCTCCAAGTTTTGTAGACGAGGTACGTGTTCAATGAAGAACCCGGTGAAGGTTGAAATGATGTTCAATGCAACTTCATGGTAAGGGATCAGATCTTCATGGCGAACCTCGTACTGCCCTCGAATCTGGTTCACGACGAGTTTTGAGTCACCGTAGGCTTCCAGATGGTCTACCCCCAGCTGTTGTGTGAGTTGGAGTCCCATGACGAGTGCATTGTACTCGGCGACATTGTTGAAGCACGGCTTCGAAAGGGAGTAAGCATGCTGGATGACCAGCTGATCGGGGGAGACTAGGACTACCCCCACTCCTGCGATGATTTGGCCTTTGGGGCCCGTTCTTGAAGCGCCATCGAAGAACATCCGCCAAACGGAGCTTCCTTCGGTGACGTTGGATTCTTGGACCTCATCCGGGATGTCTTCATAGAGTTTTGAGGATTCTGGGATGGGGTGTGCAGCTAAAAAGTCAGCCAGAGCTTGACCTTTAACAGCCTTTTGCGAGACAAACACCATATTATATGGTGTTAGCAAAATCGCCCATGTAGCTAGCCGGGAGTTCAATGATCCTGGCTTCGTCATGAGGACTCTGAGTGGATTGACTCGAGAAATGACATGAATTGTCTGGCCCGAGACATAATCACGAGTCTTCTGGATGGCAAACACCAAAGCCAAGCTCTCCTTTTCGACGGGGTTGTACCGGTGTTCAGCCCCGATGAGCGTCCGACTGAGGTAGTAGATTGCTTGCTCATAGCCTGTATCGCTGTTTTGAGCCAGTATAGCGCCAAGAGAATGATCCATGGCACAGACGTAGAGGAGAAATGGTTTACCGACGACAGGTGCCACCAGGACTGGTGGGCTCGTCAAGTAGGCTTTGATGTCGTCGAAAGCCTTTTGGCATTCCTCTGTCCAGACATAAGAGACTCCCTTTTTCATGAGCTGAGTAAAGGGTTGACATTTACCGGAGAGGTTTGCTATGAACCTCCGGATGTATGCCAGACGTCCCTGTAAGCCCCGAAGTTCTCGAAGATTCTTCGGAGGGTCCATGTTAAGGATGGCTTTGGTCTTCTCGGGATCAACATGAATGCCTTTCGCCATGATGACAAAGCCCAAGAATTTGCCGCTAGAAACCCCAAGGAAGGATTTAGCGGGGTTCATTTTGAGTTGATGTGCCCGCATGAGATCGAAGACTGTCTTCAGATCCTGTAGGTGATCTCCTTTGAGGCGGCTCTCGACTGCAATGTCATCAACATAGCATTCGACTGTCTTGCGAAGATGTTGACGGAAGATGGTGCTCATAGCTCGTTGGTATGTCGTACCGGCATTCTTCAAGCCGAAGGGCATTACTGTGTAGCAGAAAACACCCTTTGGAGTCCTGAATGACGTGTGTTTCGCGTCATCGGGGAACATCTTGATTTGATTGTAGCCTGAATATCCATCAATGAAGGACATGTGTTCAAAGCCACAGGTATTGTCGATCATCACATCGATGATCGGAAGCGGGAATTCGTCCTTCGGGCAAGCAGAATTGAGGTCCCTGAAGTCGATACAGACTCGTATCTTCCCGTTCTTCTTGGTGACAGGTACGACGTTGGCTACCCAATCTGGGTGTTGTTCTTCACGGATGAAGCCGCTAGTCAAGAGTTTGTCCACCTCCTGATCGATGGCATTCATGATGTCCGGACGAAAACATCGCTGTTGTTGTTTGATAGGTTTGGCATCAGGTAAGATGTTCAACCTATACATTGCGATCTGTGGATCGAGGCCTGGCATGTCTTCGTAGCTCCAGGCAAAGACGTCGATGTACTCTTTGGCTAGCTGGATTAAAGCCTCTCGGTCTTCTCCTTCTAGGCTTTTGCTGATGAAGATGGATTTGGAAGAAGATCCGTCCCCAAGGTCGATCTGCTCGACTTCGTCTTCGGTGGGAGGTTCACGTAACTCAAAATGAGACTCCCATTGTTCTCCTAGTCGTTGAGCCCAGGGTTCTTCCTCGAAGGGTTCCGACGCTTGGTCTTCACCTTCACCTTTTTGAGGTTGTGCTGACATCATGTTAGCTGACAGCACTTTCCTGAAAATTGATCCGATACTGGTATCAAAATCCCAAGTCGACGCTTCGGACGAGTGGGAATGTTCTACGTCTTCTGCGTCTGAACTCTCTGGAGTTGACGGTGGCGTGACATAGCCTACCCCCCGTCGAGTTTTGTTGTAGTAATCTTGTGACTTTCCTTTAGGTGTTGGAAGCCGGAGAGGGAGATGTCGACCTTTGCCGTAGTTTAGGCCTTTGTTGCTGTTTAGGTCGTAGCCCATCTTCTGGATGATGTGCTTTACCGTATCCGTATACCGATAGATTTGTACTCTGCCGGTATCAGGTTCAGGCTCGAGTGGCGGGAGGTCTTGATGACGCTCGACTTTGCCCAAAATGATGGATCCTTCGTCTCGGCTTCGTGGAGGGTTTATGAAACAGACTCCTTGAGACGGGACTACTCGATTTACATGATTTACGGTCGTTATTTGTGTTTACAACGACCGTAGAGCGTGATCTAATGTATACATGGCATTCCAGTGCAGAAGACAAGAATAATTAAAAGACACTCTATTATTGATGAAGTACGAGATTTTATTCCGTGGGATTACATTATCTAAGGAGGGTGCATCTATATCAGCAAAGATATATTCGCCAAGCTCCTCATCTGTAAGCACTGGGGTCGGATAAGGAGAATCTACCACAGCTTTGACTTTGGGGTCTGAGAGGGCGATGTGAGCCCTCTCTGGCATCTTGGATGACTGCGGGGGCTTGCCCTTAAGACGCACCTTCAAAGGTGCCTCAACTGCGCCTCCTGTGAGTGGTGCCTTCCCCTGTAATTTCGCCACCAGGGGAGCCGATGTTTGAGGCGGCTTTCCCTTGAGGCGTATCTTCGGGGGAGCCTCAGGAGTCGGTGCTTTCCCTGATAGCTTGATGCTCATTGGGGGCACCTTCTGGGGTGGTTTGCCCTTCAGTCGGATCTTCAGTGGGGCATCTGGATTCATCTCAGGCTCTGTGTCCGGCTCAGTTGTCGTCTCTGCCTCATCATCAGCATCGTTGGCTTCCTCCTCGTCAAGTAGCTTGTACAAGTCAGAATCGGTGAAGTAAGCTTCAATCCCTTTGAAAGGATCGATGTCTGCGAACTCCGTCCGTATGACGCCGTTAGTGGATACATATTTCATGCATTGGTAGAGCGTGGAAGGCACCACCATGTACTCATGTAGCCATGGTCGGCCGAGCAGGATGTTGTAGTTGACCTTGACGTCCACCACATAACAAGTCACCTCAGTTTTGAGGTTGCCTATGTGACACTTCAGTCGGATCTTGCCCAGTGGCTCGCTTTTGCTAGCGTTGAAGCCACTGATGGTTGTGTTGGAGGGCGCCAGCCGATACATTGGGATCCCCAATTTTGATAGCAGTGCCTTCGGGATGATGCTGAGGGAAGACCCTGGATTGATCTGAATCCGGCTTACCTTGACTGAACCGATGTACCCTGTGTAATACAGCGGTCGGTTATGTCGGTGGTGCTTGAGCAACATGTCTTGTTGGGTGAAAGTTATGTTTGGGATAACTTCATCCGCACAATGACAGTGCGCACAAGTAGTTGGGAGGTCTTCAGGCTGCTTGACCTGACTGAGGAAGGATTCAACGTCCTTCAGAGCTTCGCAGAGAGCTTCTCGGGAGTCTTTGGAAAGACGCAGGAGCTCAAACAAAGACAAGCGTGCAGGAGTACTGGCCAGTTGTGCCAGTATGTCAAAGTTGTGGGGCTTGGCTAGCCCCGAAGCATTCTCCTTTCGTAGAGGTCTGTCGAAACGAGCCTCCACCTGCTTCTGCTTATTGGTCGCTGAGGGTTTAGACGGGCCCTCCTCAGGGATGGTGCCAGGAGGCACCACCTCGGTGGCAGCTTCGTCGGGCTGAGCGTTCTGTTGTGCACGCGACTGCACTGGAAGTGCCTCTTCCGTTGAAGAAAAGACCGTACGGCAAGACTTGATCTTCCTGCCTTTTGATTTGGAGGTAGAGCGTACCTCCGGTTGAGTCACCTCGGAGACGAGGTCGGATGAACCCAGAGGACCTCTCCTCGAGATGTGGTGAGTGGGATGAGTCCACTCGCATTGTCACGGGTAGGTGGCAAGTTCACCACCTCCATTGTCGGTTTAGGGATGGGGACGACGCCATCTTGTGTGGTGGTCGGCGACAAGGTGCCGAACTGAAGTGACACCACATTGGCTGACACCGTTTTCTTTTCATAGTCGACGGAGATTACATCCGCATTGATCATGCGCTGGATGTAATTTTTGAGGACGTAGCAGTCCTTGGTCGGGTGTCCGACAAACCGATGGTAGTGACAGTACCTCGGGTTGTCCACTTTCCCGACTTCATCGGGCCGCTTTGGGTCCGAAAGTTTGATTTTGTCACCCTGCTTCAGTATTTCAAAGAGTTGCAGGGTGTCTTCGTCATTGAATGAATACACCTCCTTGGGTCTCGGCGCCAGTGGAGGTTTCTGAGTAGGCGCAGATGTGCCCTTCGAGGCATTAACAGTCAATGCCTATTTTCCCTTTGCTTCTTGCCCGGAGTTGTTGGCTGCTGACCTTTTCCCCTTATCATCAAAGGCGGGGAAGCTGACACCCAGAAGACGTGCATTGGCCGCCTTCTTTTCTGCGGCTTCAGCTTCGATGATCAGGGAGCTCCAGTCGGGAGGGGGAGTAGAGTTGAGCCAGAGCTTCACTGCGGGCAGCATGTTCATGCTGCAAGAGGAGAGGAGCGCATGTTCTGGCATGCCTGGAGGTAGCCTGAAGCAGGCTTGTCGGAAGCGTTCGATGAACACCCGAACCGTTTCTTTCTCCTTCTGGCGTATCTCTATGAGAGATGCCATCGTCATATCCTTCCCGCCGTCGTAGAAGCGATCAAGGAAGAGGCACGTCAAGTCGTCCAAGGACGATATAGAATTGTCGGGGAGGCTGCAGTACCAGTCATACGCCACCCCTTTTAGGGCCCCAACAAAGATGCTGGTGAGGAGCGCGTCCTCCTTTGGAAGATGCCCCGTTTGTGACTGGAAATATGTCAGGTATCGACACGAAGAGTCCTTCCCATCGTATGGTGTGAGTGTTTGTGGTTTATATTTTGGAGGATAAACCACCTTGTTCCACTCGAGGGGATAAGGCTGGGGAATGTCCATCTTCTGGCGCTTCTCTTGCCTGTTTTTGGACTCGAAGCGCTCCCGCATGTCCTTGATCATTTCGACCACATCCTCCGTGGAGCTAGGAGTCGGGGAAGGTGGCACTATCTGGAGCGGAGCGTTTGAGGATTCCAACGTCCGAGGTACTTCTGTGTCGGAGGGTGCCCGTTGAAGGGGTACACTCGACTCCCCATTAACTCCTGGGTCGGGACCGGTTGAAGGTGTTCTGGTCAAGGCCGATCGAATATCAAACACTGCTTGAGTCAGTGCTTGCATAGAGGCAGAGAGGGTTTTGAGTCCTCCCTCTAATGAGTCTATGCCCTGAACAATGTCCTGCGGTGGCGCATCAGACTCGGCATCATCCCCAGCCATGTATACTGTCCTGACACGGCCAGGAGGGGATGGATTGGTTGAGGCTTCGCTCTCGACCTCACTTTCATGTGGGGGAGTCACCTCTCCTTGGCCACCCCCAGCCACATTCTGGAGGTCATTCTCGACGGGCGCATCTGCAAGGGCCTGATTGTCCTCAGCTCCGTCTGGAAGGGCCTCTTCGTCTCTACCCCCAGCTGTGTCCTGGGGGACATCCTCGTTTCGAGGTGCTTCTGGGAGGCTGACTTCGCCTCGAGGATGAAGATCCGTCGCAGCTGTGCTTTGGACATCTTCGTCTTCGGAAGGAAGCTCAACAAGGGTCTGACTACCCCCAACTTCCTCCAAGAACTTTTTCTTCGACCGAGTGCCTTCGAACACTCTAGAGGTCGAGACTGCTGCCTTGGTTCTCCTTAGTTGGCTTTTGGACGAGGAATTGCCGGTCGCCTTCCGGAGAGATGAGGAGTGTAACTCCACTTTCCTGTTTTCCTAAATAAAATTCAAAATTATTTTTATACTTATTTTTAATTGGGAAACATTTTTTAAAGGAATTACAATTTTGACAATTTAACAATTAAAAGTTGTTGTAACAACTTTTACATTGTTTTTTCTTGAATTAAAAACTGTTTTAAAAATGAATTATGTAAATATGAAGCAGCAAGGGGTTTATGTGTAAATCTTCCTATTTAAATTTCGTTGCGGGCAAATACGAAAAAGCAAGGGGGTTCTTTGCTTAATGCCTTGTAGCGGGGGGGTTTTTTTGTAAATTGCCAATTTAAGTTTACTTAACCGACCGTCGGTTGAGTGGAGAGAGAGAGTGTGCATTAATTTTCTTCTCTCTTCTCTCGAGCCTTCCACTCCTTTCTCGTTCTCCCCGCCGACTCTTCGTTTCTCCACACTTCTCGAGTCTTCTTCTGTTCTCGAGTCCTTCGCCGACTCCTCGAGCTCCCAGCTCCGACGACCTTCGGCGACTCTGATGACGATGACGACGACGGCGACGATGATGAAGACGGTGGCTCTGGTGGCGTAGATCTGAGGGAGCGCGGCGACTTCCATGCTGATGGCGACTTCGTCCCTGTTGAAGCCGACGACCCCGATGATGATGGCTTTGACGGTGGCGACTGAGGGAGCTGAGCAGTAACTCGAGCTTGTCTTCTTCCTGTCTTCTTCCTGTCTTCTTCCTGACTTCTTCCTCGACGAGCTTGGCTTCGACTTCCAGAGGGTAAACCCTAACCCTAACCCTAAGTTCTATTGTTGGTCAGATCTAAGTCAGATCTATGGCCTAGGCTCTGAGATCTTTGATCGGTGATGAGATCTAGGGTTTCTGTGGTTGTGTGAGATCGATGATGTTGTCTTTCTCTTTGAACAGTTCTAACTGTTCAGATCCGTTGGATCTAGGGTTTCTGTGGTCTGATCTTGTAGATCGACCCTTGCATGTGGTTATTTTGGGTTGCATGTTTAGATCTGTGATGTTTTAGTTGATTCTTTGAGATCATTCGATCTGTGAATATTCTGTGGTTATGTTACTATTTTCTGAGGAGTTTTACTCCAGATCTGGTAGTGGTTCCAGATCTGTTGAGAGTGGGTTTTTCGTTGGTGATTTCTGTGGAAATCCAGTAGATCTATTTCCTTTTGCTTACTGTCGGTTGGCCTAGACCTAACGAACCCAGTGGTGACTCTGGGGTTGCTCGGTTCGTTAGATCTAGAATGGGTTTGTTTTGGACAGTTTCCTTATTCATTTCTGTGTAGAATTTTGGGATAGATCTGAGGTTCTGAATCCTTCTTTTGAGAACTGAGATCTTGTGTCTAAACACTTTCGTGTCTGACACTGCATGCATGCCATAATTGGGATATGATGTTAGTTCCTTTTTGATGAACTGAGATCTCAGTCGGACACACTCGTGTCCGACACTGCATGTATATTTTATGGATTTTAATTGATGACTTCTTCTTCTCTTTTCTGTTATTTGTTACTGAGGGATTTTCTGGTGTTGGACTTCTGTCCCGACTGGACTGTGGACTGTACCTACCTGTTCGTATCCGATGTTCGTGTCGGATACGAAGTGGCGAATTTGTGGCTAGAACATTGCTGGACTTGCTGTAGCCGTGTCCTCTTTCCCGTGTCCGACGTGCGTGTTGGACACCAAGGAGATGATGTGACTTTCTGACCTGACGTGACTGGCCTTGGACTTCGGGCCTGACCGGCGGTGGACTTTGGCAGTTTGTGGTTTTATTTGTTGGGCCGGGTTGGTGTTTATTCAGTGGGTTTATTGTATATTCTTTGTGGGCTGAAGTATGGGCTAGGCCATACTGTTTGTGTTGTAATATTATTAATTAAGCTGGATGACTGTAATTAATTGTGGGTGGGCTGGTTGGCTGGCCATGTTGGGCCGGGCTTATATACTGTTGTAGTTGATTTGGCTGGTTAGAGGTTGGGTCTGAACTGATCCTTGGTCTGGGGTAAGTGGGCCGAGTGACTGTGTTGGTCTGTGGACTTGCTTTTGGGGCAGAACTGTCTGTAGTGTAAGTTTTTGTAAAACCTTTTTCAATAAATAAAAAAAATGTTATTTTCTAATTACTGTGAGTTGATGGAAACATCCTCTTAAAAACCAATTTTTATAATTAAAAACAATTAGTTAACTTTCTTAAAGTTACTGCTGTTTAAGTTAATTCTTTATGACTGTTAAAAACCAGTTTATAAAACAAACCACTTTTAGGTATTGCAAAATGCTAAAATGAGTTTTTGAAGTATAAACTTATAAAACTCTTAGTGTTAAACACGTAAAACCAATGGTTGTGTTTAACATTGTTTTTCCCAAAGAGAACAAGTAGTTAGTAATTAGAACTAGTGTAGAGTAACTTGTGAAACTCCAAATAAGACTATCTTATTTGGGAAGAAACAAGATAAGTTTTAGTTCTTAATTTTAAATAACTTAGAAGCAACTAGCATAGTTATTAATCAACTTGTACATCACTATTGTTAACAGGAGAACATCCAGCTAGATTGCCTACCATATTGCTGGAGCCAGGCAAGTACATTCTATGGTCTTGTGCATTTCATTTTATCCTGTACTTTCTTGATTGACACGTTACAACACGTCATGTTCTTTCTGGTGCTCATGTTCTCTTGTTCTTACTTGTACCTGGGGTGGGGAAATATGCTTTCTATGTGACCAAACCCAAAGTATCAACTCAGGTGTGTTTAGCTTAGACCCCGCATCGTGCACGCGGGTCCTAAGTCACCATTCATGTGCTTTCAGGTGCTTTCAGGTTCTTACCCTAGCCGGTCACATAGTTAGTTATATTTCAAATGCATTTACACATATTCAGGAGATTATCTTGTGCTTATTTCCTGTGCTTTCATGTTCTTTCATGTGCTTACATCATATACTTTCATGTTCTTACATACCATGTTCTTTCATGTACTTTACTCTATCCTCATGTACTTATTCATTTATAATTCCTGTACTTTTCATGTCCTCTTGTACTTTCATTTCATGATGTCTTGTTCATTACCTAGAACTGTGCTTTGCTCCGCTCCTGACTGGATATGTTATGATAGGTGAGATGGAGGCTTTATGTGACACATACTATGGGCAGGATACTGCTTTCCTTGAGCCAGCTGGAGCTGCTTGTGACATAGAGGCTGCAGAAGCCTAGTTATCTTCCATTTAGTTGTCTTTCCTGTTTTTGAGACTTTAGTCAGACTTTAGTTACATTTTCTGGATGAATGTAATAATAAAATGCTTAGACATGTATTTGAATATTCTGGGATCGTTTATAGATGCTGTGATTCTCTATCTTTCATGTTTATCTGGTTAGCTTTCCCTAGTTGATACAGCTTACTTCATTGTGTCTAGCAATGAAGGCTGGGCGTGTCCGACTCGTGTCCGATTATTCGGGAGCGGGTCGTGACATGTTTTTAGTGGTGGCCCATGCAGGTCTATCCTAATGGTACCTAGGACTTAGCGTACTATTGGGGGACTTGATTACACTAGGGAAACTTGATCACAGCATAGGAAAATCGGGAAATAAGGGTATATCAGGTTATTCATGATCTTCAGGTGATTTATTATTATAAAAACATTGTTTGATAGGTTTTAGGGTTTGTCGTTCAACGAAGTTTTCTTTTTTATGCAGGATGGTGGCTACGAGGAAGACCGCAGACCAGTCTGGAGTTGCAGGCACTTCCGGAGTTGCAGGCGATGCAGAGCAGGCAGCAGCACCAGCACCAGGCATTCAGGCAGATCCGCTTCCGACAGCACCTCCCATCTTTCCAGCACTGCCGCCGACGATGATGTTTGACGGTAACCAGGTGATGGCGACGTTTCAGCAGTTTATGGAGGCTCAGAACCACCAGGCTGCTCAGTTTCGTGAGACCCAGAACCAGCAGGCCACGCAGTTCCGAGCTACTGTCGTTGACGCGCTGAGGACCAGGGAGCCGATAGCACCAGCACCAGCACCAGTAGCACCTCCAGCACCGCGAGGACCGAGACCTGGGACAGCGAAGGAGTACCAGCACCTTAGCCCGATGGACTTCTGGGGCGACGAGGGGATCATCTACGCAGATGAGTGGCTGGAGAATGCAGAGAGGACCTTGACCATGGCGAACATTCCTGAGGACCAGAAGGTGTCAGTGGCCAGCATGCGACTCTTCGACTTGGCTAGAGCTTGGTATCGAGAGGACCCCCAGTTGACGGAGCCCCGAGTGTCTTGGACAGTTTTCAAAACACTGTTCAAGGACAAATTCTTCCCGGAGGTGGAGCGTGATGAGTTGAGGATGCAGTTCGAGGCGCTGCAGCAGGGGACGATGACGGTTGCGCAGTACACTTCGGAGTTCACCAGACTCAGCAGGTTCGCTGAGAGGCTAGTTAAGGATCCGGAGGACAGAGCATGGAGATACAAGAAGGGTCTCAACAGGGAGCTACGACAGGCGGTGGCGATTAGCCAGGCGACTACCTACTCCAGCATCCTTAAGATCGCCCAGGCAGTGGAGAAGGAAGCGGACCCAAAGCTGAAGAGGGACCGAGAGGTGGGCAGCAGCAGCTTCCAGACACCAGCGAAGAGGGTTCAGACTCAGATCCAGACGAGGCCGCAGCAGCAGCAGCAGCATCATCGACAGGCCAGAGCTCCAGCACATCAGCATCAGAGACAGCATCTGGCGATCAGTTGTGCATTTTGTCATCGCCCTGGACACCACATCGACGAGTGCCGCAAGAGGTTGGGACTTTGCCTCTTTTGCGGATCGGATGCACACCAGATGAGGGACTGCGCACAGGCTACAGCCAGACTAGCAGGAGGACGAGGAGGAGCTTTGCCACCCCAGCAGCAGAGGTTTGCACAGCATCAGCAGCAGCAGAGAGGAGGAGCTCAGCAGGGACGTGCTTATGTCATGGCTGCAGTTGAGGAGGACGAGGCAGTGCCAGATGTGATCACAGGTTCTATATTCTTACATTCTTTCCCTGCCATTGCATTGTTTGATTCTGGAGCTACACATAGCTTCGTATCATATGAGTTTCTGCATAGACACGGCTTCACACCCAAGCCCACTAGGCGGAACTGTCAGATCATGACAGGAGGCGGATCAGTTCCAGTAAGTGAGATGGTGGAATGCCCTATCACTATTGCTGGAAGAGAGATTCGAGCTCGACTTCTAGTGATGCCACTGCCTGGATTCGATGTAGTCCTCGGTATCGACTGGATGAGCGAGCAGTTTGCCGTAATTGACTGCCATGAAGGGAAGGTGATCTTCAGCCCGCCAGGAGTTCCACCGTTCGAGATCAGCAGACGAGTTGCAGAGAGGCCAGAGGGAGTCTACTTCGGAGCAGTTGCAGAAGACCAGGAGTTGCCGCACCCGCTGATTGCAGAGTATCTCGACGTCTTTCCAGAGGAGCTTCCAGGATTGCCACCAGATCGGGATGTGGAGTTCAGCATCGACCTATTGCCCGGATCAGCACCGAAGTCGCAGCACTGTTACAAGATCAACCCAAAGGAGGCTGCGGAGTTGAAGGCGCAGATTGATGAGCTTGAGGGCAAAGGATTTATTCGCTCTAGTGCTTCACCCTGGGGAGCACCGGTGCTTTTTGTGCCCAAGAAGGATGGGACGGTGAGGATGTGCATCGACTACCGTGCACTCAACAACATCACCATCAAGAATAGATATCCTTTGCCACGGATTGATGAGTTGTTTGACCAACTTAGTGGAGCGAAGGTCTTTTCTAAGATTGATCTTCGATCGGGGTACCACCAGATGAAGGTTCGGGAGCAGGACATTTCGAAGACAGCCTTCAACACTCGATACGGCCAGTATGAGTTCCTGGTGATGCCGTTCGGACTCACCAATGCCCCAGCTGTGTTTATGAACCTGATGAATAAGGTTTTCCACAAATATTTGGATAAGTTTGTCGTGGTCTTCATTGACGACATTCTCATCTATTCCAAGACGGAGGAGGAACATGTTGAGCACCTGCGGATTGTTTTGGAGATTCTGCGGAAGGAGAAGCTGTATGGGAAACTCTCGAAATATGAGTTTTTCTTGGACAGAGTGGAGTTTCTAGGGCATGTGGTGACTGGAGAGGGGATTTCTGTGGATCCCAAGAAGATTGAAGCAGTAGAAGCCTGGGCACCTCCCAAGTCAGTAGCAGAGATTCGTAGTTTCCTGGGTCTTGCAGGATACTACAGGAAGTTCGTGAAGGACTTCGCCAGGATAGCAGAGCCTATGACGAAGCTTACGCGGAAGGACGAGGAGTTCATATGGAGCGACGCCTGCCAGACAGCCTTTGAAGAATTGAAGAGAAGACTGACGACTGCACCAGTTCTAGCTTTGCCATCGGGATCAGGAGGATTCGTCATCTACAGCGACGCTTCGGGGAAAGGCTTGGGATGTGTGTTGGAGCAGAACAAGAAGGTCATAGCATATGCTTCTAGACAGTTGAGGCCCCATGAGAAGAATTATCCTACACATGACTTGGAGCTTGCAGCAGTCATATTTGCCTTGAAACTGTGGAAGCATTATCTATATGGGGAGAGAGTAGACATCTTCACGGACCACAAAAGCCTGAAGTATGTCTTTACTCAGAAGGAGCTGAATATGAGGCAGCGCAGATGGCTGGAACTCATGAAGGACTTCGACATTAGTCTGCAGTACCACCCTGGGAAGGCGAATGTGGTTGCAGATGCTCTCAGTCGATATCCTATTGCTATGTATCTCACCATGGACCGGCATCTATTGGAGGATCTGGAGAGCCTTGGGATTGAGATTGTTCTCCCAGGATGTGGAGGTCAGATGATGTATATGCAGATACAGTCGGGGTTGCTAGAGAAGATCAAGGAGGCCCAGTTGCTTGATGAGGGAATCCAAGGTCTTAGAGCTCAGGCAGAGTTAGGTCTGCTCGACGATTTCACCATTGCGGAGGACGGATCCTTACGGCACGGGAGTCAGCTGTGTGTGCCCAAGGACTTGCGGGAGGAAGTGATGCAGGAGGCCCATCAGTCGCAATATTCTATACATCCTGGATCTACCAAGATGTACAAGGATTTGCGTGAGTATGTTTGGTGGTATGGGATGAAGAGAGAGGTCGCCAGATTTGTTTCCAGATGCCTTGTGTGCCAGCAAGTCAAGGCGGAGCGCCAGAGACCAGCGGGACTACTCCAGCCTTTACCTATTCCGGAATGGAAGTGGGAGCACATTACTATAGATTTTGTCTCTGGATTGCCGCGTACTCCCAGTGGCAAGGACGCTATTTGGGTGATCGTGGACAGGTTGACAAAGTCCGCTCATT
This sequence comes from Iris pallida, assembly GCA_029216955.1. Classification (NCBI taxonomy): domain Eukaryota; kingdom Viridiplantae; phylum Streptophyta; class Magnoliopsida; order Asparagales; family Iridaceae; genus Iris; species Iris pallida. The sequence continues at coordinate 6,753,900 of JANAVB010037420.1, forward strand.
TCATTCCGTTCAAGGTTGGGCTGTCGACCGAGAAGCTTGCAGACCTCTACATGCGTCAGATCGTGAGGATTCACGGGGTGCCAGTTAGCATTGTTTCAGATCGAGACAGCCGGTTCACATCACATTTCTGGAGGAGTCTACAGCAGAGCTTGGGATCACAGCTGAAGTTCAGCACAGCCTATCATCCACAGACGGACGGACAGTCTGAGAGGACCATTCAGACTTTGGAGGACATGCTGCAGGTTTGCGCACTCGACTTCGGCGGATCGTGGGAGGACCATTTGCACCTGGTGGAGTTTGCCTATAACAACAGTTATCAGGCCAGCATTGAGATGACTCCGTTCGAGGCACTGTATGGACGGAGGTGCCGCACGCCGCTATCGTGGGACGACGTTGGCGAGAGAGCTTTACTTGGGCCAGAGATGGTGGTGGACTCAGCAGAGAAAGTCAGACTGATCCGGGAGCGTATTAGAGTTGCACAGGATCGGCAGAAGCATTGGGCGGACAGCACCAGACGGCCGCTTGAGTTCGAGGTTGGAGACAGAGTGTTCTTGAAGATCTCACCGACCAGAGGCGTCATTCGGTTCGGCAGAGGCGGGAAGCTCAGTCCGAGATTCATTGGACCATTCGACGTGACAGTACGGGTTGGCGAGGTGGCGTACCGACTAGCGCTTCCAGCTAGGTTGGAGGGAGTGCACGATGTTTTCCACGTATCTCAGCTTCGACGATACATTCCAGACCCCAGCCACGTGGTGGACTATTCAGAGCTGGAGGTGGGCCCGAGACTGACTTACGAGGAGCAGCCAGTAGAGATCCTCGACCGGAGGGAGAAGCGTCTGCGGAACCAGACCATTCCTCTTGTCCGCGTCATGTGGAGACACCACTCTCCGGGAGAGTCCACATGGGAGCGTGAGGATGAGATGCGTGAGCGATACCCTAGTTTGTTCACTTGAGTGCTTGTATTGTATGCATTTTTTGAATTCAATAAACAACTCTTTGGATTCACTACTCTTGACTTTCCTGTGTTTACATTCCAATTTCGAGGACGAAATTTTTCAAGGGGGAGAGATTTGTAACTCCACTTTCCTGTTTTCCTAAATAAAATTCAAAATTATTTTTATACTTATTTTTAATTGGGAAACATTTTTTAAAGGAATTACAATTTTGACAATTTAACAATTAAAAGTTGTTGTAACAACTTTTACATTGTTTTTTCTTGAATTAAAAACTGTTTTAAAAATGAATTATGTAAATATGAAGCAGCAAGGGGTTTATGTGTAAATCTTCCTATTTAAATTTCGTTGCGGGCAAATACGAAAAAGCAAGGGGGTTCTTTGCTTAATGCCTTGTAGCGGGGGGGGTTTTTTGTAAATTGCCAATTTAAGTTTACTTAACCGACCGTCGGTTGAGTGGAGAGAGAGAGTGTGCATTAATTTTCTTCTCTCTTCTCTCGAGCCTTCCACTCCTTTCTCGTTCTCCCCGCCGACTCTTCGTTTCTCCACACTTCTCGAGTCTTCTTCTGTTCTCGAGTCCTTCGCCGACTCCTCGAGCTCCCAGCTCCGACGACCTTCGGCGACTCTGATGACGATGACGACGACGGCGACGATGATGAAGACGGTGGCTCTGGTGGCGTAGATCTGAGGGAGCGCGGCGACTTCCATGCTGATGGCGACTTCGTCCCTGTTGAAGCCGACGACCCCGATGATGATGGCTTTGACGGTGGCGACTGAGGGAGCTGAGCAGTAACTCGAGCTTGTCTTCTTCCTGTCTTCTTCCTGTCTTCTTCCTGACTTCTTCCTCGACGAGCTTGGCTTCGACTTCCAGAGGGTAAACCCTAACCCTAACCCTAAGTTCTATTGTTGGTCAGATCTAAGTCAGATCTATGGCCTAGGCTCTGAGATCTTTGATCGGTGACGAGATCTAGGGTTTCTGTGGTTGTGTGAGATCGATGATGTTGTCTTTCTCTTTGAACAGTTCTAACTGTTCAGATCCGTTGGATCTAGGGTTTCTGTGGTCTGATCTTGTAGATCGACCCTTGCATGTGGTTATTTTGGGTTGCATGTTTAGATCTGTGATGTTTTAGTTGATTCTTTGAGATCATTCGATCTGTGAATATTCTGTGGTTATGTTACTATTTTCTGAGGAGTTTTACTCCAGATCTGGTAGTGGTTCCAGATCTGTTGAGAGTGGGTTTTTCGTTGGTGATTTCTGTGGAAATCCAGTAGATCTATTTCCTTTTGCTTACTGTCGGTTGGCCTAGACCTAACGAACCCAGTGGTGACTCTGGGGTTGCTCGGTTCGTTAGATCTAGAATGGGTTTGTTTTGGACAGTTTCCTTATTCATTTCTGTGTAGAATTTTGGGATAGATCTGAGGTTCTGAATCCTTCTTTTGAGAACTGAGATCTTGTGTCTAAACACTTTCGTGTCTGACACTGCATGCATGCCATAATTGGGATATGATGTTAGTTCCTTTTTGATGAACTGAGATCTCAGTCGGACACACTCGTGTCCGACACTGCATGTATATTTTATGGATTTTAATTGATGACTTCTTCTTCTCTTTTCTGTTATTTGTTACTGAGGGATTTTCTGGTGTTGGACTTCTGTCCCGACTGGACTGTGGACTGTACCTACCTGTTCGTATCCGATGTTCGTGTCGGATACGAAGTGGCGAATTTGTGGCTAGAACATTGCTGGACTTGCTGTAGCCGTGTCCTCTTTCCCGTGTCCGACGTGCGTGTTGGACACCAAGGAGATGATGTGACTTTCTGACCTGACGTGACTGGCCTTGGACTTCGGGCCTGACCGGCGGTGGACTTTGGCAGTTTGTGGTTTTATTTGTTGGGCCGGGTTGGTGTTTATTCAGTGGGTTTATTGTGTATTCTTTGTGGGCTGAAGTATGGGCTAGGCCATACTGTTTGTGTTGTAATATTATTAATTAAGCTGGATGACTGTAATTAATTGTGGGTGGGCTGGTTGGCTGGCCATGTTGGGCCGGGCTTATATACTGTTGTAGTTGATTTGGCTGGTTAGAGGTTGGGTCTGAACTGATCCTTGGTCTGGGGTAAGTGGGCCGAGTGACTGTGTTGGTCTGTGGACTTGCTTTTGGGGCAGAACTGTCTGTAGTGTAAGTTTTTGTAAAACCTTTTTCAATAAATAAAAAAAATGTTATTTTCTAATTACTGTGAGTTGATGGAAACATCCTCTTAAAAACCAATTTTTATAATTAAAAACAATTAGTTAACTTTCTTAAAGTTACTGCTGTTTAAGTTAATTCTTTATGACTGTTAAAAACCAGTTTATAAAACAAACCACTTTTAGGTATTGCAAAATGCTAAAATGAGTTTTTGAAGTATAAACTTATAAAACTCTTAGTGTTAAACACGTAAAACCAATGGTTGTGTTTAACATTGTTTTTCCCAAAGAGAACAAGTAGTTAGTAATTAGAACTAGTGTAGAGTAACTTGTGAAACTCCAAATAAGACTATCTTATTTGGGAAGAAACAAGATAAGTTTTAGTTCTTAATTTTAAATAACTTAGAAGCAACTAGCATAGTTATTAATCAACTTGTACATCACTATTGTTAACAGGAGAACATCCAGCTAGATTGCCTACCATATTGCTGGAGCCAGGCAAGTACATTCTATGGTCTTGTGCATTTCATTTTATCCTGTACTTTCTTGATTGACACGTTACAACACGTCATGTTCTTTCTGGTGCTCATGTTCTCTTGTTCTTACTTGTACCTGGGGTGGGGAAATATGCTTTCTATGTGACCAAACCCAAAGTATCAACTCAGGTGTGTTTAGCTTAGACCCCGCATCGTGCACGCGGGTCCTAAGTCACCATTCATGTGCTTTCAGGTGCTTTCAGGTTCTTACCCTAGCCGGTCACATAGTTAGTTATATTTCAAATGCATTTACACATATTCAGGAGATTATCTTGTGCTTATTTCCTGTGCTTTCATGTTCTTTCATGTGCTTACATCATGTACTTTCATGTTCTTACATACCATGTTCTTTCATGTACTTTACTCTATCCTCATGTACTTATTCATTTATAATTCCTGTACTTTTCATGTCCTCTTGTACTTTCATTTCATGATGTCTTGTTCATTACCTAGAACTGTGCTTTGCTCCGCTCCTGACTGGATATGTTATGATAGGTGAGATGGAGGCTTTATGTGACACATACTATGGGCAGGATACTGCTTTCCTTGAGCCAGCTGGAGCTGCTTGTGACATAGAGGCTGCAGAAGCCTAGTTATCTTCCATTTAGTTGTCTTTCCTGTTTTTGAGACTTTAGTCAGACTTTAGTTACATTTTCTGGATGAATGTAATAATAAAATGCTTAGACATGTATTTGAATATTCTGGGATCGTTTATAGATGCTGTGATTCTCTATCTTTCATGTTTATCTGGTTAGCTTTCCCTAGTTGATACAGCTTACTTCATTGTGTCTAGCAATGAAGGCTGGGCGTGTCCGACTCGTGTCCGATTATTCGGGAGCGGGTCGTGACAAGGAGTTGGAGACTACATTGCATGAAGCAACTCTTGGCTCCTCTTCTGTTGACACCTTCGTCCCGAGATGATGTCGGAGGGGTGTCGATGACTGCAGCCGCTGGAAGACTGACTGCCTTGGTGGTACTGCCGCCTTGCCACAGCAGTTGATAGTGACCACCGCACAAGTATGCCCTGTGAGAGGCTCATCGTGCTTGTTGGTCGACTCTCCTGACCGGCGCTTGTGAGTGATCACATTACGCAGGTCGTTGGAGGAGAGTGCTACCTTCACACCCCCTTCAGGCGCATGGCAAGGCCAAATGCCGGGGCGGATAGGTGAGTGCTGCGCCCCCTGATCTAATACCAAGCAGGCATCATGACCAGTAGTGGGGGAACAACAACATTTGAAGTGACTTGAACGGACCTCAAACGCACAACCAGAGGAGGCACGGGAGTTCAAGACCACCGAATTTGTCGCACTCGACTTGGTTATGCACGCAGTAGATGCGCCCAAGTGAGATGAGGACTTTGAAGACCGACTCGTTTTTGGTGCCAAAGCACCTGAGCCGACCTTGTACAGCTTGCCATCGGCAGCGCGCGTGATTGTGAGCACGTGCCTCTGGCCTGCTGCTGGCATAGCATGTTTGTGGCGCATGGCCTGTGCCGTCTTGGATTTCTTTGTACTAGCCCGCTGGGGCGCATAGTACTCAGCATCCAAATTCTTCTCGCCATTACAGCGAGTGAGTCTGTCAAAGACAGAGACTTTTTGTGGCGTATCAGAGGTGATACGCGGGGCATTGGCTGCGCCCCTGCTCCGTCGACGCATCTTCCTCGCCTGAGAGGGAGATAGCTGGGGAACGTGGTCAGCCGCACGCTTCCCCGAGAGATGCGCTGCATCAGCGGGCGCACCTTGGTTGCTGAGAACGTCAGTAGGAAGGGAGGGCTGGATTGGCGCATCCCCTTCAGTGGTGGTGCCCGAGGCGTCGACCTTGCGCACCCAGACACGACGGGTCTTCTTCGGCTTCGGCAGCCGCTTCGAAGGACTCGCACTTCCTTCAGAAATGAACTCCTCGTACGCCTGTTGATTGAGGCGCACGACCAGCGTCTTGTGGGAGGAGCCCACCTTCACGTCGTCGACCTGTGACACAACTTTCTCGGAAGAGGAAAAAGAAGTCCCCAGCAGAGTCGCCAGCTTGTTTGCCATTAAAATCGTTTGATTGCAAATCTTAATACAAACAGAACAGTGTTACAATATAGGACTTAGATGTAGTCCTAGGAGTACACTTTTGTTTAATCTGGGTCCTAAGTGCCAATGGAGCGAGTGGTAATGCGTTGACTCCGTTGATGGGCTGACGACGGTTATCGGTTCTCTGAAGGTGTAGATTGCTCTGGGTGCTGGAGCTTGCTGAGAGGAGGAAGACGTTAAGTGTCTGTATCTGCCTCTCTGGTGATATATGTCTGTCTTGTTCGTATATGTCTCTGTCTGTAAGAAGGAAATGATCCCTCTATTTATAGCTGAGCAGGCTGGCTGCTCATGCGCGCATATGTAGGATGTGCCGGTACGTGGGGACGCCACGTGGAGACTGCTGATGGAGGCGCATAGACGATGCGCGCTGATTGAGGGGTTGAATTCTTTATACTGCTGTTGTGAGCCGGCACGTAGCAGAGGAGAAGATCTTTCTATTGCTAAAATCTTGGATGAGTTGAGTCAAAGGACATGTGTCGTCGACTCATGGCTCGGAGATCTCGGATCTGATGGGGGGATGATTTGGTGGGATGCACCTTGGAATAGGCGCATGATGAGATTTTGGCTCGTGACCTTTAGGAGTCACGAGCCGTTCTGGGCGCATGGCTTTTGAGGCGCATGCGAGCGACTTTCCTTCTGTCTTTCGGGATCAGAAATTAGTCTGGGACGCATGGCTCTTGAGGCGCATGCAAAGCTTCAACTGGAGACTCTTCTTCTGTCTTTAGAGATCAGTGAAGGGTCTGAGGTGCATGGCTTTTGAGGCGTATGCGGAATTGGGCACATGGCCATGGAGGCACATGCGGGCGGTTGAGTGGCCACGTGGCTGTAGCCGTCGAAGTAAAGTCATGATGTTGCTGACGTTGTGGATGCTTCATTTTCTGCAAAAGCTGTCAACTGTTCAGACTTGGAAATGCGTGCTGCCAACTCTGTCAGTTCAGTATTTAATGTTGGTGACATTCGATAGACAGCTGAGTGGGCGCGTCGGTTGACGTTCCACTAAGCGTATGGGGACGTATGGGGGCGCATCCCCTGTGATGCGCTCGGTACAGGGTGCATCTGTTGGAGGCGCTTGATGTTTGAAGGAGTGTGATGCGCTGTCCAGCCGGCGCATTCGACACGTCTTTAATGACGCGGATGTTTCGCTTCTCGAGTGCCTTTAAATAGCCGTTTGGCTGAAGTCGAGGCGTCCGGTTCATCCATTTAATGTGAGTTCATTGCTCAGAACTCGAAGAGCCATCCACTTGGCGCGTGGGTTTGATCTGCCCGGCCTATAAATAGTGGCATGGAGAGAAGGTTTGCTTCTCATTCCCTCACGTACTTCTGACATGAACTTGAGTATTCGGGTGCACTCTGTTGACGAAGTGCTCCCGAAGGTGAAGATGAGATGCCATGTCGTCATTGATGCTCTTGAAGGTGACTGTTACATCCAAAAGACAGAGTCGAGGGCTTCTGAGGCGAGCAGAAGGTGCCTGTTGCATCCAAAGATAGGGATGCTCGGACCTCGTCTCCGTTGTTCCGGAAGAGCCGTAGATCGGAATGGCGGTGCTAGGCTCTCTCTTCCTTCAAAGTGGGTGTCGCCCACTCTGAAAGCTGCTCCTTTCGCCGTAATTTCGATCACGGTCTTCCTTGGTCTTTGGAGGCTCTTTCGAAGCCTCCCCTGGCCACAGATTTGCGGTGCTCTTCTCTTCCTTGGTTCCAGCCAGAGGGTTAAATACTTTGTGTAATCGAAGCACTTATCAGGTGAGCCTGGCTGGAAGAGCGGCACACTCCTGCTCGGCCAGGTGAGCCTGGTTGGAAGAGTGGCACATAACTGGGCTGCTGAAGGGATGCACATAACTGAGCTGGATGCACATAACTGAGCTGCTGAAGAGATGGCGGGATGTGCTTGGTTGGAGGCGCATGACATCTGCTGCGCCTAACTGGCAGCGCATGGTGACTGCTGTGCCTATCTGAAGGCGCATGGTGGCCGCTGCGCCTATCTGGAGGCGTATGGTGGCCGCTGGCTGTAGACTTAGGATGTTTCCTTTATAGAAATTCTCCTTTGTACAACCTTTTCTAGACATATAATAGACTTTTATATATAAATAAAAAGTCCTTCTTCAAATGTCTATGGTTATTGATCTTGCTGTGAAGTGTTCTGTTCGAGTTCTGGTGCCTGTAGTGTCTGGTGCATAGTCTTTCTGGTTATGAAATTCCATGCTTCTACATGTATGTCTTGTTTCAGTCATGCAGCATGAATTTAGTTGTGACACCTTAACACAAATCCTGTCCACAATTCCTTAGTACACACGAGACACAGTTCAATTTCATATCCTTTTACTAATATCCTGCAGTCTCTTTGCATCACAAGTTATTCAAGCATGTGGCAAGGACATAGATTGCAGAACAGTAGGTAGCATGATAGATTAGCCATCCTGACCATGAGTTTGGGTGTATCAGACCTTAGGTGAGATACAGGGTATTCAAGTATCTGATGGTTCATCCATAGGTTTGTGTGTGTGAAGCACAAACCAACCTGTGCACTGATTGGTCCAATATTCACATGATTACCATATTCAGGATTAAAGGAGAAAGGATACAGGATGTTAGAATATCAGACCATGGACCAACCAGGGGATGGAAAGGTATAGGCTTTACATGTTGGCCTATAGAGAACCAGTTAGTAGTTGGTGAGTCAGCCATCACCAATCGAAAATAGGTCATCCTAAATGCCATACCTGGTTCACCTTTGTTTCATGCCCAGTTGCACATGCCCTGCACTTGGGTTCTGTCAAAGCACTGAGTACATCACCCTTCCTGCTAATTGAACTTGTGCCAGGACAACACTAAATACATTCCCATATGCATCTAGTGTAGACACCCTATATTGCACAGGCACCCTTGCAGTCCCTGTAAAGTTTAGTTTTTACTCACATCTATGAATACACATTAGGATCTCCTACAGAGCATGGGTTCTCTACATATGATTTTTGCCCTGTAGTAGCTGTCATTATCTTTACTAGAAGAGTGCTGATTTTTATTGGCAATTGCAATTATTTGTAATCCACCCATGTGGTTCCAGTCCAATTTGAGTCATACATATACACTTATATGCTGGGTTTCACTTGATTTACATTATAAATATGTGGGCATATAGAGGACAGGAAACTCATCCCTATGAGCATATACAGTAGAGTCTTAGCTAAGGACAGGTATTAGTAGCATGAAGTTACTACCTTCTATATAGTCTGCATTACTAGGTTGTACAAATCAGGTAATTACATGACACAGATGATTTCAGATGGAATGTCATAAAGGAAGTGTCAATAGTACATCGAGTGTTGAGAGTTGGACTGCTGCCATGGTGGCAAGCTATAACTGTATCATGTCAGTATGAAGAGGGGCTGGGTGTGTTAACTCTAGTTAAACCTGGGAACCAGGAGACAGGTTGTACACTAAAATGTTCATCCCTACATTCATATCCATGTGGCCTGACTTTATGGGTACCTGTTGTAAATTTGAATGTCAACAGTGAACCATTAGGGTAGGCTTGGTGCAGGACTCAGAGAAGGCACCTGTACAGGACAGGTACTAAGTAAGGGGAGTCACCTCCATGCCCTATTGTGCACAACCTGGGTACTTCACCTGGAGGGTTCTCCTCTAGTCCTCACTAAGCAATAGACAACTGGATGTTTTATTAGAAATCCCAAACAAATTCCTGTAGCAGTAAATCGATTCCTGATATTACAAATAACTCCTAGCACTCAATCAAACAATTCTCATGCCTGTGAAGACATAACATGGCAGAGCTTAGGACTAGGGGTAGGTACTTGTGGGTACCCATTGATGCCTAGTAGACATGCAAGGGGACAGGTGAGCATTATATTGTTGGATAAGTTTGTACATTTATCCCCTTCAGTATGCCAGTGGCATTTTGCTCTTTGTGCTAATTCAACTTGTTCATGATTCCTTGTACAAGTTCTTATTGTAGCTGGTTTTCCTCATCTGCGAGTGCACTGCCCAAAGGATAATTATGTAAACTGTATTGAGTGTCCTACAGTGCAGCTCTTAGAACATCTACTGCCAAGAGTATCAGTCCCTTACATTGTATTGTTCAGTCCTCTTCTGAACTTAAACCTATGCTAACATCTTAGGTAGCCCTCCATACATTTTGTGACCTCTGATTGCCCATTAGATTAGGAATGGTATGCAGTGCTATGTAGTTGTTATGTTCCCTGCAGCCTGAACAGTTCATTTCAGAACAAACCAGTAAAAAGGGGATGCCTAATTGCCTATCTAATACTGTGGATTTAGGTACTCAATGTAGTTTGCAGACTCCCTCCACGAATACCTGAGCTATTGTACTGGCAGCATAAGGATGTAGTAGAGGGCTCGAGTGCGGGGCTTCCAAACAGAGAAGGAGGAAAATATATCTTACAGACATATGGAATCGCTTAGTTATAAGTGTGTGGCATGTATGTTAAAATATTTAGACATTGAGTGGGCAATGTAGTAATAAAGGAATATAGACAATATCAGCAGTTGCAATTGCTGCATTGCAAGTACATTGCCATGGCTATAGTAGCAGCAAGCAGGGAAGCCCTACAACTAGCCTACAGCAGAGTATGAAGGAAATGATGAATTGAGCCTAGAACAAACTCCAAAGGTTTAAGAGAGATTAGGAAAGGAGGTATAGGCATAGAGGTTGGTGACTGGAAGTTAAGACTCATACCAGTAGGTACTGGAGAGTAAGATTCCTACAGGAATCATTCTGCCTTATGTTCATTAGGTGGTCATGATAGGTTAAGTTTAATCTGGGGAAAGAGCATGCCTAGAAGAAACAGCATGTTAGGGTGGTATCTAAGGGTGTATCAAGTGTATGGTTAGAGGGTGGGAACCACCCAAGCCGTTAGGAGCTATTTGAAATTGCAAGGGGTAATTAGCAATAATTTTCCAATATAGCTTTACTCTGTTAGTTCACATATTGACTTAGATTTAATACGCATCACAGGTTACTTGAACTCCAACTCGACATTAAGTTGGTATTCACAGCTCGAGGCGACAGACAAGTACACTTTCTGTTCTACTTCCAATTCTGATGGTTTTGTGCAGTATACATTCATATGTTCTTTTGTTTGATAACACGATGGACACACGAGTGAGAGACATGAACCCCATTTATTATACTCTTGTTTAGTTTCTTTTCGTGATTTATTTGGGTTCATGAGTACTGGTCGGGAGGGGAAATACCTTAGTAGATGTGTGAACTTCCCATTCTATCCCAATATGTCTAATCTTGAATGATAGCAGCTGCACATGATACGTGCAGTGAGCCGTATTTACCCCTTAGCCGTTCACATGTCGAAAAGGGTATTTCAATTCACTTAGATAGCTTGTCTTTTATTATTTTCACCACTTGACATGTCACTATGCTTTCATATTCGTTCCAGTTGACATATTACTCTACGATTCATACTTTATTCTAGATATACCATGTCATCACATTACTGTTCAGCTTCCTTTTACATATGATTATATTCATGTACTGTCGATCCTATTATGTTGCGGATAGTTTTTCAGCTTGTGTGCTTGTTCCAATCCTGACTGGATAACCAACATTTTAGGTGATGAGTTAGAGGAGTTCTGTACTACTTTTTATGAGCAGACGGAAGACCCTGATTTGAGCATACAGGAGGACTTGGATGCAGGGCTACCCTCCGCAGGAGACTATTAGCTAGACAACGATTTATAGAGCATGTGTTGCTCACAGAAACTCTTGATTGTATTTTATTTTACTTATGGATTATGAGAGTTGAGTAGTGGACATCTCTTTGGTACATTTTGATTATATTGAGATCATTCTTCTATCATACTTGGTCTCTACACTTTGTGATCTTTTCAGTTATCAGTTTGTCTCTTTTACTTTAGATATTGTGTTTATAATTTCCTGTTGAGATTGATATGCAAACTTGATCTTTTGTGGAAATCTATAAACTGTGTGGTTGTATTTGATAATTTGTGGAGATGACTAGACAGCGTTCTACCGTCGATACTGCGGCGTAGGCTGGACGTACCCACGACTCATGCCCAAATACTGGGTGCGGGTCATGACAGTTTGCCTTCTCCTATTTCTCCTTGTACGCAGGAGTATCCATCTTATCCAAGAGCTCCTCATAATAGTCCTGTCGGATCCAATTCGGCCTCGTCTGCCCTGTTACGCCCCAGGACCAGAATACTGGAGATCGGGGGCGAAACAAAGCCAGCTACGTATATCAGAGTACTCCAATACCCCGAGATACGGTTAAAACTGTCTAGAAGACAAGTGGGTGGACTCTAGCATGCCACTGACGACTCCTAAGGTCGAACAATTCCTATCCCAATCCAATCATCATAAGAAGCAATAAAGAGTAAATCATATATGAGATGGGTAAGACATCCCAAACACAAGTACATACATAATCATGAGAGCTGACATAATAAAAGATATATCAACTGACTATACAAAAGGTACGTAAATGTACAACTAGCAGCTGTCCAGAATATACATCTACGCCATACTAAGACGGAGGGAACAAAACCCAGAAACAAGAACTAACATATGTCCTTGGCTAATACACCACAAAATAAAAGTGCAAGATAAAGTAGAAAATAAAGGTAACCCACTCGCTAATCCATGTCGGTCCTCTGAGTGCGAACCATCTGGAGGGAAAGACGGTAGATCCTCGTGATCAACTATGGAACCTGGCCAAGCAAAACCAGTGGGGTCAGACCCCAAATAGCAAGTACCACAAGGAAGGCTCGAGGTGAACGACAAAGCCCAACAACAATGCAACAACATAATGATAGAAATAAATAAATATGGCTCGAGACTAGTACGGTACCAATGCACGTATCTCGAGAATATAAATGACTGAATAAAAATACTGAACCATATAGCAATAGAGAATAATAATCCAATGAGCAACAAGGGACTTAGAAACTACTAGAAATCGGAGCCACAACCCTTAAACCAAACAAGGACCAGGGTTGCAGATCTTTTTCCTAGCAGAACTTAGCCTCTGGCCACTCATCGATATAAGAGCATATAAAGTAACGCACAACCAAAAGTGGACGGCCAATCATTACCTACGGCTCGCTATCATTAACTAGCTAGGGTTATCACAATCCTAATTACTAGTATGCAAGTTGAGGATTTTTGCAACTACCTGACTGCAGATACCCGGATGTCCAGGGATACGAGTAGTACATCTATTGCCCAACAAGACTGCTGGCAGATGAAACGTGTCTTAACTTGTAACATGAACAACCATATCATATACTTATAAAAGAAAACATATAACTGACTGTGTCGCAACCCGGCACGACATGTGACTCGATCATGTATCATATAACATATATAGCTGACTGTGCCGCAACCCGGCACGACATGTGACTCGATCGTGTATCAATACGCGCAAACTTGGTAGGTCATAGAGCCTTTGCCTAGCAGGGTTGAGCCACGCCTCATGGGTCCCTTGGACCTCGGGATTGGTAGTTTGAATTTCCTCCTACAATGATCTACTTGAATTTACTAGTCATTTACCTGATCATATTCATGTCAAATTCTCAAGTCGTGGACACTCAAGAATTTTCTAAGATAACGTGTGCCATGTACGAGTAAATCGTAAGTTATCACTTACGAACATTCCCGTACTAACATCACGTGATACACGGAACAGTACTCACACTCGATTGTCCAGTGCCAAGATGCAATAGATTAAACATTCAACAAGCTATATCCACGGTGTCAAGAAAGAACATGTACTCATATCTCAGATCTAGAAATCAATAAGAAAATCAAGTCATGAGTGCGCTACTACGAGCCACTAAATCGAGCTAGGCATATACAGTAATCTGGAGTGCACCATGACAGGCCACTATCTATAATCTGGACATAGAACAATACGTGAACATAAGCATGTACCATGTATATAGAGTGTACAATCATTCTCTAGCTATCCAAGGTCATCTAATCATGTTAAGAGTCCATTACAATCGAGAAAATATCAAAAACGGACAAAAACGGGCAAAAAACGGACAAAAACGGACAAAAACGGCATATTGGCATACCGGCGGTATACTGCGGTATACCGGCGGTATACCGATCTAAAGACAGAAAGTTTTTGGTGCAAAAATTGGCATACCGTCTGTATACACCGGCATACCGTCGGTATACCGTTTTTCCAAACAGCAACAAAATCCAGATTTTTGCCAAAACTTGTTTCAGCCATAAAAACTTCATTTTAAATCGAAATTTGGACTTTCAAAAGTCAAAATTATATAGAATTGAATTTCCAACAACATGGAAGTATTAGTTTTCACAAATTAAAACATTTGATAGATCAATACCTCAAAATACTGAAAATCATATCTAGAAACTCAGATCTACGCAATATTGTCGATCAAAACCAAAAGTGCTATATATTAAACATGTTAACAATTTAGAGGAGCATATTATAGAACAATAAAACTTTAATTTCTATGGAAAACAAAAATATAACATGGTCATGTCACTTTTGAGCAAGATGTACTTGCCTAGGGTTAAGTTCCAAGCCTAATCTTCTACTCCTCCTCCTAGAGGGGTTCCGAAACCACACTCTAGGCCTCAAGGCCAAGCCTTCCTAAGCTTGAGGAAGAGGGAAGAGAGTGAAGAGGAAATGGAGAAGGAAAGAAAAGAGAGGAGAGAGAAACTCATAGGATATATATAGAGATGGTGAATTAATCATGACCGTTGGATCGTGATCCATGTCATATTCTAGATCAATCGTAGCCATTGAAAGAAAACCAATTGTCCATTGGATAATAGAATGCATCTATACTATTCACGAAAATATCTAAATACTATTCATCAAAATATCCAAAATACTATTCATGAAAATATCGGAAACACTATTTACGAAAATATCTGAAATCGAAAATATCTAAAATGTGGAAACTCTATCCGAGCGGTATGCCGTCGGTATACTCCGGTACACCGTCGGTATGCCGGCCAAGGAGAAAATCTATAATTTAGGAAAATTTTAAAGCGTTCCGAAAATCGAGAAAATACGAAATACAATACAAAATACGTATCCGTATATAAATACCAATACTGTGAGACGAGTCTCACAACTCTCCACAACTTAGAAAAATTTCGTCCTCGGAATTTCCTAAAGCCAGTCGAGCAAAAATACACATGCTAAAACAATGTAAAATTGTAACACATCGAAAGAAAATATTCCGTGTACAAGTGATATTTGAGATACAGAATTTAAATAAATATAGAAAATAATAAATACATACATATATAATACAAGAAAAGGAGGCATATGGAATAATATATCCTTCAGTCAGTGAGTAGGGATTCGTCCTCGCTTGCCTACGCTGACTCACAAAGTGGACAAGGGTCAAGTTTTGAAGTAAGTCAGTACCAACGACTTAGTCGAAGACATGACTCTAATCCAGGATGCTCCTACGTAGTCGGGATACATGATGGATATCGTGTATCACGAGATACGGAGGCAGATGAGTGGTACGAGAAACTCGCATTCACTCGCCGAATATATCAAGTCGACCATCGTATTTCGGGTATGAATGGAATACAAGGCCGTCAACGGAACCCAAGAATAAGAATGACTGAAGGAACACCTCAGAAGCTTACTAACAATCTGACTGCCCTCAGCCAATATCTGCTCAATGATAACAAACTCTCTCTGTTCATGCATCGTGGCTGCTGCTCTTACCTGCTGCTGATTTTATCTGACTTACTGGACCTGGGCAAACTGTGCCGGATGTTGACATTAAATCTGCTGAGACTGCGTCGGAAGGAGGTGCTGAATATAGGATCGGGCTGACTTTATTAGCTAAACTGACTGGAGTGAAGTGAACTGAGCTACCACCAGATGCTGAGATGGTACTGGTACCTGACTCTGTAGAGGCGGGATCTGATGCCGACATACTGCCTGAACCAAGGAAAAAGATGAAGCAATAAAATCCTTAAATGAAATAGATAAGAAGGTTGGGTGTCCCCGAATGATAAGGACACGTGATATCAAAAGGGACAGGAATAGAGCAAAGACATATCAAGCATGTTCACAGTTCAAGGAAAACGAGATGATGCGATCAGCAAGAGGAGATCAAAAGAAGACAAATATAGGATTGAGATTCTAACAAGATGAATCCTCCACAAGTCTGAAGACAGACCTGCATGGGCCACCAAAAAACCCTGTCACGCCCCAGAACCAGAATACTGGAGATCGGGGGCAAAACAAAGCCAGCTACGTATATCAGAGTACTCCAATACCCTGAGATACGGTCAAAGCTGTCTAGAAGACAAGTGGGTGGACTCTAGCATGCCACTGACGACTCCTAAGGTCGAACAATTCCTATCTCAATCCAATCAACATAAGAAGCAATAAAGAGTAAATAATATATGAGATGGATAAGGAGTCCCAAACATAAGTACATATATAATCATGAGAGCTGACACAATAAAAGATATATCAACTGACTATACAAAAGGTACGTAAATGTACAACTAGCAGCTGTCCAGAATATACATCCATGCCGTACTAAGACGGAGGAAACAAAACCCAGAAACAAGGACTAACATATGTCCTTGGCTAATACACCACAAAATAAAAGTGCAAGATAACCGGTTATTGACTGGCGCAACTTGACTCAGTCAAATTTTTTATATATTCAAAGTATTTCAAAACTTTGAAACGTTTTTTTAAGTTTTGAAAACTTTGAAGGGGGTCTTGTAGGGCCTAAAAAAAATCAAGTTGCGCCCTGAATATACTAATTAGTGATCAAGTTGCGCCCCAAAGATCAGGTTGCGCCACTGATATGAAGCTCAGAGAACAGACTGCGCCGCTGAACAGGTTACGCCATATATCAGATTGTGCCCAGTCTTGTTGTGCCAAAATCTACGTGACGTCTGATATTTAATTGCCATCAGTGTCTGACAACACTGACAACTGACAGCACAGTAAACGAAGGAAATCTCTTCGAATCCCTCAAAACGTGTCGCTCAAGGAGAGTTGGTAGACAGCTGTCCTGTACACTTCGAAAGTTGCGCCTAGCCGCAATCCAGACAAAATCTTTAGTTGCGCCTAGGCGCAATCTGAATGACTTCGGCTCAAAAGCTGCCACGTGTCTAGGCGCGGATCAATCAGGCGTAGTTGACCGAAGCTTGCGCAACCTGATAAAGTTGAGACAACTTGCATTCTAAAGCAGGATAACGTGGCACACATGCCACTAATCTTTCAAGACGTGTCTACTATCCTGTACACGACTACGCACATCTCAATCACATGATGCCACGCGTCTAAATACAGTTAGTATACGACTTAACAACTGAATGAAAGTTGGCACAACAGGAGGTTGGCGCAACCCAATGTGGCGCAATCTAGCCTCGCGCACATCAGAATAACTGCTAAAATAGTTATTTCTTGAACTCTATAAATAGAGTTTCCAATCATTGTGAAATCATCAGAGACATACGCACAGAGATAAAGAACTCTTTGCAAAATTGCTGCTGCATTCTCCAGAGGCTACGGTCTTCAAGTTCACATAGTCCAAGGGATAAAGTGATCATCTTCTGATCAGATTCCTACAGTTGTACTTCTCCAGAATTTATTGTACTTTGTACTATTCTTTTTCAAGTTTGGAATAATTTTTTTTTGTTTTTTTGCAAACAGATTTGTTTGGTGAAGATACCGATAACTTATTTTTTGCATTTTGACATTCTTCATTTGCACTTCCTTTCTTCTAATGTGCAACTTTGGGTAGATATACTTGCTTTTCATCATAGTCGATGCTCAACCTTTGATTATAGCCTTTTGCAAGTAGTCTATGCTTGTACCTCTTGACTTCATCTTGAGCATTGTTCTTTGGCCTGTAGATACTTTTTATTCCAATTTTATTTTTCTACTTTGGTAGTGTCTCTAGCTCCCATGTGTCATCCTTCATAATATCCTTGATTTCTTCATCTGTGATATATTTTCTCTTCTTGCTTTGTATTGCTTCTTTATAACCTATTTTTTCATAATCAGCAAAGAGACAAAGTTATTATATCATTTTGATTATTGATTACGTACCTCAATCTCCTCTTGAAAGCTTTTTATATTTAGAGGACTTCTCTCATTCAAGGATAATGGTGGAGAGTCTTCTCGAGATGGTATTGACGTCACGAGCGGAGTGAAAGGCTCATGCACTTCTTCACGTGCTTGCTCTTTATCCTCTTATTCTATGAGAGGAACTAAGTCATGCTTATTGAAGATCCGATTGCTGTAAGTTTTCTTCATTGGACACAAAGTCTCCACTAGCATTAATTTTTCTTTCTCCGGTGTTCCTAGATCATCTTCAAAAGGGAGATGACTACCAATGAATTCATCAAAATCAAGGTTATAAACGACGGTAGGTGGACGCGCGGTGGTAAGGGAACGCCTACCGCCTAGGACACCTAGGCGCCGCCTAGGCATTTGAAATATTTGTCCTTTTTTCCCTTTTATTTTACTCATGTTAATTTATTTTGCATAATATGTATGGTAACTTACTCAAAGTCATTGCTCCTTAATAGGCTATTGTTCCATACGAAAAATATAAACCAATGTTAATGTTTCTTTGTAGCTAGATGGACCAATTGGAGTCTACAAGTGAAAAATAAGCCAAAGCAAAAGCAAAAGACAGCATACTGAAAAAACAAAAGACAACACATAGAAAGAAGTGAAAGATCATACTGAAAAAACAAAAGATAACACATAGAAAGAAGTGAAAGATGACAACAAAAAGCAACGGATAAAGTCAAAAGAGAAACAAAAGCCAAAAAAAAGCAAAAGCAAATAAGGACTGACAATGACAATATTGTTCTCATGAATTGTATAACCAAAGGGAAAAAATGAGGAAAAAAATAGAGAGAGACTCATCAGTCTCTAGACTCTCCACAGAAAATCAAATAGAGAGGAGAGAGAGAAACAAAAAATTACACTAGTCGTACCTGGTCACCGGAGAGGTTGGGCACCAGAGAGTCGCCGTCGGCCGTCGGTTGAAAAGGTGTTTCCTGCCTCCATTTTTTTGTCTTCTTTATTTTATTTTCCAAAGCAAAAGTTTTTTTCCAAAGCAAACATACTGTTGATCTTCTTCTTCTTCTTCTTTTTCCAAAGCAAAGCAATGGTTGGCATTTTTTGTTTTTTCTCCAATTTTTGACCTTTTCATGTCAGCCTCAATGCCGCCTAGGCCACCCCCACTGTCGCCTTGCCACCAGCGCACTGCAACAATGCCGGCGAACGCATAATCCACCGCCAACCGCGAAGGCGACGCGGAGAGGGACCATCGCATGCCTAGGCGCCTGCCATATCCTCCATTTAGAACAATGATCAAGATCCATAAAGTTGTTTATGCTTCCACATATATGGTTGTTTTCCTTCATGTGATCAAGGTACCCTGTTTCTATATCTTCTTCTTCTTTGTGCGCAAATAATTAAGTTGAGAACTTTTTCTTCAACATTTCTAGTTGTGTTTCTACAATCTGATGCATAAACGTCCAAGATTATGACAAAAGTAGCATTCAACTTGAGATTTATCATACCTTTGGCTTCCATCACTTCTTGTGAAGTTTCCTCTTCCACGTCCTCTTGTAGGATAGTTTTGGCCTTTTTCTCCATTAATTAATGAATGTCTTGTAATAAGTTATTCCCTCTCTTCCAGGACCTCGACCACGACCTCTTTTGACTTATTTGATTGGTAAAACTTTCTTCTTTCTCCTTCAAGGTGAGCTTCACTGAAGAACTTGCTCCAATGTCTCTTGCTTTTTCTTTCTCCTTTCTTCGTAAGCTTGTAATGAGCCCTTAAGTTGCTCAATGGTCATGTTCTCCAAGTGTTCAGTTTCTTCAATAGCTATACTATGATATGCTCAAATTGTGGAAGCAAAGTGCGAAGAATTTTCTCCATCACTCGAGTGTTGGTCATGCTTTCACCATTTTCTTCAATTGATTAACAATGCTAGAACTCTAGTAAAGAAGTCTCTGGAATAGTTTCCGACTCTTTTATATGTAAAGCTTCAAATTCACCTCTTAAAGTTTGGACGCGTACCTTCATCGCCTTCTCTTCTACTTTGCAAAAAAATTGAAGTTTCTCTCATGCTTCCTTAGAGGTTGTTGCACGTGAAATTAACTCGAGTGCATCATCATCCACGGCTTGGTAGATGAGGAAGAGAGCTTTCTTGTCCCTCTTTCTTGAAGTTTTCAACAACTACTTTTGAGCTTGAGATAATGAAGCCTCATCTTGTGGCTCAACATAGCCTTGTTCGATGACCTCTCATGCATCTTGTGCTCCTAGCAAATTAGCCTTCATCTTGATGCTCCAATTGTAATAGTTGTACTTGTTGAGGACAGGAATTTGGTAGGGATTCATCTCGATCGCTTGTCATCTTCGACCTCGAACCGCCTCGCTCTTATACCACTTTGTTGGAATTGTGGTCGACCAACTAGCTAGGAGGAACAATTTTCGAGAGGGAGAAAATTATAAAAAGAAGAATTTGGTGGAGAAAAAGAATATGGAATACTACAAGAAAAATGACATTTTACGACATTGAAATTAAGGCGCCCCAAAATAGTACACCATAAATACTCAACTTAAGGCATGCTTTTCCCTTAACGCCATAAAAAGTGGACAAATAATTTGGTATACCTACGGCTTGCATAGAAAGCCGTATTTTTTTTACCAAAAATTGACAGCCAATTCTTTCATCAAACTCGCCTCTATTTCACCCTAAAATTTTTCTATACCCCCAAAATTTGCGCCTCTATTTCACCCTAAAACTCGTGCAAAAAATTCTTTCTCACACGCGCCTCTATTTGTATTTCTGCCAATTTCCTCTTTTTAGGGTTTATGCTCCAATTTTTAGGGTTTTTTTAGAGCTCTTGATCGCTTCTTTCGGAATGTCCTCGTGGTCCGATTTTGTCGTGGGAGGCGTGATACCTCATACAACACAAAATCTGAATCATCGTATACAAAATCAGTATCCTTACACAAACAATGAATCCAAAACAATACGCTGACCGAGGCATAACACTAAACACATAGATACTTATGATTCCTCTGCATGAACTCAAGTCCAACCAAACCTTCGAACCAACAATCCGGCAAAATGTGTTGCGTGAAGTAGGACATTATAGGATTTGCGTGTTAAAACATATATTCTTAGATATCTTTTATATATGGAGATGGAATGTAGTCTATTCACTACATAGTTGACAAGTACCACGTTATGGGACTTCCGTATTTGTGAGTAAAGTGTGACACAAATAGCTCACAAAAAATGGAATAAATGAAAAAAAAGAAGATACAAACATTGGATAAAACGATTAATACTTTTATATTAAATTTTGAATAAAATAATAACATATGAGGAGAAGTATTATTGGCTAAAATGATTAATACTCTTATATTAAATATTGAATAATAATAATAATATATGAGAAGTATTATTGATTGTAATTTTGGAGTCCCTCAAATCTAGCTTATGCATATGTAAGGCCCTCAGATATTGTCTTCCAAATTCCCCGAAACTACAAAAAAATGAGTTATGAGTCCCCTGAGTTAATCTTTACCGATGTAAAATAAAAATATTTTGCTAATTTAAATGAAAGTTAAATTTGTGTGCGTCCATTTTTACCCTCTTCTTTTCCATCCCTTTTCTTCTTCTGTGTATTTCTTTTGTAATGAATTTTGCTTTCATTTGAAACCCTATTCACATATCAACATGGATATTCATGTCTAATGTGCTTCTTTTCTGTTCAAAATTTGACCTTTAAAAGTAGGTCACCAGTTTTTCTAAATCATATTGTTGGGTTCTCTTGATTTGGTAACTAAGCTGTAAATTTCCTAGAAGGAAAGTATAGCATTGAAGATTTAGAATGGAAGAGAAGCATGACAAAAGGGGGTGGGGGTGGGGGGGGGGGGGGGGGGGGGGGGGGGGTTGGGTAGAGGAAGATGCATGGGAGACGACAAAACGGACCTTTTATCTACTAAATCCTCGATTGACTTAAATTGTAAGTGATAGAGATGAGAGGAATTCATAAATCAACACATTAGAAACTTAAGGATTTCTAAGCAAATAATAAGATTTGTGAGACTTATTTAGAAATATGAAAATCTTTAGGAACTTACATGAAATAGAACTATATTGTATACCCAATAAAGTAACAAATATTACTCCCAACCAACTTTGTAAAATGAAAAACCTTCTCTTGGAAATGGAAAACATTAATTAGATTATACCTGATCCAAAAAGGTCTATATTAGGTTTTAAAATAATTTAGTGTTTCTTTTTTGGATATGTTCAAAAGAGAAATTTATCCCGATTTCGACTACATAATTTATTGAGTCAAATATTATTTACAATCAAGACATCGATGCAAAATTATATGAGTTCATTCTATGAAAAAGAAAACAAAAAGACATTGAAAAAGGTAAATGATAGAACATTCTTTGGAACAAGATAACATTGAACAAAAAAGAAGCAATAGAGTGAGGAGAAATAAGTCATATAGTTCGATTTTGTAACATATCTAGTAAATGCATTAGGTCATGATTCCTAACAAGGACTTTGTTTTGGGGTCTCTTTTCTCTGACATCAAAGATATTAGGTTTTCTTCGGCCTGTTGTATCTATTTGATATTGTTATGTATGATAAACTAATTAAGCTTTCATCTTCTTGTGAATGAAATTCGTTTAGCGTCCCTCTAAAACATCTAGATCCACTAACATCATATGTTTTAATACCAATTGCAAGGGATCATTTTCCCTTAATTGAGGATTGTTTGGATGCATGAAGTGGACGAACGTGGAAAAAGTGTGAAATTCGAGCTTTGCGTATGCATATCTTTCTACTTCATTTGTTTGGATATTTGGAGTATTCAACTTGGAAATGAATTACTGCGTCGAAATTCCGTCACCGCCCCCAATATTTTACTCCGTCTCTGGTCGTTGGTAAGACCAGCCAACGCTAACATAACTGTAGTCCCTCCACCTCCTCTCTCCACCTCGATCCAGAGTGCCACCACCTTGCTTACTCTCCCGAGTCCAACATTCTTGTTAAAAACATGGATGTAGAATTGGCCATAAAGTGCATCATTTTGCTCAAACGGTATGAATTGAACGGTACAAATTCCACTTTCCCGCCCACTGTCCAGCCGAAATGCGGCATCCAAACAGCCACTTGTACCCAAGACTACCCGAAGCTTAATTATGCAGCACCTAATCGTCAATTTCAACCCCCATGTCAATATATTTGGTCAATATTGGGAGCGTTATTGGCTCGAGAGTTTGCACGTGCCATGCCTACCAGAAGGTTCGGCACTTCCTTCACCAACGGCAGGCGTCCACCCCTTTTCTGCGTGCGGCTGTCAAGGTCAACATGTTTGCCTTGCCAAATCCAAATCCCTCGTGTTAGAATTGGAAATTCTAAATTTCATAAGCATCAATTTTTGACAAAAATCCTATGGAGAACATAAATTTTGCAAAAAATAATAATTATTCAAAACGTCCAAATATATGATGTTATTCTTGCAATCTTGAGCACTGGTGAGGTTAAATAAACGGGGTTCCTTATGGTGTTAATTATATCTATAAAAACAGTTTTAATATACTTTTTAAAAAAATTCTTATAACTTTATAGTTTCATATTACTATATAAGTCTATTTTTAATTTAACTTATCGGTAATGACTCACATCTTTTTGTACGAATCTAGGTCACGAAGAGACTTGCGTCCTTGGATCCTCAATGTTGAATTATCCATGTGAGGCTATTTTCAACAAATTTTACAAAACAATTTTATGAGTGACGTGTAAAAGTGTTACAGAATTTGCTGAAAATATTCTCACATGGGTTGGTCGACGTTAACGGAAAAATTAGATTTTTTTTTTAATCTCTACTCTTTATAAAGCGGCTTGGAAACGGCTCAGAATGAGTCGTCCAAGCCGTATGTATATCATCTACCATTTATTATATTAAAAAAATTATGGATAAAAAATCTCTCTCCTATATATATATATATATATATATATATATAAACTAAATTTATAATTAAATTTAAAGTAAAAAAAATATTAAAAAATTTAAATTGTTTACCAAATCTAAATTTAAATATTTGAACTATTATTAGTTATATCATTAAAAAATATTTAACGTGTAAAGTACATGAATTTGCTAGTTGAATGAATATAATGTTTGAATCTGAAGTCGCCCCCTTGCAATGATTGTAGTACGTAATGTTTGAATCCGTTCAAATGACGTTGAACATTTAGTTGGTCGCACAATGTTAGGTTTTTTTTTTTTCGCCAGTTTGTACTGTAGTCAACATTCCTCTTGTGCAAACATGGTCATCCGACGGTTTTATTTTGGCTCGTGCTCAGTATGAGTAGGCTATATAAGCCTCCACTCTGCATGTTGCAAATGTATTCAAATTCACGAGCCTAGTAGCAGCGAGCAATCGAAGTACGTCCATACAATGCAGACGAGGTCCCTAAGTTGCAGAGGTGTAACCTTCGAGTGCAAATCGGTGACGCCACTCCCCTCCTCTGCTCCCCATGAAGCAGACAGATCAAATGGAGGCCGCTGGGTCTGGCTCCCTTGGTACCAAGGGAACTCCTTCAAGATATTTCCCTTCGGGGAAGAGATCGGTAGGTCCCAGAGCCGACGTGCAAGCAGCCACTTCTGTGACATGGACGACGATGGTGATGACAATGACGATGAGTCGATCATAGTCGACGATATAGAAGAGCAGAAAGTAGAGAGACAGTCGTCGCTTCCAGTACTTGAGAACAAGCGGCGGAGTGGCTCAGCGAGAGGAGCGGCTAAGCCTAAAGAGTCCCGTCTGTCCGTAATTTTGCTTGACCAGGGGCTGTTCACAGTGTATAAACGCCTCTTTGTCGTCTGTTTCACCCTCAACATTGTGGCTCTCGTCCTAGCGGCCTCAGGCCGCTTCCCCTACGCGAAAGCTAGGCCCGCGCTCTTCTGCATGGGGAATATCCTAGCCCTCACCCTCTGTCGTAGTGAGGCCTTCCTGCGTATCGTCTTCTGGCTCGCCGTCAAGCTACTGGGAAGGAGATACGTTCCTCTCTTTGTGAAAACTGCGACCACTTCCTTCCTGCAATCTGTTGGAGGAATCCATAGCAGCTGTGGCGTATCTTCAGTTGCTTGGCTAATTTATGCTCTCGTACTTGGCCTTCATGACCGTAAGAATACCCCTGCAGAGATAATCGCAGTAACTTCCACCATTATGTCCCTTCTTTGCTTCTCTTGCTTGGCCGCTTTCCCGCTTGTTCGCCACCTCCATCACAATGTGTTCGAACGCACCCACAGATTTGCTGGATGGACGGCCCTTGTGCTCCTCTGGGTGTTCGTCATTCTCTCAGTGGGCTACGATTCCAACATGGACTCATATCGCAATCTCAAAGGCTCCAGACTCGTGAAGCGACAAGAATTCTGGCTGACCGTGGCCATCACATTCTTCACGATCCTCCCATGGATCACAGTAAGACGCGCCTCCGTCTCTGTTAGCGCTCCATCCGGACACGCCTCTATCATAAAATTTTCCGGAGGGGTGCAACCTGGCATACTCGGAAGGATTAGTAGGTCTCCTCTATCAGAGTGGCACGCTTTCGGTATCATATCGGATGGTAAAGCTAGCCACATGATTCTTGCGGGAGCGGTAGGAGACTTCACCAAAGGTCTGGTTTCAAACCCACCGACCCATTTATGGGTGAGAGGAGTTCATTTTGCCGGTCTACCATACTTGGTCAACATGTACAAAAGGGTTGTTCTGGTGGCTACGGGTTCTGGCATATGCGTGTTTCTCTCCTTCTTGCTACAGAAAGGCAATGCGGATGTGTGCGTGGTGTGGGTGACCAAGGGAGTAGAGCATAACTTTGGGAGTGAGATTAAGGAGATGATGAACGGCCATCCGACGAATAAGGTCATAATGCATGATACCGCTATGCACGGTCGACCGAACATGGCAGAGATGACGATTGAAGCGGCGAAGAATTGGAAGGCGGAGGTGGTGGTGGTGACTAGCAATCCAAAGGGGAGTAAAGATGTCGTTGAGGCATGCAAGGCCGTTGGAATAGCCGCATTTGGGCCAATATGGGACTCCTAATTGTTACTTAAAATCCAAGCTTTCATTAATTATTTTTTTGTTCTTTTTTGCTTGTTGAAGAATAAAGTGCTCATCTTTTTGGGCCACATTTATTGCTCCTTGTATTTATTTTGGTTAAGTTCTTTGATATAATGCTAACAAGATTGTATGCTATGAATATTGTAAGTTCAAGAGCTTAATGCTAACAAATATCCTACAGGAACACATGGGGTCTTAATTTTAAAGACTCGTTTGTTAATAGTTGTTGGATTGCATGCATCTCATCCCTTGATTTTTCAAGGACCTAGCAAAGGCCTAAATGCAAAAAATAACGCCATGTGTGATAATCACATTGCAAGTTACTATTTGAGTTCCTATTTTGTTTCTGTAGTTCGACTCTAATGCTAGTATTGTAAGACTAAGAGGCTAATGAGAATCAGAGCCGACCCGGCGTGTTAGGTTGTCCTAGCCGAAACTAATTTGGTTATCCCTTGACGCTTATTGAAAAGATGTAACTTAAAGGAATCGAGTAGGTTTTGAAGTGGTACCCATCCTAACCTCACAACAATGCGACCGTGACATTGATTATACTAACTACAATTTCTCACCCGATGGTCAAGTGATCCACAAATAACACAATGCCTTAATCTTATCCAATAACTAACAATAATTTACCCCTTATTATGGCAACATATGCTAGTTGATATTGGCTGAATCTATCTATTGTTAAACTGGTGTAGCTCTAACTAGAGTATGAGTTGTCCATAATGCATATACAACATAACTATAAAGCATAATTTGCAGGGTAAAGTACTGAAGGTAAATGTAAACTAATAACTCCACTTATATATTACATTCATCGAGTCAATGCTCATATTCTCGCATTCATATTCAGTATCAAACACTTGGTGACCAGTTGGTCCCAACATTTCCAATTATTACTTGGTGATCTATTTGGTCCCAACATTGCTAACTTTCTTTGGTGCCAATTTTGTCCCAAATGATTCCAACTTTCTTGGTGAACCATTTGGTCCCAACATTTCCAACTTTTATGCGTCTCATTCATTAACAATAACATCAAACATGTGGCATCCCTTATCTTTTATTGTAACTAAGACATCATCGATCTAAGGACGTAGCAAGGAAACAAGATAATTCTTTTGTTATGGCATAGAGGAATATAATAGAAGGGTGAGAACCACCCACCAACTTAAAGAAATGTTGAGAGAATAAGAAATACTTTGCGCGATTAGACTTCAGTTGCACGTCCTCCTGCTATGTCACCAACATCGAATCAATATGTCTCCTTTATCTCTACTTTCTCTCATAATTTTTAAGAATGAATAGAGAAATTAATGAAAGAAAATAATAAAAATAATCATCAAAAACCAACACGAAAGCACATTCATCAAAATCAACCAGCGAAAACGTCCAACAAAAACTTCAATAGAAAGATATGGGAAGAAACTTTTATATAGATAGCATTCATTAAGATACAATCTACTTTATTTTTTATTCCCTTAATTGAGGATTGTTTGGATGCATGAAGTGGACGAACGTGGAAAAAGTGTGAAATTCGAGCTTTGCGTATGCATATCTTTCTACTTCCTTTGTTTGTATAATTGGAGTATTCAACTTGGAAATGAATTACTGCGTCGAAATTTCGTCACCGCCCCCAATATTTTACTCCGTCTCTGATCGTTGGTAAGACCAGCCAACGCTAACAAAACTGTAGTCCTCCACCTCCTCTCTCCACCTCGATCCAGAGTGCCACCACCTTGCTCACTCTCCCGAGTCCAACATTCTTGTTAAAAACATGGATGTAGAATTGGCCATAAAGTGCATCATTTTGCTCAAACGGTATGAATTGAACGGTACAAATTCCACTTTCCCGCCCACTGTCCAGCCGAAATGCGGCATCCAAACAGCCACTTGTACCCAAGACTACCCGAAGCTTAATTATGCAGCACCTAATCGTCAATTTCAACCCCCATGTCAATATATTGTTGGTCAATATTGGGAGCGTTATTGGCTCGAGAGTTTGCACGTGCCATGCCTACCAGAAGGTTCGGCACTTCCTTCACCAACGGCAGGCGTCCACCCCTTTTCTGCGTGCGGCTGTCAAGGTCAACATGTTTGCCTTGCCAAATCCAAATCCCTCGTGTTAGAATTGGAAATTCTAAATTTCATAAGCATCAATTTTTGACAAAAATCCTATGGAGAACATAAATTTTGCAAAAAATAATAATTATTCAAAACGTCCAAATATATGATGTTATTCTTGCAATCTTGAGCACTGGTGAGGTTAAATAAACGGGGTTCCTTATGGTGTTAATTATATCTATAATAACAGTTTTAATATACTTTTAAAAAAAATTCTTATAACTTTATAGTTTCATATTACTATATAAGTCTATTTTTAATTTAACTTATCGGTAATGACTCACATCTTTTTGTACGAATCTAGGTCACGAAGAGACTTGCGTCCTTGGATCCTCAATGTTGAATTATCCATGTGAGGCTATTTTCAACAAATTTTACAAAACAATTTTATGAGTGACGTGTAAAAGTGTTACAGAATTTGCTGAAAATATTCTCACATGGGTTGGTCGACGTTAACGGAAAAATTAGATTTTTTTTTTAATCTCTACTCTTTATAAAGCGGCTTGGAAACGGCTCAGAATGAGTCGTCCAAGCCGTATGTATATCATCTACCATTTATTATATTAAAAAAATTATGGATAAAAAATCTCTCTCCTATATATATATATATATATATATATATATATATATATATATATATATATATATATATATATATATATATATATATATATATAAACTAAATTTATAATTAAATTTAAAGTAAAAAAAATATTAAAAAATTTAAATTGTTTACCAAATCTAAATTTAAATATTTGAACTATTATTAGTTATATCATTAAAAAATATTTAACGTGTAAAGTACATGAATTTGCTAGTTGAATGAATATAATGTTTGAATCTGAAGTCGCCCCCTTGCAATGATTGTAGTACGTAATGTTTGAATCCGTTCAAATGACGTTGAACATTTAGTTGGTCGCACAATGTTAGGTTTTTTTTTTTTCGCCAGTTTGTACTGTAGTCAACATTCCTCTTGTGCAAACATGGTCATCCGACGGTTTTATTTTGGCTCGTGCTCAGTATGAGTAGGCTATATAAGCCTCCACTCTGCATGTTGCAAATGTATTCAAATTCACGAGCCTAGTAGCAGCGAGCAATCGAAGTACGTCCATACAATGCAGACGAGGTCCCTAAGTTGCAGAGGTGTAACCTTCGAGTGCAAATCGGTGACGCCACTCCCCTCCTCTGCTCCCCATGAAGCAGACAGATCAAATGGAGGCCGCTGGGTCTGGCTCCCTTGGTACCAAGGGAACTCCTTCAAGATATTTCCCTTCGGGGAAGAGATCGGTAGGTCCCAGAGCCGACGTGCAAGCAGCCACTTCTGTGACATGGACGACGATGGTGATGACAATGACGATGAGTCGATCATAGTCGACGATATAGAAGAGCAGAAAGTAGAGAGACAGTCGTCGCTTCCAGTACTTGAGAACAAGCGGCGGAGTGGCTCAGCGAGAGGAGCGGCTAAGCCTAAAGAGTCCCGTCTGTCCGTAATTTTGCTTGACCAGGGGCTGTTCACAGTGTATAAACGCCTCTTTGTCGTCTGTTTCACCCTCAACATTGTGGCTCTCGTCCTAGCGGCCTCAGGCCGCTTCCCCTACGCGAAAGCTAGGCCCGCGCTCTTCTGCATGGGGAATATCCTAGCCCTCACCCTCTGTCGTAGTGAGGCCTTCCTGCGTATCGTCTTCTGGCTCGCCGTCAAGCTACTGGGAAGGAGATACGTTCCTCTCTTTGTGAAAACTGCGACCACTTCCTTCCTGCAATCTGTTGGAGGAATCCATAGCAGCTGTGGCGTATCTTCAGTTGCTTGGCTAATTTATGCTCTCGTACTTGGCCTTCATGACCGTAAGAATACCCCTGCAGAGATAATCGCAGTAACTTCCACCATTATGTCCCTTCTTTGCTTCTCTTGCTTGGCCGCTTTCCCGCTTGTTCGCCACCTCCATCACAATGTGTTCGAACGCACCCACAGATTTGCTGGATGGACGGCCCTTGTGCTCCTCTGGGTGTTCGTCATTCTCTCAGTGGGCTACGATTCCAACATGGACTCATATCGCAATCTCAAAGGCTCCAGACTCGTGAAGCGACAAGAATTCTGGCTGACCGTGGCCATCACATTCTTCACGATCCTCCCATGGATCACAGTAAGACGCGCCTCCGTCTCTGTTAGCGCTCCATCCGGACACGCCTCTATCATAAAATTTTCTGGAGGGGTGCAACCTGGCATACTCGGAAGGATTAGTAGGTCTCCTCTATCAGAGTGGCACGCTTTCGGTATCATATCGGATGGTAAAGCTAGCCACATGATTCTTGCGGGAGCGGTAGGAGACTTCACCAAAGGTCTGGTTTCAAACCCACCGACCCATTTATGGGTGAGAGGAGTTCATTTCGCCGGTCTACCATACTTGGTCAACATGTACAAAAGGGTTGTTCTGGTGGCTACGGGTTCTGGCATATGCGTGTTTCTCTCCTTCTTGCTACAGAAAGGCAATGTGGATGTGTGCGTGGTGTGGGTGACCAAGGGAGTAGAGCATAACTTTGGGAGTGAGATAAAGGAGATGATGAACGGCCATCCGACGAATAAGGTCATAATGCATGATGCCGCTATGCATGGTCGACCGAACGTGGCAGAGATGACGATTGAAGCGGCGAATAATTGGAAGGCGGAGGTGGTGGTGGTGACTAGCAATCCAAAGGGGAGTAAAGATGTCGTTGAGGCATGCAAGGCCGTTGGAATAGCCGCATTTGGGCCAATATGGGACTCCTAATTGTTACTTAAAATCCAAGCTTTCATTAATTATTTTTTTGTTCTTTTTTGCTTGTTGAAGAATAAAGTGCTTATCTTTTTGGGCCACATTTATTGCTCCTTGTATTTATTTTGGTTAAGTTCTTTGACATAATGCTAACAAGATTGTATGCTATGAATATTGTAAGTTCAAGAGCTTAATGCTAACAAATATCCTACAGGAACTCATGGGGTCTTAATTTTAAAGACTCGTTTATTAATAGTTGTTGGATTGCATGCATCTCATCCCTTGATTTTTCAAGGACCTAGCAAAGGCCTAAATGCAAAAAATAACGCCATGTGTGATAATCACATTGCAAGTTACTATTTGAGTTCCTATTTTGTTTCTGTAGTTCGACTCTAATGCTAGTATTGTAAGACTAAGAGGCTAATGAGAATCAGAGCCGACCCGACGTGTTAGGTTGTCCTAGGCGAAACTAATTTGGTTATCCCTTGACGCTTATTGAAAAGATGTAACTTAAAGGAATCGAGTAGGTTTTTAAGTGGTACCCATCCCAACCTCATAACAATGCGACCGTGACATTGATTATACTAACTACAATTTCTCACCCGATGGTCAAGTGATCCACAAAGAACACAATGCCTTAATCTTATCCAATAACTAACAATAATTTACCCCTTATTATGGCAACATATGCTAGTTGATATTGGCTGAATCTATCTATTGTTAAACTGGTGTAGCTCTAACTAGAGTACGAGTTGTCCATAATGCATATACAGCATAACTATAAAGCATAATTTGCATGGTAAAGTACTGAAGGTAAATGTAAACTAATAACTCCACTTGTACATTACATTCATCGAGTCAATGCTCATATTCTCGCATTCATATTCAGTATCAAACACTTGGTGACCAGTTGGTCCCAACATTTCCAATTATTACTTGGTGATCTATTTGGTCCCAACATTGCTAACTTTCTTTGGTGCCAATTTTGTCCCAAATGATTCCAACTTTCTTGGTGAACCATTTGGTCCCAACATTTCCAACTTTTATGCGTCTCATTCATTAACAATAACATCAAACATGTGGCATCCCTTATCTTTTATTGTAACTAAGACATCATCGATCTAAGGACGTAGCAAGGAAACAAGATAATTCTTTTGTTATGGCATGGAGGAATATAATAGAAGGGTGAGAACCACCCACCAACTTAAAGAAATGTTGAGAGAATAAGAAATACTTTGCGCGATTAGACTTCAGTTGCACGTCCTCCTGCAATGTCACCAACATCGAATCAATATGTCTCCTTTATCTCTACTTTCTCTCATAATTTTTAAGAATGAATAGAGAAATTATTGAAAGAAAATAATAAAAATAATCATCAAAAACCAACACGAAAGCACATTCATCAAAATCAACCAGCGAAAACGTCCAACAAAAACTACAATAGAAAGATATGGGAAGAAACTCTTATATAGATAGCATTCATTAAGATACAATCTACTTTATTTTTTATTCCCTTAATTGAGGATTGTTTGGATGCATGAAGTGGACGAACGTGGAAAAAGTGTGAAATTCGAGCTTTGCGTATGCATATCTTTCTACTTAATTCCTTTGTTTGGATAATTGGAGTATTCAACTTGGAAATGAATTACTGCGTCGAAATTCCGTCACCGCCCCCAATATTTTACTCCGTCTCTGGTCGTTGGTAAGACCAGCCAACGCTAACATAACTGTAGTCCTCCACCTCCTCTCTCCACCTCGATCCAGAGTGCCACCACCTTGCTTACTCTCCCGAGTCCAACATTCTTGTTAAAAACATGGATGTAGAATTGGCCATAAAGTGCATCATTTTGCTCAAACGGTATGAATTGAACGGTACAACTCCACTTTCCCGCCCACTGTCCAGCCGAAATGCGGCATCCAAACAGCCACTTGTACCCAAGACTACCCGAAGCTTAATTATGCAGCACCTAATCGTCAATTTCAACCCCCATGTCAATATATTGTTGGTCAATATTGGGAGCGTTATTGGCTCGAGAGTTTGCACGTGCCATGCCTACCAGAAGGTTCGGCACTTCCTTCACCAACGGCAGGCGTCCACCCCTTTTCTGCGTGCGGCTGTCAAGGTCAACATGTTTGCCTTGCCAAATCCAAATCCCTCGTGTTAGAATTGGAAATTCTAAATTTCATAAGCATCAATTTTTTACAAAAATCCTATGGAGAACATAAATTTTGCAAAAAATAATAATTATTCAAAACGTCCAAATATATGATGTTATTCTTGCAATCTTGAGCACTGGTGAGGTTAAATAAACGGGGTTCCTTATGGTGTTAATTATATCTATAATAACAGTTTTAACATACTTTTAAAAAAAATTCTTATAACTTTATAGTTTCATATTACTATATAAGTCTATTTTTAATTTAACTTATCGGTAATGACTCACATCTTTTTGTACGAATCTAGGTCACGAAGAGACTTGCGTCCTTGGATCCTCAATGTTGAATTATCCATGTGAGGCTATTTTCAACAAATTTTACAAAACAATTTTATGAGTGACGTGTAAAAGTGTTACAGAATTTGCTGAAAATATTCTCACATGGGTTGGTCAACGTTAACGGAAAAATTAGATTTTTTTTTTAATCTCTACTCTTTATAAAGCGGCTTGGAAACGGCTCAGAATGAGTCGTCCAAGCCGTATGTATATCATCTACCATTTATTATATTAAAAAAATTATGGATAAAAAATCTCTCTCCTATATATATATATATATATATATATATATATATATATATATATATATATATATATATATATATATATATATAAACTAAATTTATAATTAAATTTAAAGTAAAAAAAATATTAAAAAATTTAAATTGTTTACCAAATCTAAATTTAAATATTTGAACTATTATTAGTTATATCATTAAAAAATATTTAACGTGTAAAGTACATGAATTTGCTAGTTGAATGAATATAATGTTTGAATCTGAAGTCGCCCCCTTGCAATGATTGTAGTACGTAATGTTTGAATCCGTTCAAATGACGTTGAACATTTAGTTGGTCGCACAATGTTAGGTTTTTTTTTTTTCGCCAGTTTGTACTGTAGTCAACATTCCTCTTGTGCAAACATGGTCATCCGACGGTTTTATTTTGGCTCGTGCTCAGTATGAGTAGGCTATATAAGCCTCCACTCTGCATGTTGCAAATGTATTCAAATTCACGAGCCTAGTAGCAGCGAGCAATCGAAGTACGTCCATACAATGCAGACGAGGTCCCTAAGTTGCAGAGGTGTAACCTTCGAGTGCAAATCGGTGACGCCACTCCCCTCCTCTGCTCCCCATGAAGCAGACAGATCAAATGGAGGCCGCTGGGTCTGGCTCCCTTGGTACCAAGGGAACTCCTTCAAGATATTTCCCTTCGGGGAAGAGATCGGTAGGTCCCAGAGCCGACGTGCAAGCAGCCACTTCTGTGACATGGACGACGATGGTGATGACAATGACGATGAGTCGATCATAGTCGACGATATAGAAGAGCAGAAAGTAGAGAGACAGTCGTCGCTTCCAGTACTTGAGAACAAGCGGCGGAGTGGCTCAGCGAGAGGAGCGGCTAAGCCTAAAGAGTCCCGTCTGTCCGTAATTTTGCTTGACCAGGGGCTGTTCACAGTGTATAAACGCCTCTTTGTCGTCTGTTTCACCCTCAACATTGTGGCTCTCGTCCTAGCGGCCTCAGGCCGCTTCCCCTACGCGAAAGCTAGGCCCGCGCTCTTCTGCATGGGGAATATCCTAGCCCTCACCCTCTGTCGTAGTGAGGCCTTCCTGCGTATCGTCTTCTGGCTCGCCGTCAAGCTACTGGGAAGGAGATACGTTCCTCTCTTTGTGAAAACTGCGACCACTTCCTTCCTGCAATCTGTTGGAGGAATCCATAGCAGCTGTGGCGTATCTTCAGTTGCTTGGCTAATTTATGCTCCAGACTCGTGAAGCGACAAGAATTCTGGCTGACCGTGGCCATCACATTCTTCACGATCCTCCCATGGATCACAGTAAGACGCGTCTCCGTCTCTGTTAGCGCTCCATCCGGACACGCCTCTATCATAAAATTTTCCGGAGGGGTGCAACCTGGCATACTCGGAAGGATTAGTAGGTCTCCTCTATCAGAGTGGCACGCTTTCGGTATCATATCGGATGGTAAAGCTAGCCACATGATTCTTGCGGGAGCGGTAGGAGACTTCACCAAAGGTCTGGTTTCAAACCCACCGACCCATTTATGGGTGAGAGGAGTTCATTTTGCCGGTCTACCATACTTGGTCAACATGTACAAAAGGGTTGTTCTGGTGGCTACGGGTTCTGGCATATGCGTGTTTCTCTCCTTCTTGCTACAGAAAGGCAATGCGGATGTGTGCGTGGTGTGGGTGACCAAGGGAGTAGAGCATAACTTTGGGAGTGAGATTAAGGAGATGATGAACGGCCATCCGACGAATAAGGTCATAATGCATGATACCGCTATGCACGGTCGACCGAACGTGGCAAAGATGGCGATTGAAGCGGCGAAGAATTGGAAGGCGGAGGTGGTGGTGGTGACTAGCAATCCAAAGGGGAGTAAAGATGTCGTTGAGGCATGCAAGGCCGTTGGAATAGCCGCATTTGGGCCAATATGGGACTCCTAATTGTTACTTAAAATCCAAGCTTTCATTAATTATTTTTTTGTTCTTTTTTGCTTGTTGAAGAATAAATTGCTTATAACTAAAAGCTAACCATTCAATTATACTCATCAGCCACGCCTCTCCTCTGATGGCGTCCATCAACTGCTCCTTCTTCTCCTTCTTCTCCTTCCTTTCTCCATGTTCCCTTCTCCAGATTCTGATCCTCTTCCATAGTTATTAGTTTTTCGTTATTCTCTTCCTCTTCCATAGTATTAGTTTCTGCTGACTCTGTTCTATATCTTTCCTCTGTTTTCTATTTTTCCTCCTCCATAGTTCTTCAATCAACTTTTTCTCTGTTTAGATTTTCACTGTCCTCGCATAGTTTTTTGTTCTTTTGTTTTGTCTTTTTGCCATGGATAATTACACATCAACATATGATGATGTTATGTCGAAATTGTCTTCCTTACTCTCCTCAACTTCTATAGATTCAGACAATCTTGTCAACTCAAAAGCTAGCAATCCTCAAGCCGATTGGAAGTTATATATCTTTTTCAAGATTATGTCCAAGAAAAATTATCCACTCCACATTATTTCCTCTGTCATCCCCAAAATTTGGAAGTGCAAAATGCCAGTCAAAATCTCAGAGTATCATGAAGGATCCTTCTCAGTCAAATTCAGTTCAATGGAGGATTTAGAGTATGTTATTGCCAACGGACCTTGGAAGATCAATCATCATCTTCTCATCATGGAAAGGTGCTGTCCAAATAAGCCACCGTGCGAGTACAAGTTTGAAGTTTGTGATTTTTGGGTGCAACTTCATGGAATACCAGTCAACCTTCTCACCATTGATTACATCTCATCTTTGGCAACTAGAATCGGTTCAGTCCATCCTCCATCAGTAGCAGATGCTTGTAAGTGGATTCTTTTTGCCAGAATTAAGATTTCTATAGATATTACAAAGCCACTGCTGAGAAATTTAAAAGTCTCTTTGTGCACTAACAAGGAATTCACTGTTCTATTGAAGTATGAACGTCTTCCCAAGTTCTGTCAGTTTTGTGGTTGTTTGGGTCATAGTATAAAAAAATGCAGAATCCATATTGAATATGCTACTATGATTAGTGATTCCTGGAGTATTGATCAGAAGGCAAAGTTTCAATCTCTACTTGATCAACGTCTTGATTCATCCATCTGTGTCACTCATGCGGATAGATTTAAATCTAAATCTAAACGTATGGATTCTTCAAATTTCCAATCAACCAATTCTCATGAACTCCCACATGATCTTCCTCCTTCAAATGATCTTCCACCTTCAACATCTATTAATCTTTCAGGTAGGGATATGTCCATTGACAAGCCTTCTATAAATCCACCTCCAATTATTGCTAATAGGGAACCTGTTATCAACTCTACCATTCCTATGTCTGTCACATCGCCGGAGTTAGTCTTCGTTCCGGCAGAGAACCATCCAGATAAGGATTGCAATCAGTTATGTTCCACTATACCGACTTTTTTGGATGTTTCAGTTCCTCACTCTCCTATAAGAGACCCACTAACTACTGCATCACCTGAAATTACGGCTTCCAGAATAAACAACATTGTTGATCCACCTGTTCCAAATCAGTTACCTGTAGGTCCAATTGTTCCAAATCAGTTATCTGTAGGTCCACCTGTTCCTAATCAGTTACCTGTAGGTCCACCTGTTCCAAATCAGTTATCTGTTGCTCCAATCCAACAAGCTTCTCCATTAGATTCCTCTCCACCTATTCCCTCTCTCAACTTACCTCATCTTTCAGTGAAGACTAATCCTAGTTACTCTGAATCTTGTCACCACAAAATTCAGAAACATCCAATTCAAAACAGTCTCTCCTCATCTACATCAACTACCTCTCCATCTGTCATCTCTTCTTTCACATCTCTTCTAAACTCTCTTAATCCTCAAACAAAAATTCCATCACCTGTTACTTCTGATACAGTTACCCCTCCTCCTAATAAACATCAGTCAATCTCTGTTAAGAGACTTAGATCTTCAGAACAGGATACTGATACTGACACTGAAGATAGCAGACCACACAAAAGACTTATTGTTGATTCGATTGATGCTAAAGGCGCGGCTGGCCTTCAACAGCCTCCTCTCCCATGATTCTCTCATGGAATTGTAGGGGTTTGAGGAATGACCCTACAATTCGCACCCTCAAAGCATTCCTCCGTGCATCTAGGCCTAAAATTCTCTTCCTTTCCGAAACTAGATGTTCGTCAAATGTTGCATCATCGTTGGCTCATTCTCTGGGGTTTGTTAACTGTTCTTCAGTATCCTCTGTTGGTCTTTCTGGGGGTCTCCTTCTTTGTTGGGACTCGAACATTCATTTAACTATCATATCCAAGTCTGAGAATTGTATACATTCTTCTCTTATTTATCCTGGTTACACTCAACCATGGCACATTTTCTGTATTTATGGTCCTCCTGATCCATCCCATCGATCATCATTTTGGAATCAGCTTCAACATCCAATTTTATCACTATCTAACCCTTGGATTTGTATTGGAGATTGTAATGGAATTATGTCTTCTGAGGAAAATATTGGAGGTGCAAGTTTCAATTATAATCAGCATAAAGCATTCATCAATTGGTATAATTCAGTGGCAGCTGTGGACATTGGTTTTCATGGTCCAGCATTCACTTGGAACAATAGAAGCCGACCTTTTCAATATGTGGCAGAACGATTAGATCGAGCTATGGTTGATATT
Source organism: Iris pallida (assembly GCA_029216955.1). NCBI lineage: Eukaryota > Viridiplantae > Streptophyta > Magnoliopsida > Asparagales > Iridaceae > Iris > Iris pallida. Next base: position 6,792,091 of record JANAVB010037420.1, read on the forward strand.
CAGTGGCGTTCACAATACCCTCATGCTGGATTACTTCACCTTCCATGCCTAAATAGTGATCATAACCCTATTCTTCTCCTATTAAGGATTGGTCATAGAAAAAGAACATTTTTGCCTCGTTTTGAAGCCTCTTGGACTGTGGAACCTGGTTTCAATCAATTCCTTACTGACACTTGGAAAAATCAGAATTCAAACGATCTCCAAATTAATTTGAAGTCAATGCTTCCCAGGCTTCACCTTTGGGGTAAGAAAGTAAGTGGCAATTTTGACCAAGAAATCAAAGTGCAGGAGAGGAAGTTATTGCAATTACAATCCAAATCTCCTACTGATGATACCTTTCTGAGGAAAGAAATATTCAAATTCTCTTAAATAAACTGCATCTTCAAAGAGAGCTGTACTGGAAACAACGATCCTCAGTATCTTGGCTGAAAGAAGGTGATCGAAACACTCGGTTTTTCCACATGACTGCAACTTCAAGGAAGCAAAGAAATTCCATTCACAGTATTATTAATGATGCTGGTACTCAAATTTCAGACTTCAAAGAAATTTCAGAAGCATTTGTCCTTCACTTCAGTTCAATATTTGCAGCTGTGGAGACTCAATGTGTTCCTGATCATATTTTATGTGATCTACCTTCTATTGAAGCTTCAGAAAATGATATGATCAGTGCCCTGCCAAATGAAGAAGAAATCAAATCTATTGTAATGAGTATGAGTCCTTATAAGGCTCCTGGCCCAGATGGTTATCCTCCAATTTTCTATCATAAATGTTGGGCCTCAGTTGGATCCCAGGTAACATCCTTCATTCAATCTTTCTTCATATCTGGGACTATGCCTCTAAATCTCAATCATACATACATTGCTCTCATTCCCAAAGTTCCCAACCCTTGCTGTCCAGTAGATTACAGGCTTATTTCCCTGTGTAATGTTTTATACAAAATCATTGCAAAAATTCTTGCTAATAGACTAAAGCCTATCCTACACAAACTGATCAGTCCTTATCAGAATGCCTTTGTTCCTGGTAGATATATTGGGGATAATATAGTCATTGCTCAAGAGATTATTCATACTATCTCTAAATTTTCTTCCAATAATAGCTCTTTTGCTTTCAAAGTGGACATGTCTAAAGCCTATGATAGACTGGGTTGGGGAATAATCGATCAAGCTTTAAATGGGGTGGGAATTATTGGAAAATCTAAAGATCTTATTTTGCAATGTGTCACAACTTCATCATTTGCTATCTTAATTAATGGGGAACCTACAGAAACATTCCTCCCTGGCAGAGGGCTTAGACAGGGCTGTCCTCTGTCTCCTTATCTTTTTATTCTCTGCATTGAAATCCTTTCTACACTGATTAATGCCATGGTTAGAAACTCCTTGTATGAAGGTATCAAACTTCGACATTCTCCTCATATTTACTCACATCTTGCATTTGCTGACGATCTCTTCATTTTGGTCATTGTTCCCTCCATAACTTTACCCAAGTGAAAATTATCCTTAAAACCTTTGAAACTTGGTCTGGACAGCGCATTAACTTTGACAAATCTTCCATATTCTTCACAAAGAAGGTTGATCCTATTATGAAGGAGCTGTATGTTCATTTGTTGGGGGTCCAATTGATGAAACCAAGTGATAGGTATCTTGGTCATCTGTTGCTTAAATCCAAGAAAAGGGCAAGTTCTTATAGTGCTCTATTGAATGCCAGTAGATTGAAACTTCAGGGTTGGAAAAGCAAATGCCTATCTCATGCAGGAAGAACTACCCTTATCAAGTCCACCCTATCCTCCCTTCCCACCTATTACTTCTCTGCATATCTTATTCCAAAACTGGTGGCAAAGAAACTTGTTCAACACCAATGCAATTTTTGGTGGTCTTCAGTAGATAAAAAAAGGATCCACTTTACATCTTGGGGGAAGTTTACTCAACCAAAATTTCATGGAGGTCTTGGTATTAGAGATCCTTACATCTCTAATTTGGCATTGGTTTTAAAACTGACATGGAGGTTTTTGACTAATCCTACTTCAGTATGGGCCTCTTTACTGATCAATAAGTATCTTCATTCGAAGACATTCTGGGGTGCTATGGCTAATAAGAATTCTTCATGTATCTGGCATGGTCTTCTCAGTAGCAGAGAGTTCCTATTTAACAACATTTACTGGTCTGTTGGTGATGGCACACTCATTAATATATGGGAAGATCCTTGGGTTCCATCTCTTCCAAATTTCAAAGTATATGGTTATTCACACAGTTATCAATGGGCCTTACATGTCTGTGATCTTATCAACAAGGATTCTTTAACCTGGAAGTTCAATCTCATCAATATCCTGTTCCCTCCAGTTGAAGCCAAGGAGATCCTGAAAATTCCCCTTTCTGCTAACTGCTCTGTTGACAAGTTGGTTTGGATTCATACAAGTAATGGAGAGCTAACAACAAAATCGGCATATCGAGTTATCCATGGCAAATTATTTCCTCATCTTCACCATCCTGTTCGAAATGATTTTCTTGAATGGAGGAGGCTTTGGTCTTTATCTTCTATATCTCCAAAAGTTGTGTTGTTTGTTTGGAGAGCTTTAACCAATTCCCTACCCACACATTCAAACATCCACCCCAGAATGAACCATATTGGGGATATCTGTCCACTATGCCAGGTACATATTGAAAATACTGACCATCTCTTATTGCATTGTCCAATCACAGGTACTTCATGGCTACATAATCCTGATGTAGCTCCTATCCTTACTGCTTCTTCAACATTATCGAGTTTGACAACTTTCATTCTGAAGAAAGAAGACTTAAATCAAACTGCTTCCTTCTTCTATCAACTCTGGATAATTTGGAAGACGAGGAATAAGGCAATCTTCAACAATATTAGAGTTTCTGACATCAAGATCTACGAGGAGGCAAGGAATTTGAAGGAAAAATTTTCCAGCTTTGAACGTAGCAGTCAAGGGTCTTCATCTTCCATTTCTCAGACTATTAGCATTGTTAGATGGATGCCACCTCCTCCTAATTCCTGGAAAATTAATTTTCATGGAGCGTATCTAGATGGAAAAATGGCGGCTAGTGCAATTCTCAGAGATTCTACTGGGTGCTTTCATATGGCTACTACTACTGTTCGTGATGGAGGCTCCCCTCTGGCTGCTGAAGCTATTGGCATCTCCTTGGCTTTAGATATCTGCAAACACGACAACATTTATAATGTCATCATTGAAGGTGAATGCAAACAACTGATAGATTCAATCAATCAACCTGCTTCTACTCCTCTGTGGCAAGCAAGACATTTGATCGAAGACGCAAGAAAAGCTTCTCAATCTTTTTCTTATTTGACGTTTTCATTTTGTTTTCGAGGTGCTAATGAATGTGCTCATCTATTAGCAGCTTCTGCTCTCATCTCTAATGTTTCTTATATGACATCTCTTCATACAGAGATACCATCTTGTATCGTAACTCATGTTATGCAGGACATGAGCTATGTGACTTCTTTAACCCAGTAATACATTACTTGTTTGTTTTCAAAAAAAAAAGAATAAATTGCTTATCTTTTTGGGCCACATTTATTGCTCCTTGTATTTATTTTGGTTAAGTTCTTTGATATAATGCTAACAAGATTGTATGCTATGAATATTGTAAGTTCAAGAGCTTAATGCTAACAAATATCCTACAGGAACTCATGGGGTCTTAATTTTAAAGACTCGTTTATTAATAGTTGTTGGATTGCATGCATCTCATCCCTTGATTTTTCAAGGACCTAGCAAAGGCCTAAATGCAAAAAATAACGCCATGTGTGATAATCACATTGCAAGTTACTATTTGAGTTCCTATTTTGTTTCTGTAGTTCGACTCTAATGCTAGTATTGTAAGACTAAGAGGCTAATGAGAATCAGAGCCGACCCGGCGTGTTAGGTTGTCCTAGCCGAAACTAATTTGGTTATCCCGTGACGCTTATTGAAAAGATGTAACTTAAAGGAATCGAGTAGGTTTTGAAGTGGTACCCATCCCAACCTCACAACAATGGGACCGTGACATTGATTATACTAACTACAATTTCTCACCCGATGGTCAAGTGATCCACAAATGACACAATGCCTTAATCTTATCCAATAACTAACAATAATTTACCCCTTATTATGGCAACATAGGCTAGTTGATATTGGCTGAATCTATCTATTGTTAAACTGGTGTAGCTCTAACTAGAGTACGAGTTGTCCATAACGCATATACAACATAACTATAAAGCATAATTTGCATGGTAAAGTACTGAAGGTAAATCTAAACTAATAACTCCACTTGTACATTACATTCATCGAGTCAATGCTCATATTCTCGCATTCATATTCAGTATCAAACACTTGGTGACCAGTTGGTCCCAACATTTCCAATTATTACTTGGTGATCTATTTTGTCCCAACATTTCTAACTTTCTTTGGTGCCAATTTTGTCCCAAATGATTCCAACTTTCTTGGTGAACCATTTGGTCCCAATATTTCCAACTTTTATGCGTCTCATTCATTAACAATAACGTCAAACATGTGGCATCCCTTATCTTTTATTGTAACTAAGACATCATCGATCTAAGGACGTAGCAAGGAAACAAGATAATTCTTTTGCTATGGCATGGAGGAATATAATAGAAGGGTGAGAACCACCCACCAACTTAAAGAAATGTTGAGAGAATAAGAAATACTTTGCGCGATTAGACTTCAGTTGCACGGCCTCCTGCAATGTCACCAACATCGAATCAATATGTCTCCTTATCTCTACTTTCTCTCATAATTTTTAAGAATGAATAGAGAAATTAATGAAAGAAAATAATAAAAATAATCATCAAAAACCAACACAAAAGCACATTCATCAAAAACGGTTGTTTGTGTATCAGATCTTCGAACTACAAAGATGTTGATGCGGGCAACGATTTCTATGGCATCCTACGGAAGATTGTGGAGCTGACATATAGTTATGGAATAGAGCCTACTAAGATTGTGTTATTCAGGTGTGATTGGTTCGATCCGATTGAAGGTCAAGGTTGGAAAGTAGACAAGCTCTTGTGGATATAAACTATCGGCGTCGATATCAAGCCTATGAACCATTTGTCCTATGAAGTCAGGCTCAGCTCGTGTACTTCACAAGTTATCCTAAACGGAGAACAACAAGGTCGGACTGGTGGGCAGTATGCAAGACCAAAGCTAGTAATACCTTTGAGGTTGACGATATAGCTTATCAAGAGGATGAACTACCTCTTATAACAAATATTATAGAAGTGGACACGACGAAAGTTCCTCATTACACATCTAATTGTGTAGAAGAAGTAGAATTATATGAAGAGGAAGATGCAGATGAAAGTGAAGATGTAGAGAAGGAAGAAGAAGAAGAAGAAGAAGAAGATGAGCTAAACGAACAAGATAAATTTTCAGAAGAGGATTAAATCTGTACGTTTGTTTTATCATCATATTTGACACTTTTGTGACACTTTTGTGACTATGATATTTTTCAAAAATCTGTGATGTCTATCATATAAATATGTATATTTGTTTTATTGTCATATGTTATTATCAGGTATGACTAGACCAGAAGGACGACGCGAAGGATATTATGTTAGGCAGTCCCGTGTGCGTCAGGTTGGGAATACAGATTCCGTACCCTCATCCTCATCTCCGAGTACGCCAGTGTACCGTTCTGTTCCTGATCCATTACCGGGACATGGCAGTTCCAGCAGGTTGGCGAGTCCTCCCTCGTCGTCCAGCATTCCTTCTGCGTCCAGTATTCCTCCTGCGTCCAGCATTCCTCTTACCGACGGCTCCATGGGGAGAGCCGACGCCGAGCATATGGAGGACGACGATCAGACTGATCCTAGTCAGGCAAGAGGTGAGAGCGACCCTCCATGCGCTCCCCCGGATGAGACGCGTATGGAGATTTGGACGGACGGGCCTACGAAGTAAGTTAATTAGTTAATATATATTTTTCAAATAATTATATGTACATATATATTCATGAAATTTATTATTGTATAGATATCGGCCTCCTGCAGTACAAAGACAGCTGGAATTATTTCTGAGGCAGAACTATGGTGGGCCTTGGATTAACTACTCAGATGCTCCCGCAGATAGGAAGGCCTTTTGGTTGGCCCACTTCAAGGTAAAAAAATTATTTATTTTTAAATTTTAATAATCATTTGTGTATATTATACAACTCTTTATATTTACTTCTTGTAGAGGACCTATTTCTATCTACCATACCGGGCGGCGAAGATCGACGCCCAATTTTCTGTCGTCGCAGACAAGCTCATCCATGATGCGATCCACGACTAGAAGTTTCTTGATCGATCCGGAAAGCCGATCCATGGTTGGATCACGCCAGAGCAGTGGACTGCGATGAAGGCTAGATTCGGCGAGGCCATGTACCAGGAGCGGTCTGACAAGGCCAAGGTGGCGCGGTCGAGCGCCAGTAAGTGGTGTAGTGGCTCCATTCCTATGACGGAGCATTTTCGTCGTCTGGTACATTTTCTTTATCGGACATTATTTTATATATTGTTGGATAGAATATTTAATCCTAATAATAGATAATATATTTTAACAGGTTAAAAAGGGTGAGGACCCCAACATGGTGACCGTCTTCCTGGTCACCCATCGGAGGGCTTGGGAGTTTATTAACGAGAGGGCGACACAGGCATATGTACGTTCTATTCTTTATATTAATTTACTATAATTTAGAAAATAGGAAAATAGATATCAATATAGACTTTAACAAATACTTAGACGTTAGCAAACATTGTTCTAGGCCGAGTTTCTTCGGCTACAAGAGGAGGCGGCTGTTGCTGCTAGTGCGCCAGCAGAGGGAGGGGCTGGTACTTCCTTCCAGCCGCCTACAGCTCCATCGCCAAACGACCTCTGGATGACCGCCGTTGGTGGTCTTCAGAAGGGTACGTACTACGGTACGGGATCCTACGGCGCCTATTTGGCTTCAGAGTCATCCCGGGTCCCCTCTGTCAGTGCGCAGTCTCCAGCTTCGTAGGCGTCATCACGAGCTCAGGATATTGGTCGTTAGATCGACGAGTTGCGTCGCGAGTTGCAGCAACAGATTTCTGATCACCATACCGCAGAGCGACGATCCGACGATCCGATGATCACCGGACGATTTGATACGGTCGAGCACACTATACAGGAGCTGATGAATACACAGCAGGCTACAGCTGCCAGCTTGCACACGCTCACCGAGTCTATGGAGCGCACAGAGCGTAGACAGGTCGAGCTGGAGGGATCGTAGAGGACCGTGGCTGCCTCACTCACCCAGCTACATACTTCTCTTGAGGAGAGTACTCAGAGGATGGTGAGTACCCTTATTGCGCATGGTGACCGATTGCGAGAGCTGGAGCAGATACGTCCTCCTGGTCCATCGACGGTGCCAACTCCAGATGTAGCACTGCCTCCTACTGCCCCCGTGGTGCAGCTCACACAGGAGCAGTATGAGTTCATGCTATCTCAGATGTTCAGCAGGGGTCCTTAGTAATTTCATTGGGTTTTTTATGAGTTGTATGTATTGGCCCTATGGGCGAATTGTTTATTGGTACACTTGTTTATACACTTGGTGGGAGACTTTTGTTTATACACTATTGGACATGTATGTTGGTGGGAGACTCTTTATCATCTCCCATTTTTATTTGACTCTATTAGATGTTTGTGATGATGTGTGTCTGTGAAGTGCAGTATGCAGGATTTGAATATATTTATGTTTGTGATGATGTTTGTGATGATATAAATATAGTTTGTGATGATGTTTGTGATCATATAAATATGTTGGTGGGAGACTTTTTTTATGTTTGTGATGATGTTTGTGATCATATAAATATAGTTTCCAGATTAGTGTTTAAAGTGTATGTAAAGTGCAGTGTGCAGGATTTGAAAACTGTATTATATTTTTTTAAATTTTTCCAGCATATTAGCGACGGTTTGCGACGTTTAGCGACGCGGGAATACATCGCAAAGATGTATCTATACGTCGCTAAGTTTAATCGAAGATGTCGCTAACTGTATCGACACGTCGCTAAATGTGCTGACATGGCAAACCTTGCCATGTCACTACATGGGACGAATAGACGTCGCTAAATACGTCGCTACGTTGGCGACGTACTTTAAATGTCGCCGAACGTCGCTAAGTTTGCGACGTTTTAGCGTCGTAGACAATTCGTCGCAATAGCGACGATAGGCGACGAAATTTTGTTCTGCGACTAGCTTTTTGGCGACCTTCTATTTTCGTCGCTAATTACGTCGCTAAATATATTTAGCGATGTATTTTTACTTATTAGCGACATTTTTGGATGTCGCTAATTCAGCCTATTCTGGTAGTGCCTAGGGAAGATCTGATTGAAGTGCCAGATTGGTGATTTGAAGACGGAGGTTACCTGCTACGTCATAAATGCAGACACCTCCTACAACATCCACCTGGGACGTTTGTGGATACATGACTATATGATCGTGCCATCCACCCTTCACCAGTGTTTCAAGTATGTCAGTAAGCACGATTCCGTGAAAACTAAATTCGTCGACATTGATCCCTTCAAAGGGGTTGAAGCTTATTACTCTTCTGAGGCTTGTCTATATGACGAGTCCAGAAAACATATAACGGACGAGCTGGAAGCCATCACAGGGCCAAAAAAACCCTTGAGAATTCATCTCCAAGCCCGCAAACCGGGCAGGGCTTCACCTCTTATCGCAACCTTGCATAAAGAGGTGCTCGGTTCTCCTGCCACACCTACGCAGTTGGAACCAATGGTCATCCGTCTCCCGAGATCCAACCAAGAGCCAGGACCTGTGAGAGAACCAATGGTGATCCGATTGCCAAAGTCCAGTCAAAGGCAACAGGAAGATGCAAGGCCCTCTGTAACACCGATGGTAATCCGATTGCCGAAATCTACTCCAAGGCGACCAGAAGACACAAAACCTCTTGCTGAGCCCATTGTCATCCACCTTCCCAAGACGAGTCAGCGGCCAAGTGTCGATCCAACACTCTCAGGCAAATCAATACCTCAAGCAGAACCTTTGGTGGTCAAGTTACCCAAGACAGCATCCCGACCTCTAAGTTCGCAGGGGGTAGCCAAGGAAGACGAAGAACTTGCCAAGTACGTGGTTACACAGGTGGGTAGCCCCTCCCCTTATGATGTAATCCCTGTGGACAAAATTTCTTATTTCATCAATAAGAGGCTGCCGTTAGACTATTCTGAGAATGATAAGCCTAATCTAACGTATGCCGCACGGGACTGTCTAGACATTAGCCTACACACACAGGTGACAACCGTCCATACCCCAAATTGACTTGCTTCCATAAAAGGCACTTACTTCCCGGTCATAGACAAAAGATGTTGGGATCACACAATCATTTTTGGCCGAAAAGAAGGTCCTCAATCTTTCATGCCACAAGAGTTCGACCTCGGACCCGATGCTGGAAGATTACCGCTCTACTTGTATAGTCCTCAAGCCAAGTACTTCATACAAAAGCAGGGGTACGACATGGAGGCTACCCCGGGTCTAAATTATGGCAGTGGTCGACGATTGCCTCTACAGCCGCCGGCACCGGCAGGGAAGCCTCAGGATCATTATCACAAATCCAGACGCGGCCTCGGGTATGTTACTCCACCAACAACGCCCGAGAATTCTGACGAAGAATGCGAGTGGCACTCTCATTCGTCCGAGTCACCCATTTACGACTCCGATAGCAGTATTAGAGATATATTCAAACAGATATTATCTGCCAATATGACTTTTGCTGATATCGAAGAAGAAGACGAAGACCTACTTGAACCACTTGAGTTAGAGCTGTGGGTCCAGCAACTAGATGCACAATGGGAGAAACGGTTTGAACTTCGTGATCCTCCCACTGAAGATGAGGTTATGCAAGTTAATCTCGACGATGAATCCTCTCCAAAGCCAATCTTCGTCAGTAAAAGTCTGACAGCTGATGAGCGGGAGTCGTTGTTACAACTCGTCAGAGAATACATCGACGTCTTTGCTTGGAGCTACGAAGACATGCCAGGGCTAAACCCCGAGATTGTACTCCATAAGCTCAACATTTATCCGGATGCAAAACCAGTCAAGCAACAGCAGCGACAATTTCGTCCAGACATCATGAACTCCATCGAAGCGGAAGTGAGTAAGCTTATAGCTAGCAGTTTCATCCGTGAAGAGCAGCACCCAGACTGGGTAGCCAACGTAGTGCCAGTCATCAAGAAGAACGGAAAAATCTGAATCTGCATCGATTTTCGCAATCTGAATGCAGCATGCCCTAAGGATGAATTTCCTCTTCCGATCACCGATATAATGATCGATAATACGTGTGGCTTCGAGCGCATGTCCTTTATGGATGGCTTTTCAGGGTACAATCAAATCAAGATGGCTCCTGACGATGAGAAGCATACATTATTCTGAACGCCGATCGACGTATATTGTTAAACGGTCATATCCTTTGGCCTGAAGAACGTCGGTGCTATATATCAACGGGCTATGAGTGTCATCTTCAGAGATCATTTGCGCAAGACGGTAGAGTGTTACATAGATAACATCGTCGTCAAGAGCCGTACCAAAAATGATCATTTACATGATTTGAGAATAGTATTTGACCTCATGCGGGCACACAACCTGAAGATGAATCCCACCAAGTCTTTTCTAGGGGTGTCCAGTAGAAAGTTCTTGGGAATTGTCATTACTTCCCGGGGCATTCACATAGATCCCGACAAAACAAAAGCAATCCTGGAGATGAATCCACCAAAGAATCTCCGCGAACTCTACGGCCTTCAGGGAAGACTAGCCTATATCAGGAGCTTTATATCTAACCTCTCAGGACGATGCCAACCCTTCACTCAAATTATGAGAAAAGGTATCGCTTTTGTATGGAACGAAGAATGTCAGCGTGCCTTTGACGATATTAAGGAGTACCTGATGAATCCGCTAGTTCTGGTAGCCCAAGTCGCCGGAAAGCCCTTCCTGTTTTACATACGGGCGATGGAACACTCCCTCGGTGCTCTGCTAGCACAAAATAATGACGCGGGACATGAACAAGCCATTTACTATCTCAGCCGGATGATGGTAGGACCGGAACATAGGTACACTGCCGTGGAGAAGGAGTGTCTTGCCCTAGTGTTCACCATTCGGAAAATACGACACTATATGACAGGGCAGACCATCCATGTTGTTTCACGAGTTAATCCCCTCAGGGTTCTCATGACCAAGCCAGGCGCACTTAGTTCTCGTCTAGCTACCTGGGCGATACTGTTATCCCCATACGATATGGTCTTTATTCTGCAGAAGGCTATCAAAGGTCAAGCCCTGGCTGACTTCTTAGCAGCCCATCCAGGCTCAGAAACAGCCAGAATTTATGAAAAAATTCCTGACGAAGTCATCGCCTCAAAAATGACTTCGTACGACGCCATTTGGCAAATATTCTTCGACGGTGCTTCAAGAACGGGGCCACAAGGTGATATCGTCGCTGGAGCCGGGGTGGTATTGATTTCTCCCTCCGGACTAGTAGTCAATCGGGCGTATTCTCTTACAGAAACATAGCCAAATATAACGCTCTAGTCATTGGGCTCCAACTAGCAAAAGAAGTGGGAATCAGATACCTGGAAGCTTATGGTGACTCGTAGTTGGTGGTTAACCAGATCCGAGGTTCATACGAGGTTCGCAATGAGGACCTGATTCCCTATTATCAGAAAGCAATTGCCATCATTACAACCTTAGAAGGGTTCTTTATAGAGCACGTTCCTAGGCTCCGAAATATCGAAGCCGATGCCCTGGCCGGTCTCGCCGCTTCCTTGGCACTCCCAAATAACACTCATCATCTAGTCGACATAATAGGCCATGAACTGGTCTGCCCCAGGAACAACCTTCAACTGGGAATGAGTTACTCCGCCCAGATAACCAATGACGTACAAGACTGGAGACGCCCGCTCATCGACTTTGCGGTCTACAGAATTCTGCCAGAGAATTTGAAGGAAGCTACCTCAATCAGAAGACGCTCCCTCAGATTCTTCTACGATACGGAGACGAAAATATTATATCGACGATTCTACGATGGGCTACTATTAAGATGCCTGTCAAATACAGAAGCCAAAGAAGCCCTACATGAAGCTCATGACGGTACTTGTGGGGCTCACCAACCTGGCCCGAAATTGCAAGATCGTCTTCGCCGGATGGGTTATTACTGGCCCACAATGGTCGCAGATGCAGTTGATTATGCAAAGAAGTACAAGACTTGCCAGATCCATACAGATTGCATATATCTGCCATCTGAATTCTTGCACCCGATAGTGGCCTCTTGGCCATTCGAAGCATGGGAAATGGATATCATTGGGCCAATCATCCCGCCGTCGTCTAGAGGGCATCGGTTCATACTTGCAATCACCGATAACTTCTCTAAATGGGCAAAAGCTGTTCCGTTGGCAGAGGTCAAGACATCAAATGTGATTAGCTTCATAAAACATCACGTCATCTACCGTTTTGGACTGCCCCGGAGGATTATCCACGACAATGGTCCGCAGTTCGCAAGCCACGCCTTCTATCGATTTTGTGATAAGAATCGAATTCAGAACATGGCCTCGACAGCATACAACCCCTCGGCCAATGGTCTGGCTGAAGCATTCAACAAAACCGTAATCAAGCTCCTCAAAAAGTTCATGTCTGCAAACAAGCGCGAGTGGAACAAAAAGCTTGGTGAGTGTCTATGGGCGTATCGGACGACAATTCAAACGGCTACAGGAAATACACCATTCTCCTTGGTTTACTTGAGCGAGGCAGTCCTCCTATTGGAAACTCAGATCCCCTTACTCTGAGTGGCCCTCACCTACCAGTTAACGGCGGACGATAACTACCGCCGACGGCTATAAGAGTTAGAGGCATTAGATGAGAAGCATTTACAAGCTCAACAAAGAATCGAGCTCTACGAAGCGCACATCTCTCGGGCTTTCAACAAGAAAGTCAAATAGAGAGTATTCTAAGTCGGCGATCTTGTCTTGGCCATTCACAGACCGATGGTCATGACTCATAAAACCCCCGACAAATTCCAGCCTAAGTGGGAGGGTCCGTTCGTCATCGAGACCGTATTCTCCAACGGCGCGTATCGTCTCGCAAAACAAAATGAAGACTTGCTCATGATGCCCACTAATGGCAAGTTCCTCAGAAAATACTATGTCTAAACGACACCTTCCAATTATCTCTCGGATTGTGAGTTATATACCCTCAGGTATCGCTGAACTTACACTCTGACTTCAAATCTCCTAGATTATTGAGATTATGTACCCTCAGGTACCACTGAACTTACTCTCTAACTACTCTGAATGAATCCATATCTTATTCCTTGGTCTTATCTATGAACCTCCTGGTCATAGCTTTTCTCCACCAAAAGTTTGTCTCAAAATCTATTACCCGTACCACCAGTGCGCAGAAGGGTAATAGGTCCATAAAACTTATCCAAATCTATTACTCGTACTGCCAGTGCACAAAAAGGGTAATAGGTCTACAAAATTCTCCAACGGAGAAAAACAACCATGTCCATATTACCTATGAGTTGTTTTCCCGTCCATCACAAACAAATCACCCAATACATAGAACTTCCACGTTGATAACACCTCTGAGTTGTTCTGTGTATCCCCATTTGGCCTACTCCTACCATGTCCTCATTACCTCTGAGTAGGAAGGCTCTATTTTGACCCATATTTACCACGTCCTTATTACCTTTGAGTAAATATGTTGGTTTTCTCTACACTTATTATCCGTACTCAAATCGCCAGTACACAAAAAGGGTAATAAGTCCACAACAGTTATTCCAATCTATTACTCACACCGTCGGTGTACCAAAGAGTAGTAGGTCCACAAAAATATCATTCAAATCTATTTGCTCGTATTTCCAGATGCACAAAAGAGCAATAAGTCCACAAAAAAATCCCTCAGTGGGATATCCTTTATCAAATACAAATGCTGTATTAGGCCCACTAGTACAAGCACCACAAAATACCACAAATAAAATAGAGTGAACATACTCTGCTCGTTCGAGATCAGTTACATTCATAAGACTACATCGACAGCAGAGTGCAAAAATCTGGCAATACATAGTTTGGTTTGACAGCGCTTCGTCTTCAAGCAGTTTCGGGCCCTCGAAGGAAGTCATATTTTACTGCTGAGAAGCAAATAAGGCTGTTGGATCTCCACGGAGCTGCCGGGAGGAGGGCAAATATAGCATGATATCCTCCCCTCCGTATTATGGATGCCTTAGCCCCGCTCCCCCAAAGGACCATACCTTCAAAACATGGTCCCTAATGGTGGTTTTGCCTACTTGGAGAGCCATGAAGGCAGGATGTTCACAATGACGCCTGACCACCGTCTAACTCTCCGAGGTATAAAGGCCCTTCCTACCACCTGGAGAAAACTCTTCCGAAGCATGAAGAGTCCTGAGTTGTTTGATGTGTATGCCAAAAAGGCGTAGGGAAAACTCTTCCAAAGCATGAGGAGTTTTGAGCTCTCTGATGTAGGCGCCAGAATGTTGTATTTTCACTCCATCGCCAACACCGGTTCTGAAGAAGTTTGCTAGCCAGATCCTTACAAAAACAAAGAAAAAAGGGGATTTAGCACCAAAAAAACAAAGAACTTTGTTATACGGCCTAACTAATTATGCGGCCCAGCCAAAACAGAACTCATACAGCCCCAAAGTCATGGGGCCGGCTTCGTGAGGTACTCATGCAGCATTTATACGGCCCAGTCCATGCGGCCCTATCGTACAAAACACATGTGGTCCAGACGAGATAGGGCAAACATCAACCAGGCTTATAGCAAAGGCAGTATATGTGTAGTGCCCCGTCCCGCTCAGTTAATCGGAGGAATCGAAATGCCGACGGCGTTCGGACTTAGCCTTGCAACGGCAATTCGAAGACATCGCTCGGTCGAGGCGACCGCTCGCTCAGGTGGGATAGTTTCGGTGAACTTGCCTCAACTTAGCCTTCACATAATAAATTGCATGTTTTCAACTTGCACAAGTAGGCTTGATAATAAAAGTGACGAATCTGCATAGCTAAAGGGAATAATTTTGACGGGTCGAATTGAGTTAGAATATGGAAAGGTCCAACGGTCGGCTTAGAGTTGGTGCACGGCGTGCTTTAAAAATGACACTCGATCCTTCGTCCCGTGGCTTGGGAGATGGAAAGTTGGTTGAGTAGGCGAAGTTATGATCGTAGCCTAAGCCATAGGTGTCGCCCGCATGAATGCTTCATAAAGCATGCACGGTCCCATCATCCAAGGGTTGGCATAGCCTTGGCTTGCCCATGAGTTAAGTTGCGTTAAGCGGCTTGTGACCTAAGTCTAGGCACCCGATTGACTTGGTCGTTCAAGTCGAATGCATGCATGGCACGATCCGTTAAGGCAAAGCTTGACGCAGCCTTTGCTCGTTAAGTTGTTGCGAAGTTAAGTTAGACAAAGTTATGTCGGTCGACCTGAGATATTACAAGTACCGTCCCGCTCTTTCACGGTTTGTCAAAGTTAAGTAGTCCCACGATCTCAAGGCCCGTCGACTTGGGTAGGAGTGTCGCGTAGAGCACGATTGGCTTAAGGCACGATGCACGGGCTTAGTATTTAAGGCAAGGACCACACTTAATTCAAGTGAGTTTTGGAGAAAGGACTATCAAATAGGCATTCATGAGTTGAATGAAATAATATGGTAACATGGAAAGAATGCTCGCGACCGTGGGTCGTCGAGGGGTCTCAAGGTTAGAAGTCCTGAATATGGTTTTGAAAGAGAAGGTAACATTGAAGGAAGAATGACTGTGTGAGACGTTAGTTCGAGTCGGGTCTTGCATGGTCTTTAGACAACTTATCGACAAGGTAGAGTTTCTCCGTAACGGCAACCTAGGGCCATGGGACCGTTTCGGCCAAGAAAGGAAACACGGTGATAGCTGTGCTGAATCGATAGCACCGGGTTAGTCGGGGACTTCCAGGGGGCTATGTACCTTGCGCTGGAAGGGTCCCGGCTAATCGCAAGCTATGAGTCCAGGTATAGCTTGTTATGCTAGTGACCTCATATAGATGAGTCGACATGGGCGGCGATCCGCGTATATGCCTTTGGATTGAGTCGAGTATTGAGTGCACTATATCAAGAAGTCGAGTTGAATGTGTGTGTACAGTTAGAACACAATGTTGGGCCTAAGATTTGGTTGCAACGTAGGCGACGTGATTCGGCACGAGATGTGGCGTCGAGTCTTATGTTATCGGCATATAAGTTGTATAGTTATGATTGAGTTGTCTTGAGTTTAAGACAAGAGATGCCGCCAGGCAGAGTCGGTTGAGTGACATTAGTCCACAAGTCCGGATTGGGTCAGTTGGTGATTGAAGTAGAAAGGGCCGCGAGACGGCGATATAGTTTAGTCCCACTGAGTTGCGAGGCACGGCACGATGGATTTGTAGCACGGTCACATAGAAATGGAGTCTCACCGTATAGTTGTGTCTCTGATTCTAAGCCGTAAGACAAACACGACTTGATAGGTTAACGTTGTTGAGTTAACATTGTTGGTCCAAGCACGAGATGGTCTAGAGACACAGAATAGGCCAAGGCGTCGGTTCTAAAACTGATCCTAAGGCAATAGTAGAAAGACAATCATAAAGGAACTATGTTGCATAAAGTAAATCAACGTGTCGGTTTTGTATGGGTGGACGAGGAGCTCATTCCACCAGTACAGTTGAGTACTGACACCCATATAGTTTTCATGTGCAGGCACAGGTAGAAGCTCGTGGCGCAGACCTCGCTTGGATGCGTTGAGGCACGGAGTTCCTTGGCGATTCGAAGCGTATGGCCGCATGGAGTCAAGACTTATACGGGACATAATGTATGGACGTCGCCTTCCAAAGCATCCGCTGGCTCAAGACATGTATTGAGAGATGAGAGAGAGCTGAGTGACTTGTAATGTGAGATGAGTGAGCTTGAGAGACTTGTAATCTTGGCCTTGCACCCCATTGTAACATTTGTTTCAATATCAATAAAAGAGTGTTTTGTAATGACTTGTATTTTGCTTCAAACTCCGCTGCTATTATTCAATGTCTCTGCTTGGGACTTCTGTGCGATGACCTCGTCGCAGCCGCTGAAATCGGTCGTTATGGAACCCGCCTTGTACGAGCGCAACCTAGGCTCGTACGGCATCACGCCTTAGCGAGGACGATCGCTCCTACGGGAGCGGGGCGTGACAATATGACAGGCCCGCATATAAAAATATGCGCTATGGCCATATGAAATTTCAGTCATCGTCTGCTCACCATGAATGGAAGAAGTGTCTACCGCTCTCGACGAAGAAGCAAGTCTCTTCCCTTTGGCCGCCGCACCAATCGACTTAGAGGCTTTTGGAGCCATAGCAGAAAGTATGATAAAGTCAAAGGAGGAGAAGGTGAAAGAGGAAAATCTCTCTCTGAACGACTCCTATTTATAGAGTTGCTGAAGAAAGACTCTTCGATTTTCGAGATCATTAAGGATAGGGACGACGTTTGGGGACTTTATCCCTAGTAACCATCGAGCGTCTTTTCGGTTTTCGAGATCATTAAAGATAAAGTCGACGTTTGGGAACTTTATCCCTAGTAACCGTCGGCTTCATCTCGAAAATAGATCTATAACTGAATCGGGAGAATTAAATACGACAGTGACAGCTGGCAGGCTCTCTGCGGCCCGAAGTGTCCCTGCGACTCAAGATTTGTCCTGCGGCTCAGGAGCTCCATGCGACTCAAGATCTCTCTGCAGTTCGAAAAGCTCCCTGCGAATTGAAGGCTCCCTACGACTTTTTCATGCTTCTTATTCAAAGTATTCTAAATTTTCAATTTGAAAACTTTGAAGGGGATCTTGTAGAAGCATAAAAAATATAGGGTTCATGCAGTTTACAAATTGCCGCATAGCCAAACAGGTCCGTATAAAGGAAAGCCGCATGACTGTTCAATGACATATACGGCCCGTCGACAAACAGCTGTAGAAGGAAGATATGCGGAAGGAAGATATGCGGCCAAGAGGAGCAGTTCGACTGATAAAGCTGCCAAGTCCTGTCAAAATATGATAGTTCTGACACTTTGACAAGAAAGATAAGACATGAGACGTCGCCCAAAAGTAGGGTTCATACGCCTCCATGCGGCCAAAAGAGTGTCATCTAAGCCGCATGAACTCCATGCGGCTCAGCTTATACGGCCTCAAAGTTTCCAAACTTCATGCAGCCAAGAGTAACTGTGATCCAAGCCGCATGAGTCTCATGCGACCTCGCATGATCGAAGAGTGAGAAAACCATACGCAACGGAACACGTGGCAAACTGACCAAGTCCTTAACTACCCAGATTTGCTGCAACAAAATCCCAACAAATCGACAGATGTCAGCCTAAGAGCGGGTCTTCGCATGCTAATCAGCCGCGTGGCCGTAAGCCGTCTATGCGGCTCAAAATACATCCTATTATAAATAGCAGGGTGCCACACCCCTACAAAGGCTGGCAACTTTCAAGAGAAAAGTAATTTCTTCACGAGCTAGAGACTGCATCATATAGTCCACGGAGTAAGGCAGAGTTGATAGCACTTTTCCGAGCCTCTACCGTCACCCCCCAGAATCAAAACTAAACAATTGTACTTAGATTGTTTCCTAGGATTTGTTTCTAGGCTTTCTTTTGTACAAGCGAGTTTGCAATCAATTTCAGTGTTCTACAATACCGGTCTTTGATTTTTTATGGCACACAATTGTAAGTTCAAGAGCTTAATGCTAACAAATATCCTACAGGAACTCATGGGGTCTTAATTTTAAAGACTCGTTTATTAATAGTTGTTGGATTGCATGCATCTCATCCCTTGATTTTTCAAGGACCTAGCAAAGGCCTAAATGCAAAAAATAACGCCATGTGTGATAATCACATTGCAAGTTACTATTTGAGTTCTTATTTTGTTTCTGTAGTCCGACTCTAATGCTAGTATTGTAAGACTAAGAGGCTAATGAGAATCAGAGTCAACCCGGCGTGTTAGGTTGTCCTGGCCGAAACTAATTTGGTTATCACTTGATGCTTATTAAAAAGATGTAGGTTTTGAAGTTGTACCCATCCCAACCTCACAACAATGGGACCGTGACATTGATTATACTAACTACAATTTCTCACCCGATGGTCAAGTGATCCACAAATAACACAATACCTTAATCTTATCCAATAACTAACAATAATTTACCCCTTATTATGGCAACATAGGCTAGTTGATATTGGCTGAATCTATCTATTGTTAAACTGGTGTAGCTCTAACTAGAGTACGAGTTGTCCATAAAGCATATACAACATAACTATAGAGCATAATTTGCATAGTAATGTACTGAAGGTAAATGTAGACAAATAACTCCACTTGTATATTACATTCATCGAGTCAATGCTCATATTCTCACATTCATATTCAGTATCAAACACTTGGTGACCAGTTGGTCCCAACATTTCCAATTATTACTTGGTGATCTATTTGGTCCCAACATTTCTAACTTTCCTTGGTGCCCATTTTGTCCCAAACGATTCCAACTTTCTTGGTGAACCATTTGGTCTCAACATTTCCAACTTTTATGCGTCTCATTCATTAACAATAACATCAAACATGTGGTATCCTTTGTCTTTTATTGTAAATAAGACATCATCGATCTAAGGACATAGCAAGAAAACAAGATAATTCTTTTGTTATGGCATAGAGGAACATAATAGAAGGGTCAGAACCACCCCCCAATTTAAAGAAATGTTGAGAGAATGGGAAATACTTTGCGCGATTAGACTTCAGTTGCACGTCCTCCTGCAATGACACCAACATCGAATCAATGTCTCTTTTATCTCTCATTTCTCATAATTCTCAAGAATGAATAGAGAAATTAATGAAAGCAAATAATAAAAATACTCATCAAAAACTAACACGAAAGCACATTCATCAAAATCAACCAGGGAAAACGTCCAACAAAAATTACAATAGAAAGATATGGGAAGAAACTCTTATCTATATATATATAATAGCAAAATAGTTGAAACAAATTGCTAAAATACCATTTTCCCGCCTAAACTCTGCCACAATAAAATATTCAATAAAATATAACCACATTCGATGATTAAACAGCTGCCAGCCACATTAAATTGTGATACATTATTATTGGAAAAAAAAACTTCATTAAATTGTGATTAAACAGCTTCCAGCCACATTCATTCAAACAAAAATAAAGTACAAACAGAAATTGTACAATGATTAAACAACTGCCAGCCACATTAAATTGTGATACATTAACCTTCAGCCATGTACATAATAATTCAAAAAAAAACTTTTCCCAACAAGATTCTTTCTCAACAATTAACAACTTCCAACTAATTTTTGGTTCCAGAACTAAATGTGACACTTCCAATAAATGTGGCAAACACATTTATCCATCAACCAAGAAAACTGTTGGTTTTCCAACATATATTACATTAATAATGTTGTGTTCATACTGTCTATAAATACAGTGAAGAATGGATTCCATCCTCACTCTTCAACTTTCATATAAAAATTTCTTCATCAATGGCTCCTTTCTTCTCACTAATTCGTGAGGTCAATCCATCCAAAACATTTTGGAATTTGAAGGTGTGACTCATTCGTATATATGAGGTACCCGGATACGGAGGGAAAGGGCAACCATTCAGTCTCGAGTGTGTATTTCACGATACAGAGGTAATTTTATTTAACCTCAGTATATTACATTCTGAAATTCTGTTTAAGTTAGATATAATCCAAAAAATTTATTGAACTGTTGTAATAATTCAATGCTTCCATATGGTTTCAAAAAAGTTTTTAGAGTGAGATTTACGTTAATGTAAGGAAAAGTTTTTCATATTCTATCAATATCAAACCTTTTAAATTACTGGTGTAATTTTATATATAGAATATATGTTTTTATATATATATTTGAATCAAAGTACAAATGACACCTAATTAACAGCAGAAAAAACAATAGCAAAAAAAAACACAAATGACAGTAACATAAAACGTTAAAACGATAGCAAAAAAACACAAATAACAGTAACATAAAACGATACTGAGGTAATTTTATTTAACCTCGGTATATTACATTCTGTAATTCTGTTTAAGTATAATATAATCCAAAAAAATTGGTGATGTACAATAATAAAATAAACTACTATTACTTATGTTAAAGACTTGATAGACTCAAATTTAGAATAACCAACCAATGGCTGCAACGAATACCCCGCCAATGGCTGCCAAATCATCATTGCCGATGGACCAATGGCTGCAACGAATGCCCCGCCAATTGTTTTAACGATAGTCAAACGAAATAATTAAATGATGACAAATAAAAAGAGAAACCCGGCCCAAATCTTTGTCCACACAAAAAAATTTAGCCCATAAGCTGTCATAAAAACACGCACATGAATCAAGAAATTGAACATTCACACAAACCTTAGCATTCTCAAAGCTCTCTCCTCTTTTCCGATAGCTCTTTTACAACAACAGTTCCCACGGTCACATAGCCACACATGACTCATATTAAGACTTGAGAATGTCAAATTTAGAATGACCAGCAATGGCTAAAACGATTAACCCGCCAATTGCTGCCAAATCATCATTGCCAATGGGCCAATGGCTGCAACTAATGCCCCGCCAATGGTTTTAACAATAGTCGAACGATGTCAAAACAAATGTTAAATATCAACTGTCATTTGTACCAACTTAAAAAGTGGCTGAAATTAAAGTTAAACGAATTTAATGGCAGTATATCATGAATAATAAAAATAATACCAATGATTTCATAATTATAGATAATGGCAGCATTTCAAAAATAATAAGATATTCTTCTATTACTCATGTTAAAAACTTCATAGACTCATATTTATAATAACCAACCAATGGCTGTAACGAATACCCCGCCAATGGCTGCTAAATCATCATTGTCGATGGACCAATGGCTGCAACGAATGCCCCGCCAATGACTGCCAAATCATCATTGCCGATGGACCAATGGCTGTAACGAATGCCCCGCCAATTGTTTTAACGATAGTCGAACGAAATAATTAAATCATAAAACATAAATACAATTGGAATTCGACGAAAAAAAATACACTGCTGCCAGTGTGCCTTTTGCAACAGCAGTTCACACGGTCACATAGCCACACGTCTCATAATTAAGACTTGAGAATGTCAAATTTAGAATGTCCAGTAATGGCTAAAACGATTAACCCGCCAATTGCTGCAAAATCATCATTGCCAATGGGCCAATGGCTGCAACTAATGCCCCGCCAATTATTTAATGGCAGTATATCATGAATAATAAAAATAATACCAGTGATTTCATAATTATATATAATGTTAGTATTACAATAATAATAAAATTAGCTGAATACTTGAATAAATTATATGCATAAATATTTGTGTACTGAAATTATTTTTTCTTTTGCAGGGCGATCGAATTCATGCAAGTATTAAGAAAGATTTAATCCTCAACTTTCAACCATTGCTGAATGAGAGAAGACTCTATGTTGTTCGTTGTTTTGTTGTTACAAATAACAACATGAAATACAAAACAACTGCAAACAAATACAAGATATTATTCTTGGCAAAAACGAAAGTTGTTGAAATATTTGATAAGAAATTTCCTTCTTTTATTTTTAGTTTTCACAAGTTTTCTGATTTTACAAGTGAGGAACCTTTAGATGATAACAAACTTATTGGTAAATACATAATTTAAATTATTTTTGTTTTTACAAATATGAAATTATTTTCTTTCATCAATTTTATTGTTATTTGTAAATACCATTAATTTCAGATATTATTGAACGAGTTGTTTCATTAGATCCTCCCCAACAAAGGGATTTGAAAGATGGACCAACACGACTTATCGATATTACTGTTGAGGACAATGAGTAATCATTTAAACTTTTGATTATTTAATTTTTTAATATTTTGCCATATAATTAAAAATAATTTAATTTCCTTTGTATTATTAGGAAACATCGTCTGCCATGTACTTTGTGGGGTAATTTGGTTGATGATATGGTTTCGTACGTTAATAATGGAAGAAATGAGCCTGTTGTAGTAATACTACAAATGTTTCGTACCAAATTATATAGAGGTGATAATTATTTCTTATATATTGTATTTTATTTTCATTCTACATTTATAAAATAATTTAATATATGTTTAAATTGTATTGTTTTTCGATTAGGACAAGTTACAGCATCCAACACATTCTATGTGTAAAGGTTGATATTTGGTGTTGACATTCCTGAGATTGAAAATTTTAAATCAAGGTAACTAAAACAACTCTATACTATAATTAATTGTTAATTGTTAATACTTTAGTTAGTATTCATAATTAAATTAATAAATCTTCGTCTACTTTCTGAAGGATTGTTGAAGAAAGTAGTGAATCAATCACTATAAGTACAGTTTCACTAACTTCTACAAATTTGGTTGAAAATGAATTATCAAGTGGCCAAGCTATAGTTAGGACCACTGAGAAATTGAGAGATAACCACGAGGTATAAATTTCTTTTAGTTACAATTTATAATTATATTATATTACATATTTTAACTTATTCAGAATATTAATTTAAATTTTTTATTATTGATTATCAGATTGGAAGCTTTTGGGTTTATGCTGAAATTGTTGAAGTTGTATTAAAAAATGCTTGGTGGTATTTTTCGTGTAACAAATGTCCCAAAAAACTAGATAAATGTGGCGATTTATTTTACTGTGACAGATGTGACAAATTTGAAAAAGATGTTAACATCAGGTATTAACCTACAATAATTTTAAACTAATTACTATTCTTCTAGATTATTTAAATACAATTTTCTATAACAGGTACAAAATTAATGTTCGTGTCATTGACACAACCGGAGAAATAGAGTTACTATTATGGGACAAAAAATGCGTTCAGCTTATTGGAACAAAGGTTTTGGATTTAAAAAAGAAGACGTCAGAGGTACATTTGCAAATAATCTCTAAGCATATAAAATAATTTTTGCACTATACTTAAATTTGTTATATTTATTAAAAATTTGTTTCTCTTTTTTAAAATTGTAGGAATCAGAAAATGATAAGAAAATTCCTGAGGAAATACAAAATTTAGTTGGCTTAAGAATTTTCTTCAAAATTCAAGTAAGATCTGAACAAGTATGTAATTATACTAGATCATTTACGGTATTAAAGCTGACTACCGATGAAGGACTAATTTCACTATATTCTGAAAGTTTTAAAGATAATCAGGTATGTGCTAATCTTTTGGTAATTTGAAATTGCTTTAATTATTTTTTAAAAATTTTGTTGAAAATATATTGTTTTTTTTTTACAGGAATCTGATATTTTTTCAAATTTGTTGAAGGAGGATAATGATGTCGAAATGGTAAACAAGTTTTCCTTCAATTATTCATTTTCTTTTCATTTACAACACATTTTAATTGCATTGTCATATAAATGAATAGATTGGATCGTGTGGAGAGATTATTTCAACACCAAATGTCAAAAATTCACAAGAGATTGAGTCTGTGGAAACTCCTGAAGATTCTGGATTGAAGAGGTCCTTGGTTGATGCATACTCAACAACAGCAGGATCAAAGAAGATGAAGGTTAATATAAAGAAAGAGAAGGAATGAAGATTATCTTAGTTTGATCCTTAGTACTTTTAATTTCATCCAGCTTAAAAGAACTCTTTGTTCAATGTATTGACGTACTTGAATATTATCTTAGTTTGTATTTTAATGCTTTCAAGTTCAGCCAGCTCTTAAAAGAACATTTTGTTAGAGCTTACTTAGTTAATTGAACTTATGTTATTCTCAATGGAACTTTCATTTGTGTTATATATGTATTTGAAGAAAGTATATATAAACCTTTTTTGTGCTATTAGATAATCTAATTTAATACAAACAATGAAACAGTATATAGATAAGATGAAAGTTGATATGAAAAAAAGATAAGGAATGACATTTTTTACTCATTATAAGTTGATTACTCATGCAAATAAGATGATATTAATATCTTTGTTAGATTAAATGTCGTACATCAAATAATGTTGAACAAACTCCATGCGAACATGTAGATTAATTTTCTACAAATTTATATATATAAAAAATAGCTGGACATACTAAATATACATTGTCGGACATGGAATTTCATTGATATCGAATAAAAACGTGATTGTTAGAGATAACTAAATTAAAAGGTTTAATACAATACAATAAATGTGATATTCATATTAATTTATTTTCCACAAACTTCCAATTTATAATATTACATTTACAACAAATATTGACATTAAACTTACTTAAAGTAAATAGATATAGATTAGTAATAATATTATAATGAATGACATTTTTTACTCATTATAAGTTGATTATAAGTTGATTACTCATGCATATAAGATGATATTACTCATTGTAGAATGTTTATTTTAGATGTAGATGTCATTAAAGCTGTTTTTGGAAATCTAAAATGAAGTTGTCCATACATCATTAGAACCTTCAAAAAAAGTGCTTTATTTTAAAACATGTATACATTGGAAATCAGTTTTGTAGAATATTTATAATAAATATGATGCAATTAAAGCTGTTTTTTTATATCTAAAATTAAGTTGTCCATACATCATTAGAACCTTCAAAAAAAGTGCTTAGCAACAAACTATTGGTTTTCCTTACTTTTGTCTTCCCAATACAAAATAATCATTAATTCACAACCTACATATTGGGCTTACAATATAGGAATGGGGTTTCAATTTTATCATTTTAAAATCCCCAAAAAAAGAATATCAAAATCAAGGAACTAATACATAATAAAGAAGAACGTTATTAGGAATCTGACAAAGAGTACAATACTTATAAATTCATACATTAAAAAAAAGATTACATGTCGTATATCAAATAATGTTGTGCAAACTTGTGTTTAACAGCCATGTTACAAAAATTTTATCCATGCAAACATATAACAAATCTTACTGAAGTAAATATATAGTGTTGAGCTGGTCATACTAAATATACATTGTCCAGCATGGAATATCATTGATATCGAATATAAGCGTGAATGTTATAAATAACGTAATTAAAAGGTTTAATACAACACAATATATGTGATACGCAAAAAAAATTTCCCACAAACTTCCAATTCAACACTTACAAATTTATTCCATTTTCAACAAATATTGACAATAAACTTACTTAAAATATATTATTATTGATAATAATATTATATAAGTAAGACAGCCATATTAAAAGTAAGACAGCCATATAAAAGTAAGACAGCCATAATTTAATACAACACAATATATGTGTCATTGTTACAACATTATTTTAAAATGTAGGGCTATTGAAATAATTTTGTAGCCCAAGTTTTCTTTATGTAAGTCCTAAAAATATATAAAAGTAAGACAGCCATATTAAATTATGGTGCCTAACAAAACAAGTTTCAAGTTAAAATAAAATGGCAAATTATTTTAAGTTATGCAAACATTGAAAATCGTTTTTGTAGAATATTTATATTAAATATGATGCAATTAAAGCTGTTGTTGGAAATCTAAAATGAAGTTATCCATATATCATTAGAACCTTCAAAAAAAGTGTTTAGCAGCAAAAACTGTTGGCATTCCTTTCTTTTGTCCTCCAAATACAAAATAATCATTAATTGAATGCCTATATATTGGGCTTACAATATAAGAATGGGGTTTCAATTTTGTCATTTCCAAATCCCACCCAAAATATAACAAGGAAGGAACTATTACAAAGAAAAAAATTGAGAATGAGGAAGCTGACAAGGAGTACAACAATTAACAAGCGACCGAAACTTACAAACGATAGAGGAGGTAATAGTTCCATCTAATTTCTAAAGTCTTTTAAGTTAGATATAATTAATTCTAATTTTGTAGCATATTTTTATCACTAATATACATTGTAAACATCAGACTTATCTATATGCTTGAACTGAAAATTACCATTTAACAATCATAAAAACTATATTATAACTATTTATATTTTAGCCGTGCATGTTGAAAATCTGATTTACTGTAAAATTCCAAACATCCATATATTAATAATTTATATGATCATGCAGCATATATCCATCCATTTCAAATATGTATAATCTAATATTAGGTAAAAATTTAAGTGCTATTTAGTGTACAATATCATTAAATAAATGTAAAAAAATTATTGTACAAGCATTATTTTACAACATGTAGATATTCGCATTATTTTTAAAGATTTAGCGAACAAGCATTATTTTACTAAATCATTTGAATGATATAAAATAACATTAAATTAGAAGCATTTTTTTATCCAACATCTGAGAATTACTAAATAACATTAAATATGACATATAGTGATCAATTTTGGACTGAATATAAAATCACTAAATTATTACAATTTAGTTAAGAAAATATTCAAACATGTCTTCATAGATAATTTAAATAAAATTCATTCCAATAAGTTGCTAAATACAGCAAACAGATGATAAAACTAAGTTAGGTTACCTTATGTTGTGAAGCATCACCATAAAACAATTTGTACTATCCTCCATAGGAGGTAACCCTTCCACCATAGGAGCTAACCCTTCTGTCTTTGCAACCAAAATCCTTCTGTCTTTGCAACCAACCGATCTTCTTGGAGGATCTTTACAACGTTCTTCTTATATGAAGAGCAAGAAAACCAAGAAACAAAAATAAAAAATAATAATAATAAAATAGACAAAAAAAAGAGCAAAAAAATCAAAAAAAGGGGAAAAATCAGCACATGTATTTATAGATCTAGCACATCCCTGATGACTCACCCTAAAAAACAAACAAAAACAGTTTTAAAGAGCAAAAATCACAACATGTATTTGTAGATTTACCACATCCCTGATGACTCATCCATAAAACCAAAAATAAAAAAAAGAGCAAAAAAAAACAAAAAATCTTCCTATTGTAACATGCATGTCTAGATCTAACAAAAAAAGTGACAGATCACCAAAAAATAAAAATAAAAAAATTTGTAACATACATTGGTAGATCTAAAACATCACATAACAAGAAGAGCAAAAAAATCTAGAAACAAGAAGAACAAAAAAAAACCAAAAATGAGCAAAAAATGGAGAAAACCCCCAAATCATATCATGTATTTGTAGATCTAGCACATGGCTCTCATGACTTAACAAAAAAATCCAAAAAAAATCAGTAAAGAGTAAAAAAAATCGAGAAAATCTTCGTATTCTAACAGAAATTTTTAGATCTAACACATCAAGTGATAAAACTGAAAAGAGGAGCCATCGAAAAATATGAGAGAGCTTTGAGAATGCTAGGGTTTGTGTGAATGAAAAATTTCTTGATTCATGTGCGTGTTTTTATCACAGCTTATGTGCTGAAATTTTTTGAAAAAATTGTAATAATAAAATAACCGAAAAGAGCAAAAAATCGAGAAAAGAAAGGAATCAGCACATGTATTGTTAGATCTAGCACATCCCTGATGACTCACACAAGAAAAAAACGAGCAAAAATCGAAAAAAAAAACTTCGTATTGTAACATGCATGTGTAGATCTAACACATTAGGTGATAAATAATCAAAAAATAAAGGACAATTATTACTAAAAAAATGGGTAGACCTAAAACATAACTTTACAAAAAGAGCAAAAAATCACAACATGTATTTGTAGATTTACCACATCCCTAATGACTCATCCATAAAACCAAAAATAAAAAATAAAAAGATCAAAAAATCGAGAAATCTCCATATTGTAACATGCATGTCTAGATCTAACAAAAAGAGTGACAGATCACAAAAAAATAAAAATTAACAAATTTGTAACATATATTGGTAGATCTAAAACATCACATAACAGAGAAGAGCAAAAAAATCGAGAAACAAGAAGAACAAAAAAAAACCGAAAATGAGCAAAAAATGGAGAAAACCCCCAAATCATAACATGTATTTGCAGATCTAGCACATGGCTCTCATGACTTAACCAAAAAACCCAAAAAAAATTCAGTAAAGAGTAAAAAATCGAGAATCTCTTCGTATTCTAACATGCATGTGTAGATCTAACACATGAAGTGATAAAACACCAAAGAATGAGTACAAAAATCGGTTGATGTAACATACAAAAAAAGAAAAATAAAAGGAGAAAAAAGAAAAAGAAATCTACGGTAGCATGGGTGTGTAGATCAATAAAAAAAAGTTAATAAAAACCCAAAAAAGTAAAATTGAAAGGGAAGAAGAGCCATCGGAAAAGAGGAGAGAGCTTTGGGAATGCTAGGGTTTGTGTGAATGAAAAATTTCTTGATTCATGTGCGTGTTTTTATCACAGCTTATGGGCTGAAATTTTTTGTGTGGACAAAGCTTTAGGCCGGGTTCCTCTTTTTATTTGTCATAGTAAATATAAAAAGTTAATAAAAACCCAAAAAAGTAAAATTGAAAGGGAAGAAGAGCCGTCGGAAAAGAGGAGAAAGTTTTGGGAATGCTAGGGTTTGTGTGAATGAAAAATTTCTTGATTCATGTGCGTGTTTTTATCACAGCTTATGGGCTAAAATTTTTTGTGTGGACAAAGCTTTGGGCCGGGTTTCTCTTTTTATTTGTCATAGTAAATATTTAATACTTGACAACTGTCGGAAGGAGAGAAGAATATTCTTCACAGCTGTAAAAAACTATCATTTTAACGTGTGTTTGACAGCTGTGCACCAGTTATTTATTATTCGTGATTGCAAAAAAGTTATATTTGGCAGTTGTTGACTGGTTATTTGTTTAGTGTGATTGTAAAAGGGTTATATTTGGCAACCGTGGGCTGGCACTTTATTATTTGTCATTTTAAATAAGTTATATTTGGCAAGTGCCGGGCCGGCTCTTTATTACTTGTGATTGTATTGAGTTATATTTGGCAGCTGTAGGTTACTAAAAACTTAAAATATATTAACTTTTACATACAAAATGATCATTTACAGATATTTTTTCAATGTACCAAAACCATTTGTCCTATAACTAAAATTAGAGTAATAATATAGATACACATTTTTAACAACAAAGAAGGAAAAAAATTAGATCCAAATAATTAAAGTATAATTTTTTTTAAAAATATTAGAAAAAAACAAAATTTATTTATTATTTTTGTTTAAATCATTTTTCATTATTTTACGTTAATTTTTTTAAAAAAATTAACGTTAATAATTTTTTATTTTATAGAAAATATAGATTCAGATAGAGATCAACGTACGCCTCCATCAAGTAAAATTAATTTGTTTTATAAGATCAAATACTAGAGGAAAATATTAACAAACAAACAAATTCATCGGAAAAAAAATCCAGACTATCTAATTAAATTTGATGTTTGCCAAATTAATGTTTGCCTATATAGATTACTACATTTTCAAAACAACAAAAAAAATTTAAAATAACATTTTTGATAAAAATAAGTTTTTTTATTTGAAAATTGTATGTGCGCTAAATTAAGGTTTGCCTATATAATGATAAAAAAATTCTTTATTTTTTAATTTAATGTGCGCTAAATTAAGGTTTGCCTATATAAATTAATCTTTTTTAGAACGAAAAATAATTGTATGTTATAATTGTAAATTGGTAGAAATTTAATTTGAAAACAATAGTAACATATAAACTAATTTATGAAAAATTATTATTTTTATTAATATGGAAATATATATATATATATATATATATATATATATATATATATATATATATATATATATATATATATATATATATATATATATATATATATATATATATATATATATATATATATATATATGAAATTTTTATTATTTTACGTTTAAATTTTATTAAAATTTAACTCAATCATTCTTTATTTTTTGTAGAAAATATAGATACGGATTTAGATGAATGTACGCCTCCATCAAGCCAAAAAAAATTTCAGCATATATTTTGTGGGAACGATTCGAACATGACCAGTTGTCCATCATCTAGTTCTCCTTTTGGTGACATCACGAATGGTATGATATGATTTTTTTTACAAAGTATTTAATGATTAATTTTTTTATATATCTATCTAACAATATATATGTATATACATATATATGATGATTTTTTATGCAGTATGTGGGTCAAGTGAGCCTGCGCAGTTAATTGTTTCTCAGAAGAAAAATTTATTTGACTACTCGAAGAAGAGATTTACAAAACTGCACTCTGATCCATCGAGAGTAATTTTTTCAACTAATGATGATGGTCCTTCAAGTACGTTATTTTCCCAATGGTTTTAACAATTTATTCTCAAAAATCTGTTACAATAATTTATTAGAGCCTAATTAACTATTTTTACGAATAAAATGTGATCTATGATTATTTTACTGTTATTACTTTTCTAACTTTTTCCTTACTTTTTCGCAGAAGATTTAAATCCATATGGAAAACAGTTTTATTCTAGCAGCGTATTGTTTAATAATGTGCTGAATACGTCTACATATCCTTTTAGTGAAATCACGAATGGTACGTTGAGGTATATATTGTTATAATTCGTTCATAATCATATTAATATATTTTGGTCTAAGATATTTTATGAATTACACAAATACTACTAATGGTAATTATTTTGTTAAAATTTAATTCGTTCATAATCATATTAATATAATGTTATCTTTTATGTAATTCACCATTGACTTTATTCTAACTTTTGTTTTAATTTCAAATGTTATATAAATATCAAGAACATTTATTTATTTATTTTTAAAATAAAACAGAATTAAATACACAAACCGTGCATCGCACGGGTGATATACTAGTATAGATAGCATTCATTAAGATACAATCTATTGTATTTTTTATTCCTTCCATGAATAGAAAAAGTTCTTTATTCATTCGTTCCAATAGAGTAGATGGTGAAAATTTTCTCAATACTCAGTTTCGACTGGATCATACTAGCTACAAGCCATACATAGTGCACAACTAGGAGTGGGGAACTATAGGGGACATTGGAGAATGCACTAGTTAGAGGTCCATATAGACTCCGTAGACTCTTTAGTTGCAAATGTATTCATATTTACCAGACTATATAAGATATATCCTTCGTACACATGGACTACGACGATGGTGATGATAATGATGATGAGTCGATCATACACGAGGATATGGAAGAGCAGAAAGTCCTCGAAGTAGAGAGATAATTATCGCTTCCAGTACTTGTGAACAAGCGATGTTGTGGCTCAGTAAGAAGAGCGACTAAGAATAAAGAGTCTCGTATGTCCGTAAGTTTGCTTGACTAGGGGCTGTTCACAGTGTATAAATCCTTTTTGTCGTCTATTTCATCCTAAACTTTGTCACTCTTGTCCTAGCGACGTCAGGACGCTTCCTGTCACGCCCCGCTTCCGTAGGAGCGATCGTCCTCGCTAAGGCGTGATGCCGCACGAGCCTAGATTGCGCTCGTGCAAGGCGGGTTCCATAACGGCCGATTACAGCAGCTGCGACGGGGTCGTCGCACAGAAGTCCCGTGCAGAGACATTGATTTATAGCAGCGGAATTAAAGAAGAACACATGAACACAAGTCATTCAAAAGAATCTCTTTTATTGATATTGAATACAAGATTACATCTGTGGGCGCAAGGCCAAATTACAATGTCTCTCGTGCTCACTTTTCTCTCATTTACAAGTCACTCTGCTCTCTCTCATCTCTCGATACAATACTTGAATCCAGCGGAAGCTTCGGAAGGCGATGTCCATACATTATGTCCTGTATAAGTCTTCAATCACCGCGGCCGCAAGCTTCGAATCGCCAAGGAACTCCGTGCCTCGACGCATCCAAGTGAGCTCCGCGCCACGAGCTTCTACCTGTGCCTGCACATGAAATACTGTGTGGGTGTCAGTACCACTGTACTGGTGGAGTGAGCTTCTCGCCCACCCATACAAAACTTACACGTTTCATTTACTTTGTGCAACATAAACCCTTTTACGATTGTCTTTCTATTCTTGCCTTAGGATCAATTTTAGGACCGGCGCCTTAGCGCAACTTGTGTATCGGAACCATCCCGTGCTAGCAATGTTAACGTTAACTCATACTTTGTGCCTAGACCACTCCTTGTGCCTAGAACGTTAACCTATCAAGTCGTGTTTGCCTTACGGCCATAATCAGAGACGCAACTACACGAAAGACTCCATTTCCTTGCCTCTCGACCTTTCTCGTGCTTGCATTGTCGACGCACCGGCTTATACTTGTCTTTTGTGCCGAACTCTGGGACGTAACGACTCGGTCATGCGATACTCGATTCGTGCTTCAATGTTACCGAGACAGTGCCTCCTCGCTTAGTCTCGCCTACACTTGTGTTGTGACAACGCGACCGTGCCTCATATTTCGAGGCCGAGCCCAACAACTCAACGTAACTTCATACAACTAGCCCTATGGCCCTTCTCGACTTAACTCGCGATAGCTCAAGCCTAACTCATGCAACTCTATGCCAACAACTTAACACTCGACGCCACATCTCGTGCCGAAGCACGTCGCCTTCGCTGTTGCCAAATCTTAGGCTCCGACATTGTGTCTTTTTAACTCATGCATATTCAACTCAATCCAAAGGCACCTACGCGGATTGCCGCCCGTGCCGACACATCTATATGAAAGGTCACTGGCCTAACCAGCCATTTTGGACATAAAACTTACCATGTTAGTTGATAACAATTTATATCAAGTGTTTGTTATGGGATTGGCCTAACCAGCCGCCTTGGACGTAGCCTGGTAATACGGGACCCTTGCAACGCAGGTAGCGAGCCCCGATGCAAGTCCCCGTCTTACCGATCGCCTAACCAGCTTTGCCTATTACCCAGCTCGGCTACAACCAGTTTCTTCCTAGGCCGAGTCGGTCCCGTGGCCCCGGGTTGCCGCTCGAAGAAACCACCCCTTGTCGACAAGTTGTCCAAGTTCATATAGGTTAACATGGTGTATTTTAGGATACCGTTGGGGCTTGTTATATGATCAATTCATTTACTTGGTTGCTTTACTCTTTCCACTTCTTGTACTTCCTTTGCAGAGCCCCTAACTAGGGTTGTCTCGGCGACTACCCATCGCTTAGACTTAACATTCTTTGAACTCAGGGAACGGCTACTGCATAGCCTTCCAACTTAACTTGAACATAACGTGTTTCCATGAGTATCGACCGACCGTGGCTAACTCTCATACTGAACCAACCGTGGCTCGTGCCTTAAACCGACTCGTGTTCTACGCAACGCTATCGCCCAAGTCATACTTCCTATGACGGGCCTTGGGGTCGTGGGACTATTTATCTCGACAACCGCAGAATGAGCGGGACAACACATGAAATAACTTAGGTCGACCGGTATAACTTTGCCTAACTCACTCAAGCCTACAACTTAACCCAAGGGACAAGCAAAGGCTATGCCAAGCCTTGCGGGACAGGACCGTGCATGCTTTAGCAAGCATTTGTACGGGTGACGCCTGTGACTTAGGCTAACTCTCAGCTTTTGCACCGAAAACCAACTTTCCTTCTCCCAAGCCGCGGGACGAAGGACCGAGTGTCATTTTTAAAGCACGCCGTGCACCAACTCTAAGCCGACCGTGGGACGTTTTCCATGTTCTAACTCGATTCAAACCGTCGGGATTATTCCCTTAGCTATGTGGATGCGTAGCTTTTATTTATCAAGCCTAACTTGTGCAAGTTGAAAACACGATTTATTATGTGAAGGCAAAGATGAGGAGAGTTCACCGAAACTACCCTACCTGAGCGATGTCTCCAAGCAAGCCGTTGCAAGGCTAAGTCCGAACGCCGTCGGCGTTTCGATTCCTCCGATTGACTTTGCGGGACGGGGCACTACATCATACACCACTCAGAACAAGTCTCGTCCTCGAGACTTTTCTGAAGGCAAGTCATCCTACCATTTCTATGGCCAAGACTTAATCGTACGCACACTGCCTACGCGTTTCATCGATTGTGAGCCACGCTCGCACGACTATCAATCTTTCCTTTAACAAGGTTTCAAGATCTCGACACACTCCCATCTTTCAAGCCTTGCTTGAACTCGTCGTATCACTTGGCTGGATCGTGCACGCATTCCAAGCGTCCCCAAAATACATGCATTCAACCAAGCCGCATGATAAAGAATTTGTCATTCTCACTCGAGTCGCATCGTGCACATACCCAGGCGTCCCTGAAATATATGCATGTCAGCCGAGTCTCGTGAGCAGGGTTTCCTATATTCGTGATCTACGCCATCTATCCATTCCAATCCTCAAGATCAATCCTTCCGATTGCTAACACTTGAAACAGGGCGTCTCGCCTAACCGCTAGGCTATTTCTTTTCGAGGCTAAGTCAATGTCAGGATTGGAATCATAGTTCTCCAACAATAATGCCAACACTGACCCCAATCCTAGGGTTAAACCAAAGTCGATAGTACGGGATTTTTTTTTCTACCCAAGCTCGCGTCACTCAGATTTCTAAACATCGAGCACGATCACCTATTCGCATCAATGCGTTCGTTGCGCAGAATTCAAATTCGTTCAATCACCAATTCTAACCAATTCATGTATTCGATTACGAGGTCGTTTCGCTCGACAATACGTTATGCCCCAATCTCACGTGAGTCCGATTGTCCACGGCGGTTCGTGAATCACCACGCAACGCTCCCGTGGAATAATCATTCTCATTGGAGCGTAACTCTTGTTTGAGTTTAGACTCATTCATTCTCGATACGCGGATTGGACCTACTCAATCCTCAAACTTAATCGTCAAGCACACCGAATCATTCTCAAGTCATCTTCGCGTCAAACCACAAGTTGCAGCACAGATTGTCGTACCGTGCAAGTTCGACCACTCCCGCTGTATGAATTACCATACCAGCGCTCACGCAGAGTGATCGCCCTAATCGGCGTGACGCATGTGCGAGGCTTAAGTAGCACTCGCATAAGACAAGAACATCAACGTTGTGGTTGTCGACGAAGCAAATCCAAATATTCCAATTTTCATCCAAGCCAATTTCGATAGTTCGATCGTCATTCGTTCAACTTAGAAAATCCTCGAGCCAAGTCTATCCTTTCCTCGACAAAAATTTTTAATATCCCGATTATAGCATCCATCGAAACAATGACATTTGCACGACCGTTATTTGCCGAGTCAGAGTGCCCCTGAGTTATCGCATATCGATCTTTGATACGCCTCAATACCATCGACGATATGCGTAACCTGACGATCTTCCTTTGCAACCAATTTCGAGTCGTACGACTGATGTTATTATCCGAGTTAGATATACCACCATTCCTTGATATTCAAGATCAAGTTTGATTGCTATTCCTCAAGCTCGTTTCAAAATCGTTGTTCAAAAACTCAAGTCGCATTTCATTTGAATCAATCCGAAATCGTACGCACGATCCTCTAAGTTTTCTCGATCAAGACCCTTCATTTTATTCATCATTTTGAATCGTTTTCTAACTCGCGTTGCTCATTCACAAGTTGTCCGAACGAGATGCTCGTTCGGGACATTCGAAGTCACGACCAACTAAGCGTGACGCGTTCTAAGGCTTTGCGCGATCGCATCGCCTCGCCGACATACTCGTAATCCTCAATATTCACTCGAACAATTTCCAAGACGAACCATACACCACTCAGATTCGAGCCACTCGACTAGTCGTCGACACTCATTCTTATTCTTCTCCGAACCTATCACATACACCACTCGGATTCAAGCCATACGATCTAGTCCTCAATCACGTTCGCGTCATTCGATAAGACATCCTTCAGATTCGTTCGACGAATTGCTAGCGTAGTCGCTCGCGTCGTATCGATGCACTAAGTCGTTCGTACTATTTC
This sequence comes from Iris pallida, assembly GCA_029216955.1. Classification (NCBI taxonomy): domain Eukaryota; kingdom Viridiplantae; phylum Streptophyta; class Magnoliopsida; order Asparagales; family Iridaceae; genus Iris; species Iris pallida. Next base: position 6,828,862 of record JANAVB010037420.1, read on the forward strand.
CTCGAAATCCAAATCAATCTTCCCAGTACGCCTAAGCGTTTGTCCGATAGCGTTCCCTATCGATAGACACCCTAAGTATATCTCCATTCCCGATCGGGTAATACTTAATGTTGCTCGCGACTCGTTTGTACCAAGGGTCGAGGAGCGCGACGCGAAACACAACTTAGCCAAAAGGCCGTGTGCATAGCCATTCCATGCGGACTATATTCCGAGTTTGTACGCTTAATTGCTAGGGTCGACGTTGGACTAATTAGGCATGCATGCGACTTGCTAACATTAGCACATGTTTTCTATCGAGTCAAGTTTGCAACGTTCGGCACAAAGGCCCTATCGACGCATTTGGCAACGGCCTACCGATGCGTTAGATTGAACGCTTGTACGAGCTTTTGAAAATATTTAGACTTATTGTATGGACATGCCGAGGAACATTTGAGAGAGAGCGCACCAACGATAACAACTTACGGAAGCAACAGAGTTTTGCGGAAATATCGAAGTTAAAGAATTCAATTGACGGTCCAAGGACGTAAAGCCGTGCTCTGATACCATTATGTCACGCCCCGCTCCCGTAGGAGCGATCGTCCTCGCTAAGGCGTGATGCCGCACGAGCCTAGATTGCGCTCGTGCAAGGCGGGTTCCATAACGGCCGATTACAGCGGCTGCGACGGGGTCGTCGCACAGAAGTCCCGTACAGAGACATTGATTTATAGCAGCGGAATTAAAGAAGAACACATGAACACAAGTCATTCAAAAGAATCTCTTTTATTGATATTGAATACAAGATTACATCTGTGGGCGCAAGGCCAAATTACAATGTCTCTCGTGCTCACTTTTCTCTCATTTACAAGTCACTCTGCTCTCTCTCATCTCTCGATACAATACTTGAATCCAGCGGAAGCTTCGGAAGGCGATGTCCATACATTATGTCCTGTATAAGTCTTCAATCACTGCGGCCGCAAGCTTCGAATCGCCAAGGAACTCCGTGCCTCGACGCATCCAAGCGAGCTCCGCGCCACGAGCTTCTACCTGTGCCTGCACATGAAATACTGTGTGGGTGTCAGTACCACTGTACTGGTAGAGTGAGCTTCTCGCCCACCCATACAAACCTACACGTTTCATTTACTTTGTGCAACATAAACCCTTTTACGATTGTCTTTCTATTCTTGCCTTAGGATCAATTTTAGGACCGGCGCCTTAGCGCAACTTGTGTATCGGAACCATCCCGTGCTAGCAATGTCAACGTTAACTCATACTTTGTGTCTAGACCACTCCTTGTGCCTAGAACGTTAACCTATCAAGTCGTGTTTGCCTTACGGCCATAATCAGAGACGCAACTACACGAAAGACTCCATTTCCTTGCCTCTAGACCTTTCTCGTGCTTGCATTGTCGACGCACCGGCTTATACTTGTCTTTTGTGCCGAACTCTAGGACGTAATGACTCAGTCATGCGATACTCGATTCGTGCTTCAATGTTACCGAGACAGTGCCTCCTCGCTTAGTCTCGCCTACACTTGTGTTGTAACAACGCGACCGTGCCTCATATTTCGAGGCCGAGCCCAACAACTCAACGTAACTTCATACAACTAGCCCTATGGCCCTTCTCGACTTAACTCGCGATAGCTCAAGCCTAACTCATGCAACTCTATGCTAACAACTTAACACTCGATGCCACATCTCGTGCCGAAGCACGTCGCCTTCGCTGTAGCCAAATCTTAGGCTCCGACATTGTGTCTTTTTAACTCATGCATATTCAACTCAATCCAAAGGCACCTACGCGGATTGCCGCCCGTGCCGACACATCTATATGAAAGGTCACTGGCCTAACCAACCATTTTGGACATAAAACTTACCATGTTAGTTGATAACAATTTATATCAAGTGTTTGTTATGGGATTGGCCTAACCAGCCGCCTTGGACGTAGCCTGGTAATACGGGACCCTTGCAACGCAGGTAGCGAGCCCCGATGCAAGTTCCCGTCTTATCGATCGCCTAACCAGCGTTGCCTATTACCCAGCTCGGCTACAACCAGTTTCTTCCTAGGCCGAGTCAGTCCCGTGGCCCCGGGTTGCCGCTCGAAGAAACCACCCCTTGTCGACAAGTTGTCCAAGTTCATATAGGTTAACATGGTGTATTTTAGGATACCATTGGGGCTTGTTATGTGATCAATTCATTAACTTGATTGCTTTACTCTTTCCACTTCTTGTACTTCCTTTGCAGAGCCCCTAACCAGGGTTGCCTCGGCGACTACCCATCGCTTAGACTTAACATTCTTTGAACTCAGGGAACGGCTACTGCATAGCCTTCCAACTTAACTTGAACATAACGTGTTTCCATGAGTATCGACCGACCGTGGCTAACTCTCATACTGAACCAACCGGGGCTCGTGCCTTAAACTGACTCGTGTTCTACGCAACGCTATCGCCCAAGTCATACTTCCTATGACGGGCCTTGGGGTCGTGGGACTATTTATCTCGACAACCGCAGAATGAGCGGGACAACACGTGGAATAACTTAGGTCGACCGGTATAACTTTGCCTAACTCACTCAAGCCTACAACTTAACCCAAGGGACGAGCAAAGGCTATGCCAAGCCTTGCGGGACAGGACCGTGCATGCTTTAGCAAGCATTTGTACGGGTGACGCCTGTGACTTAGGCTAACTCTCAGCTTTTGCACCGAAAACCAACTTTCCTTCTCCCAAGCCGCAGGACGAAGGACCGAGTGTCATTTTTAAAGCACGTCGTGCACCAACTCTAAGCCGACCGTGGGACGTTTTCCATGTTCTAACTCGACAAACCGTCGGGATTATTCCCTTAGCTATGTGGATACATAGCTTTTATTTATCAAGCCTAACTTGTGCAAGTTGAAACCACGATTTATTATGTGAAGGCAAAGATGAGGAGAGTTCACCGAAACTACCCCACCTGAGCGATGTCTCCAAGCAAGCTGTTGCAAGGCTAAGTCCGAACGTCGTCGGCGTTTCGATTCCTCCGATTGACTTTGCGGGACGGGGCACTACACTTCCCCTGTGCGAAAGCTAGGCCTGCACTCTTCTGCATGGGGAATATCCTAGCCCTCACCTTTTGTCGTAGTGAGGCGCTCATGTGTATCGTCTTCTGGCTTGCCGTCAAGCTACTGGGGAGTTCATACATTCCTCTCTTTGTTAAAACTGTGACCACTTCCTTCCTGCAATTTGTTGGAGGAATCTATAGCACTTGCAGCTCTCTCGTACTCAGCCTTCACGATAGTAAGAATGCCCCCGCAGAGGTAATCACATTATCTTCCACCATTCCATCCCTTCTTTGCTTCTCTTGCTTGGCCACTTTCCTGCTTGTTCGCCACCTCCATCACAATATGTTTGAATGAACCAACAAATTTGTTGGATGGACGACCTTGTGCTCCCTGGATATTCGTCATTCTCTCAATTGGCTAAGATTCCAACATAGACTCATATCGCAATCTCAAAGGCTCCAGACTTGTGAGGCGACAAAAATTTTGGCTAACTATGGCCATCACTTTCTTCATGATCCTCCCATGGATCACATTAAGATGCATCTCCATCTTTGTGCACTCCATTCGGACACGCTTCCATCATAAAATTTTATGGAGGGTGCAACCTATTGGAATTGTGGTAGGCCAAATAGTTAGGAGGAACAATTTTGGAGAGGGAGAAAATTATAGGGAGAAGAATTTGGTGGAGAAAAAGAATATGGAAGGAAAGAAATTTTATAAGAGCACTAAACTTATATTTTTGTTTTGTTTTTGGAAGAGTCTACACAATTACTATAATATACTATGGATCATTCTAGACTCTTTTATAATAATATTAGGATATCTCTAAACCATAGATATTCTACCATGAACATTCTAGTTATAGAACATCCTAGAACATGGACTAATCTCCAAACTAAAAGTGCCTAATGAACAAAGCCCAACTGTAGTGGACTAATTAGATTTGTTGGGCTCAAAACATGGTCACAAAATCATGTTTATTTTTAACACTCCCCCTTAAACTTTATTTTGCGACTCCAAGTGAACTTCTTGCCATGAATAGTGCTTCTTCCTTGATTTGTTTGGTGAAGATACCGATAACTTATTTTTTGCATTTTGACATACTTTATTTGCACTTCCTTTCTTCTAACACGCAACTTTGGGTAGATGTGCTTGCTTTTCATCATAGTCGATGCTCAACATTAAATTATAGCCTTTTGCAAGTAGTCTATGCTTGTACCTCTTGACTTCATCTTGAGCATTGTTCTTTGGCTTGTAGATACTTTTTATTCCAATTTTATTTTGCCACTTTGGTAGTGTCTCTAGCTCCCAAGTGTCATCCTTCATAATATCTTTGATTTTTTCATTTGTGATATCTTTTCTCTTCTTTCTTTGTATTGTTTCCTTATAATCTATTTTTTTTCACAATCAACAAAGCGACAAAGTTATTATATCATTTTGATTATTGATTACGTACCTCAATCTGTTGACCCAAACCGGATCATAGTCAACCTAATCTTGAAAATTAACAAAACAATATTTGTCATAGTCCAATTTGACACATCAAGCTCAAAATCAATCAACTCCGCTCATTGGTTCAAGACTACAGCTGCCTGAAGTTTTACTATTTTATGTATACTGGAGTCTTTATTTTTTTTACTATTTTTGAGTATAGGATGATGTACGTTGGGTCATACTGAGCAACTTTGGGCTAGGCGTAGCCTTATAGGTTTACTTAGCCAATATCCAAATCAGCCCATTCATCCAGAAGCCCACTTAGAACATTCTGTCCATAGGAGACAGAGTTCGGGCCGAACTCTACCTCTACACAGAGTTCGGGCCGAACTCTGCCCCCTAAATTACAGGATGCTGATTTTTAGGTCTTGATCACTGCTAGTTGTCCAACGGCCAAAAATTTGAATTCTACACACAGAATTCTGGCCGAATTCAGCCTACCCCGAACCCTATAAATAGGCCTTAGTTTTTCTCATTTCAAACCATCCAATCTTCTCTTCTTCTTCTCTTACATAGCCTACATATTAAAGAGCCTTACCTTTCCATATACTTATCATTCAAACTTCCCAACCGTCCAAGTTGCTCGGTACGATTCAGCTAGAAGTTTGAAGTGCAAGAAGTTGTAAGTCGCTTGAAAAAGTCCAAGTTTTGCCACAGCGATCATTGAAAGAAGTTTGGCGTGCTCTTCTGTGAAAAGGCACGTGGTTGTAACCCTATTTCACAAATAGTAGATTTCAATCCTGAGCTAGAGTTCTCAGGCCTGGACTAGTCCTCCACGAGGAAAACTAGGTTAAAATTGGTTGTGTTTGCGTATGCTCTTTTGCTCTTTATTATTTCCGCATTTACTCTGATTATTTACTGTTGGTGAAAGAGTTTATTTTTAATTGGCTATTATTGTCATAAACTCTATTCACCCCCTCTAGAGTTGCCTACCTGTACTTCAATTGGTATCAGAGCTCTGTTCTCTCAACAAGGACTAACATCCTAGAGCTGATCCATGGCAACCACACAACCTATGTTTTCCAATCATGGTGAAGGGCAGTCCACTCATAGGCAACCCCTATTTGATGGAACAAACTACACCTATTGGAAAACAAGGATGAGTTTTTATCTCAAGTCTCTAGACTTCGACCTGTGGACCATTGTTACCGATGGTTACAAAAAGCCCGCCAGGATAGTTGTCAATGGAGATCTCGTCGAGAAACCCAACGACAAATATTCTGACGAGGAAAAGAAACAGGCGAGTCTAGATGCGAGAGCTATTAATGCTTTATTTTGTGTAATAGACAGGAATAAGTTTAACAGGGTCTCGATATGTACCACCTCTCACGAAGTATGAAGACTTCTAGAAGTAACGCATGAAGGAACCACCCAAGTCAAGGAGTCGAAAATCAGTCGTCTCACTCAAGAATATGAGGCGTTTAAGATGAAGCCTAATGAGACGATCACACAAATGTTTACAAGATTCCTCGACGTCATCAACCCCTTGTCATCTCTCGGCAAACAATATACAAATCACGAGAAGATCCGCAAGTTACTTAGGGGGCTACCAAAGATTTGGAACCCTAACGTAACAGCTATCATAGAAGGCAATAATCTCACCACAATGTCTATGGAGACTTTGATGGGAAAGCTAATGACTCACGAGCTTGACCTCAAAGACTTTGAAGAACCTACTCCAAAGGAAAAAAGAGATTGCCCTTAAAGCTCATCGTCGAAGGGCTGATCCTGAAGAGACTGATGATGACAATTCGAAAGGTAATGATCAAGCTCTTCTAGTCCGAAATTTCAAGAAGTTCCTTCATTTCAATCGAAGAAAGAAGGAACAACAAGAAGATGACGAGGAAGAACCAACATGCTACGGTTGCAAGAAGACTGGACACGTCCGAAAAGACTGTCCATTTGCAAAGAAAAGCAACCGATATGAGAAGCCCCACAAGAAGTCTTTCTCAAGAAAATATGCCAACACTAGCATTTGGCATGAAAGCGAAGCTAGTGACTCCGAGGAAGAAAAAGACTCTCCTCAAGACACCGCCAATGTATGCCTAATGGCAACATCCGATAAGGTAACTAGCGATACTCTCGATGACTTCACTTTTGATGAGGTTGGCGATGCGTTCAATAATTTACTAAATGACCACAAGAAATTCATTAGTAAATATAAGCATGCCAAGGAGAAGATCAAAAGCTATGAAGTCAAGATTCAAAAACTCTCTTCTTTGCTTGATAATGTTAGAGACACTCCACCCACGGAAGTCGCTAATGAGGTGTCTAAGCTTAAGTTGAGCCTACATGATGCCGAAGTACTTATTGAAAAGCAAACACGTGAGATCACAATACTCAACACTGAGCTTGCTGAAGAAAAGAATAGACACAAGATCTCTATTGCTAAAATTGATGGTTTAAATGCTAAGTGTAATGAACTGCATGCTGCTTCTAAGAAATTAGATATTAGATTAGGAAAAATAGGTTGCTCAACCTCAAACCCAATCACATAAGACACACACAAAGCACAAGACTACTCAAAAATAGTTACCCACATGCAGTACGTAAACATGCTTACATGTACACGTACTTCCCTACAGCACATAAACCACATGCACATAGAAATCACTCTCATAACTATCATTCTACTGCCACACACAATCACCATGCTGCATATAACCACCACCATACTGTACATAGACACAATCATCACTGTGCTGCATATAGACATAACCATCATCCTGCTGCCACATATAATCATTATCCTGTTGTTCTACAAAACTCTCACCATGCTGCATATAGACACCATCAACATGCTTCCAATACAAATAGGCATGCTACTTGTACCTATTGTGGAATACATGGACACATCTCACCATAATGTAGAATTAGGAGATTAGTAGATATAAATCTATATGCATGGGTGCCAAAAACTAATATTTCAGGACCCACAAGAACTTGGGTACCAAAGGTCACATCTACTCTTGATGTAGGTGGACCTTCCCTCCTCAACTAAAAGCAAGTGGATTCTTGATAGTGGATGCCCGCGACATATGACGGAGACGCAAATCTTTTCGCATCACTATCGATAAAGAGGGAAGGGTATGTATCCTTCGGCAACAACCTAAAAGGGTACATCATAGGTAATGGTACTATTGGTCATCCTCATTCTCCTGTAATAAAGGATGTCTGCCTAGTGACCGAGTTAAAGCATAACCTGCTCAGCATAAGTCACCTTGCTGATCATGGATATGATATTAACTTTGGACAAAATAAATGCTATATTTATGATAGGTCAACGGGAGACATCGTCGTTGAAGGGATAAGAGAGGATAACATTTACATTTTTTATCTATCTAGAGATACTAACAGTGCAGGGAGATGCCTCTACGCCCACAAGGATGAAAGATTGTTATGGCACCAGCGTCTTGGTCATGCCAATATGGATACTATATTCAGACTATCGACAAAGAAGCTAGTAAGAGACTTGTCCGACATCACATTAAAAAAGGACACGGTATGTGCCGAATGTGAGCTGAATAAGGCAACCAAGTCTTTCTTTCATTCAATAAACACTGTAAGCACCACTAGACCCTTACAATTACTTCATATGGACCTATTTGGCCCTAGTAGAGTAGCCAGTCTTGGTGGAAAACTCTATGCTTTTGTTATAGTAGATGACTTTTCTAGATTCACTTGGGTTTTCTTTCTTACAAACAAAAGCGATGTTATTACTGCTTTCAAAATTTTTGCTAAAAAGGTTCAAAACGAAAAGGGCTACATGATTACTCGAATCCGAAGTGATCATGGAGGCGAATTCAAAAATTCTAATTTTGAAAAGTTTTGTGATTTAAATGGTTTTGATCATGAGTTTTCTTGTCCTAGAACTTCTCAACAAAATGGTGTTGTGGAGCAGAAGAATAGGACTCTTGGCGATATGGCTAGAGTCATGTTGAATAAATTTTCACTTTCGAAATATTTTTGGGCTGAAGCTGTCAGTACAGCGTGCCATATTTGAAATAGGGTGCTCATTCGACCTATTACGAAGAAAACACCCTATGAGCTTTGGTTTGGAAGAACTCCAAATGTTTCATATTTTAGAGTTTTCGGTTGTCGATGTTTTATCCTTAACACCAAAGACAACTTAGGCAAATTTGATGCCAAAGCTGACGATGGTATCTTTCTTGGCTATGCTGCCAAGAGCAAGGGATATAGAGTGTTCAACAAACGCTCATTAATTATGGAAGAGTCTACAAATGTGACTTTTGATGAAGATAATAGTGCAGCAGCCACTCCTGACGATGATGTTGAGCCATCAACTTCTACGCTGATGAATACCACATCTGAAATAAATTCTCTGGAGGGCTTGCCAAAGAAATTCTCTTTCAAGCCATCACATTCAGAAAACTTGGTAATAGGTGAGGTTTCACGCGGAGTAAGTACTCGATCATCGTTAAGTGACTCCATTGCTAGTACTGCCTTCATTTCACAAATTGAGCCTAAAACTGTTTTAGAAGCTTTTAATGATGAGTTTTGGATTTCTGCCATACAAGAAGAACTCAACCAATTCGAGAGAAGCCAGATCTGGGAACTTATTCCTAGGCCAGCTAATCATTCGATTATTGGTACGAAATGGGTTTTTCGCAACAAAGTAAATAAAGATGGATCAGTTACACGCAACAAAGCTCGTCTAGTAGCTCAAGGATACAACCAAGAGGAAGGTATCGACTACGATGAGACGTATGCTCCTGTTGCAAGACTGGAATCCATTCGGATGCTTTGTGCATTTGTCAACTTTCAAAATTTTAATTATTTCAAATGGATGTCAAAAGTGCCTTTTTGAATGGTTTTATTAAGGAGAAAGTTTTTGTAAAACAACCCCCTAGCTTTAAAAATCACAAATTTTCCGACCATGTTTTCAAACTGAAGAAAGGACTTTACGGCCTCAAATAAGCCCCCAGAGCTTGGTATGAACGCCTAAGTACTTTCTTATTAGATAAAGGTTTCTCCAAAGGAAAAATTGACACTACACTCTTTATAAAATCTTTCAAAGACACTATTCTTTTAGTACAAATTTACGTTGATGATATCATATTCGGTTCTACTGATGAAACTCTCTATCAAAATTTTACTAAGTGTATGCAGAACGAGTTTGAGATGAGCATGATGGGGGAGCTTAATTACTTCCTTGGACTGCAAGTCAAACAAACATCTTATAGAACTTTCATCTGTCAGTCAAAGTATACAAAGGACATATTGAAGAAATTTGACCTTGACAACGTCAAACCAATCGATACTCCAATGGCTACTACAACCAAACTAGAACCAGATGAAAGCGGCAAACCTGTTGATCAACGTAAGTATCGAGGTATGATAGGCAGTCTACTTTATTTAACTGCTAGTCGCCCTGATATTATGTTTAGCGTTTGCATGTGTGCTCGTTACCAATCTAATCCTAAGAAATCACACATGTCCGCCGTTAAGCATATCTTTTGATACCTTAAGGGTACGGTTACAGTGGGCTTATGGTATCCCAAATCAACATTATTTGAAGATAACCCACTCGCTAATCCATGTCGGTCCTCTGAGTGCGAACCATCTGGAGGGGAAGACGGTAGATCCTCGTGATCAACTATGGAACCTGGCCATGCAAAACCAGTGGAGTCAGACCCAAATAGCAAGTACCACAAGGAAGGCTCGAGGTGAACGACAAAGCCCAACAACAACGCAACAACATAATGACAGAAATAAATAAATATGGCTCGAGACTAGTGCGGTACCAATGCACGTATCTCGAGAATATAAATGACTGAATGGAAATACTGAACCATATAGCAATAGAGAATAATAAGCCAATGAGCAACAAGGGACTTAGGAACTACTAGAAATCGGAGCCACAACCCTTAAACCAAACAAGGACCAGGGTTGCAGATCTTTTTCCTAGCAGAACTTAGCCTCTGGCCACTCATCGATATAAGAGCATATAAAGTAACGCACAACCAAAAGTACACGGCCAATCATTACCTACAGCTTGCTATCATTAACTAGCTAGGGTTATCACAATCCTAATTACTAGTATGCAAGTTGGGGATTTTTGTAACAACCTGACTGCAGATACCCGGATGTCCAGGGGTACGAGTAGTTCATCTATTGCCCAACAAGACTGCTGGCAGATGAAACGTGTCTTAACTTGTAACATGAACAACCATATCATATACTTGTAAAAGAAAACATATAACTGACTGTGCCGCAACCCGGCACGACATGTGACTCGATCATGTATCATATAACATATATAACTGACTGTGCCGCAACCCGGCACGACATGTGACTCGATCGTGTATCAATTCGCGCAAACTTGGTAGGTCATGGAGCACTTGCCTAGCATGGTTGAGCCACGCCTCATGGGGCCCTTGGAGCTCGGGGTTGGTAGTGCGAATTTCCTCCTACAATGATCTACTTGAATTTACTAGTCATTTACCTTATCATATTCATGTCAAATTCTCAAGTCATGGACACTCAAGAACTTCCTAAGATGATGTGTGCCATGTACGAGTAAATCATAAGTTATCACTTACGAACATTCCCGTACTAACATCACGTGATACACGGAACAATATTCACACTCGATTGTCCAGTGCCAAGATGCAATAGATTAAACATTCAACAAGCTATATCCACGGTGTCAAGAAAGAACATGTACTCATATCTCGGGTCTAGAAATCAATAAGAAAATCAAATCATGAGTGCACTACTATGAGCCACTAAATCGAGCTAGGCATATACAGTAATCTGGAGTGCACCATGACAGGCCACTATCTATAATCTGGACATAGAACAATACGTGAACATAAGCATGTACCATGTATATAGAGTGTAAAATCATTCTCTAACTATCCAAGGTCATCTAATCATGTTAAGAGTCTATTACAATCGAGAAAATATCAAAAACGGACAAAAACGGGCAAAAAACGGACAAAAATAGCCTAAAACGGCATACCGGCGGTATACTGCGGTATACTGGCGGTATACCGATCTAAAGACAGAAAGTTTCTGGTGCAAAAATTGGCATACCGTCGGTATACACTGGCATACCGTCGGTATACCGTTTTTCCAAACAGCAACAAAATCTAGATTTTTGCCAAAACTTGTTTCGGCCATAAAAACTTTATTTTAAATCGAAATTCGAACTTTCAAAAGTCAAAATTGCATAGAATTGAATTTCCAACAACATGGAAGTATTAGTTTTCACAAATTAAAATATTTGATAGATCAATACCTCAAAATACTTGAAAATCATATCTAAAAACTCAGATCTACGCAATATTGTCGATCAAAACCAAAAGTGCTATATATTAAACATGTTAACAATTTAGAGGAGCATATTATAGAACAATAAAACTTTAATTTCTATGGAAAACAAAAATATAACATGGCCATGTCACTTTTGAGCAAGATGTACTTGCCTAGGGTTAAGTTCCAAGCCTAATCTTCTACTCCTCCTAGAGGGGTTCCGAAACCACACTCTAGGCCTCAAGGCCAAGCCTTCCTAAGCTTGAGGAAGAGGGAAGAGAGTGAAGAGGAAATGGAGAAGAAAAGAAAAGAGAGGAGAGAGAAACTCATAGGATATATAGAGAGAGGGTGAATTAATCATGACCGTTGGATCGTGATCCATGTCACATTCTAGATCAATCCTAGCCATTGAAAGAAAACCAATTGTCCATTGGATAATAGAATGCATCTACACTATTCACAAAAATATCTAAACACTATTCATCAAAATATCTAAAATACTATTCATGAAAATATCGAAAACACTATTCATCAAAATATCTGAAATCGAAAATATCTAAAATATGGAAAATATATTCGAGCGGTATGCCGTCGGTATACTCCCGTACACCGTCGGTATGCCGGCAAAGGAGAAAATCTATAATTTAGAAAAATTTAAAAGCGTTCCGAAAATCGAGAAAATACGAAATACAATACAAAATACGTATCCGTATATAAATACCGATACTGTGAGACGAGTCTCACATCTGCCCCATTTTAAGGTCATGAATCATATCACGTATCTTCTTCGAGGTAGCGCTTCTGTAGGTCCTGCGGATCGCGTCCTCGCGATGGAGGGGCCACCAGAACGCCGTCTAACATACAAATTCAATTATTACGTAATTAAAAAAATAGTTGATTAAAGAGTAACTAATAATTAACCACAAGATATATATATATATATATATATATATATATATATATATATATATATATACCCTCAACTCATCGAGCCAGACGTACTTCACGTTTGGGGGCACCGACGAAAAGTTGAGGTAGGGGCCACGGAAGTTAGCCCGAATAATTTCCCCTAGAGACCTGGCAACATTAAACGAAAAAAATCTACAAAGAAGCAACGACTGGATTATTAACTTGAATAAATGAAACAAATTTAATAAATTATCTTAAATTTACTTACGAGGACCCCGCGGGCCATAACTCTCATCGGAACTCGCCTATCGGCCTCTCTGGTACCGTCGGAGGATCCGCGGGTCCGCGTATGTACTCTCCAGTAACCGGATGGAACCGAGTATGGGGGTACTCCGGGGCCCACTGTGCAGTAACTGTTGGATCCGCTGGCGGAACGAATCCGCTAGCGGATGGAGACTCATGCCTCGATGAAGTTGTCGATCGACGGCGGGATGAGTCTGTGCCCGGGGTACTCTCCGGGTCGGATTCGCTGGATGGGGTCACATCCCGGGAAGATTGAATGCGACCACGACCACCAGCACCAGCACGACCACGACCACGACCACCACCACCACCACCACCACCACCAACACGATCACCACCAGTAGCACGACCACGGCCAGCCATCATGACCTGTAAATAGAACACATAAACATAATTAACAATATAGAAGTGTAAATGAATATAAAATTCTAAACTAAAATATATATACCACCAGCAGGGCGACGAGTGCCGCCGCGACGAAAAGGACTAGGAGTGCCATCTGCAAAAAGAAAATCATACAATAAGTAAATGATCGAACGAAAAAAAGCATGAATTCACGTAATTGCTTTTATGAGGTCAAACTAAATTCACGTAATTGGAAGTGTTTTTAATATACAACAATATTTAACCTAATCATCGTCATCGTCTTCGTTCTCGTCTTCGACCTCGTCTTTATCATCCTCATCCTCATCCTTATCCTCATCGTTGATTTCATCTGTATCCTCATCCCCATCAAATTCTTCTTCTTCTTCTTCTTCTTCTTCTTCTTCTTCTTCTGCCTCAATATTTGGGACAAGATGCCTCTTTCTCCCCTGGTTGATAGCTAAGTCTTGTGTATCAACCTCTTCCTCCCCTCTATTTTCTTCAATAATATCTTCAACATCCATTGTATCCGACTGTTGTCCCAAGTATTCGGACTTTTCGATCTGGTCCTCTTGGTATGCTGGGTCTCCAACGTTGAATGTATTTCTAGATTTAATCTTGCATACTGTCCACCAGTCAAATCGATCTCTACGACGCCTTAGGTAGCTTGTATAGTAGACTTGAACAGCCTGACTTGCTATCGCAAATGTATCGGACTCTCTATACATCCTGCGATGATTTATATCGACAAATCCAAATTGTTTATCGATTCTCCAACCGATATTTGGTGTCGTATCGAACCACTCACATTTGAACATCACAATATGCATATCATATGGGGCAGTATATTGTAAATCTACAATATCCCGAAGCACTCCATAATAGTCAAAGTCCGGCTCGTCGTTATAGATGGTGCCTCTTATGCAAACACCGGAATCCTTGGTACTGAAACCGTTATTGATAAATTCGACATTTATAGCATTCTGAGTTGCCTTAAACTTGAAGCCATTAACGACATAGCCTGACCAAGTCTTTGCTTTCTTCTTCGGTCCCAATGTCAGATAACGAACACTCTCATTTGTGAGTGTTGTTTCAGGCAATAAAACCTGTAAACAAATATTTATAATTTAAATATTTTAGATGCCTATATTTTAATGGTAGCCGCATAACATATTATCTCAGTTACTTACGTATTTGCGAAACCAGGACAAAAATGTACAATCAACCTCTCTTTGAAGTCCCTCATCGGTAATATTGGGTGTCCTCATTTTGACTTCATCTCTAAATACACTGTTAGAGAGAATAATAATAAGTGTAGTCACTTACTTCATCAAATTAGAGATTATAACGAGTGCAAGTATACTGACTTACTTCTCCAAATCTTTTACTTCTTGTATGTCACAGTTTAACAAGACATATCGGTGAGCGGCATCATACTCATCGTCAGTCAACCATCGTTTCTTACTAGCCCCAACAGGCTTGCCCCTTACATTGAATATACCTCCATCCTCAACGTCCTCGTCATTCCTTTGAGGTCTATTTTGATTTGTCATAACATGAGTATCGAAATAAATGGAGCAGAAGTTTGACACCTCCTCGATAAGATATGCTTCGCATATCGAAGCCTCTATATGAGCCTTGTTGCCAACTTTCTTCTTTAGATGGTGTAGGTATCTAGAGAGACAAATTATCTTGAGAATTAAGAATAAATTTTAAAACCCATTGAAATTCAACTTAAATTATATTAATTTTTATGTACCTTTCAAATGGGTACATCCATCGATAATGAACAGGTGCACCGACACGGGCTTCGTATGCTAGATGAATCGGTAGATGCTCTATGCAGTCGAAGAAACCTGGAGGAAATATTTTCTCCAACTTGCAAATTGTTAAGACAATCTTCTCCTCAAGTTCAACCATGTGTTGCACCGTCAACTTAGTTGAACAAATATCCCTGAAGAATGTAGATAGTTCGGCCAACGAAACCCATACAGCAGAAGGCAACAACTCTTTCAAAGCAATGGGCAGTAATCTTTTCATAAACACGCGGCAGTCGTGACTCTGCATTCCCGTTAGCTTGCGTTCATTGAGATCAACGCATCTAGATAAATTCGACACATATTCGTCAAAAAATCTTAAAGTAGATACCCACTTGCAGATTATTAATCTACTTTCCTTGCTCAATGTCTATTGTGCTATCGGCTTAGTTAATTGTCCACCAGCTCCCCTTTGTATCAAGTTCAGATAAGGACGCTTGCATATCTCGACAATGTCTTGTCTTACTTTTGGATTGTCTTTCGTCTTTCCTTTAATATCCATAACGGTATTGAAGACATTATCGAACACATTCTTTTCGATATGCATAACATCAAGATTATGCCTTATAAGATTATCTTTCCAATAAGGCAAGTCCCAGAAGATACTCCGTTTGGTCCAGTTATGGCTTTGTCCGAACCCATCGACACGATTGTTCAATGGATCTTCCATTACAGCGGAAAAGTCCTTTACATCTTTCCAAATATCGTATCCCGACAATCTGGCAGGCGGATGAAAAAATTCTTATTTTCCAGCTCTGAACGCGTCCTTGTTCTTTCTCCAAGAATGACTCGCGGGCAGAAATTGACGGTGACAGTCAAAGAAAGAACTTTTTCCTCCATGCTTAAGGTGGAACGTCTTACTATTTTCCATGCATATCGGACAAGACATGGTGCCGTGAGTACTCCATCCCGACAGCATACCGTATGCGGAAAAATCATTGATTATCCACATCAGTGAAGCTCTCATCTGAAAGTTCTGTTTTCTAGAAATATCATAGGTCCCGACACCGATCTCCCACAGTTGTTTCAGCTCATCCACCAACGGCTGTAAATATATATCGATGTTCTTCGTCGGATTTTTGGGACCCGGTATGATAGTTGTCAAGAACATATAAGGAGTCTTCATACACATCCATGGTGGCAGATTATAACGGGTAAGAATGATCGGCCAGCAGGAGTATTGAGATCCCGACTGCCCGAAAGGGGTGAAGCCATCAGAACATAGCGCCAGACGTACATTTCTAGGCTCTGCAGCAAAATCTGGATGACGCAAATCAAAATATTTCCACGCCTCTCCATCCGAAGGATGTGACAATTCTCTATCGTCCTTTGTGCGTTCTTCGTTGTGCCACGTCATGTGTTCTGCTGTATTCTGAGACATATACATCCTCTGCAAGCGCTTCGTGATCGACAAGTAATGCATATACTTGTAAGGATGTCGTTTTCTAGTTGACCTTCCTTTTTTCCTGACTGGTTTGTAATGATCCGCATTACAGAAGCTGCAACTTTCTATGTCCTCGTTCTCCTTGTAGAACAACATGCATCCGTTGCGACAATAATCTATCTTCTCGTACCCCAGTCTCAGTTGTCGGACCATCATCTTTGACTTGTAGAAGTTTTTTTGGAAGCTCTTTTGATTCCTTCGGTAACACCTCCTTGATTAGTTGTATAATTCGATCATAGCAAGCTTGTGGCAAGTTAAAATCGGACTTTATGTTCAACAACCGTATTGTCACTGACAGTACGGAATGAATCTCACAACCAGGATATAGAGGAGTTTCTGCATCCTGAAACATATCATAGAACTCCTTCGCCTCGGGATTAGGATCCTCCGGATCAAAATTAGGCCCTGCCGCGTCGTACACCATATCTCGTGCAAGGTTCTGCAGGTCTCCATAATCAACAGCGCATTCGTCGTCTTCGATGACAAAATCCGTTGCAATATTATCATCAAAAGCATAAGTAGCAGCATTCGCAACCTGTATTTCCGCATATAGTTCACCTTGCGATGACCACAGGCCGTAATCACGTACGAAACCCTTACGGGTCAAATAATCTCTCACAGTCACCACTTCTTCGTAACGTCTATTACGACAATTACGACATGGACACTTGATTTTGTTACCGTCCATGTACTGAGCTTTGCTCATGGCATACTTAAGAAACACTTCCACGCCTGCCTGAAAATCGTCACTCACACCTATTCTGCTCTCGGGTTGTCGTTTGTACATCCATGTACGATCAACGAAATAATGATCCATCACAAATTGGATGTAAAAATCTGTATCGTAAGACAAACTAAACAGAATTAGTATATAATCATGTAACTGGTGGATCCACTGGTATATAGGCCGGATGTACTTAGTATCGACCGCTAAGCTGACGCTATACTAACATAAGTGCCGACGGAATATCCGTCGCTACGTAGTCATAAATTTGTCCCGACACTTTTTCCAACATTTTCTGCCAAATATTCGACGGTAATCCGTCGGTGATTTATCGAAAGTCCGTCGCTAATTTCGACGAAAAAAATCTGTCGCTAGCCGTCGCTAAAAATCTGTCATTAAAATAAAAATCCGTCGCTAAAAATTCGTCGCTAAATAGCCTATAGGTAAGCCTACTTATACCAATACAACACTAAACCTATATGAAATCAAGCCTCATTCAATTACTAACTATCATACAACATAACATATGTATACATATATACATTATTCATGCATTCATGTATGCCTATATTATCAATACACTAGCTTACCTACATGCATACATAGGTACTTGCATATCATATTCATATCACTCATTATATTGCATTTACACCTTTATAACATACATGCTTGCATACTTGGATTGATACATTGCATTCATATTTCACTACATTGCATTATCTAACATGCATACATATATTGCATTATATCAACATATATATATATAGAGGAAAATGTACCTAAGGTCGACCTTAGGTAAGTTACCTAAGGTCGACCTCATTTTCCTCACTTTACAACATTTTTTTCTTGAATTTTTTTTATGGGATTCATCTACACCTTATTGATTGGCAACATACCAAATTTCAAGAAAAAATAATATTGTTTAGCCCCCTACCTATCCCTTGCAAAATCGACGGTCTAAAACTTTGCTGCTACACCGTCGATTTTGTACCTTATTGATAGGGGGCTAAACAATATTATTTTTTCTTGAAATTTAGTATGTTGCCAATCAATAAGGTGTA
The DNA here is from genome assembly GCA_029216955.1 of Iris pallida. Classification (NCBI taxonomy): domain Eukaryota; kingdom Viridiplantae; phylum Streptophyta; class Magnoliopsida; order Asparagales; family Iridaceae; genus Iris; species Iris pallida. The sequence continues at coordinate 6,847,263 of JANAVB010037420.1, forward strand.
GATGAATCCCACAAAAAAAAAATCAAGAAAAAAATATTGTAAAGTGAGGAAAATGAGGTCGACCTTAGGTAACTTACCTAAGGTCGACCTTAGGTACATTTTCCTCATATATATATATATATATATATATATATATATATATATATATATATATATATATATATATATATATATATATATTACAGAGATAGAGAAGGGGTGATGAGTGGCATAGTTGTGTGTGTGTATCATAGAAGTAGGAGGTTCAATGTGTTAATGGCAAAATGGAAAGTGTCAAGGTAAAGTGTAAAGGTGTGTACATGGTGTCAATGTGAAGTGGACATGAATGGGGGTTAGATGTGAACATACACTAGTGTACATGTGTGTATAGGGATATAGTGTACATAGCAGCAATAGGTAATGCAAATACATGTAGGTAGTGGGATAGGGTGTCAATGTGAAGTGAGGGGGAAACTGGAAGTGAAGGGGTTGTTCTCAGTTCAATTCATATGCATTATATTAGTTAGGATACCTACATGCCCATTCATTTCATTCAACATTTACATGTTTACATATCATGTATGTAAAAAGAGGAAAAATAAAATGAAAAGGGAAGGAAAAATGGGACAATGGACTGAAACGGATTTATAAACCAATCTCAGGTTTTGCATACATTCTCACTTTATGCAATCAACATATCATTTAACATAACATATATCCCAATCAAATCTCAGTCTAATGAACCAATTTCAGTTCATGCATTGTATTTACATTCAATTCATGCATTCATATTATCAATCTCAGTTTATATACCTATCATTACAGTTCACAATTGACATTTAAATTCATATTAAACAATCAAAATCGATTTTTAAACATATTAAGATACCTCATTCACTTCTCAGTCTTAGAATTACATGAACCCGACAGCAAAACCCAATATTGATTTGAAAACTAAACAAAACTCAAATCACATTTAAAACCCAGTTATTACATATCATAGCAGTTCGTATCTAACATGAAATTTCATTTTTTTTAAGATTTAAAATCAATTAAATCACATTAAACCTCATTCGAATACAATGTACAATAAACATGTATTCGAACTGAACATTATCCCAAAATTCGAATCAAAAACCTAATATTGTATCAAATTGATGTTCACAGAAGCTAGGTACACACGTGTACGTGTCCGGGGTGCATTCGTGTCCAACAAATAGGACACGAAGTATCCAATTTACTAAAACAGAGAGTATCCGCTGATCCCCAACCCCCACCTCCCGCTGCCCCGAACCGCCGCCCCCCCCCCCTCCCGACCCGCTGCCCCCCGCCACCCACAACCCTCGCCGCCCCCGCCGTCCCCTGCCGCCCCCGCCGCCCCGACCGACAACACCACCACCATCTTCTTTGTCTGTCACGCCCCAGAACCAGAATACTGGAGAGCGGGGGCGTACATAGCCAGCTACGTATATTGAAATGGAATCCATCTCGCTATACGGTCACGGCTGTCTAGATATGAGGGTTTACTACAAGCCAACAGTCTCTTAAGGTCAAGCCTATTGTCTCAATCTCAAGCAAGTAATATAGTTACAAGATGTTAGACCACCAAATATACAATAAAAGGCGTCCCAAATATTACATATTCAGCTGATCATGAAGCTAGTCATAAAAATGCGAGGACTAGCAAGAGTTAAGTCATACATGATCAACCCTAGGATTTGTTAATCATGTTTACAGCCCGTAGGCAGACAGTAAGTAAGTATGCATCGAGCTAACAGGTGCTCGTCGGCTAAACGCCTCAAAAGAATAATTTTACAATGGAGTGAGTGAAACAAAATGGAAAACCCACTCGTAGTCCGGGTTCCTTCTAGTCGCCACCATTGGACTGGAGGTTCGGTAGATCCTCGGGTGCTGCTCCAAAATCTGGCCACACAAAACTAGCTGAGTCAAACCCCAGAAAGAGCAAGTGCCACAAAGGAGGCCACGAAATAAGAACAAAAGCCAGCATATCAGAACATAAGAAAATGGAAGAAAAGTACAAGTAATAAAGAGTACAACAGGACAATAAATGACTAGGGACGTGGAACCATTTCGGGAGCCAGATTACAACCCGTAAACCAAACAAGGACCGGGGTTATAACCCTTCGCCTGAATAGCACTTGTCTCTACCCATTTATTGTTAATATAAGTAAAACAATCATGTTCTGGGGTACCAGGTACATGGACTTAGACGAGACTTAGACCAGGATGGACACCATCCATTCACAAGCGGCCGAGCAAATACTACGGCTTACTACTTAACTAATTAGGGTTATCACAAGCCTAATTACTAACAAGATGCAAATGAGAAATTCCTAGTCCCAAGCCCTGCAGACTATCTAGTTATCCTTCCGCGGGTTGAGAGTATGGTTGGGTACATCGCCCAGGAGACGATATACCCTTAGGTGACTTAGAGGGTGCAACACATGACAGTGTGCTGGAAATGTGCCCTACTCGTCGGCAGGCTACAAGTCCGTTTAAAGCGCCCAGATAACGAGATCGCCTGTGACTGGAAATTCTCCATGAACTATAGTTTGATCTAGTCATTAGCCTAATCCATATTCAGTGTGAATCTCTGACCGTGTAACCAAGGAGTCACGTCCTAGACATGATGCGAGACAAGATAAGTAGATTACACAAGGCAGCAAGAATGAACACCCACGACGTCAGAGTTGATTATACGAGTCAAGTTAGCCATCACAACAACATCAAGTCAAGTTACAAGTTACAGGTTTACAAGTTACAAGTCAGGAGTGCGCCGCCACGGGCCATTATCAAGTTATCCAGTATCAAGATTAATCAAGAATTACAGGTTAAAAGTTAAGGGCGCACCCCATCGGGTCACTATCAAGAAGATCAAAAAGTACTAGAATCATACTTCACAGAAATCACGAAAAAGCGTACTAGTCATAGGCAAAACACCAAAAACCGTGCCAGGTCGTGTTGGGTCGAGACAGTCGTGTTGTGTGGAACAAGATCCCAAAACTCCAACCCACAAAAGAGAAGCCGAGTCCAAAGAATAAAATCCAAACCATCATGGGCAATAGGTTGCGCTAGGGTCGAGCTGCGCTAGGGTGAGCTGCGCAGGAGATGAGCTGCGCAGGAGATGAACTGCGCACGAGTTAAACTGCGCACGAGTTGAACTGTGCACGAGATGAACTGCGCACGAGTTGAACTGCGCACGAGTTGAACTGCGCACAGTTGAACTGCGCACAGTTGAACTACGCATGGCCTTGCGCTAAAGAGCGCTGGCCGAGGGTCATCTTCTCCATCAGGCCGAAGGAAAACTCCAAGAACTCCAAATTTTCCAATCTTCAAAACTTAGCCAAAACAAAACCAAATTTGGATTTTCAAAGTTCTAACTTGTGTAAAATTGAATTCTCTTCCACATGGAAACCTCAAACAAGGAAAAATCTAAGTTTAATAGATCAAAACCAAGAAAATCTGAAAATGGTTAAAACTTAGATCTAGAAAAATGGAAGCTCCAAATCACAAAATGCCAAGTTCTAATGTTGTTTACCCTGGCCTAATCTAGCTAATGGATAAATAAAATAGGGTCCTTATGTGGTGGCAAGGTGCACTTGCCTATGGTGTTGGTGTTGTGTGGAGGAAGGAAGAAGAAGATGAAGAAAATTAATGGTAGCTATGTGGAGAGAGAAAGTTAGGTGGGGTTTTAATGAGGGATGATATGTTGTGTTGAGGGTGGAGGTTTAGCTAAGGGTGTTCCAATGCATACTAAATCAAACCAAACCAATTCCTTCTCCACAAAATAAAACCAAGCCAGGTCCAAAACCCGTTTTACGAAAAAACCAAAATCCGTAAGTTAAGCCAAAACACAATTACATGCCATAATCTGAGAAAATAAAATACAGGTTCGAAATACATAAACGCCTAATCAAAATACGTATTCCGAAATACGGACGTTACAACTCTACCCACCTTAAAAGAATTCCGTCCTCGGAATTTAAATCAAGATGCTTAGAGATGTAAGAGCCAGCTATACTATCCACAATTAAGCTACACTAAGCAAACAATCAAACAATCATACATGCAAGCAAGGGATGGAAAGCATAAGGCATAAGGAAGACATTATACCTTATGAGTCAAACAAGTCGAGATATCGCGATCGGATGTCGTCCTCACGCTCCCACGTTGACTCACCTAGAGAGTGATGACCCCAAGCAACACGGACTAAGCTAATAGTCTTGTTCTTGAGTATCTTTTCTCTCATGTCCAATATAGACACGGGCCTGTCCTCATACGAAAGGTTGGTACCAACAACCAATTCCGAATGATCCAGGATATGGCTCGGGTCCGGGATGTACCGTCGTAATTGGGATACATGGAATACATCATGCACCTCTCTTAGCGACGGCGGAAGAGCGAGACGATAGGATACATCTCCTACTCGCTCCAGGATATCGAACGGCCCTATATACCTAGGACTAAGCTTTTTTCGTGCGCCAAAGCGAATGACGCCGCGGTTAGGCGAGATCCTAAGGAATACATGGTCGTCGATAGCGAACTCTAAGGGACGCCGATGGGCATCGGCCCAATGCCGCTGGCGATCTTGGGCCACTCGAAGACGATCTCTGATCCCTCTGACCACTTCAACTGTCTGGGCAATCATTTCTGGACCGAGCATCTGCCTCTCTTCGATGTCGTCCCATGCTAGCGGGGATCTGCACTTCCTGCCATACAGTACCTCGAATGGGGCCATCTGAATACTGGCCTGGAAACTATTATTGTATGATAATTCTACCAGGTGCAGGTGATCCTCCCATGAACCACCGAAGTCAAGGGTACAAGATCTCAACATATCTTCAAGAGTCTGGATTGTGCGCTCTGACTGACCATCTGTCTGCGGATGATAAGCTGAGCTAAACTGAAGGTGAGTTTCCAAACTCTTTTGCAGGCTACGCCAAAAGTGTGATGTGAATCTTGAATCTCTGTCCGAGGTGATACTGACCGGCACCCCATGAAGCCTGACAATCTGCCTGAGGTATATCTCTGCCAACTGGGCCGTAGACTGACCAACTCTGAATGGAAGAAAATGAGCCACCTTCGTGAGCCTGTCAACTATAACCCAAATAGCATCTCTACCAGCTGGGGATCTAGGCAATCCAGTCACAAAATCCATGGTCACATACTCCCACTTCCATTCTGGAATCGGCAAGGGCTGAAGAAGTCCAACGGGCCTCTGATGTTCAGCCTTAACCTGCTGGCAAACCAAACACCGAGAGACAAACCGGGCTATCTCCCTCTTCATGCCATTCCACCAGAAATGCTGACGAATATCACGGTACATCTTCGTGCCACTGGGATGAATAGAATACTGTGAACTGTGAGCTTCTGCCATGACCTCCTGTCTGATATCTCCACTGGGTACACAAAGACGAGTGCCGTGTCGAAGTGTACCATCTTCATGGATACATAACTCTGGCCTTCTTCCTGCCTCACACTCTGCTCTGAGTCACTGAAGCTTGGAATCTGCTGACTGCGCTCTCCGAATCCTCTTAACTATGCTGGACTGAACCTGTAGACTGGCCATCAACGCCACTTGGTAGGAAGAACCACTTCAATTCCCATCTTCTGAAGATCTACCAATAATTCTGGTTGCGTCGTCAGGAAATAAACTCCGGCTCTCCTGCTCAACGCATCTGCTACAACGTTGGCCTTCCATGGGTGATATTGCAAATCCACATCGTAGTCCACCAATAGCTCAAGCCATCTTCTCTGTCGCATATTAAGGTCCTTCTGGGTGAAAACATACTTCAGGCTCTTGTGATCAGTAAATATCTCCACTCTGTCTCCATACAAGTAGTGCCTCCACAACTTAAGTGCAAACACTACTGCTGCCAGCTCCAAGTCATGGGTCGGGTAATTCTTCTCATGGTCACGAAGTTGTCACGACGTATAAGCTATTACCTTTCCATACTGCATTAAGACACACCCCAATCCTCTGCCTGAAGCGTCGCAATAAACTGTGAATCCTTCGGTCCCATCTGGAAGTGTGAGAATGGGAGCCGTTATCAAACCTCGCTTCAACTTCTCAAATCATTCCTGACACTCTGCTGTCCAAGCAAACTGCACATCCTTGCGGGTCAACTGGGTCATCGACGCCGAAATTCTTACAAAATCTGAAACGAATCGCCAGTAGTAGCCGCCCAATCCAAGAAAGCTGCGAGCCTCTGCCACTGAACTAGGTACTGGCCATGACTCGATAGCCACAATCTTCTGGGGATCCACTTCTACTCCTCCTCGAGTAATGATGTGACCCAAGTACGAAATACGATCGAGCCAGAACTCGTATTTACTGAACTTGGCGTACAATTGATGCTTTCTAAGCGTCTGAAGGACGATTCTGAGATGCTGCTCATGCTCTGCTTCGCTCTTGCTGTAGACCAGGATATCATCTAGGAACACGATCACGAACTGATCCAAGTAAGGCATGAAAATGCGATTCATGAGGTCCATGAATACGGCCGGCGCATTGGTCGCTCCAAAGGGCATAACAAGGAACTTCCAATGCCCATACCTCAATCTAAACGTTGTCTTTGGAATGTCCTGCTCTCTGACTCTGATCTGGTGGTATCCTGACCATAAGTCTATCTTCGAGAACACTGAAGCCCCTTTGAGCTGATCAAACAAGTCATCTATCCTCGTGAGAGGGTATCTGTTCTTGATTGTCATCGAGTTCAAGGTACGATAATCTACACATAACCTGGACGTACCATCCTTCTTCTTCACAAGAAGCATCGGGGCTCCCCAAGGCGACCCACTTACACGAATGAATCCCTTGGTCCTCAGTTCTTCAATCATTTTGTACAAAATCTCCAACTCTGAAGACGCCATCCTGTAGACTCACTCGGATACTGGTGCCGTCCCGGGGATCAAGTCTATAGTGAACTCAATCTCCCGCTCTGGCGGTATCCCTGAAAGTTCTTCTGGGAAGACATCTGGAAACTCTTCAACTATCCGGGGTAACTATACCGCTGCTACTGCCATCCGCAATACTGGGGAAGATGGCTCCACTGCGCCTCTGGAAAATAAGAACTCTGGCTCGCCTGGAATGCTGAAAACAACCCTGCCAATGTGGCAGTCTATTCTAGCATAATGGTTCCTCAACCAATCCATGCCTAAGACTACATCATAGTCTGCCATAGGGAACTCTATAAATCTAGCGGGGAACTTTCTACCGCTAACTACGATCCGACACGAGGAAAACACTCGATCTACTCCCACAAGACCATTACCAGTAAGTATATTGAGCCTCACTGATAATGACTCGGGCTCCAATCCTATCCGTGTCATGAATCGTGCAGACATGAATGAATGCGATGCACCAAAATCAAATAATACCGATGCTGGAAAGGAGTTGACGAGAACAGTACCTGCCACTACCTCACCTGGTGTAACTTCTTCTTCCAGAGTCATCATCATGGCCTGACCTTGTCCTCTGGCTGCGGGTCCCCTCTGCTGGAAACCTCTCTGCCTGTTCTGTACTTGGGCTTGGATATACTGCTGCTGGTGCTGCTGATGAAATGCCTGGGCCTGAGGCAACAATGGCCTCGGGTACTGCTGCTGCTGCATAGGTGCTGGTCCCCTAACCGATGGACTGGTTAGGTTGAAAGAGGACGAACTACCCCTATTCGGGCAGGCTCCTATCTTGTGATCTGCCGCTCCACAAGCCAAGCAAAATCCCTGCATCCTGCGACAATCTACCACCACGTGCCCTGGCTTCCCGTAATGAGAACATCCCATCGCGGAAGTCTGCTTCTGCTTCTGCTACTGCGGGTACGTCGGGGTTGAATGTTGAACCGACGTCACTGAGGCTGCCCGCCTCGGAGTTCCAATAGTCAAACCCCTTGCTGCCGGGGCTGGAGCTGATGATTGGTGCATCTGATTGTAGGACCGTTTCCTACCTCCGGTCCTATCCACGATCCTCTGGGAGGTGTACTCGTGCCTCCTAGCTGCCCTTAATACTGCATCGAACGTCTGGTGCTCGAACTACTCAACTGCCAACAAGATCTCCAAATGCAGTCCCTGCTGGAACCGCTGGGCCCTATCAAACTCGGTCGCCACCAAGGTGGGGGCAAACCTACTGAGTCTAGAAAACTCATATGCATAACCGTCGACCGTTCTGCCTCCTTGCTTCAAGTTGGTAAACTTCGTCTGCAGGTCGTACCGAGCCACAGCATCGAAATACTTCGTCTGGAATCTTTCTCTAAACACCTTCCAAGCAACTGGCGCCGCTAATCCCGCGGCCTGCGTCGCCCACCAACCGCGAGCCAAGTCCAGCAACTGTAGGCGTACCACCGCCACCTTCTCATTCTCAAGTGTCCTAGCTACTTCCAGAATCACCTCGGTATCCTGAAGCCAAGCGTCCGCGGCAATCGTATCTTCGCTGCCGTCGAAGAATGAAGGGTTCAAGCGCTTGAAGCTGTTGGCCGCGTTGTTCCCTGGATGACCACCTCTGGTCAAAGCATCTGCCACTGCCTGGTGCAAGGCGTCTCCTCTACGATCCTGGGAAGCTATCAAGGTCCTGATGAGACCTACCAAGGTGCCATCATCAGGTTCGGCGGGTCGAACGGGCTGAACTGGGGGCTCTCCTTCAGTAGGTACAACTCTGGAGGCTACTCCGGAATGCTGGGCTTGATCTCCGGGTTGCTGCTGGTCCACGGAAAGTGCTCCACCTTGCTGATCGGCGGGGTCAGGTACAGTACCGCTGAAGAAGATGACATAGGAAACAATAAGGGAGGACCAGGACAGATCAACGATACAAGCATGTGATCAGGTCAAGATTCCCAGGGATTTGAAGATATGAGCAGAGATCAAGGGCGAATACTAATTGAGACATATATTAGGTAAACCCTCACATTCTTGAATGCCAAGACCTGCATGGGCCACCACTTAAACTATGTCACGCCCCAGAACCAGAATACTGGAGAGCGGGGGCGTACATAGCCAGCTACGTATATTGAAATGGAATCCACCTCACTATACGGTCACGACTGTCTAGATATGAGGGTTTACTACAAGCCAACAGTCTCTTAAGGTCAAGCCTATTGTCTCAATCTCAAGCAAGTAATATAGTTACAAGATGTTAGACCACCAAATATACAATAAAAGGCGTCCCAAATATTACATATTCAGCTGATCATGAAGCTAGTCATACAAAATGCGAGGACTAGCAAGAGTTAAGTCATACATGATCAACCCTAGGATTTGTTAATCATGTTTACAGCCCGTAGGCAGACAGTAAGTAAGTATGCATCGAGCTAACAGGTGCTCGTCGGCTAAACGCCTCAAAAGAATAATTTTACAATGGAGTGAGTGAAATAAAATGGAAAACCCACTCGTAGCCCGGGTTCCTTCTAGTCGCCACCATTGGGCTGGAGGTTCGGTAGATCCTCGGGTGCTGCTCCAAAATCTGGCCACACAAAACCAGCTGGGTCAAACCCCAGAAAGAGCAATTGCCACAAAGGAGGCCACGAAATAAGAACAAAAGCCAGCATATCAGAACATAAGAAAATAGAAAAAAAGTACAAGTAATAAAGAGTACAACAGGACAATAAATGACTAGGGACGTGGAACCATTCCGGGAGCCAGATTACAACCTGTAAACCAAACAAGGACCGAGGTTGTAACCCTTCGTCTGAATAGCACTTGTCTCTACCTATTTATTGTTAAGATAAGTAAAACAATCATGTTCTGGGGTACCAGGTATATGGACTTAGACCAGGCTGGACACCATCCATTCACAAGCGGCCAAGCAAATACTACGGCTTACTACTTAACTAACTAGGGTTATCACAAGCCTAATTACTAACAAGATGCAAATAAGAAATTTCCAGTCCCAAGCCCTACAGACTATCTAGTTATCATTTCGCGGGTTGAGAGTATGGTTGGGTACATCGCCCAGGAGATGATATACCCTTAGGTGACTTAGAGGGTGCAACATATGACAGTGTGCTGGAAATGTGCCCTACTCGTCGGCAGGCTACAAGTCCGTTTAAAGCGCCCAGATAACGAGATCGCCTGTGACTAGAAATTCTCCTTGAACTATAGTTTGATCTAGTCATTAGCCTAATCCATATTCAGTATGAATTCCTGACCGTGGTAACCAAGGAGTCACGTCCTAGAAATGATGCGAGACAAGACAAGTGGATTGTACAAGGCAGCAAGAATGAACACCCACGGCGTCAGAGTTGATTATACGAGTCAAGTTAGCCATCGCAACAGCATCAAGTCAAGTTACAAGTTACAGGTTTACAAGTTACAAGTCAGGAGTGCGCCGCCACGGGCCATTATCAAGTTATCCAGTATCAAGATTAATCATGAATTACAGGTTAAAAGTTAAGGGCGCACCCCATCGGGTCACTATCAAGAAGATCAGAAAGTACTAGAATCATACTTCACAGAAATTACGAAAAACCATACTAGTCATAAGCAAAATACCAAAAACCGTGCCAGGTCGTATTGGGTCGAGACAGTCGTGTTGTGTGGAACAAGATCCCAAAACTCCAATCCACAAAAGAGAAGCCAAGTCCAAGGAATAAAATCCAAACCATCATGGGCAATAGGTTGCGCTAGGGTCGAGCTGCGCTAGGGTGAGCTGCGCAGGAGATGAGCTGCGCAGGAGATGAACTGCGCAGGAGATGAACTGCGCACGAGTTGAACTACGCACGAGTTGAACTGCGCACGAGTTGAACTGCGCACAGTTGAACTGCGCATGGCCTTGCGCTAAAGAGCGCTGGCCGAGGGTCATCTTCTCCATCAGGCCGAAGGAAAACTCCAAGAACTCCAAATTTTCCAATCTTCATAACTTAGCCAAAACAAAACCAAATTTGGATTTTCAAAGTTGTAACTTGTGTAAAATTGAATTCTCTTCCACATGGAAACCTCAAAACAAGGAAAAATCTAAGTTTAATAGATCAAAACCAAGAAAATCCAAAAATGGTTAAAACTTAGATCTAGAAAAATGGAAGCTCCAAATCATAAAATGCCAAGTTCTAATGCTGTTCACCATGGCCTAATCTAGCTAATGGACAAATAAAATGGGGTTCTTATATGGTGGCAAGGTGCACTTGCCTATGGTGTTGGTGTTGTGTGGAGGAAGGAAGAAGAAGATGAAAAAAATTAATGGTAGTTATGTGGAGAGAGAAAGTTAGGTGAGGTTTTAATGAGGGATGATATGTTGTGTTGAGGGTGGAGGTTTAGCTAAGGGTGTTCCAATGCATACTAAACCAAACCAAACCAATTCCTTCTCTATAAAATAAAACCAAGCCAGGTCCAAAACCCGTTTTACGAGAAAACCAAAATCCGCAAGTTAAGCAAAAACGCAATTACAGGCCATAATCTGAGAAAATAAAATACAGGTTCGAAATACATATACGCCTAATCAAAATACGTATTCCGAAATACGGACGTTACATCGTCACCTCCGCCATCACCTAAACCCACGCCACCACCCAGCCTGACTGGCACAGCACCCCCCGAACCCCCACCCCCCCGCTTCCCAGACCCGTCATCCCCCCTCCCCCCCGACCCGCTGCCCCCCCCCCCCCCGCCACCAACAACCCCCGCCGACCCCGCCGCCCCGACCACCGCGAGAGAGAAAGAGAGGATTACCTGGAGAGAAAGAGCCGCCGGAGAGAGAAAGGATCGCCGTTGGGAGAGAGAGAACCGTCGGAGGAGAGAGAGTAAAAATTTGGGGGGAATAAAAATTCTCCCCGTCGTTTCAGTTTAAGTTAGGGTCGTACATTTAGCGACGGACTAGCGACGGATAATATCCGTCGCTAAGCCGACGTTATACTAACATAACTGCCGACGGATATTTCGTCGCTACGTAGTCGTAAATTTGTCCTGCCACTTTTTCCAACATTTTTCGCCAAATATTCGACTGCATAGCGACGGATGTAAATCCGTCGCTATTTCTCCGACACCGTAACGACGGACTGGCGACCTTTTCTCCACCTTAAAATAAAAATAAAAATTTATCAGCTTCTCGTCGGTAATCCGTCGGTGATTTATCGAAAGTCCGTCGCTAAGTACGACGGAAAAAATCCGTCGCTAAATAGCCGTCGCTAATTGCCTGTATTTTGGTAGTATTTCTATAATTGTAAAAGCTTACATTCTACTTAAAATGTAAAACTTTTATATTTTATAAAGTTGATTCAGTTGTTGTGAATGAACAATTAGTATTTATGAGCACTTTGTTTATTGCGGGCTAGACAGCGTACTACCGTCGATACCGCGGCGTAGGCTGGGCTTGGACACGCACTCGTATCCCGAAAAGCGGGTGCGGGTCGTGACAAATTTTTATGGTGGCCCATGCAGGTCTGTTTTCGTAAAAGATTGTGAACTTGTGGTAGTACTTAAGTTAGTCGTACTACTGCAAGCCTACGACTAGGATGCTCATTCACAATTAGGTTTGATTTGATTTTATGAGAATGAATAGGACTAGGAGTCCCTTATTCAATTTGACCCTTGGATAGTTAAGATTGTTAAATAGGCCATGTGATTTAGCCAATGATTTATTGAAGTCTAGGCAGGGATAAATCGAAAAAAAATTCTAAGAGAATATGTTATTTTGTTTTGACATGTTGGTAGAATCCAAGGTGGGTAGAATATACGTTTGGTAAGTTAGGCCTTTATAGAATTCAATTCCTAATTTAGATCATTTGTGCCATTTTATCTTCTGCCTTCTCTAAACCTCGTTTTATTTTCAAAATTATTTTCCGATCATTTTATTTTTAATTTATAATCTTGGTTCAATTATCTATATATTAATTCAAGTCGTCTTCGTTCATTTTGTGATCGTTTTGTTTTCAAAACTGATACTTTTACTCAAGGACAGATACTTATATTTTATTATCATGATCGACTTATTTGAATTTATTGAAGTAATTCCTTTGAAATTCTTATGGATATAGTTGAAATAATTTTCGGTGACATACAATGGTAAGGCAGATGTGCGCTATCTCCATTTATTTGAATTATGGAGACTGCGGGTTCACTGCAGTCAGCAGTGCACTGGTGTGGCATGACCCCTAAGTTGAAATAATTTTAAGTATGCGTAGGTTGTCGAATATTACTAAAACTATATCCTAGTTGTATTATTGATCTTTTGATTTATTATGTCAATATTGGGTAGAGTTGATAAAGTGTTCGATAACATATTATACTTGAGTCATGAACCAAGGGTTCACGGCAGCCAGATGTACACTGACGAGGCATGGATTCTCGGTTAAATGACTTCGGATATACTTATGATTTTCGAATATCATAGCGACTATATCTTTTATTGGCATACGACTATTAATTTTTTTTTTTCAAATTTATTTGATGTCTTATTTCTTGTTACCACCTTCTCTACAACTAGTAGTTCTTTATTTCTCTCATATTTTTCTATTTTTGAATCGTCATCTCTTAAACTCATTTTGATTTACTTCCATTATATTTCTAAAATGCATTTAGATTTCGATTCTATATGCCTGATCAATTTCGATCATTCATCACATTATTTTCTTGATTATATTCTTTGTCATGCTTATTCATATCGATTGGTCATGTCATATCTTGATGATATTCTTGGTTGTGCCTATTTGTATCTTTTAAAATTTCGAGGACGAAATTTTTTTAAGGTGGGTAGATTTGTAAATCCACTTCCCAAATTTTTAATTTTTTTAATTTTATTTGTTTATGATTCATTTTATGGTAAATGTGAGTCATGCCAAAGCTTGTATGTGGGCTATGACCATATTAAGGTCATATGACCTCTAGATATCTTATATATGTATTATTTAACTATTTTATATTTTTCTACAATTTTTGGATATTTTTAGGTATTTAATATTTAAGGTTTTATTATTTTTAAGGACTTTCAGAATTTACTATAAGGTCATACAGGGGTATTTCTGGACCAAATATTTTTATTTGGGCTCTAAATAACTAAAAATATTTTCTAGAATATTTTAGAATTTTTTTGGATTTTTTAGAATTTTTGGGAATTTTTATATAATTAAAACCTATAGAAATTATTTTTTATAGGCTTTGGGAATTTACTGTGAGGTCACACGATAATATTTTGTGTTAAAATATTTTATTTAGATTCTATACACTTAGAAATATTTCTAGAATTTTTTAGAATTTTTCTGAATTTTTTTGCAATTTATTTTGATTTATTTGGACTTAAAATGATTTTTAAATAATTTTTTGAATTAAATAAATAATTACCCAGTCATCCACCCAGGGGGAGGCCCACCTGTCGGCGCCCACTACAGTAACCGCCTCTCTCTCTCCTACATATATGCATGTATATTCACAAACCCTAATTAATTATAGTCTCCTCCCTTGTGGTTTGATCTTGGTGATTCCTCAACTTCCCGAGACGATTGCGGAGAGCCCCGACCTCGGATTCGCGCGCCATTTTTTTTTGTCGAATTCGTCTCAAGGTAAACTTCCTGAATATGTAATTTATTTTCATCAAACATAAATCTTAATTTCTGTAAAATTTGTAGAGTATTAGTTGCCCGAGACTTGACACGGTTTCGATATTTTCGAGATTCCAGGAGAACCAGAAATCGAAATCACGACCCGTTTGAAGTTTAGGAAAGCTACACAGAGGTCTGCGACATATATTTTTTCCAGAAATTATTTCGTTCATCTAGTATTTTAGTTATTCTGTTGAACTCAGAATTGATCGGTTGATCACCGTTTTGATCACGATTAGCCATAACGGCAATATCTTTTGACCAAAACGTGATTTTACGGCACGGTTGATTCCAGCGCACTCATGGTGCTAAAATCTACCAAGGTGCACTTTCAAAATCTAGAGTTCATGATGTTTGACTAGATAGTCAACGGCACGCCTCGATTTGCATGTTATGGTTTCCAAAATTGGAAACATGACTTTTGATGACCAAACTTACATGTTTAGATTATATTTAGATTATTATTATGTTAAATGATATTTTTAAGTAATTTATTCCAGAATTAACTATTATTATATTAGTAACCCAACTAGCCACTATTCAATGAATTTAGAACTAGAACCTTAGAATTGACTTGTGGTTTTCGTGCATGGTTCGTGGTACGATGTATGTTATAGGTTGACAGCTTCTAGATTGGCAATCCCCTCATTCTCTACTTGTGACTACGGTTTGTGCAAGGATTCAGGCAAGTACAATATTGCATTTATGTTTTAGTTTCATTATAACGTTTTCTCTATCGTTTTCTTGTTTGATATCCCATTAAGACATTGCTTGATATTTCGTTGAGACACGATTGTGACACTATAGTTATTGTATCCTTCTTAGTGTATCATTGACCGTTATTGATTGTTAGAGAGTCGGGAGGGGAAATACTTAGTAAATACGTGAACAAATCCAACTATTTTGATTGTGGATAGCTAAGTCATACACCCCATGTATGAGTTAGCCGTACCGTATTATTGTGGATAGCCATCGTATGATGTGTCGTATTAGCCCAGTCGTTCACGTATTAAAAGGTATTTCACACACACATAGTTGTCACTACTTTTTCTTTATCTAGTCCATTATCTTGTTAGTTCACATCTTACTAGTTTACATCTTGCCAGTTCATATCTTATTAGATCACATCTTGCTAGTTTACATCTTGCCAATTCATATCTCATTAGTTCATGTCTTGCTAGTGCTAGTTCATATCCTGTTAGTTCATCTCTTGCTAGTTCTTTATATACTCTTTGCCATCATGGTTTCTCGTTGTTCTAACTTATTTTGGACTAACAATATTAATTGCAATATGGTTGTACTCTGCTCCTTTCCTAACTTGATCGTTGTTATAGATGAGGATGACGTGTCTACTTTTGCGCTATGGACCATACGAGGGGGAGATAGAGACTCGAAGGCCAAACCATAGAAGACTAGTTAGATGTGTGGTAGTTTTCTATAATTGTAAAAGCTTACATTCTGCTTAAAATGTAAAACTTTTATATTTTGTAAAGTTGATTTAGTTGTTGTGAATGAGCAGTTAGTATTTATGAGCACTTTGTTTATTGCGGGCTAGATAACGTACTATCGCCGATACCGCGGCGTAGGCTGGGCTTGGACACGCACTCGTATCCCGAAAAGCGGGTACGGGTCGTGACATCATATGGTAAGTTGTTGGCAAGAATCGCTCCTTAACTTATCTTACCATCTCGTGTATCAAGATAACACGCCATATGGTAGGATCAATTAAACTAGGAACTAGATATAATTTTAGATTTCTTATTTAGGTTTTCCAAAACTTAAAGTTTCTAAATTTGGCTAACTCCCGAAATTATTAAAAATTTTGGCAGTCTCCTTTGTATTTATTGATTCTGAAATTTTTACAATAGATAAAATATAATAATCGGGTATGCCGACCCCTTCGGTGGAGCAACTCTCAACACCGGACCACGCATTTAATATCCGGGTACGCCGACCGCTTCGGTGGAGCAACTCTCAACACCGGACCACGCATTTTATAATACATAGTTAAAAAAAAATTAAAGCCTTCTTACCTTATCAAGCAAATAAGCAAGCAATCAATTTATTTTTGGTTGCTACAACTTGTTCCTCCTAAAAGCTATCCAAATTCAATAAACAAGATTTATTAGTATAAAGATACTAAAGTCTCACTTCCAATGTCACTAAATGATTTGAATATTTAGCAATATTAGATTTATAACACTACATACATAATTAGATTTAAATATTCAATTCAACTCATACTTATTACATGCATGATTAGCTTCTTGGAGTGTCCATTTATGTTGTGTCCGACACATTGTGTCAAGAAGTTTGTGTATATATTTTTACATACATGGAAAGATGTGTCAATGATATTTGTGTATGTATTTCTATATAAAAATTTTAGGCATGTTTATGTCAAGAGTGTGTGTGTGTATATATATATATATATATATATATATATATATATATATATATATATATAGAGGTCTCATGCAAAATAATGATTTCAAGGATTATTCATACACTTTTCTTCATACATAGATATATATACATAATCACAACCAAGAATTTAAATGTAAAGTGTTCATAATGAGTTCCTATCCAAATTTAGACTTATTTGCACATTACAATTTCATATATTACATTTGGTTAATAAATTTCATAAAATCCAGAATTAATATATAACTATATTAATTCAAGGAAATTAAGAGAAATAAATTAAAAACAATTTTCAAGAGGAGAGAGGGGAGAGGACTTGCCTTTGATTCCTTGTGTTGGGTCTAGGTATTCTCCCAATTTTCCTATCACAAACCAAATCAAAGATTATATATATATATATATATATATATATATATATATATATATATATATATATATATATATATATATATATATATAATCAAACCCAATTTTGACCAAGGTTTGAAATTAAAATTAGGAAAATAATTAATTCTTACCTAGATTTATAAGAAGAGGAGGAGGAAGTAGTAGAGTGGCGTTGGGGGTGGTGGCCGACGGCAGCGGGCGGCCGGCGGTGGCGGGTGGCCGGCGGCAGCAGCAGCCGTCAGTAGCAGCAGCAGTAGGTTGTGTGATGGTGGGTTGGAAGAAGAGTAGGGGGAGGAGAAGAAGAAAAAGGAAATGAAGAATGAAGAGAGAGAGAGAGAGAGATTTGAGAATAAATAAAATGAAGAGGAAAGGGTGAGGTGAGATGAAATGGGTTTAACTCTACATGCCCAATACCAAATGGCATTGGGTTAGCCCAAATGTGGACACCTAGTCCCCCCCTTCTCCTTGGGTTGCCACCTAATTCAATGAGGTGGCACTCAACAATTATATAATTACATAATTGGCTAAGGGTTTTTTAATGCAAAATTAATATTAAAAAATTATTATAATTATTTGTTATTTATTGGGAGAGGTTTATTAGAGCATAACATGGCTACCCTCCTTAAAGAAATTCCGTCCTCGGAATTTGAAATAACCAATTTAATAAGAAATATGAAAAATATCTAACCTTGTTTAGTGAACAGGTACGGATACTGGTTCCGCATGTCCTCTTCTTTCTCCCAAGTTGATTCTCCTGGAGAATTTTTGCTCCATGCTACTCGAACAAGTGGAATGATCCAATTTCGGAGTACCTTCTCTCTACGATCCAAAATTTTTACTGGCTTTTGTTCTAAGCGTAGAGTTGGACCCACTGTGATTTCTGAATGATCGAGTATGTGACTGGGGTCTGGCATATATCTTCGAAGTTGAGATACATGGAAGACATTATGGACTCCTTCCAGAAAGGGTGGTAAAGCCAGTCGGTAGGATACATATCCCGCTCATTCCAAAATATCAAATGGGCCTATATATCTCGGACTTAGCTTTTCTCTTGTTCCAAATCTGATAGTTCCTCGAGTTGGCGAAATCTTTAAAAACACATGATCACCAGCCTTGAATTCCAAGTTTCTTCGATGCTTATCAGCCCACATTTTATATCGGTCTTGCGCTGCTTGGAGATGACTTCGAACTGCCTTGACCTTGTCTATAGTTTGTGTAACTAGCTTTGGGCCTAAGAGTTGACGTTCTCCCACGTCACTCCAACATATTGGTGACCGACACTTTCTTCCATACAAGGCTTCAAATGGTGTCATTTTGATGCTAGCTTGATAGCTGTTGTTATAGGAGAACTCTATTAAATGTAAATGGTCGTCCCAGGATCCTCCGAAGTCTAAGGTACATGCTCTCAACATGTCTTCGAGAATTTGAATCACCCTTTCCGACTGACCATCTGTTTGTGGATGGTATGTTGTACTGAACTTCAGACGAGTACTGAGACAATCTTGCAGGCTTTTCCAAAATTTAGATGTAAACCGAGTATCTCTGTCTGAGACAATACTCACCGGTACCCCATATTGACTAACAATATTCTTCATGTACATATCTGCTAATAGCTCGGTAGATTGCCCGACCCAGAATGGTAGAAACCTTGCAGATTTTGTAAGCATGTCCACAATTACCCAGATGGCATTATTACTTCTTCTGGTTTTTGGGAGTCCGGATACAAAATTCATTGTAATATGTCTCCATTTCCATTCAGGTACAGGCAGGGGTTGCAAAAGTCTGGCGGTCCGTTGATGTTCGGCCTTTACTTGTTGACATACCAAGCATTTTGACACAAATTTGGCTATCTCTTGTTTCATTCCATGCCACCAAAAATTCTGCTTCAGATCCTTATACATCTTCGTACTTCCGGGATGAATGGAGTATTGTGAGCTATGTGCTTCTGACATTATCTCAGTCCTGAGTTCTCCATATGGAAAACATAAACGATTTCCAAACCTCAAGGATCCATCGGGATGCTTAATCAATCCAGTTTGTGTTCCAATCTCCGTCTTGCTCCATAATCCTTGCAGTTTCATATCATCCTTTTGCGCCTCTTTAATTCTTTCTATTAGGGGTGATTGAATCTGTAAGTTTTCCCAGATTTCCAAACTTCATGATATATTCTACATTTGCATTGGAGAAGAATTTTTGAAATAAAATTAAGCTTGTCATTTCTATGTGGCAACCATTTTTTTTCTAAACTCACAATAGGGTTGGAGATGCTCTAAATATTTCTATTCATAATTGATGATGTAATTGTGAAGTGCATTATCTAGATCTAGACAACCAACTTCACATTGTCCTTGCCATGTCATTGTCATATCAACTTCATCATTTACTCTACATTTGCATTGGAAAAAGATTTTTTAAATAGAAGCTTGTCATTCCTATGTGGCAACCATTTTTTCTAAACTCACAATAGGGTTGGAGATGCTCTTAATACTTGGAAAGTGATGTCTATTTTAGTACATAACTACGTTTACTATACACATTGATTGAGAATGCAGCATCTTAATTCCCCAAATTATCTTAATTTGGACTAGCTATAAGTTCTTGTTTGATTCCTCTTTGATGTTGTATATGTATTTGCCTCTCTTTTTTTCGTACAAATTTAGCCAAAAACAACAAACGTCATGCACTTAGAGAGCACCATTTGATATTTAAAAGAAAATGTTCTATATTTCAAATGGTAACTAAATTAGTCCAAAGTTCCATTCTCTATATTTTTGAATAAAACAGTTAGTGGAGCTAATAAGTTTTTACTGGAAATTGCTGAGAAACCCAATTTCGAGGTGGGCTTTTATGAAATGCCCACCCACTAGATAAGTTTTATGAAATACCCAGAATTAAGTATTTTCACGTTAAATATTCCAAGATTCCTTTTTAGATGCCACCCGCTAGAAACTGCTATTTTTATAATACCGAAACTACCCCTCCGCGCGAATTGGTCATCTATATGTATTTGAATTCAAAAAACTCAGATCTGGATTGCGATTTTCGTCTTCTTCTTCTTCACGGGAAATCTGAATTCCATTGCTCTCATATTCAGCAGAGATCGCAAAGATCGTTCGTAGTTCGGTGTGTTTTTCTTCAGTCGAACTCAGATCATCGCTCGTCATCATCATCACCATCATCATCATCTTCATCGTGGAGACATTTGAACTCAGACCTTCAATTGTGGAGAGAAGATCTTTCTTCTTCTTTTCCATAAGAATTATCATCGCTTTAAAAGAAGAACGAAACTCTTTATTCCTGAAAAAACTAAATTACACGTTTTAACACTGGAAATGACCATTCTCCGTCTTAATTAGGACGGAGAATGGCATTCTCCGTCTTAATTAGGACGGAGAATGCGGCATTCTCCGTCCTAATTAACACGGAGAATGACATTCTCCGTTTCCGTCTTAATTAGGACCGAGAATGTCATTCTCCGTCTTAATTAGGACGGAGAATGGCATTCTCCGTTTTATTTAAGACGGAGAATAGCATTCTCCGTCCTAATTAACACGGAGAATGGCATTCTCCGTGTTTCTAACACGGAGAATGGTCATTCTCCTGCGTTTTAACACTAGAATGACCATTCTCCGTGATAAATTACACGGAGAATGGCATTCTCCGTCCTAATTAAGACGGAGAATGGTCATTCTCCGTTTAATTTAGCACGGAGAATGGCCATTCTCCGTCTTAATTAGGACGGAGAATGCCATTCTCCGTTTTATTTAACACGGAGAATGACATTCTCCGTGTTAAATAAAACGGAGAATGGCATTCTTCGTGTTTCTAACACGGAGAATGGTCATTCTCCTGCGTTTTAACACTGGAATGACCATTCTCCGTGTAAATTAAGACGGAGAATGTCATTCTCCGTCCTAATTAAGACGGAGAATGGTCATTCTCCGTGTAAATTAAGACGGAGAATGTCATTCTCCTGCATTTTATGGTTAGCTGAAACTTTGGAGGGCCATAACTTTTGACTGGGAGGTCGAAACGAGGTCCCGTTTGTCGCAAAATGAGCGTATCGTCGAGGAGACTGAAAGTAACAGCTTCATCGTTAGACGGCCTTCCGAAATTTTAGATTCGCAAAAAAATGATGTTTGGACCTCCGTTTTAGCACTTTTGTCGTTCGTCCCGGTCATTCCGAAATTTTTCGACGAGTTTTTGAAGATTTTTGAGGAGAAAACCTAGATTCGAAAGTGAGCAGCGTATGGAAGAAGATGGAGTATTGAAACATTTTTTTAAGAGCAGTTTTGTGGGTGTTTCCAATAAATTAAAAGGAAGGACAAAAGGGTCATTTGGAACCCGCTTTGGATAAGTTTCTCTAATTCTGGGCACGCGATGAAAGTTTTTTTAGCGGTGGGTTTTACATAAAACTTTTTTAGTTTTTGGGCATTTCATAAATCTTCTCAAGTTTTTATGGTTATATAGGATGATGTTGACGACAACATCTAGTTAGTTTCATCCAAATGGATTCTTTGGATGAAAACGACCTAAGATCTGGTTTGGTTTTCGAGAGGAAAAAAAAAAAAAAAAATCCCTTGCCTTTTTTATGGGATTAGAATTTTAATCAGGATATGTTTTCTGTGTTTGGTAAAATAAAAAAGTATTCAAAAAAGATCATTTGACTTTTCTTCGGCCACATTTGGTTTACGGAATCGAGACTTTGGGGAAAAAAAATTATTTATTTCATGTGTTTATATGCCAGGAAAAAAAAGTTATTTATTTCATGTGTTTATTATATGCCAAAAGAAAGGAACAAGAAAGAATGAAGGTTTCGGAAGGATAAGAAAATAGGAAAATAAATTCTGCATGTATTATGATTAAATTCATAGTTTTAAACACCAAAAATAAAATTTGATTGTAATTACAATTTCTCATGCACTTGTAAAGTAAATTTGATTGTAATTACAATTTCTCATGCACTTGTAATTACAATAGTAAAAAATAAATTTGATTGTATTATTTCATGTGTTTAAACACCAAAAATAAATTCATATATATATATATATGGTTTGGACGGATCAAAAGCACTACCGAAGTTTGGGGGCGCTTGATCCAACGGTCGAGGGACGGATGGCACTTCCACGGGGCTCCCGACCGTGAGAGAGATATATATACACGCATGGCGCCGGGTTTCAAAAAAGTAATCTTAGTCGATACCTTGTTTCTCAAAGACTGTTTCTGACCAACCTGTACTTGGCAGTTGCAACATGTGGTTGCATCAGGGCCTAAAGACATGCGACCATTCTTCAGTATCCCAGGACCTAAAGATATGCGACCTTTAATGTTGATGTGTTCACATACCTGTTTGCTGGAATTTTATTTGGAAGAATAATAGCGAAGACAGTTGGTATACTACCATCCCAATAAGATATGCGACCATGCGCCTAAATATCTAGGTTTAATAGCAAGCTTTGTCCAATCTTTAAATATGCGGCACAGAGGCCTATGATAAAACCCAAAGATGCATAAGCTATTAAGAACCTTGTTAGCAATCACCAGAATAAAATACGTATTATACACAAATTGTTTCGTATCTTACACAAACATATAATACTTACGTACGTTTAAAAAATTCGGACTTGTACGCAAATTTTAAGTCTGTGGAATTTTAAACACGTACCGTACAAATTTTTAAAACATTCGGCCAAAAAAACTTGATTGAAAAATCCAACAATTTTCACTTTTTTGACTCTTGCTGCTATTAAATATTAAGACTGACACAATTATCAAAAGAAAAGAAGAAAAAATCTCACAGCTGTAACCAAAAAAAGAAACCTAAGAATCTTTGCACATGTTGCTTGCAACAATCAAAGAAAAACCTTTCGGTTTTCCATCCTACTTTCACTTTCTTTTCTTTATATAATGTTCCTCAATCTCATCTTATTCTCACACTGAACCCTTGTTTATGAAGGAGTAGTCAAATTTTTATTGCCGAATTTGTTCATATGAAACGTACTAAACACGAATTAAATCTAATCCGAATGTTTTTCGTTAGACGATTTTTTGACCGAATTTTTTACCGTATTTTACTTATATTATGCTGATTTATACTCGTACTTTTGTCGTCCCGAATTTTGTTCGTTTGTCGAATTGCTAACAAGGACTAAGAATTTAAGAGTCAAGACGTATATACATATACAGTATATAATAGGCCCTGGGACTTGGTAAAAGGGAAGAATAAGAAATCATCAAGCTAATCTACTTAATTTTCTTCCATAACCCCTAACTTTAAACATGTTAATTGAGTTCCTAATCAACACAATAAAAAAAAAACCTTCATTGTAGTCAATTAAGAACTAGTCTCAATTCGGGATTGGAAGCAAAATTTGACACATTTCACTAACAAAGCAGTCGAAATTTCCTCAGAGAACCAAGTTTCTATGAGCACGAAAATCTTTTTCTTTTCTTCTAGTTAACGTTGTTGTGGTTCGCCGTCTAAACTGTTCCGCTTGACAACGACGACAACAACAACAAAGTCATTTGTTAAAATGCTCCACGTGCTTAATATCTTGATCTTTGGCGATGATAATCATGTCATAATGCAGTCAAACGCAGGCCAATTAGATCAACTAATACGTATCTACACTTATAAAAAGTGCAAACTGATGCATATCTACTGTGTTAAATGAAACATGTTATATATATATATATATATATATATATATATATATATATATATATATATATATATATATATATATATCTTATACAAAACACAAAGGTTTTTGAATCCTAGGACTGACTGTACCAAGATAAAGAGTGGTTGGGATTTAATCTTGGTGAATCAACGGTTGTGAGGTTTTATGGGGAAGAGCATTATTGGGGGATTTAATATTTTGATGGTTGGGATTTAATATTTTGATGGGGACCTCATAATGGTTGTAGATGAGCATTATTGAGAGTGGGGTTTTATGGGGAATCCAAAGAAAATTTACATCCAGCAGTGGTTGGAATTTAATATTTTGATGGGAGCCTCAAAATTATTATTGTTCGTTTAAAATTGGGGGTACAAGATTTTGAGGAGGAATACCTTAAATGAACTATGCCCTATGGGCACGGGTTATGACTATATATATATATATATATATATATATATATATATATATATATATATATAAAGAGAGAGACAAAGAGAGAAAGAATAAGGGAGGTGAGGTACCACCTCACACCCTTTCTATACTATTATCATGCACTTGCACACTTTTTGGTGCATGATGATATCATGAGAGGGGGACGGGGACACATAGCCACCACCCATAGGTGGCACCTCACCTTCCTTATTCTATATATATATATTTTTTTATTTTTATTTTTTTCCTTATTCTATATATATATATATATATATATATATATATATATATATATATATATATATATATATATATATATATAAAGAGAGAGACAGAGACAGAGAGAGAGAATAAGGGAGGTGAGGTACTACCTCACACCCTTTCCATGCTATCATCATGCACTTGCACATTTTTTGGTGCATGATGATAGCATGAGAAGGAGGGGACACATAGCCACCACCCATAGGGTGGCACCTCACCTTCCTTATTCTATATATGTGTGTGTGTGCGTGCACGTGCGCGCGTGCAATTACAAAACCATACAATATAGTCCAAGTGACAGATGTCCTCCATCTGCTCGTGTGTGTATATATTTGAAAATGGTAATTGTATCAAACGCTCCAAAGCGGGCCGCATGGGGCTTGCGTGTGCGTCCGCTTAATCTAACGGTCAAGTGGGACGGGGCTCCAGCGAAGCTTCGGGAGCGGGACTCTGGAACCGCTCATATATATATATATATATATATATATATATATATATATATATATGAATTATTCACGGTATAGAAATCCAAACATAATTCAAATCCCAACAATTTTCTTTCTTTTTTTTCCTTCTTATTTTGTTTCAAATGTCTTATTACATAATAATTGGTACAAGAATCCTGTAATCAAATAAAATAGAAAAATAAAAAGTATACAACATTTTTAATTGAATATTTTCATGAACACACTATTGATAGGGCCTGCTTGCTACTGGTTCTCCTCTCCTCGAATTATAACCGAGTGAATCAAATGATCCTAGCTAATCATATATATATATATATACACACACTCACACAAAGCAATTATGCATCAAGTAGTGGCAATTAATTAATTAAATAAGGGTCAGCTGCAGCCTTCCATGTCCCTCCAGTTTAGGTAGACCAGCCCGGCCAGGTAGTGCGTATAGGCCCCCGCGATGACCAGCACATGCCACAGCTGGTGGCTGTGGCCGGCCAGGTCGAACCTCCCCGGCATCCACCGCTCCGGCACCCTCAGCGCGTACACGAGCACCCCCGCCCCGTAGAACGCCAGCATCGTCACCTCGTACCCCGTCGTGGCCACCGCCTCCGCCCTGTCCCCGTACACCGCCATCTTGTGCACTATGGGCACCACCCCGGACAGCCCCATGCACGCGAACAGCCCCGCCCTGGCGGACCGGTACCGCGGGGACTCGAACACGGGGGCCAGCGAGACGGCGACGGCGGCAGCGCCGAAGGCGGTGATGAGGCCCATGTAGAGGCTGCGGAGGAAGGGGTCGCAGGCGAAGGTGTAGTAGACGAGCGGGTAGAAGGAGGTGACGATGAGGGTGGATATGCCGCCGTAGTCGAGGCGGAGCATGAGGTAGCAGGTGTGCTCGGAGTGGCACGAGAGGAGGTGGCACGCGCTGCTCGACAGGAGGCAGAACATCGCCCCGCCGAGGTAGGCGTAGAAGGGCCAACGGGCTATCGGCTGCACCGCCACCTCAGGATGATCATCAATCCCAGTCTGGTTAATATTGCTTCCTACGGAATGCAACATAACTAATGGTTGCAATGGATCATGCATGGACACGGACACGGACATGGACATGGCATTAGAAATGTTGGTGTCTAACGCGAAGATGGTCGTCGTGGCGAGTGCGAAGAAGATGAAGAATCCAATCAAGTGTCTGAACAAATTTGTTAACAAGAAAGAGTCAGACATACACGTGTGCATAAATATATGAAAAAATTATACTTTTTGTCACTAAATATTTGCAAAACTTTAAGTTTTAGTCACTCCCTACATATATTTTATATCGCTGAACAACTAAAATTTAAATTTTGCAAACATTCAGTGACCAAAAATAAAATAAAAATTCATAAATATATACTAATGAGTTTGTTATACATACGTCCAGATGTTGAGCGTCTCGTTATGAATCGCGAAGATGCTGAGGATGGTCTGTTTGAGAGGCCACTCGGAGCGGTAGTAGCCGCGGACGAACTCGTTGTGTTTCAGGAAATCAGGAAGGGATTGGTAGTCGACCAGCTCGCACCTGCACTTCGAATTCTTCTTCGAATTCTTCCTCTCTAACCCTACTGTTTCTGTTTCCTTCTTCGTGACCATGGAATTAACTAGGAACTGAGTGCTCTTCTTCTCCATTGCTAATTAATCTAGTTGATCAATCGGAATTGAGAAGAAACGAAGAAATGTGTGTTGGTGTATATATATACGACTCTGTGGAAGCGAGGGGTTCAACTAATTTATTTTTTTTGGATATGGAATTGGTCTTTGAAACGTGGTGGTCAAACGTTAATTAAAATCATTTGGGATGTGTTTGGAGTATCAAAATACTTGCTTAGGCCGGGCCGTGTTGGCAATACAGTTGGACCGAACTGACGTGAATCGGTGCAGTCAATAAGTGGTGGCGACGGGACCGACCGTATGTATATTTAATTGGGTCGGCAAGCTCTGGACTGAACCGACTATTTGGTGTATGTATAGTGCAGCAAAAATGCAAGTATTGAATTCATGTATGTAAACTCTAGTCTCTAGTATATGGACTTTTTTTGTGTGTTCATTCTTGGGTTTTCTTGAAATCACGACATATCCTCCGTTCCAAATTAAGCAACGACAAAGGAAACTGACTAGAGAGAAAGTTATTAGCAGAATTGATGTTGTTGAATACTTCTTTTTTTCATCAATTGATTCATTGTTGGCTCAAGTTGAATGGATCTATATACTATGATTGGAAGAGCTTGTAGCTAGGGGTGCGTGTGCGTTGGCACCGTCTTAATAAATGAATTTATATGAATGTCACAGTCTTTTCTATTTAAATAAATAAATAATAATTTTTTTTACGACGTATCTCATTATAATCCATCTAATATAGCATGATGATTCGACAATTGGGGAACTTGGTTGTTCACTGAACTAGTTCTTTCCCAAAGATTTGATGATGCTCTACTATTTGGTGTAGTAAACCCCAAAGTTTTCTAGTTTATGGCAGTTTCAGACAATGTTATACTGATTCATACCAGTAACTTGTGTGTTCCCTTTTCCTCTCGTATCTAAAAGATTCATGAAAATTAGACTCATCAATGCATACACAAGGAAAAGGAAAGCTCTAACCAACTGAGAATTAACTAAGCTAAAGACTGAAGTCATGTAGATTCATAGCTACTTCTCTACTATGTAGGACTTTTAATTTTGAGGGCTGAGACGAATTCTAAAAGTGGTGCCCTCAAAGCTTAATGTTCATATAATTTTTTTTTTCCATCGACGATGATACAATAGTAGTATCAACGCAAATTCAAGAAATAAAACAATAAACAAAATATAGTATACAAAATAATATATATTGAATAAAATACTAATAAAAGTCATAGTTTGCAGTATCGGCCATACCGATCCGATACAGCCGATACCGACCGATACCCGATACCGACCAATACCGACATTGGGGGTCTCTTTTTCGGTCAATTCGGCAAAAAAAATTAAACGAAAAAGACCAATCAGCAAGGGTGTAAAAGCATATAAAGGTTGTAAAAGCATATGGTGTTAGACATCAGAATGCACTAGTAGTTATATAGTGTAGATATATTCATATGGTATGGTATGGTATCGTAGAGCTTTAACAGTAGCAGTATGTTATGGTGCTTATGACGGTTGTTGCTACTCAAGTTATCATGAGATGGATAATATGCTCACTGTAATGTTGGTGTGTGGAGGATATCACTATCAGGTTAAATCCCTTGTCATGTAGGTGATACTTGGTATCTGGTGCTGGTCGTAACCGTATCCTTCGAACTAGCATAAAGAGCGACCGACACCCACAAGACCAGAAAGATATTTGGTTACTATTATCTTCTTGAGTTATCCCAATTGTTGGTTCAATTTATGCGTGGCGAAAAAGGAGCATTGGAATAGTCTTAGCTGAATACTCGGACAATACAAAAGAAAAAGAGAAAAAAAAAAAAAAGTAAAACATGACAATGAGACAGTTATTCAAACAATTACCTGTACCATTGTTTCCAATTGACTTGGACTGGAGCGACAAAAACATATGGGCTCCAGTACTTCAGCTCCCTGGCTACCAAGTGAATGATTGAAAACTTACAAAATGAGCTATTTGTTGTAACAAAAAATAATAAAAACTTACAACGTTAGTGGCCTCATAGCTGCTAGTGGCTCGACCGTACGTGGTGGTACTCTCTCACCTGGCAAACCCTCATCAGTTTAGTCCAATTGAACATGGTGATGCTCCATTTCTGACTGCAAATTAAGCAAAGTTTTTCAAGCCACGCCCACTTGAGGGTTCATTTAAGTGTTTCTAAAATTAATTGCTAGATTCTCAAATCACAGTGTTTGAGTAACTATACCTAAACTGTTGCTATATATATTGCCGAGTTAGCCTCCCTCAGCGAGTACCTATAACTATTCATTTAACATCTTCTTCTTCCTTCTTTTTGTGTGTGGTTGTTGTCGATTTACGAATTCAAGTACTTGGTTTGTCGCGTGTAAGTTAGATATATTTACAAATAAAGTGTTTTTTACAACTCTGGTTAGAATGTTTGCTTCTAGTTTTTGTTATCATAAGCACAAAATTGTTGGTTGCTTGTAATTTTTATAACATGGGGAAAAATGCAACAAACATAGCAAATTTATGATGATCTTGTGGCTGTAAGTAAGGATCTTGTAATTAGAAGGTTTGTTGTGGCAGTAAATCTAATTTAGAGTAACCCAAATCACACAACTGCATATATAAACTTGTTTTTCTTTTCTTTTCTTTTTTTTGAACAAAGCATATTCAAGAATACTCTTACTTTTAAGCCTAGGGCTTACGTACAGAACTTTATGGGTCCTAGAAATCCATTGCAAGTTAGCTCTATCTAGTATTTTAGAGTTGAGGCTTTCTAGACCAGCAGATGGGCTAGGCTGATTCAAACAAGGGCTAAGGGACTGCACAATACCAACTTTAGCTACGAAACTTCCTTCAATATTAGTGTTTTTCTTTCCTGAAATTTACTTGTTTTAGGTTTCAGCAAAATAACGAAAAAAACATATACTCTTCATAAACCGTAGGATAACTAAGCATATCTACAACATTTTTAAAACAATTTAAGTTTTTTACTTAGGATAACTAACAAATGATAACGTTTCAGTTGTTTAGTTTTTGTTTCTATAGATTGCCCTTTATAATGAAAAGCGAGGGGAGATCTTTTCTCCATCTGATTATCCCTCCTCCCTTAAATAAATAATAGCAATATAGGACATGGATTTATTCACTTTCCTACTAATAAAACACTGATAGCAACCAAACCCCACTTGGTGCTTGATTTGGGAAAAATCTAAAGTATGAAGAACATCCAAATTCTAAGTGCAATTTAAGTCTAGTATTGTATACCCGCACACATAACCAATATATTACCAACATATTCCATCTCACCGAACTCAACTGGCTCTTATGGTCAGTGAGGAGAGGTATAACCTCCTAGACTAGGCGGACGGTCTCGGGATCGAACCGCGGGGGAGGCAGGTGTGTGTGTGTGTGAGAAAATTGCGGGCAGTGGGCCCAAATGGCATGCAACGCAATGTGCACAAAGTCCCATGCTTTACGCCGGACAGCGCAAAAAAAAAACATATTCCATCTCCAGTAAAATAGTAAAATAAATAAATAAATAAGATGTATTATTCTTCTTATTGGTTCATTTAATGAGCAGATAATAGTAGAGATGTGAGGCAGCATGAGCACGAGGCTCTCTTTGTCCTCAATCACTTCACTTTCATAGGGGAGGGGGCCTCGGCTCTCCCTCAAGTTTCACTAGGGACAGGACCCCCTACCTTTATTTAACATCTTGTCTTCAAATATTGGTTGCTAACAAAGTGGAAAGAAACATAAATTCCATACGACTGGGATCAGTTTTTAAAGATTTTCATTTCACTTTTGATTTCTGAATTTGAGCCCGTTTGGTACCTTGAAAGGTTGATTACTAATGTGAAAAAATGCAATCTAACATAGAATAAGTTGCACTTTTGGTAAATTGCAAATCTAAAAAGTCCAAATCCATTTTTTTGACCTACATGTCAAAAAAATGCATCTTCTTCTACATTCACATTATTTACGAAAAGTCTAAATAAATGAGAATTATTCATGAACACAAGGCTAAACAAACAATACGTGAAATTATTTTGGATTATTCATAACATTGGTAAAATAATTGTGAGCTACTACCAATTTTATGAATCATAACTCAGATTTCTTATTGTACTTAAGTGAATAAAGAGTTTAGAAGAATCATGTAGGATGATTAATCCCTACAGTTGCCGAAGATGGTGATGGAGATAAATGGCAACGACGAAACATCGTCTTATGGGATTTGCTCAATTTCATGACCAAAATTCTTCGAATTCAAGAGGGTGTTCGAATCCACAAAAATTGGATTTCAAAGAAAGAGATTTAGATCTGAAATTTAATCAGTATAATAGAAGATGAATAACCAAATAAATTGAAAGCTTTATACAGGCTTAAAATTATTTTGAAAGCAATAAGAAAATCCTAAACCAAATCCTCACATAATTCTGGAAATGATCATGGTAGGACTAGTCAAGGATATAACCTAAACTTACTATTACTACTACAACATCAAAGCCTTTATCCCAAATTTCAGGGTCGTTTGAATATTCTTCTTCCATCCGGCTCTAGAACAACATCCATTGTAACACTAACAAAATCCACATCTTTTTTTACCAATTCAAATTGTGTTCATCTAGGCCTACATCTAGTCTTTGATGCTTCATTAACTATGATATTGTCGCTGCTTATGAGAAACCTGGGTTGCACATGAGCAAACCACATAAGTCGATTTTCTCTCATTTCTGCGTCAATTGGCGTCACCTTTAACTATCCACAAATACAATATTTTTATCATATCCTTAATGTATTACTGTTCATCCATCTTAACATTCTCATTTCGACTACACTAAGTGTCTGGACATTTTGTTTCTTAATTGTCCAACACTCGGGCGGGTCTTATACCAGTCTTATGTAATTTTTCTTTCAACTTCACGATGAATGATAGGTCCTAAATACCAAATGCTATCAACTCTTAGGTATCTCTTTTACATCTATATATCTCTTTGACTTCGGGGTGAAAATCAAATTTATTCAAATGAATCCTAGAAATTCTAATCTAAACCAGTCAAAAATAACTCATATTTTGTCTGATCCAGACCATTCGGTAGGTCATCGGGTTGGACAACCAGCCGAAAATCGACCCGTTGGCCAGACCCTAGCCCTCTTTTTTCTAACATCATTACCAGAAGATTTTATTCCATAAATCCTTCCTAACCATTGTCAAATATTTTGAATCTCTCCTAAACCCTGTAATTTGGAGCTTGTAACTCTACTGTAGGACCACTAATAAATCTAATGCAATGTAATTTGAATTTCAATTAGTCAAGTTCTCATGGGCATTATGGGAAATATAGCCTACCTATGTTTCAGATCGACACAAAAAACAAATAATATGAACAGTAGAAATTCAGAGTAGAGAATTACATGAATTTGTAGAGCTTTAAGATTATGTGGCTCCCCCCTGCCGGCAGTTTCTGTCTGGCATTTCACCACCACCTCCCCTAACCCCGGCCGCCGTACAATCCGTGTTAACCGAACAGGCTGGCGCCCGCCCGCACATGTGGGTGCAGCACGAGGTGTGTCCCAGCTGCCTGTCCTCAACCGTTGCTATCAATTCAGGCTCAGGAAGACTGTGGTGGGTGATTGAGAGCTCTATCCCTCACTGGCACTGCTTCCAGTTCCAGACAATTAAATACTGAACCTGTCTCAAGTCCTCTTGGCCTGTCATCCAAAAAAAATGTCCTCTTTAATACACTCTTTCTACTGATTTAACATTACACCAACACTCATACACCACAAAACTCTATGGAAGCATGGACGCTCCAAAAAAAAAAGTCACGTTGAACACGGCACGAATACTCCAAAATACACCAGGACATACCCAGAGTCGCACGTTGTATTCGTGTGCATATTAAATATACATGTTCACTTTACTATCATAAACTTATATTGGTTTTGCATAGCGTGCATTTTCACAATTAACTGACGCCCACCTCTGGCATGATTGATTGAAGAACTTCACTTTTGTATATATTATGAATTTCAAACAATACACAAAAGTTTCATATGCAGCAATGTAAATCCAACAGGCCACTCAGATAGAAATCTTAGCTTTCGACTATTAGAGGCTCATTTGATCATGATGAGAAAGTCGGTCTATTAAAGGACTTGGCTCATTTTTGTATGCAAATAAAACTGCTTTAGAAACTACTACTACTTTTTTCATACACTGAACAGCAGTACTTAAATGTGGAAAAACATAATATCATATGCATAGAGAACTTTTATTTGCAATGGATGGTAGACAAACAAACGCAAGTGGTGCAGGAGCTACATCAGTACATGTTATACATAAATGCATTTCGAAGCAATTGATGAGCCACATCAGCTTTTGGCACTTGCTCTGGACCTCACATAATTAGAGTCCTCATTGTTGATTGTAAATACTGATTCCGAGCTAATCTATTCTTGATTTGTAACAACAGCAAGGCCACTATCAAAAATTTCGGGTTGGCTACTTGAGTCCTTATTTTCTTCCACTTAGTTCTGTTAATAACCATTTACTCTATAATGTTAACAAAAAAAAACATATCCTTCTTTACAGTCTCAATCCAAACTCGTTTAGGGCTACCCCTAATTCTAGCAGCTTTTTTAACTAATAACTTAGGTCCATGTTAACAAACCTTCATAGACGAATCTTTTCTCGACTTATCCTGAATCAATGCCGTGGCCAATTTCAGGCTTGGAATGATAGCTGTTCATCATTTGAGTTGGAAGATTTTTTCCTTCTGTTTTTGGTTACAACTGCGTCATCATCATCATCATCCAAGCTTTCTCCCATCAAAATAGGGTCAGCTATGGAGCAGAACAAAGCTCCATTTAAGATTTGACAAAGCTTCATTACAACTGTGCGAATGATCCAAAACAACCTCTAACATTTTTGTCCTCATAACTACAAATTAGATTCACTCATGAGCTATTTAGGACTCAAATGATCCAAGATGTTTCTCTTTTTTTAAAATTAATTTCCTGAGTATGTCGTCATTAACTAATAATACTGGCTGAAATGGCTTCAACTGCTCCACTATTTGCTGATTTTCCCTTCTTTCCGGAGAGAAGCAAGTTAACCCAGCACGCACTATAAATGAAAGAAACGATCAATTTAAACTTTCTTCTTGAATCTTTAAACAGGGGATAACATGCTCAAGGAGATCTTAAGACACGAAAAGTACGCAGAAAAAAACAAACTACATCATATATTAATTTGCACTCAAATATCAAGCTTTTGCCCTCTCTCTCTCTCTCTCTCTCTCTCTCCCTCCCTCCAAATAAGCATTTTCAAAGTAATTTCCAGTTTTAGTACCAGGAACATAATTTTATTAAAAAAATCATTCTCAATAAGATAGAATTATCTTAAGTTCTTCTCCCAGAATCATGATCTACAAATGTTACGTTTTGGACTTTAGCCTATTTTCTCAACCATCTCGGCTTCTGTACATGTATTCAATGACATTTAGACAAATGGGTCTTATATGAATTGTATGATGGAATATCACGAGTGGATATATAAGAATCAATATATGCTAAACTGCAGTAGGAATCCAAATATGCGGAACAATCACTTAAACAATACAATTTGGAATGACAGTAAGGAGACATAAATATTTAGTTTCAGATACATAAGAAGATTCATATTGGTTCATACAAGACCATCAGTGTAATGAGTTGTGTGTGTGTGTGTGTTTCATTCAGAGAGGGGTTCAGAAATGCCATGCATCAAAAGGAAGACACCACAGCATGCAGGGTTGTGCTTTCAGTAGACTCACAAGGAATGTTGTTTGTGGTGAGTAATGAGAATTTTTCTTTTTCTCTTGGTGAGGGTGGGACACCCAAAAAGTCCCTCATGCATGTGGGGAGTGTGTGTTCAGAGATGGGAAAGAAAAACCAAGTAATGGGCCTGCCCTTGGCCTCATGATATGTTCAGGAAAAATCCTTTCGATCATGGCTGCACATGGGCTGGAGCTGCCTTCACCCCCATGATACAATTGGCAAAAGATGTTCAACTGCCCCCCTTAAAAGAGACTTGGAAAAAGTCTCCCCACCATTCTCAAAACTAGGTACCAACTTGAATGGATTCAAGAAGCCTATGATCACCTGGCTCCTCTGTGTACTGTCTCTAATCTCCCTCTTCTATCAATCTTCAACCTTGACATGGCTGATATCATTCCACATTGCTCACTCCTATCACGCCGTATAGACTACTACGCAAGCTAAGCGCAAAATGGGCGTGCATACCGCTTCCAAACGCGTATAAAAGGATTGATTAGGAGGTAAAGTGGTCCCCAAATCGCAGATCTTTCTTGCGGGGGCGATAAAGCCTTCCGCAAATATTGGATGGTGGATAGTCATCCAAGTTCCTGCTTATGATAATTAAGAGAAGGAAATATTGTTGCTACAAATGGTAGTAGTTACTTGGCCATTCTCTGTTCTTATAAAAACAGAGATCCAACAAGTCTGTGGTTGCTTAAATATACATGTCATAGCCGTAGCTGGATCGGCATGTGCCTGGGCACATGTTCACAGCTGAGGCGTTAACTATGTGGGTGCCAATTGTGTGGTCATATCTCGATATTGAGCAAAGCTAGTTTAGGTAGAAACAGCATAGGAAGAAGAGGAAGCAATACACCTTCTCTTTCTTTTTTTCCCTAGATAATAGGCCCTCGCTTTAGGAGGAGAAACTCTTAGACGGAGGTGGTAGCATGTGATGACATTAATTTCCTAGCCGAATCTCTCTAATATGCGCGTTGCATGTGGAGCGTGCGAAAGGAACGAGATATGAACCACCAACCTGGGCAAACCTAGATCGACAGCAGCGTTCTGAACATGTCTATAGTGTACTGTCTCAGTATAGTTATGTAATGTAAGATTGATTGTGTAAATGTTGTAAAAGACTTGGCCATGTTGAATGGCAATCAATGACCATGCTTCTCTCCATGAAACAATTGCTCTGGATGTGTCCCTGATAGACATGTGAGGACTCTCTGGGAGATCAACCAGGGACCTTTTCCCTATGGACTGATCGATTCACTGTGAACTTTTCAAGTATTCCTTCGCATGTGCCGACTGAGCCCAAAACATCGAGGGGTACCCTAACAAGACTAAATCATTCAAAACCTATCCCGTGCATCACACCAACAATGATCAATCCATTCATCCGTTAGCTCCAGCTCCCTCTCCTCTGGATCCAGTGGCATTGCTATGTGATCCGACACGAATGACCCTCTTTCAATGCTTTCAATGTCGATAAGTTGGATAAGACGACATTCTGTGGATGCATACCTACCACCCCCATGTTTGTCACCAGATCTACGTTCGTCACCTCCCCCTCGACCCGTGCTGGGAGGGAAGAGTGAACAGTAATTCCCGTCATTTCGTACAACGTAACACGTACACCTACCACCATCTTGTTCTAATAACTGTAATCTTAGTATTCTTTCTTCCTACATGTTCTCAAGACAAACCTCCACAATAACAACTCCTATGCCACTGATGCCGCTGGGCTCACCCCCACCTCACTTCGCTCGCCTTCGCTTCTGTTGTGTCTCAATGTACTCTTTGCTAGGATGATATTAGAAGGCATTTATTACTTTATGTAAACATGTAACCAATGATCACTAGCAACAGTAAATGACAGACAATTTGTAGCATAAACATCACAAGATAGTGCACAAGGTTGTGCATGCTTGTAACAAGGATGTAACAGTATGCAGTACGGATCATTTGCCAGATGACCAGATGACGTGGCGCGGTCGACATGTGACCAGATGCATGAGAGAAAGAGCATACAATAAATGAATACATACATACATACATTATGATACAAACAACAATCTCCCTCCCTCTCTCTCAATGAATCTATCTCCCATTTCAATCTGTTCACGGGATTTGATAGAAAAATAATGAACGTATGAAGAGTACACAGTGTCTTGCTGTAATGCATGTGAAGCTGTTGTGGCTCTCTCTTCTTCTCATATATGCACGCAACACACAATGTGAGAGGAGCTCTTTTGTGTGTGTTCACGAACAAGTGAGCAAAAGAGCCCAATGCCCAACTGGCATTTTTTTTTTTCAAAAATTCATCTGCACCGAGGAAAACAAGGAGGTGTGTAAAGGCTAGCATGGCTAAAAGACAAAACCAAGACTGGGATTTGGGAGGGATTCTATTCGTTTTTTTCTGCCACCCCTCCCCCCTTCTACTTCTGTCACTCACTTCCACTGCTAGTTATTAGTCCCAGCTCCTCCTCCTCATCATCATACTAGCAGTAGAAGAAGAAGAGACTTGCATAGTTCTCATTTGAGAGAAGATGATGATGACAATGGAAGAGAGGGAGGAGGAAGAGAGGAAGACCTCTGCATGCAGCAGTGGCTGCCAATCCGGCTGGACCATGTACTTGGACCAGTCCAATGAGAAACTCAATTCTCCTCCCTTACATAAAGCAGCCATCTCCATGCAACAAGAAGAAGTCGAGTATGAAGATGAAGAAGAGGACCTCTCCATGGTCTCTGATGCTTCATCAGGCCCACCCCACCTCCATGAGGAGGATCGCGAACACTACTGCGACTGCAGCAATGGCTGCTTCTGCTCTGTCTCCTCTCTCCACCCCTTGGCTGCATTGCAACACAATGGTGGCAAGAAGAGGAGGGCTGCTGCTGCAGATTGTTCCTCTTTCCTCAACGACACCGCCAGCTCTAATGCCACCAACACCACCACTATCAACAACAACAACCACCTAACTAAAGAGGAGCTATCCTTTGGCTTCTCTGCAACTCATCTCAAGGTACATTTCAAGCTTTACTCCTACTTCGCTTCTCGCCTCTTTCACTCTCTCCCGACCGTTTACTAGACATCTAGATTAATTCTGCAGGGAAAGCCAGCCTTGGGCGGGCATTTAGGTTATTTGCAATCATCTGACCCTGTGAAACCACACTCAGTAAGTATACCTAGGCCTCGTTTGGTACACTGTAATGTAATCGTAATCACAATGTAATCAAATGAAAAAAAAAATCATTTGATTACATTGCGATTACGATTACGACCAAACGAGTCCCTAGTTTTTTTTTGGATTGTGTTTGCTGGTGATTCTTGATATATCACTGTGTTTATATTTGGTTTTACTTTGCCAATAGGTGCGCAGGGGAGAAGGTGAAAAGAAACCAAGGTGACAGGTTACAGTCCCCCCCCCCCCCCCCCTGTTATGAAAGAAACAAATGGAACTTCTTGTATGGATGGATATATCCCTAAGAGATCTATGGGTGGCTTTGTGTCTTCTTTCTTTGACTGTCAAGAAGTAGAGGGGAAATAAACTGTCTTTGTTTTCTTTATTTCCTATTCCATTCTTTTCTTTTTCCTTTTGTCATGAAAGGAGGTAACAAAGTGAGTATTTGGGGTTCTATTCAGTTTTCTGTCCATATTCATTCCTGAACTTGGAAGTTGCCATATTGCTCAAGTTCAAGTTCTCTCCATTCCCCCCACCAACCCACATTACATAGTTATAAAAACAAGTATATTTTTCCAATTTGTTACACTAGAAAAAAGTCCAAGTAAATAAGAGAGAGCAAAACTCCCCTGCAGAGAAAACTAGCATTGATGTGGCTGGGATACCCATTAATGGATCCTCAGCAACCCACTACTTCATGTCAATCAGATTCTCATAAAAGCATACATCTGAACATGCCCCATGTTTCAGAGCAGTAGTCTAAGTAATAGCCATTGAATGGCTTTTAAGGAAGAACATGCAAAATGGTTTATGAACTAACAAATATTACCTAATGGATTCAAATCTTTGTGGTCACTTTCAATACCAGGTTGTCCTGTAACACTCAAAAAGATCTCCACCAGCAGTGCAGAAGATCGCGACAGGTCTTGGTGGTTATTTCCGACTATGGGTTAGGCCTGTTTGGATAGCAAGAAGTGCACTTCGTAAATTTGCCCCAGTCAGTCACGAGGCTCCCGCTTATGTAGAGTCTAGGGAGGGTCAAGATATATGCATTCTTACCCCGTATATATTTATGGAGAGGTTGGACTCAAATCTGTATCCTCCACGATGCAAGCAACAAGCCTTACCGTCACGCCTAACATTAAGATCAAGAGAGGGTAACTAACAATTAAGAGAAAAACTTCTCGCTCGTTTACTCGAGAAATTAGGATGTAGATTTCTTGCATTTTGGAGGTACAATGCCACTGAAGTGGCTCTGGAAAGGTTATGATGGGTGCTTTCTTACTATAGGGGGTATTGCCAGAAGGACTGGATCCAACATGGACATATGTGGCCATTTCAGCCAGCATGCACATGCTACAACTGCTAAGGACTAACTAATTGAGGGAGTCCTCCTAGTGATGAACAGCTCTGTGTTCCTCCCCTCCACAATTCATTATTAGAAAACAGAGGAGGAGAAAAGCAGGCCTTTCTCTTTCCCTTTGAATTCAATTTGAAAGAGGTAAAGGACACTCTGGTATCCATAAAGAAACTTTGTGAGTTAGAGGACAAAATGTCTAAGGTCCTACACTTTCATCTATCTGAGCTGGCTTTATGAAAAGGCAAGAAGACAAGATCCTCAGGTGTGAGTCAGATCAAAATTCCCAAAAAGATAAATACATAGTAAATGTGGGATATGTCAAGGATATAATCCTGAGATCCTGACATTAGATATCCTCCATGCCTTGAGCATGAGCCCCAATTTTTATTATAAAGATCAAGTGCTCTCACACCTCAAGAGAACCATATTTGTTTCTTCTCCACTTGTTTATCACTGTGTTAGCCCTCCAAGGCTGTCTCCTTTGAAACTGTCATTGGGTCATGTGTCTTCCAAACACTTGTTAAAACTTTCCTAGTCAATTTGTCTGCTGCATTGATCTGCCCATGAGAGAGATATATAAAAGGAACATATTATAGAAGAGAATTGAAGGGAACATATGGGAGAGCTGGGGAATGTTCACACATAACTCCCTGTTGGAAACTCTCTTGAATTATATGCCAATGCCCCAACAATATTTTCATGGACAGAATGAAGAGAAATGAGAAGAATGCAGGAAAGTAATTATATAATTCCTGCCTCACTGTAGCCCAACATGCAGGATTAGAATCTCTGTAGAGGTATGGAATCAACACCTCTATGTTCCCAATCACCCCAACCCAAATTAAATTCCTTACATGAGGATAAAGATGGGTCTCACTCCAGGAAGCATTCCCTCTGACCCTGGTTCTCTTATTTCCTAAGCAAATGAAAGCATCTCTTCTTCCATGTGTCCTTAACTTGGTTTCCTCCCACTCTCTGGCACTAGTCTCCCTAGTAGTATCTAGAGATGGGCCTTACCTGTCCCTCCCTCTCACTCCATCCTATCCATCCCTCTTGTTTTTACTGGGATCCATGCATGTTTTGGGACCTGTTACTTGCATGTGCAACCCAACAAGCGCACAAGCACATGGCACACACGTGCGCACCGGCACACATGCTTATGCTGTTGAGGCTTCCAAGGTTAGCAGAGTAGCTGTTAGAGATAATGCAGCTGTTGAATTATTAACTAATCCACACACAACTAAGACAATTCAAAGACCACAATGGCTAACATGAAACCAAAACATAACCACACA
The DNA here is from genome assembly GCA_029216955.1 of Iris pallida. Classification (NCBI taxonomy): domain Eukaryota; kingdom Viridiplantae; phylum Streptophyta; class Magnoliopsida; order Asparagales; family Iridaceae; genus Iris; species Iris pallida. The sequence continues at coordinate 6,887,718 of JANAVB010037420.1, forward strand.
ACTTGTTCCTACTTGTTTCCAGGTTTGAAGGAACTGATACTGCAGGAATTCAACCTAAGGCCCCTCCACCAATCTCATCTCTTTCTTACAACTCACAAACAGCACAATGTAACTATTCAGTGGCCTTGATCATTCCCATCACCAAAATTGGAGTCAAAACCATCCTTTCTTTCATCAAATGAGAATCTGACACATTGTTAGATATTCAGTAGAGGTGATTTGTACTCTATTCTATCATGTTTTCTGTGAAAGGTTACCTTATCACTTAAACCTTTGGTACATCTGTGAGCTCAATTGGGACACACTTGCATCTGATAAAAAGGGAATCAATTTTCCACTATATGCTTCAAGAGTAATCAAAACCTGGATGCTTAAACTCAATACAAATGTTTCTTGGAAATAATGCAAATGTGATGTGCAGTCTGAAGCCATCATATCAAAGTTCCTCCAAGAAGTTTCTCTGACCACTAAAACCTAGCTTCTCTCTGTCTCACTCAAATAACATTAAACATGCACCAACAATGCACTGCATTGTCACATAATAATATAATATAACTAACAAACCTAAGTTTATGCTCAATCATATGAAAGAACTACTTATATGACTAAACTATTTAAACAGCAGCTGACAAATTCATTCTGAAACAACCACTTGAAGATATATACACACAAGAAAACAGTCTACAGTTATCTGGGACACATTTCATAAGTCATAATACTAGTCGTAGAAGTCTTTTCTTATTACCTAACACTGCAATCCAAAATCCAAACAAAATCTCAATAAGGACATTTTATCGGCCAGTATGCATTCATGGGTAGAAGATAGGGCTCAAATTTGTGAGAGTAACCATCGCAAATTTTTCTAACTTAAGGAAAAAAAAAAAAAGGAAATCCCCCACCCCCCAACACAAATTCTGAGGGCTAGTTTTTCCTCCCATACATTTATAATGCACGAGCGCATTTTTTTATAGTCAAGCTGCATTGCACTTCATCCAACATTGATGAGCCAGACAGTTAATGCAACCAACAAGAAGTTGTTGCATCTGGTCTTTCCTATCCGTATTAAGGTTAGTTTCTTGTAGGCAGAAACTTATTGATGTAACATCTACAACATTCACCATGCAGATAGCAGACCATCTTCCCGTGACCTTATTAGAGTAGGAAATAACTAGCTGTTCACTTGCATAATTAGGACAGATGAGGGAGACTACTGAGAAATAGAAATTGACCATCCCTTTATCAAGTAGAACATTGTTGCCTTTATTTCTGATGTGGAAATTCCCGCGGAACTAGCAGTTCTGCAGCAGAATGCTAAGGAAAACTTAATTTCCGCAGAATCCTTGAATCCGTACTGCCGTGGAATCAAAAGTGAACTTCCGCCGCAGAACTGTTTGAGGAATTCCGCAGAGTCATTAAGAAGTCTTTGCAGGCTGAAACCAGATAAGTGGAGATAAAACCAAGTGAACCTTGCTAAAAACCACATAAGTGGTGATGGCAGTAAAACCGCAACAAACCAAGCAGTCAAGGTGCTGAATGAAAGCAACTGAGTTGCTGGAGATAGAGCCGAAAGTAACTGCCTGCTAGAGTGGTGAGAACCACCGTTGCTCAAAGCAAGATTGGACCGCTTTCGTCGATCCTCTCCCAGAAACCATTAAGTTCAATGGAACTTCTAGGCCGCTTTGAGTCACTTCCTTTTGTGGACTTACACGGGAGTGTTGTTGGACTCACTGACAAGCGCCTAGCGTTGATGCAAGGAGCTTCGGCTTCTAGAGATGATTTATCTTCTTCTTCTTTTCTTTTGTGGATTCTCTTAGAGTTCTAAGTTAGACCACTGTTCCAAGGTACTGCTGGATACTGTTTCGCGGAACTGCAACTCCCTGTTCTACGGAACTGCTGCATCTTGTTCCGCAGAAGTGTTGCTTCCTTCGAGTCCGAGTCCAACCTTGAGCTAGAGAATCTAGCTTCAAACGAATCAGTTTATGAAACCAAGTGACATAACTCAAGATTATTATGGGATATGAATCTTGCTCACCAGAAAAAACCCAAATCACACTAACCACTTGAACATACGCACCTTATGTGTGTAAGACAAATATGTGATTGCTCAAATATTGAGATACATACACTTGGGATTTCACCCAACATGGAGTGATTGAACTAGGTCACTAGTGATCAAATTCAATACACTCCAACAACTTCTTCGTGTCCTTGGATGTCTTAACTTCCTGCTTTCCAAAAGGTTGGTTATGTTTGGCTCTTTATGATCGTCCTTTTTGACTTGGTACACTTGGCAATGTGACGAGAGCAATTTTGAGAGAAGGGAATTAAATTTCTTATAATCTAATACCATTATTTACATTATATTGCTTTCGTCATATATACAAACTTGTTTATTTAAATTGTAGTGTCCTAAGTCCCATCTGGCAATGGATATTGTTGGAGAGAGTATATTTGAATTTGGTCATTAATAGAAAAGCTACATCTTAAGTGATAGTTTCCAGTATTTTGGATCAGGATCGAGATTGAGAAAACTAAAACGTAATGATTGAAATAGAGTGCTCCTGAAGTGCTTTGTCATTACAGTTGAAAGAAAAATCCTGTTAACGAGCTATAAGACAACTTGTGCTTGGATCACACATGGGCAATTAAGAAAACTGATATAAAATCAGCCAGTGAGAATGCTTAAATGGATGAGTGACAATATGTTGAAAGATTGGAAAAGAAATGAGTCTTTCTTGGAAAGTTGGAGGTGGCACCAATTGTAGATACGAAAAGAAAAAATCATGTGGATACGTTTAGAGTTTGGAAACGTGCAACATAGACCAATAATTGTACCGTTTACGAGGAGAGAGAAGATATTAGTTAAAGAAGAGGCTAGAACTAGGGGTAGGCCTAGGCTAATTTAGATTGAGGATTCGAATAAGGATCTGGTTTTTGTTAAGCTTAAATAAGACATGTCTCTTAATTGAGCTGAAGCGGGGGAAAGGGTTCAAATAACCAACCCTGAAAGTTTGGGATAAGGCTTTGTTGTTGCTCAGTAAATAGGTTATGACTTTCTTACAACAAGAATGGGGTTATCTTATGCATTTTTCCGAAGAAACCTTATGGACTATTATACCCTATAAGTCGAGACACATCCTTAGAATTAGTCACTCACTTATATGTATTATTTCTGCGAGTTTAATCTCTTTTCATCTATTTCATTCCAGGCTTTGCTTTGATCACCCTCAATTAGGCTCCCTTGTGTCTCTTAATCTCACCACAGCTCCTGGCTTAAACTTTAATTCTTGGTTCTTTCGAAATATATCAAAATTACAAATATTATATTAATTGAGAATACGTAAATAATTTACTATATTTCAAAAAAAGTAATTGGAGGTGTAGGGAAATAAATATATATATATATAGGTATATATATATATATATATATATATATATATATATATATATATATATATATACTACAGATATATACTAAATAAATTTAGGTATATTTAAGTACTATATATATTAACAAAAATGTGCAAATAAACCAAAAAATGAATAAACCGAATAAACCGAAAATCGAACCGATTTAATTCGGTTCGGTTTGATTCGGTTATGGGCAAATTATGTTCGGTTTCAGTTTTGCTTATTCGATTTTTGGTTCAATTAGGTGTTCGGTTCGATTTGAACCGAATTAACCGAATGCTCACCCCTAGCTCGACCCGCCCCCTCCTCCCTCCGCTGGCCGGCCACCCTCCTCACTCCTCTGGTCGGCCCCACTTGACAAGTCCCCACCACCGGAGAGAGAGGGGGGAGGGGTAAAATCTTATTTTTGGACGTATTTTAACGGCTTTTAACGGCAGGGGTGCAAACTGAACAAAAATTAAAATGTGAATTTTTTTTAAACAAAAGGTCTTCAAATGCAAAAACAAAAATCTAAAGTGGGTTTGTTTACACTTTACCATAGGATTTGGAGGGGGGGGGGGGGGGGGGGGGGGGGGGGGGGGGGGGGGGGGGGGTTACACTAATTAAAATAAAATTGGGGGGGAATTAGAGTTATTAAACACCCCCCCCCCCCCCCCCCCCCCCCCACTTAACTCTCCCTCCAATCCAAACAATGTTCTATGTATTGACTCTACTCCCCCTCGCTTAACTTCCCCTCATTTAATCCCACTTAACTCTGCTTTTTTTTTTTTATCCCCTCAATCCAACCAGACCCTCAAAGTAGGCATCACTTTAATCAAGTAGGGCTGTCTTTCAGGCTCATATCCGACTCTCGGATATATCCAAGGCAGTCCATTGGCTCAACTTTGGACAAGAGGTCCGCTATCAAAAGTAGACTCGTCTTGAAGTGGGTAGGATATGGGCCCACGTAAATCTACCAACTTGGACCCAAGCCAAAGATTAGATGGAAAATATTAGAAAAATAATATATGAACAATATGATTTTAGTTTTTTCTTTTCCCTACTCTCTCTCTATATATATATAGAGAAACCCTAATTTTTGCGCTGATTTCCATCAAACCCTTTGGATACTCTCCTCTAAGGCCTCATCTATGACGTTATTTGGGCAGAATCACGATCTTGGAAGGAAAATAAAAAAGTCGTATTATTTTTTTGTGTTTGGATGCCAAAGAAATTTGGCCTACGAGTTTGAGGAGAAGGGTCTACAACAATCTCGACAGTTTTGACACTGATGATGGCATTTGAGATTTTTGTGATGCTTGTATTCACCACCATATCACATTATTTTCCTTAATGTTCATAGTAGACAAGTCACCACAAAAACATACGGATGCTGGGAAAGGAGAACAAGCAACGGCTGTAGGATTCAGATCTTCCTCCCTTGAAGATATTTCTCATATATATTTTTCAATTTAAAGTGGATCAAATACGGCTATTAATCCGCCTTTTTCGAAAATTTTGGGTTAATGCTGTAACATTAAGCCAAAGACAATTTTCAGCGGCACGACATCCATCAGAAATCAGAATGCTCTTACAAAGAAATCTCAGAAAAAATAAATAGTAGGCGAATTCTCGTTTCCAAGCACACGATAAAGCCTCAGGTATCTACAAGCCATGAACATAAATTTACAAAGGTTAAATGCGAGTATGGCGTACCATCCAGACCTTGGTTGAGAGAGAGATTTAAGGCTTGAGAGCGAAGACTGAGACTTGAGTTGAGAAGATAATTCAACCCTCATGGGTCAATTTAAACAGTATGTATCTACATTACAGGACCATTACAGCTACATTTAGCCAAACCAAAACCCACCACCCAGTCACCCATGAAGTTCCAACACCCATATTCTCAGGATACATATGTTACATAATATATATATATATAACTAACTACAGGAAGTGAAGTGAAAAGGCCTTCCCCTACTATCTCTCTGTTGGAACAAAAGCAGGCAGGCGTATTTCTCCATCTCGTACGATATCTCAATTGCAGACAGTCTTGAGCCTCTTCGCAGCCTGCACAAATCCGGCAATAACCTGTAGCTCATCCAATTGCTTTTTTGGAAGAGCAGGATTCAGTCAAAACTTGCAAATTTCCGCTGAGACATAAACACACTTGATTTTAAAGCAATTGATAGATTTATTTGCTTTGATACCTGTGACATGAAATGCCTCTGAACCGCATCAATTAGCTGCTCCTTCGAGGGGTTAGGACTGGAATCCACCTATTATACGAAAAGTAAGCAAATTCATCTATTTAATTATAATACAGTGTATTACTAGGACCAAGAACGTACAAGATTGAAGTGGCGCCAATATCTCCACAATGCAGTTGTTTCTAGCTTGCTTAGGTCAACACGCTGCACCAACCACTCAAATTAGTTCACCGTGAAGAAAGATGCAAACAAGTACTGCAAGAAACAACTCTAGAAACAATCGTTGCAGATTACAGTTAAAAGGAATAAAGTGTCAAGTGGTCCATAGAATGGATTCCAACATAAATAGACTAGGGCCACTACATAATGCAACCTCTTCCAACATCTCGCACATCACTCCGGCCTCAGCTGGACAAAACACCACCCCTGTGATGTGTCAGGTGCGTGGGAGACGTTGTAGGTTGGTCGTGGAATAGTATTTTCACATGGAAAAAGACTAGCAAAAAGGTCATACCGTAGTTCCATGGGAAGATGAAATGGAACCTTTAGACTGTGAGTCACAAGAATGAGACCGACTCAAGGTTTTGTATCCAGAGAGTCTGTGGGGCCTATTTCTGGATCTGTGAGGCTTCAGCGAATGTGTGTCATCAGATGCTGCATAAACCAGTTAAAGGGAGTGTCAAAAAAGAAGATAACGAAGCTTGATCTATAAGCCTGATGCAGACAGCTAAAATATGTTTCGAATAAATGAAGGATAATTAAAGAATATACAGATACATCTTAAGCAACAAAATGCTTCGTTTTAACAGAAATCCAACTTACTGGCAAAACAGTGTTTTGCAGCACCTTCATTCCCCGTAAGGAAGAGTGTATTCTTAGACAAAAAGGACATATTTTTGCATTCGTGAAAACAACTCATTTTGACACATTAAATAATGAAGATTACAGTTAAAGAAATTTCCTGATTCCTTGTACAATCCGATATAGGCAAAGTTATAACCACCACAAAACTGATTATACCTACCAAAAATACCATATAATTTACCTTCTAAAATACCTAATAAGCATGCTTCTTTTATTATAAAGTTTACGAAGCAAATCATAATGTAAGGAGAACTTACTAGTTATATATACTTTTTTTAACACACATAAAATGTCAAAAAAAATTATTTGACAACACCAAACAGTATTATGATGTTATCATAGTGTGAATTATGAGATAATCTGGAACTCAGAAATCGCTTTGGATTGGAAACCAATTTTCACATCCTATGCACTAGCACAAGCACAATCCATCTCTATCAGCTTAATCAGAGAAGAAAACCACTAAAAGTCACGGAACTTCAAGTGGACATTTTTTTTGGCAGTTGGTTGGCTTATTTTACCCAGATACGGAAACCTTTTTTCAACCAGATAATACACAAGTAAAAAACGTAACAGAAATATAAAAGGAAATGGGCGATTCAACACATTCACAGGCTTGTATCATATTATATAATAACTGCCATGGGAAATATTCTTCCAGCTGGTTAACTCATCAGCAAACCAGACACAGATACAGATCATATTTAAACCAACCAACCAAATTCACTTAGGAAACAAATAAAAATTAGGAAGCTAGAAGCTAGAAACGAGAAACCAGAATCCATGTACCAAACAATAAATACGTGCTTGTTTTATGAGAAATACTCCACGAGAAAGATTCTATCCATTGTGGAACATTGGACGGGACACCATAAATGGGGCACTACAGACTTGCTGGGATTCCAGTAAGCAACACAGCCAGCTAAATTTCAACACTACAGTGCACTTCACAATTTATCTAAAACCAGCTAGGTTATAACTTATAAGGCAAATCACAAAACAAAAAGGATAAAAACATGGGATATGCTAAGTACTAACCCATATCAGAACCATTCCACTGCATATTTTCACAGTCAACATCATCATCCTCCTCAAGACCAGTTGGGGCTTCAATCACACTAAGAGCGTTCCTTTGCAGCTTCACCTCTATACCATTTGTTAGGACCTGAAATTCATCAGTGACCATAATCAACAACTGCTCAAATACTAATACAAAAAAAATGTGCAACTCAAGTTGATTATATTTCAGGATACAATGTCAAGAGAAGCAGAACAAGGCACCAAACTCGAAATTGAAGATATGCCCGAACTATCAACCACACAGTTCAGCAATTCTAGATGAAGTATGACGAGAAGATTGATCATTCGTTACAAAATATTTATGAGGCTGGTCTAACGTAGGGTCATGCTGACAACCGTCCAAAACTTTCACTTGCGGTAACATTGTAGCAATAGAATGGTTCTGAATCTACAGCCAAAGGGATAAATATAACAAAAGCAACATCCAAGGATGAATGTTTGAAACTGTTCCACATGCATAAAGTTTTTTCTTCAAGAAAGAAAAATGTAACAGAAGATACAATCTGGAAACTACTGGAGAAGAGATTAACATCAACAAACTTAAGGATCATAATAAGCCCCACCAGCAATTATTTGAATTTATCTAAAAAAAATATCACAGGAAAACATGAGTGTACTTCTCAAGCAAGAAATGTCATTTAGTACACGTATGGTCCAAATGAAAACGGACTAACAGTATAGCATATAAACACTTAGCATCTCCTTTTCACATTGAATCGAGGCCAGGAAAATATGTGAAAGAGTAAACAGATTCAGAATATAATCAAATGTGTTTCATGCAGATAGGTTAATGCTGACCATACAGCCGATACTCAACTAACCGAGCTGCATTAGTAATGACCCTAAACTAAAAAAAATCCAGATCGAAAATATCATTTGACCCATAAATCAGATTGCAAAGCTTAAAAAAACACTAAATCAATGTCTGGCTTTGGCATTCAACAATCATAATCCACAAAATAAGAAAGAAGAAACAAAGGAAGAAAAGGAAAAGAATAATTACTTCATCAAGAAGCCCCATAATCAACAATGTAGTTGAAAATTAAAAATAATAATGTTAATATTGTAAATTTTGGCATAATATAAGGAATAAATTAATCAAAACTAGTTTAAACGACTGAAAGCTAAACAACAAAATCAACGTTAAAACATCAATAAAACACACCAACATTCCTTATCCAAAATTTTGGAGATTAATTTGGTATATAATCTGCAAGTAACAAGGGAGAGAAAAAAATATCCGGCCAAAATAAGGTCATCCTAATAACTATCATCAATAGATATTAAATTATCAAATAAGAAGCAAACTGGAATTTGGTAAACTATTGCCAAAACCACAAAAATCAAACATGCAAGCAGGGTAGGCTCATAAATATGTAAAAACTATGCTAATTACAATATAAATAAAGCAAAGAATGTTAACCATTCACATGATTCTTACAATCGGATTCATAATTTGATATCTTTCATTAAAGTGACTGTATCGATTTTGAGAACCCATAACAACACAACATGAATAGAACAACCCCTTCCCTGACCTGGTTAAGTGGTCAGCTGAGTTAGAAAAAACCCACTGTGAATTATCTCACACTAAGCTACAACTATAATATAAAAAATATAAAGAAAAAAAAAAAATCGAAGTACAACTCTCCGGTGTTTCATATATAAAAGTACAGTCTGACCTCTCTAAACTAATATTATTTGTTGCATGGTAATTTATTAATTAGACGAGGTTATTAATTTGTAGAACATCTACTTAAAAAATTATTTCTTGTATATTTGCTAATGCCAATACATACTTCTAGGTAGTTAGAAAGTCTTCATCATGCTAATTTTAGTCTTACATATTTATTGTTTGTAAGTTACCAATGAAATTGGTATACATCTCCAATAAAAAAAAATGCAATGATGGTACCCAATTGATTGAAGAGTGTCCAAAGGAACAAGCAAAAGAACAATACCATTGCCCTCTTAGATCCAGAGGAGGAGCAACAAATTGTCCAGCAGGTAATACCGGTTGAATATCTCATAGCAATTGCATCGTCAGAACCATCATGAAGAGGAAGTCGAAGAAGATATGTATGATGACCCCCCCCCCCCCCCCCCCCCCCCCCCCCCCCCCCCCCCCCTTTGTCTAATAAAGATAAATTAGGTGCCCTTCACTCATGTATTTGTCTTCTTGATCTTTCAAATCGCACCCATGTTACTCCAAGATATACAGTTCGAGATCAGAACAAACGAGGGGAAAAAAAACTACTCTATATAGATAGTTCTCTAAATAACATGATTCTGTTAATTAATTTTTTTCTATGCTTTTTTACTTTGTATTAATTATTAGATAGCAGAAATATTAAACTTTAGAATGTGGTCAATTTCATGAAATTTCATTAAATGTCAGAGGATATTAGTTATTGGGTTATTTATTTAGAGAGGTCAGATTGTACTGAGTAGAGTAATTTTCGAGTCAAATTAATAACAGAGGTGAGACTCCTGCAACTTCCAGAAAGAATTATATTAATCTTAGATAAACTTAACAATGAGGGAGCAATACTAATCTTTAATACACTTAACCATGAGGGGATTTGAATTCATCATACACCAAATAGAAATCTCCGGAAGCATTGAAGCAATGTTAATTTGAGCGCAATTGTAAATTACAATATAAAATGGCACATAATGACAAAATATAGCAAGAACATCCAACAAAGGAAACAACATAATCTACAATAATTAGAAGGTAGGTAGATCCCTAATTAATAAAGGGATAGAAGCCCCATTTCGACTTCATTGCCTAATTAAATTCAGAACATCAAAGAAATTTAGTGATCTACTGCTACTAACATATGTGAGATGAACAAAACCCTAAAATTGCAAAATAAATTAACATTGCATTATTAAATATAGTACACACAAATAAATTAACACTGCATTGCGCAATCAAATCCAGAAAAATATAAAGAATTACAATCCAGACAATCAAATACTTGCATGCAGTTCATCTAATTTTAAATAACAAAACTAACAGACACTTGATCCTAGATTTAGCAAAAAAGAAGGCCTAATGTGTAAATTATCAGTCCAAATAGCAAATTCCAAGTATAACCAAATGCATTGTCAAAGAAAAATAAAATTAATTGATCCCAAATGGGAACCCCAAAATTCAATTACACCGAAAATTCCGCACACATTGCCATAATAACCCAGAAACAAGAAACAAAAAAAACTACAATACAGATGGTATAGAAATAAAATCCCACTTAAGAACAACAAAAATGAATTAAAATATAAATATAAACACACATAGAAATGGGGACAAACCTCAAAATTCCCAAAAGAACACACTCGTTCCCTGCAATCTCACTAATAACACCCATAAAAGTAAATAAATTACAGTAAAAGCAAGCAAACTCTCCCATGCATCAGTACTATCGACCTAATTCCAGCACATTGCCCAACAAATTTCCAGAACCAACCAACAAAACAACGAATTCACAAAACAAACCCAAAATTCTAAATATAACAAAACAGAAATACCAAAAGACGAAAAAAAATGGGGGTAAATCTCAAAAATCCCAGAATGAATAATGTATCGTAAAGAAAACCCAACATTCAATCAACAAGACCACAAAAATAAAGAAACTGCGGAAGCACCGATCGAGCAACAAAAAAAATGACAAAATTGGTAGTGATCGATCAAATTTACCAGCCAATGCCATCCGCCTAGGCCGACGGCTTTCTTGACGACCCCCTGGAGGCCGACGAGGACCGACTTGGTCCGGTTGTTCCCGGTCACGACCACCTTCGTGTGCCTCGGGAGCACCGTCAGCTCCTCCTCGCTGCTCTCTCCGCAGCTGATATCAAGCATTCTCCCAATTTTAGGATGTTTCAGGGGCCTAAATGTAAGAAAAAGCTGCAAATTTGAGGAAATTTGGGGGTGATTTTGAAGATAGAAAGTGAGAGGACTAAGAAACGAGAGTGACTGTGTTTTCTTTCTTTCTTTCTTCTCCTCCCCATCTCTTTCTGAATCCCGACGACCGGGGTGGGACCAGTGGGAGGGGGACGCGTGTCCTGTTGGTCTCGGTGCCGCTAGCGGTTACGGAAGCGAGGGGTCTTGGTCTCGAATGTCGAAATTGCCCTTGATCCTTCTTTAATTATTGTCTTTGATTAAAACTTTGATACAGGTCGAAGTTTTGATACAGCCACTATATAACAAATATTTATTTTGTAAAAAATTTCTATTTTTATAAAATTGTTGTAGGTATCTGTAACCTTTTATGTTAACTTGGATTATTTTGTATAAGAATACCAGATTTTTTGACATAATTAGACATTGGGTAATAGATTTGTCCGTTTTAGACTTTGGGTATTCGAATTTTTTTACTGACACATTTTAGTGGCACAATTGGACTTTCGGTGACAAAATGAGTATTTGATGAATGTTTGTTAATAAAATGTGTCACTAAAAAATTCAAGTACCCAAAATCTAAAACGGACAAATCTATTATCCAAAATCTAATGAGGTTCTAAAGCGAGTGCCATTATATAAAATATTCTTATAACTTCGGTAAGTTTCTAGATGGGTTAAGTCCACGTCGACGTCCCGAAATTGACATTAGATTGTTAATGGTCCAATCCGACTCGATGTAAAATATAAATTCATCCAAATTTGATTTTTTATGTCTAAATCCAATAAAATATAGTCGGTTTAGTGGGTTATACATGAGGGAAAAAAAAAATCATATTTGGTCAAAATTCATCCCAATATGATCCACAATACATTTGAATTTGAATTTTTATATTTGAATTGGAATTTTAGTTTATAATCCAAGTTAATATGCTGGTTACCATGGATGTTTCCCAATTGTATAGGTCAAAAGGTAGTGGACAACACATAATAATTATAAAAAAATTAATAGAGATATTGCAATAATTAATGTATGTATTTACAATTTTGATTGTAATAATGATTTTATTTACAATAATAAATAAATAAAATAATATAAAATCTACGACACATATTATGGTAGTTGTATTTACTTTCAATCAAACATTACTAAACAAAATACATGAGTATCTAAAATCCGTAGGTTATGGCTTAGTGGTAGCAACGAAAATTCCGACACGAAAGGTGTATATTCGAATCCCCTTCAACAATTTGCCAAGTCAAAAAAAATGACACTTCAATATATATATATATATATATATATATATATATATATATATATATATATATATATATATATATATATATATATATATATATATATATACTTTTATTGTAGTTGAAAACTCATAGGGACCTTGACAAAGTATCAAATATTTGGGTTCTCCATAACATTAAAAAAAACAAATATTAATGTTAACAAAATCTCATGATTTGTTGTAGATTGTTGTGTGGGGTCCACGTAAGAAAATAAAAGTATTTTTCCTGCGTTAAGATTTTTTTTTTTTTTTCTTGCCTATTAAATATTTCTCGTGATGGACCAGTCCTTTTCTAGTCATCTTTTTGACTTGCCAGAGAGAATAAAAGAAGAAGAAAAAGTGCATAAATAGTGTAGAGTCGAGAGGGTCTGAGAATAGAAATTGAGAATTATGCATAGAAAATAAGAAAAGTACAAGAGATTCACTCTTTTTTTTGTTATTAAATATGGAAGTTGCACTTATTATTGAATTTTTTTTTTGTAGGTGGATAAATAAGCAATTGTGATTAATTAAAAAATAATAATTGTTAGAGTAGCAATTCCCTTATTTTACTAGTGAAAAAGCTTGTTGAACATTTAAAAAAAAACTGCAAAAAAATATATTCAAAGACTATCTGTCATCTTTCAAATTATAAAAATATATATATTTGATCTATTCGTATCGAACAACTTTTACCATTACTTTGGTTCAGATTATACCGCTTTTCCAACAGTAAAGACATTTTTTTTCTACTAATATTAGTAAAGTTTATGGCTATGTACCAAATTGTTAGTAGATTACATCATGGAATCTTTATGTTTGTAGTTTTTGATGTTCTTTTGTTAACAAAGTACAAAGTTGGTAAGGACATACCCATCTTTTTCAATTTAAGAAATTTTTTTTTTGGCAATTTTCATAAATGGGCAATATAGAGAAAGTAGTAAACAAGAAACGTAACGGAGAGAGGGGGAGAGAAATGGGACCCACCAATTTTGGCATTTTCCATCCCATACGTCACGGTCTTATCCGACAAAAAGAAAATCGCAATCTGAATAAAATTTCTTTTTTTTTTAATTTTTTCCACCAAATCCACAAATAAAATAATCTGTGGACGACTTTCCCACCACGGTTTTCCGCCACCGGGAACAAATATGGGCCGTCGATGGCTGTATTGGACGATCACTGGCGGTCGGATGAGGTGGGAAAGACTCGAGGAGGAGGTGGGATGTGGGAGTGGGAAAGGGACCGGTACTTTTAGATGCTTTAGAAATGTCACGCATTTTTAGAGATCAATTTTTTCAATTTATTATTAGTGCAAATTGAGAACTTAATGACAGAAAGAGAGCGACTGTTATTGCTAACGAGTTACGGGTGAGTAGTCTCGCATGAGTCAAAATTGAATAAATCAAGTTCTAAATATTCAAAGTCAAAATTGAACAAAAATTAGTCAAATCGAAATCAGACCGAACCGAATAAATATTTAACTTAATTCGGTTTATTCGATTGAGCTATTTATCCAAAGTTAGAATTATAATTAAATTATATTAAAAATTGTAATCTTGATAAACAAATTTGTTGTGTTTTAAATTGAGTCCAAAATTGGACTAGTTGTTAAATTATCAAAGTTGGACTTCAAAACACACACATATAAAATTGTTGTTTTCAAAGTATACATATTTTTAATCACAAAATATGTATAGAATAGAGGGTATTTACGTAATTTTAAAAGTGTTATTTGGTTTTTGATTTTGGACCGAATAATTTTTTTTTGTATTTTTAAAACCAAAATTGAATCGAATTTTTTTAAACCGAACCAAATCTCTTATTCGATTAGGTTCGATTCAATTTTTGGTCAAAAATTGAATAATGCTCACCCATATTAGTTCGACTTCATGAACACAAATAATAACTCAAAATAAGACCGTACAATATTGATATGTGATATGTAAATTTTATTAACATTGAAAGTGTATTTATTTTATGAACATTGAAAGTGTATTTATTTTAGTCCTTAAAAAAATTTAAAAATAAGATGCATGTAATACAACAGCTCTTCATGACCCAATTTTAAAATTAGGAACTCATGAGTTCCTTAGGTAATTGGAGGACCTCTGCTTAAAATCAGCAATAATATCAACATTTTAACTTGTCATGATACAAATGTTAAAGTACAGTCTGACTATAACAGAACTCTTTCAAGTTTTTGTTGATGGTGCTAAGTTTGTGTTAGTGGTGCTTACTTTGTGTTTTGGCTAATCATAACTCTCATTTTCTTTTTACAATATTCGTGATCGTGTCCATAGTCAACGTTACACAACTTAAATAATTAACGTGTTAATATATTTGGTCACTTAGTCAAAGTATTAGCCAATATGTACATTGGTCAAGTAATGAGTACTCGTTCTTTACATAATCAACTGACAATCCGTCTGAATAAACTCAAATAGCAACTTACAATATAGTTACGGCATATGATATATTTTTATATTTAGGTAATTGATATCTGTTTAGGTTCTTAAAAAGCTAAGAGATTAAATGCATGTAATCCAATAGCTATTACTGATTGAATCTTTAAAATTAGGGACTCATGAGTTCCTAAGCAAAAAAAGTCAATAACTTAAATACAAAAATAATACTACATGTTGTGACCATATTGCAAGTTGTTATTTGAGTTCCTGTTTGAGTGTCTGTGGTCGCGGTGATAAACTAAAGGCTGGGTTTGGAAATGCTAACACACAAACAAAACTAATTAAAAAAAAATTAAATCTAGTTCATTTTTTACTATAACTTTAAGAATAAATGGAAGCCAATTTCAAAAATTGTTGTCATTGTTTTTTTTAAACAACAATCATCTTAAGAGTAATATATGACTACAATCAGGATTACAATCCTTTTATAACTTGCTGTCACGTGGCCGGCCTCCATTGGAGGGAAGAGGTCACTACCAAAATATGTGGCTTTAGCGACGGCCAGATCCGTCGTCCATCCGTCGCTAATCCGTATTAGCGACGGATCACTGACGGATATTGGTCAAAAAAATTCGTCGGCAATCAGCTCGTCGCTAATACAGATCCGTCGCTAAGTAGTCGTCAAGCGACGGAATAACAACGGCTTTCGGTCGTCACTATTCGTTGCTTTAGCGACGACTTGCCGACGGTCTATCGTCGAATTCAAGTATTAAGTATTAAATTGTATAGACGCTTAGCGACGGATGGTCCGTCGGTAAACCGTCGTAACAGTGTATCAGAGGGTATCATTCCGTCACTAATCCGTCGAACGCCGTCGCTAACAAAGGACGGATTAGCGACGGATCCTTGACGGATAATATGTCGCCCTTGTTCTGGAAATGTTTGACATTTCCAGAATCCTGGCGACGGATTTGTCGTCGCGACTCCGTCGCGCATCCGTCGACATGGCGACGGATTAGTGGCAGATAATCCGTCGCCATGGTTCTGGAAATGTCAAGCATTTCCAGAACCATGGCGACGGATATTCCGACGCGAATCCGTCGAACATGGTATTTCCAGAACCATGGCGACGGATATTCCGACACGCATCCGTCGACCATGGCAACGGATCCCTGACGGAATATCCGTCGCTAACATTCTGTACACCTTCATACCACCAGAACCTTGCCGACGGATTATCCGTCGGCAAGTCGTCGCCATGCAAGATATTCCGTCGGCTAGCCGTCGACGATCCGTCGCTAACTGGAAATATTTCCAATTCTCCAGTTAGCGACGGATTTTCCGTCGACATGTAGTCGGAAGCTGTCACGCCCCAGAACCAGAATACTGGAGAGCGGGGGAATGACTCAGCCAGCTACGTATTACGGGTAGATGAATACCGTATAATACGATCAATGCTGTCTAAAAGACAAGGGGGTGCATACTATATGAAAGTCTCGCTATGGTCACTTCACATCTATTGTCTCAATCATTCAAACAAGAAGCAATAATAGAGAACATTTAAGATAAAGCAATAAGGCGTCCCAAACGCTTAGTCAAGATGTTCTTGAGATCTGGCTTTACAAAACATAGCCAGATGATATAGCAACATATACACAATTGTTATCAGCTGCAGTCTGACTTAATTATAATTATGTAAAAGTAAGTACAAGACAATCCGACTAACATGTCGGTGCCAAACGGCAAAATATAAAGTAAGTAACAAAACGAGCGGAGAAGTAAGGAACCCACTCGAGTCCTCCTGCGATCATTCCTCTAGTATTGACCATCTTGGAGGTAGAAGTAAACTGAGTCCTCGGGAACCGGCTCTAAATCTGGCCATGCAAAACCAGAGAGGTTAGACCTCTAATAGCAAGTACCGCAAGGAAGCACGATATGAGGAGTTAAAACCAGTAATAAGAGAATAGGATATATAGATCTCTGCTTGCTACTAGGATTCACATAATGTCACGACACTTCGAACCAACCTCCCAACCAAACAAGGACAGAAGTTGGCCCGTCATATCCTGACATTCTGATCATCTTAGTTAGTTAACAGAGTAGGTACAGTACACAAACAAATCAACTTAAACGGCCATCCAACTCCTACGGCTTACTACTGTGAGTCCCAAGTTATCCTGGAATTATGCAATAAGGATTTCTCAGTTCTTACTATGAACAAACAAGGCTAGTCTATCCAATCAATCAATTGCGCCAATCATGAATTAGACGAGTCCCAGCGGGACGCCCGTCATCAATATACAATATACAATAATATAAGCAGATACTGCTCCCTGCCCGTGTGGCAGATTTGCGGTATCTGTGGGAACCAGCCGGCCTGTCGGGCACTAATAGTCCCAAGAGGGCTGTCATGTAAGAACTCGAAAATCCATACTCTCCATGCAATCATTGTTTTATTTAACTTAGTAGCTTCTAGGTTAAATGAAATTCCATGCCGTGGATCATGGTCATTCAAATGAGTACTCTCGTACGGGGTACGATATGCATTTATACAACGATACCAGTGCGGTTAGGTTGTAGGTCTTACATAGCGTAATGCAACAATCAAAACTAACCACGGGATAATCATGCCTTGACCATAAAGTACACATGCTGCTTTCGTAACAATAAATAAATAAATTTGTAGCCTGCATGTATATATATGTCAATATTTGGGTTTGGCTAATCGATTTCAATAGTTCATAGTTAATATGAACGTGTCTTATTCTATTCAATTCAATAAGACGACTAGCCAGCCTCTTAGTTCCATCTAGGAACGCATGATCAATAATTAATCAAGATAACAATCAATGTTAATTAATGCCAATTCGGAAAATAAAATGGAGAAATAAATAATGATTGGGAAATAAATAATCTCATGCGCTGTGAAAAATGATTGGGAAATAAATAAACTCATGCGCCTGAGGAATGCTGTGGGAAATAAATCTCATGCGCTGATGTGGGAAAGGTTGGGAAATAAATAATATCATGCGTCTGAGAGAAATGATTGGGAAATAAATAAACTCATGTGCTGTGGGAAGTGATTGGGAAATAAATAAATTCATGCGCCTGAGGAAGGTGGCTGTGAGAAATAAATAAACTCAGGGAAGCTGTGGGAAATAAATAAACTCATGCGCCTGAGGGAATCTGTGGGAAATAAATAAACTCATGCGCCTGAGGGAAAGGATTGAGAAATAAATAAACTCATGCGCCTGAGGGAAAGGATTGAGAAATAAATAAACTCATGCGTCTTGGCTGTGGGAAGTGATTGGAAAATAAATAAACTCGTGCGCCTTGGCTGTGGGAAGTGATTGGGAAATAAATAACTCATGCGCCTGAGGGAAAGAATTGAGAAATAAATAAACTCATGCGCCTGAGGGAAAGGATTGAGAAATAAATAAACTCATGCGTCTTGGCTGTGGGAAGTGATTGGAAAATAAATAAACTCGTGCGCCTTGGCTGTGGGAAGTGATTGGGAAATAAATAACTCATGCGCCTTGGCTGTGAGAAGTGATTGGAAAATAAATAAATTCATGCGCCTTGGTTGTGAGAAGTGATTGGGAAATAAATAAATTCATGCACCTTGGCTGTGAGAAGTGATTGGGAAATAAATAAATTCATGCGCCTTGGCTGTGAGAAGTGATTGGAAAATAAATAAATTCATGCGCCTGAGGAAGTGATTGAGAAATAATTAGACTCATGCGCTGTGGGAAGTGATGATTTGATGTGCTGTGGGAAAAAGATTTCCATGCGCTTGAGGAATGAAGATTTGATGCGCTGTGGGACATGCGCTTGAGGAATGAAGATTTGATGCGGCTGGGACTGTTCTTCTTCTCCGAATTTTCTGAGAACAGAACCATGGGAACCATGGAAGCCATTGCTTCCAAGCTTCATAAATCCTTCATCCCAAGCCCAAATATGGACTTCCATAGGTCAAAATTGGGTAGAACGAAATTCTCTACAATATGGAACCATCGAAACTTGAAGATAACAAGGTTTACTAGATCAAAACCTAAAAAATCCGAAAATGTATCAAACTTAGATCTACAACAAATAAACCATGGAAATTGAAAATGCTAAGTACTAAAGAGACTTAGAATCAAATGAGGAAGATGATGGAACAATAAAAATGGGGATCCATCAAGAAGCAAGTTGGCACTTGCCTATCTCTTCTAGGTTGGTGGGAGAGTTATGAGGAAGAAGAAGTGAAATGGAAAGAAGTAATGAAGAGAGAGAAATGGTTTTGGGCTTTAAATGAAGGGGTGGTGGTAGGTGGGAGTATTGGACCGGATCCAATGGGTTCATCCAAGGCCAACCCGCAAGCAAAGCAAAGAGGTAAAAGCCGAAAATAAATACAGGAATAAAAGCAGGAAATAAAGTGCAGAAATAAAATTGCAGGAAATAAATTAACATGAAAATTTGAAGAGCAGATTAATTAACTAACATAAATTTACAGAAATGTAAATACAGAATAATACATTGTAACTATTAAATAAATACGTATTCTGGGAACGGGAAGTGACATCTCTACCCTCCTTAGAAAAATTTTGTCCTCGAAATTTCAGATCTAAGCATGATAGAAATATCGAAGCTAAACTAATCTAAGTATAAACAATTGAGTAAGCAATCATTCTACAATGATAATAACAAGTAATGTATCTACATCTAACAATCTACAACATTAAGTAATTCTACTCATAAGGTGACAAGCATGAGGAGTTAAGACAATCAAGGTATACAGAAGGAAATATACCTTGTGAGTCAAACAGGTGCGGATACCGTGATCGGATATCATCCTCACGTTCCCACGTTGACTCCCCTAAAGAGTGATGACCCCAAGCGACCCGGACAAGGTTAATTGTTCGGTTCTTGAGTATCTTCTCTCTTCGGTCCAAAATAGACACAGGTTGTTCCTCGTAAGACAGGTTGGTACCAACAACCAGCTCAAAATGATCAAGGACATGGCTTGGGTCCGATACATACCTTCGCAACTGAGATACATGAAATACGTCATGCACCTCTCGTAACGAAGGTGGAAGGGATAAACGATAAGCAACATCGCCTACCCTCTCAAGGATAACAAACGGGCCCACGTATCGGGGACTCAACTTTCCGCGAATGCCAAATCTAATGACCCCACGGGTAGGTGAGATCCGCAAGAATACGTGGTCCCCAACAGAAAATTCTAGCGACCTACGATGCTGGTCTGCCCAATGACGATGCCGATCCTGCGCAACTCGAAGTCGCTCTCTAATTCCTTTAATCACTTCCACTGTCTGAACAATCATCTCCGGGCCTAACATCTTTCTCTCCCCAATATCGTCCCACGCTAGTGGCGACCTACACTTCTTACCATATAGTGCTTCAAATGGCGCCATCTGGATACTTGCTTGATAACTGTTGTTGTACGAGAACTCGACTAAGTGCAGGTGGCTCTCCCAAGATCCTCCAAAATCCAGGGTGCAAGCTCGCAACATGTCTTTCAAAGTCTGAATTGTTCTTTCTGATTGCCCGTCTGTCTGGGGATGGTAAGCCGTGCTAAACCTTAACTTGGTACCCAAGCTATGATGTAAGCTCTTCCAAAAATGTGATGTAAAACGGGTGTCTTTGTCTGACACAATACTGACAGGGACTCCATGCTGCCTGACTATCTGCTGCATATACAATTCTGCCAACTTCTCCGTAGATTGACCTACTCTGAAAGGAATAAAGTGCGCCACCTTTGTAAGCCGATCTACTATCACCCAAATAGCATTTTTACCACTTGGTGATCTCGGTAAACCGGTCACAAAGTCCATTGTGATATGCTCCCACTTCCATTCTGGGATAGGAAGCGGTTGCAATAATCCAGCTGGCCTCTGCTGCTCTGCCTTCACTTGCTGACATACTAAGCAACGGGAAACAAATCTAGCTATCTCCCTCTTCATCCCATTCCACCAGAAGTGCTGCTTGATATCTTGGTACATCTTGGTCCCTCCAGGGTGTATGGAATACTGAGAATTGTGAGCTTCTGCCATAACCTCCTGTCTGATATCTCCACTAGGCACACATAGACGTGACCCAAACCTAAGCGTACCATCTTCATGGATTTGCATCTCCTTCCTGAGTCCTGACTCACATTCTTCCCTAAGCTTCTGAATCCTTGGGTCTTGTGCCTGAGCTGCCTTGATCCTATCTACCAAGTCGGATTGAACTTGTAGACTCGCCAGAACTCCTACATCACTAGGAAGTATAACCTCGATGCCCATCTCCTGAAGATCTTCTAAGATATGCCTCTGTGTTGTTAACATAAATGCGCCGCCTCTCCTGCTGAGAGCATCTGCTACCACATTAGCCTTGCCTGGGTGATACTGAAGCTCCACGTCGTAATCCTTGATCAACTCCAACCATCTTCTCTGCCTCATGTTCAATTCTTTCTGAGTAAAAATGTACTTCAGACTTTTGTGGTCTGTGTACATGTCCACTCGATCACCATATAAGTAATGCCTCCATAGCTTCAAAGCAAATACTACTGCTGCCAACTCCAAGTCATGAGTCGGGTAATTCTTCTCGTGGTCTCGAAGCTGCCTAGATGCATACGCTATCACCTTCCCATGCTGCATGAGGACACATCCAAGTCCTTTACCTGACGTATCACAATAAACGGTAAAACCTCCGGGTCCAACTGGCAATGTAAGAATAGGCGCTGATATCAACTTCTGCTTCAGATTCTCAAATGATGCCTGACATTCTGCCGACCAGACGAATGGCACGTCCTTCCGTGTCAAGCGAGTCATGGGTGCTGAAAGCCTTGCAAAGTCTGATACAAACCTTCTGTAATATCCTGCCAATCCCAAGAAACTCCGCACATCTGCTACGGTCTTGGGTACTGGCCAACTTTTTACTGCTTCTACCTTCTTGGGATCCACTGCTACTCCAGCTCCTGATATGATATGACCCAAAAATGAAACGTGATCCGACCAAAACTCACATTTGCTGAGCTTGGCATACAACTGGTTCTCTCTCAGAACCTGTAACACCTTTCGGAGGTGGTCTTCATGCTCCTCTTCACTAGTTGAATATACAAGAATGTCGTCGAGAAATACAACGACAAATTGATCCAAGTACGGCATAAAGATGCGATTCATCAAATCCATAAAGATTGCTGGAGCATTGGTCAAACCAAACGGCATTACTAAGAATTCATAATGCCCATACTTCGACCTGAATGCTGTCTTGGGAATGTCCTCCTTCCGAACCCTCACTTGATGATACCCTGAACGAAGATCTATCTTGGAAAAAATTCTAGCTTTGCTCAACTGACTAAATAAGTCGTCGATCCTGGGTAGTGGGTACTTGTTCTTCACTGTTGCTGCGTTAAGCTTTCTGTAATCAATGCACAATCTGGATGATCCATCCTTCTTTCCCACAAGTATCACTGGTGCTGCCCATGGTGACACGCTAGCTTGGATGAACTTCTTCTCCTTCAGTTCCTCTATGTGCTGATATACCTTGGCCTGCTCTGAATCCGCCATTCTGTAAACCCGATCTGATATCGGTTTAGTTCCAGGTGCCAATTCTATACTGAACTCAATATCTCTAACCGGTGGTAGACCTGGAAGCTCTTCAGGAAATACGTCTAAAAACTCTTCAACTAACTTCGGGACTTGAACTTCTTCCATTGCCGTTACTACTCCCTGTTCTTGTTGAGTTGCCACTGATCTGACTAAGGTGAACCTCTTCATGCCTGGAATGTCAAAGGATACACTCCCTCTACGACAATCTATTGTCGCATGACTGTCTTTCAGCCAGTCCATGCCTAAGATAACGTCGAAATTTCCAACAGGAAATTCTATCAACCGGGCGGGTAAGGAATGCCCGCAAACTACAACGCTATATGCTAGAATAACTCTACTAACTCCTACGAGCCCATTACCAGTGAGTATATTCAACCTTCCTGGCAATGCCTCGAACTCCATTCCTAGCCGTGTTGCAAATTGTGCAGATATAAATGAATAGGATGCTCCCGAATCAAACAATGCTACTGCGGGATATGAGGCGACGAGAATGTTACCTGCCACAACATCTCCCGATGCTAATGCCTCTTCCAAGGACAGAGTGAATGCCTGCCCTCGACCTCCTTGCTGGTTTCCATGCTGCGGCCTAGCCTGGTGCTGCCGCTGGCCCCTGCCTTGGTGATGCTGGGGTGGTCTATGCTGATGTTGCTGCATCGGCGGTCCCTGCTGCCGAAACATTTGAGCCTGCGTCATGAACGGGCGCTGTGCCAACGGCCTCACTGCTACCGCTGGTCCTCGATACTGTCCTGCCCCTGGTGCTGGCAGAGCAGGAAATTGTTGTACTGGTCCTCCTGACCTCGAATTCATGGGACATGTGGTAACCCGATGACCTGAATTCCCACATATCAAACACTGCCCGTTCAATGTCCGGCACACATCTCTAGTGTGCCCTATCTTCCCACAATAAGTGCAGCCCACCAGGGGTTGCTGGTTCTTCCTCTGTTGTTGTTGCTGCTGCCTGGGTGGTGGTGCGGGTCCTCGCAGTGCCACATCGTGGATACGAATGCCAGGGGACGGTGCTGTTGTTCGGGGTGCTGCTCCCCCTCCTCCTTCAATCTGACTGTGGGATCTCTTCTGACCTCCAGTCCTTGCCACAAGCCTCTGAATGGTTATCTCATGCCTTCGAGTCGCCGTCAATACTTCATCAAAAGTCTGGTAATTGTGCCCCTCTATCAATTACAAGAGCTCGAGATGAAATCCTTGCTGGAACCTCATAGCCCTCTGGCTCTCTGTGGCTACCATCTCCGGGGCGAACTTACTCAATCTGCAGAACTCCGCTGCATAAGCATCTACCGTCTTGCCAGCCTGTCTAAGATTGATAAACTTCTGTTGTAGCTCAAACTGCGCCACAACTCCATAGTACTTTGTCTTGAACCTTGCTGTAAAATCGTCCCAAGCCACAGGACGTCTGATGCCTACCTCCTCTGATTCCCACTAATCACGTGCGAGATCCTGAAGTAACAACTTCACCTGATCCACACGTTCTTCTGCCGGCACCTTAGCGGCTGTCAAAATAGCCTCAATATCCTTAAGCCATGCATCTGCTGAGATGGCATCCTCCGTGCCTTCGAAACAGCGGGGGTTGTACTTGCAAAACCGGGCTGATGCTCCTGAATCCGGCCTGGCCCCTCTTTCCAAAGCTGTCTGCAACCCTTGGTTGAGCAACACATTCTGCTCTTGTAACTGAGCGTGCATGCGGTGCTGGGCTAACATCTGATGTTGCTGAGTAGCCATCATCCCTCTCATGATCTTCAGAAGGGCTGGTGTGTCCACTTCCACTGGGGTAGGTGGAACTATTGGTGGTGTTGGAACCTCCGGATACTGCGGTCCAACTGCTGGTTCCACTATCACCTCTTCTTGAATAGCCTCTTGAGGTTGTACTGGCTCTTGTTGCTGACCAACCTGGTCAGGTTGCCCATGTTGCCCTTGTTGTTGTTGCCCAATCCTGACAGATGAGGACGAGGTGTCCCTAAGAAAAGGGACAAGAGAATAATCAAACGGTCGGACAGGGAAGATCAATGAAGTTAAAGGATACCGGAATGTCAAGCTAGAATCGAGAATACGAATCAGGAGATCAAGGGGAAACATGTGTGATTGAGACATCCTATAAATTAAAACACCCCACAAGTCTGAAATCAGACCTGCATGGGCCACCACTAAAACCTTGTCACGCCCCAGAACCAGAATACTGGAGAGCGGGGGAATGACTCAGTCAGCTACGTATTACGGGTAGATGAATACCGTATAATACGATCAATGCTGTCTAAAAGACAAGGGGGTGCATACTATATGAAAGTCTCGCTATGGTCACTTCACATCTATTGTCTCAATCATTCAAACAAGAAGCAATAATAGAGAACATTTAAGATAAAGCAATAAGGCGTCCCAAACGCTTAGTCAAGATGTTCTTGAGATCTGGCTTTACAAAACATAGCCAGATGATATAGCAACATATACACAATTGTTATCAGCTGCAGTCTGACTTAATTACAATTATGTAAAAGTAAGTACAAGACAATCCGACTAACATGTCGGTGCCAAACGGCAAAATATAAAGTAAGTAACAAAACGAGCGGAGAAGTAAGGAACCCACTCGAGTCCTCCTGCGATCATTCCTCTAGTATTGACCATCTTGGAGGTAGAAGTAAGCTGAGTCCTCGGGAACCGGCTCTAAATCTGGCCATGCAAAACCAGAGAGGTTAGACCTCTAATAGCAAGTACCGCAAGGAAGCACGATATGAGGAGTTAAAACCAGTAATAAGAGAATATGATATATAGATCTCTGCTTGCTACTAGGATTCACATAATGTCACGACACTTCGAACCAACCTCCCAACCAAACAAGGACAGAAGTTGGCCCGTCATATCCTGACATTCTGATCATCTTAGTTAGTTAACAGAGTAGGTACAGTACACAAACAAATCAACTTAAACGGCCATCCAACTCCTACGGCTTACTACTGTGAGTCCCAAGTTATCCTGGAATTATGCAATAAGGATTTCTCAGTTCTTACTATGAACAAACAAGGCTAGTCTATCCAATCAATCAATTGCGCCAATCATGAATTAGACGAGTCCCAGCGGGACGCCCGTCATCAATATACAATATACAATAATATAAGCAGATACTGCTCCCTGCCCGTGTGGCAGATTTGCGGTATCTGTGGGAACCAGCCGGCCTGTCGGGCACTAATAGTCCCAAGAGGGCTGTCATGTAAGAACTCGAAAATCCATACTCTCCATGCAATCATTGTTTTATTTAACTTAGTAGCTTCTAGGTTAAATGAAATTCCATGCCGTGGATCATGGTCATTCAAATGAGTACTCTCGTACGGGGTACGATATGCATTTCTACAACGATACCAGTGCGGTTAGGTTGTAGGTCTTACATAGCGTAATGCAACAATCAAAACTAACCACGGGATAATCATGCCTTGACCATAAAGTACACATGCTGCTTTCGTAACAATAAATAAATAAATTTGTAGCCTGCATGTATATATATGTCAATATTTGGGTTTGGCTAATCGATTTCAATAGTTCATAGTTAATATGAACGTGTCTTATTCCATTCAATTCAATAAGACGACTAGCCAGCCTCTTAGTTCCATCTAGGAACGCATGATCAATAATTAATCAAGATAACAATCAATGTTAATTAATGCCAATTCGGGAAATAAAATGGAGAAATAAATAATGATTGGGAAATAAATAATCTCATGCGCTGTGAAAAATGATTGGGAAATAAATAAACTCATGCGCCTGAGGAATGCTGTGGGAAATAAATCTCATGCGCTGATATGGGAAAGGTTGGGAAATAAATAATATCATGCGTCTGAGAGAAATGATTGGGAAATAAATAAACTCATGCGCTGTGGGAAGTGATTGGGAAATAAATAAATTCATGCGCCTGAGGAAGGTGGCTGTGAGAAATAAATAAACTCAGGGAAGCTGTGGAAAATAAATAAACTCATGCGCCTGAGGGAATCTGTGGAAAATAAATAAACTCATGCGCCTGAGGGAAAGGATTGAGAAATAAATAAACTCATGCGCCTGAGGGAAAGGATTGAGAAATAAATAAACTCATGCGTCTTGGCTGTGGGAAGTGATTAGAAAATAAATAAACTCGTGCGCCTTGGCTGTGGGAAGTGATTGGAAAATAAATAACTCATGCGCCTGAGGGAAAGGATTGAGAAATAAATAAACTCATGCGCCTGAGGGAAAGGATTGAGAAATAAATAAACTCATGCGTCTTGGCTGTGGGAAGTGATTAGAAAATAAATAAACTCGTGCGCCTTGGCTGTGGGAAGTGATTGGGAAATAAATAACTCATGCGCCTTGGCTGTGAGAAGTGATTGGGAAATAAATAAATTCATGCGCCTTGGTTGTGAGAAGTGATTGGGAAATAAATAAATTCATGCGCCTTGGCTGTGAGAAGTGATTGGGAAATAAATAAATTCATGCGTCTTGGTTGTGAGAAGTGATTGGGAAATAAATAAATTCATGCGCCTTGGCTGTGAGAAGTGATTGGGAAATAAATAATTCATGCGCCTGAGGAAGTGATTGAGAAATAATTAGACTCATGCGCTGTGGGAAGTGATGATTTGATGCGCTGTGGGAAAAAGATTTCCATGCGCTTGAGGAATGAAGATTTGATGCGCTGTGGGACATGCGCTTGAGGAATGAAGATTTGATGCGGCTGGGACTGTTCTTCTTCTCCGAATTTTCTGAGAACAGAACCATGGGAACCATGGAAGCCATTGCTTCCAAGCTTCATAAATCCTTCATCCCAAGCCCAAATATGGACTTCCATAGGTCAAAATTGGGTAGAACGAAATTCTCTACAACATGGAACCATCGAAACTTGAAGATAACAAGGTTTACTAGATCAAAACCTAAGAAATCCAAAAATATATCAAACTTAGATCTACAACAAATAAGCCATGGAAATTGAAAATGCTAAATACTAAAGAGACTTAGAATCAAATGAGGAAGATGATGGAACAATAAAAATGGGGATCCATCAAGAAGCAAGTTGGCACTTGCCTATCTCTTCTAGGTTGGTGGGAGAGTTATGAGGAAGAAGAAGTGAAATGGAAAGAAGTAATGAAGAGAGAGAAATAGTTTTGGGCTTTAAATGAAGGGGTGGTGGTAGGTGGGAGTATTGGGCCGGATCCAATGGGTTCATCCAAGGCCAACCCGCAAGCAAAGCAAAGAGGTAAAAGCCGAAAATAAATGCAGGAATAAAAGCAGGAAATAAAGTGCAGAAATAAAATTACAGGAAATAAATTAACATAAAAATTTGAAGAGCAGATTAATTAACTAACATAAATTTACAGAAATTTAAATACAGAATAATACATTGTAACTATTAAATAAATACGTATTCTGGGAACGGGAAGTGACAGAAGCTGATGTTATCCGTCGCTAACCCGTCACTAGTCCGTCGCTAACTGAGATATTTTTTAAAAAAAATTACAGAGCTTTCCCTGTTCACACAACATCCGAACATCGGACCAATATATAATCATAATATACAATCACTGAGACCAATATATAATCCATTATAAATCACATACGAATATAATGCACACCAATTATCCAAGAATCACATAGACCAATATATAATCACAAATATGCATAACCCAAACCAATATAAAATAGACACCAATTATCCTGAAATCGTAAACTAATATCCGTCGTTATAATCCAAAATTTTCACAAATATTCCAAATTTAAAAACTATTCTTATACAATACTTCAAGGAGCAGGAGGAGTTCGATTGTCCGGTGGTGGTAATCCCTCCTGCGACCGACGATAATACAGCTCCACTAGGTACGGCGGTAATCCGTCGAAGACACTGTTCGGAAGTCGGCGTAGCTGCTCTGGCGACATGAGATCAAGGAGTGCCGTCACAGTCGGAGGCGGTACCAGAGGGGCAGCAGGGTTGAAAGAAAGATGACCGACAGAAGAAGGACCAGCACCAGCAGTCGACGGACCGGCACCAGCAGCCGACGGACCGGCACCAGTAGCAGACGGACCCGCACCAGCAGCAGACGGACCGACAGCAGCAGACGGAGGCAGAAAGTACGTGGCTATTTGCTCCCGTAAGGACGACACCGCCTTGTGCAGCTGCGCAAGCTGCGACCTCACATCATCGTCTGCCGGGGCCGCGGGAGGAAGCGGTATCGGTGGAAATCTCTGAGTCGCCATGTGCAACTCCCCTAGGGAGCCGACACCGTACATGCGCCCTTTCTTAAAGCCGTCGACGGTATCTACGAACAAGTCGTTGCGAGTGGCCATAGAAGAGGGCGTTTGGGCGGGCGTCGTCTCACCGACATCCTCGGCAGCAGTTGACTGAGCTAAGGGCCTCACGATACGCAGCCTATCAAATGAATATGTTTATACTATAAGATTTACCTAAGTTGTAATCTAAATCCTATGTTTCACTAAGTTATAGTGTGAATCGTAAGTTTATCTAAGTTATAGTCCGAATACTTTTAATTCTAACGTAAATATCATAAAAATAAGTACTTACATCGGTCTCCTTGGCCCTATCGTTGACGAAGGTCTCGTCCTTCCGTCTCTTATGCGTATACTGGAATACATCGTGCATGGTGACCGATTCTGGTGCCCTTCCCTCCTTTACCGCCCGTTGGGTCTGCATACGAAATTTTCATAGAATTTAATTAACTCCGTATATTAATAATACCGAATTCGATAGTGAAATAAAATTGCGGTATCTCACCAGATCTGTAAGCGCCGCTGCGTGGGACCTTGATTCTCCCGTATGAATCCCCGCGGCCCGTCGGTTTGCCTTCGCCTTTTCCGATTTCTTCTTATAGGCAGGAGTATCCATCATATCTAAGAGCTTCTCATAATACTCCTGTCGGATCCAATTCGGCCTCGTCTGCCCCATTTTCAGGTCATGAATCATATCTCGTATCTTTTTCGAGGCAGCACTTCTGTAGGTCCTGCGGATCGCGTCCTCGCGATGGGGGGCCACCAGAACGTCGTCTAACATACAAATTCAATTATCAGGTAATTTAAAAAATTATTGATTAAAGAGTAATTAATAATTAACCAGAAGATATAGATATATACCCTCAACTCGTCGAGCCAGACGTACTTCAAGTTTGGGGGCACCGACGAAAAGTTGAGGTAGGGACCATGGAAGTTAGCCCTGATAATTTCTCCAAGAGCCCTGGCAACATTAAACGAAAAAAACCTACAAAAAAGCAAAGACTGGATTATTAACTTGAATAAATAAAAGAAATTTAATAAATTATCTTAAATTTACTTACGAGGTCCCCGCGGGCCATAGCTCTCGTCGGAACTCGCCTCTCGGCCTCTCTGGTGCCGTCGGAGGATCCGCGGGTCCGCGCATGTACTCCCCAGTAACCGGATGGAACCGAGTATGGGGGTACTCCGGGGCCCACTGTGTAGTAACTGGTGGATCCACTGGTGGATCCGCTGGTGGGTCCGATAGGGGAACGGATCCGCTAGCAGATCCGGACTCATGCCTCGATGAAGTTGTCGATCGACGGCGGGATGCGTCTGTGCCCGGGGTACTCTCCGGGTCGGGTTCGCCGGATGGGGTCACATCCCGGAAAGATTGAATGCGACCACGACCACCAGCACCACCACGACCACCACCACCACCACGACCACCACCAGCCATCATGACCTGTAAATAGAACACATAAACATAATTAACAATATAGAAGTGTAAATGAATATAAAATTCTAAACTAAAATATACATACCACCAGCAGGGAGACAAGTGCCGCCACGACGAAAAAGACTAGGAGTGCCATCTGCAAAAAGAAAATCATACAATAAGTAAATGATCGAACGAAAAAAACATGAATTCACGTAATTGCTTTTATGAGGTCAAACTTAATTCACGTAATTGGAAGTGTTTTTAATATACAATAATATTTAACCTAATCATCGTCATCGTCATCGTCTTCGTTCTCATCCTCGGCCTCGTCTTCGTCATCATCATCATCCTCCTCCTCATCCTCATCCCTATCCTCATCGTCGATTTCATCTGTATCCTCATCCCCATCAAATTCTTCTTCTTCTTCTTCTTCTGCCTCAATATTTGGGACAAGACGCCTCTTTCTCCCCTGGTTGACAGCTAAGTCTTGTGTATCAACCTCTTCCTCCCCTCTATTTTCCTCAACAATATCTTCAACATCTATTGTATCCGACTGTTGTCCCAAGTATTGGAACTTTTCGATCTGGTCCTCTTGGTATGCTGGGTCTCCAACGTTGAATGTATTTCTAGATTTAATCTTGCATACTGCCCACCAGTCAAATCGATCTCTACGACACCTTGGGTAGCTTGTATAGTAGACTTGAACAGCCTGACTTGCTATCACAAATGTATCGGACCCTCTATACCTCCTGCGATGATTTGTATCGACAAATCCAAATTATTTATCGATTCTCCAACCGATATTTGGTGTCGTATCGAACCACTCACATTTGAACATCACAATATGCATATCATATGGGACAGTATATTATAAATCTACAATATCTCGAAGCACTCCATAATAGTCAAAGTCTGGCTGTCGTCATAGATGGTGCCTCTTATGCAAACACCGAAATCCTTGGTACTGATGCCGTCATTGATAAATTTGACATTTATAGCATTCTGAGTTGCCTTAAACCTGAAGCCATTAACGACATATCCTGGCCAAGTCTTTGGTTGCTTCTTCGATCCCAATGCCAGATAACGAACACTCTCATTAGTGAGTGTTATTTCAGGCAATAAAACCTGTAAACAAATATTTTTAATTTAAATATTTTAGATTATATATTTATAATCTCAGTTACTTACGTATTTTATAAGAATATATAAAATCAACCTCAGTTATAATCTCAGTTACTTACGTATTTATGAAACCATGACGGAAATGTACAATCAACCTCTCTTTGAAGTCCCTCATCGGTAATATCGGATGTCCTCATTTTGACTTCATCTCTAAATACACTGTTAGAGAAAATAAGAATATATAAGCGTAGTCACTTACTTCATCAAATTAGAAATTATAACGAGTGTAAGTGTACTGACTTACTTCTCTAAATCTCTCACTTCTTGTATGTCACAGTTTAACAAGACATATCGGTGAGCGGCATCATACTCGTCATCAGTCAACCACCATTTTTTACTAGCCCCAACAGGCTTGCCCCTTACATTGAATATACCTCCATCCTCAACGTCAACGTCATTCCTTTGAGGTCTATTTCGATTTGTCTTAACATGAGTATCAAAATAAATGGAGCAGAAGTTTGACACATCTTCGATAAGATATGTTTCGCGTATCGAAGCCTCTATATGAGCCTTGTTGCCAACTTTTTTCTTTAGATGGTGTAGGTATCTAGAGAGACAAATTATCTTGAGAATTAAGAATGAATTTTAAAACCCACTGAAATTCAACTTAAATTATATCGATTTTTATGTACCTTTCAAATGGGTACATCCATCGATAATGAACATATGCACCGACACGGGCTTCGTATGCTAGATGAATCGGTAGATGCTCCATGCCTCTCCATCCGAAGGATGTGACAATTCTCCATCGTCCTTGTGCGTTCTTCGTTGTGCCACGTCATGTGTTCTGCTGTATTCTGAGACATATACATCCTCTGCAAGCGCTTCGTGATCGACAAGTAATGCATATACTTGTAAGGACGTCGTTTTCTAGTTGACTTTTCTTTTCCCCTGACTGGCTTGTAACGATCCGTATTACAGAAGCTGCAACTTTCTATATCCTCGTTCTCCTTGTAGTACAACATGCATCCGTTGCGACAACAATCTATCTTCTCGTACCCCAATCCCAGTTGTCGGACCATCATCTTCGACTTGTAGAAGTTTTTTTGAAGCTCTTTTGATTCCTTCGGTAACACCTCCTTGATTAGTTGTATAATCCGATGATAGCAAGTTTGTGGCAAGTTAAAATCGGACTTTATGTTCAACAACCGCATCGTCACTGACAGTACGGAATGAGGCTCACAACCAGGATATAAAGAAGTTTCTGCATCCTGAAACATATCATAGAACTCCTTTGCCTCGGGATTAGTATCCTCCGGATCAAAATTAGGCCCTGCCGCGTCGTACACCATATCTCATGCAAGGTTCTACAGGTCTCCATAATCAACAGAGCATTCGTCGTCTTCGACGACAAAATCCGTTGCAGCATTATCATCAAAAGCATAAGTAGCAGCATTCGCAACCCGTCTTTCCGCATATAGTTCACCTTGCGATGACCACCGGCCGTAATCACGTACGAAATCCTTACGGGTCAAATGATCTCTTACACTCACCACTTCTTCGTAACGTCTATTGCGACAATTACGATATGGACACTTGATTTTGTTACCGTCCATATACTGAGCTTTGCTCATAGCATACATAAGAAACACTTCCATGCCTGCCTGAAAATCGTCACTCACACCTATTCTGCTCTCGTGTTATCGTTTGTACATCCATGTACGATCAACAAAATAACGATCCATCACAGATTGGATGTGAAAATCTGTATCGTAAGACAAACTAAACAGAATTAGTATATAATCATGTAACTGGTGGATCCGCTGGTATATAGGCCGATAGTTCGATACCGATACCGATAGTGCGATACCGATACCGATAGTCCGATACCGATAGTGTGATACCGATACCGATAGTGCGATACCGATAGTTCGATACCGATACCGATACCGATACCGATATCGATAGTTCGATACGGATACCGATACCGATAGTCCTATACCGATAGTTCGATACCGGAACCGATAGTCCGATACCGATAGTTCGATACCGGAACCGATAAACATTGCCTTTTAATTTTTAAAAAAATGGAAAAACGTTTGTTCAGAAACTGCTACCGGTATTTTTCTAAAAGGTACACTCATAAGCTTAAGCAAATTTTACCAACAGCTTTAACAAGCTAACACCAAATGGGGAAGAACCAATCGGAATCCTTAAATCAAAGTAGAAGCCTGGATGCATCATGCATCATAAAGGCTCAATGGAGATCAGGATATGGAGGTGGCCTGAACTTTTACTACAGTGATTAGCAAAGATGCGTTTGATAACAAGGGCAACCAAGAGCAAGGTCAATGTTTGAAAGACTAATTCAAGAGATTGATTTTGAAAACAAGAGCAACCAAGAGCAACCAAGTTACAAGTTGTATAATTCATGAGCTGTATTAAAAAAGTACCATAGAGTACCAATCACCAAAAACAAAAGTTGCAGCAGCTAAGACTAAGTTCCATCTATAAGCCTTTAAACAGTCAAAGAAAAGTTACATCAGTTAATACTAAGGTACCAAATTCCTACATTAGAGAGGAAGTACTAATTAACAAGCATACAAATGAAACTTCTCTTCTGAAATGCTAGGGGTTTGGCAAATTCATATTCAGGTACACTGGAACTGGAACCAAAACTATTGTGCCAAAAGGAAAACACCAAGAACGTTTCACATGTCTCAAGAGAATTCCAAGTTATACTTGTGCCAAGAATGTTCATAAGGGAAGTGCTTCTATTCTATCACCTTGATTCAAAAAAGAAAATGTTGGAAACAATCAATAGGCAGGCAACCAATTGGTTATAGTGATGACTCTGTTTCAACAAGAGGGACTGAAGTATTGAGATCGTGTGTATTGGGACACTATAACAACAAAATGTATGTTTGTGTAGAGGGAATTTTTGTTTGAAAGCAAATACAAGTTCTAGCCTCAAATAACAAGGTATATTTAACCCCAAAGTTTGTGTCGAGATAGCTCGTCACGTCATGACACATGCTCCAAGAGTTGACTATGTTACACATGTTCAAGCTACACGACTATGTTACACGTGCTCAAGCTACACGACCTACGAATATATCGATAACTACATTCATGATTACGCCTGTAAGATATATAGGAATTCCAAAAGAACATGACTATGCCAAACATCAACTACCGCAAAATATAGGAATATATTATTCTATATATGTATGAAAGTCTGCATACTTACTAGAGTTGACTTAAGAACAAAATTATGTAAGCTTGTATCTACGAAATATATGTAAGCTTGTATCTACGAAATGTGTGTAAGCTTGTATCTACAAAATGTATGTAAGCTTGTATCTAATTAAGAACAAAAGAACATGACTACGCCAAACATCAACTACCTCCTATTCTAATCCCCCCAGCCGACCCTCCGCCCCACCAGCCGACCCTCCGCCCCACCAGCCCCCCCAGCCCCTGCCTCCCCCGCCCCCCCAACCCCCCCAACCCCCCCGCCCCCGCCTCCCCCGCGCGCCCCCCGCAGCCAAACCCCCCCCCCCGCGCCTCCCGCAGCCAAACGCCTCCAAGCCCCCGCAGCCAACCGCCCTGCCCCCGCAGCCAACGCCCCCGCCCCCGCCTCCCCCGCCCCCCAGTGTCACGCCCCGCTCCCGTAGGAGCGATCGTCCTCGCTAAGGCGTGATACCGCACGAGCCTAGATTGTGCTCGTGCAAGGCGGGTTACATAACGGCCGATTTCAGCGGCTGCGACGGGGTCGTCGCACAGAAGTCCCAAGCAGAGACATTGAATGATAGCAGCGGAATTTAAGAACAAAACACAAGTCATTCAAAGAAGCTCTTTATTGATATTGAAACAACGATTACATTAGGGGGCGTAAGGCCAAGATTACAATCACTCAAGCTCACTCTTCTCACATTTTACAAGTTCACTCAGCTCTCTCTCATCTCTCAATTACAAGTCTTGATCCAGCGGAAGCTTCGGAAGGCGATGTCCATACATTATGTCTCGTATAAGTCTTTTCTCCATGCGGCCGCACGCTTCGAGTCGCCAAGGAACTTCGTGCCTCGACGCATTCAAGCGAGCTCCGCGCCACGAGCTTCTACCTGTGCCTGCACATGAAAACTATGTGGGTGTCAGTACTCAACTGTACTGGTGGAATGAGCTCCTCGCCCACCCATACAAAACCCGTACGTTTTATTTACTTTGTGCAACATAGTCCCTTTTTATCAATTGTCTTTCTAGTCTTGCCTTAGGATCAGTTTTAGGACCGGCGCCTTAGCGCAACTTGTGTATCAGAACCATCCCGTGCTTGCAATGTCAACGTTAACTCATACTTTTGCCTTAGACCCTTGTCGTGCCAATAACGTTAACCTATCAAGTCGTGTTTGCCTTACGGCCAAAATCAGAGACGCAGCTACACGATAGACTCCTTTTCCATGTGACCGTGCTACGAAATCCACATTGAGACCATGCCTTGCAACTCACTAAGACTTAACCATATCGCCGCTTCGCGGCCCGTGCTACTTTGATCACCAACCGACCCAATCAAGACTCGTGAATCTTAGTGTCACTCAACCAACTTTGCCTTGCGGCGGTTTCCTGACTTAAACTCAACCAACTCAACCATAACCATGCAACTTTTATATGCCGACAACTCAAGACTTGACGCCACATCTCGTGCCGAAGCACGACGCCTATGTTGAAACCCAATCTTAGGCCCAAACTTTGTGTTCTAAATGTACACACCTTCAACTCAACTAAATCCAAAGGCATACACGCGGTTAGCCGCTATTTGCCGACATCTATATGAACTTGGCCACTGGCATCACAAGCCATACCTTGACGTATAGTTTTGTTAATCGGGATCCTTTCGACGCAAGTAGCTAGCCCCGTCGTAAGTCCCCGCTTAACCTGTGCCAAAACCTTACGCACGACTATACCCTGTTCCCTCCTAGGCCGAGTCGGCCCCCATGGCCCAGGGGTTACCGCTCGAGGGTTCATCGTCCTTGTCGATAAGTTGTCAAATGACCATGCAAGACTCGACACAAACTGACGTCTCACACAGTCATTCCTTTACCAAAACCAAGACTTCTATCCTTGAGACCCCTCGACGACCCACGGTCGCGAGCATTTTCTTCCTTGTTACCCTATCATTTGGTTCAACTCATAAATGCCTATTTGATATCCTTTTCTTAAAACTCACCTTGAATCATAGTCCTTGTCTTAGACACTAAGCCCGTGCATCGTGCCTTAAGCCAATCGTGCTCTACGTGATACTCCTGCCCAAGTCAACGGGCCTTGAGATCGAGGGACTACTTAACTTGACAACCGCAGAATGAGCGGGACAGCACTTGGAAAGACTTAGGTCGACCGGCACAACTTTGCCTAACTTACTCAAGCCTACGACTTAACCCGAGGGACGAGCAGAGGCTATGCTAAGCCTTGCACAATGGAACCGTGCACGCTTTATCAAGCGTTCATGTGGGCGACGCCTATGACTTAGGCTAACTCTTAGCTTTTGTACCGAAGACCAACATTCCTTCTCCCAAGCCACGGGACGAAGGACCGAGTGTCATTTTCAAAGCACGCCGTGCACCGACTCTAAGCCAACCGTTGGACCTTTTTCCATGTTCTAACTCATTTCGACCCGTCGGGATTATTCCCTTAGCTATGTGGATTCGTCTCTTTTATTATCAAGCCTACTTGTGCAAGTTGAAAACATGCGTATTATTATGTGAAGGCAAAGATGAGGCAAGTTCACCGAAACTACCCCACCTGAGCGAGCGGTCGCCTTGACCGAGCGATGTCTTCCAGCAGCCGTTGCAAGGCTAAGGCCGAACGCCGTCGGCGTTTCGATTCCTCCGATTGACTGAGCGGGACGGGGCACTACACCCAGCCTCCGCCTCCCCCGTGCGCCCCCCGCAGCCAAACGCCTCCCCCAACAGCCCCCCCAGCCCCCGCCTCCCCCGCCCCCGCAACCAACGCCTCTCCCGCCGCCCTCCAGTCCACGACGCCCCCGCTGCCCCTCCGACCACCGCGAGAGAGAGAGAGAGGGCATTACCTTCGGGAGAGAGAGAGGAGCGGACGCCGCCGATCACCGAAGCCGTGGGGGGGAGAGAGAGAGAGAGAGAGAGAGAGAGAGAGGAGAGAGAGTGAAATTTGGGGGGAATGAAAAGTTTCTCCCGTCGTTTCAATTTAAGTCTGGGTCGTATATTTAGCGACGGACTAGCGACGGATAATATCCGTCGCTCGTCCGTCGCTCTTTTGGATACTTGCCGACGGACTATCCGTTGCTACGTAGTCGAAGATTTGTCCCGCCACTTCTCCCAACAATTTTCGCCAAATAGTCGACCGCATAGCGACGGCCACATATCCGTCGCTATGTCTCCGACGCCCCTACCGACGGATGCGCGACCTTTTCTCCCCCTTAAAATAAAATTAAAAATATATCGATTTGTCGTCGGTACTCCGTCGGTTATTTGTCGCAAATCCGTCGCTAATGCCGACGGAAAGAATCCGTCGCTAATGTGCCGTCGCTAATTGACTGTATTTTGGTAGTGGGTGGGGTCGGGGTGGGACCATGTCAGGGTCGGCCCTGAACTCATGGGGGCTCATGACGAATTTTCAAAATAAGGTCCCTACATAATGTAAAAATATATTAAGAAAACTTAAATAAATAGCTACAACAAGGGATTTAACTTAGGACTTTTATTATAAAAATCCAAAGTACTAACTACTAAACAAAAATAACTTTACGTCTAAAAAGGCCCATATTATATACTAGTTATATTTTGAGATAAAAAATGATTAACATATTTATTCTAATTTTTTTTTGAGCCCTTTATGATCCGTGGGTCTTGGACGGTCGCCGTGGCCGTCCTGCATGCAGCAGGAGGTAGAGTAGGTTGTAAGAAAATTGTAAATGTTTGATAGTAAACTGAGCATTATTTTAATCTTAAATGATACCTTATGTCCCATTTGGAACTCCTTAAAGTCATGTATTTGGGATTTAGTTTTGGCCAACCAAACTAAAAACTGTGGACAAAATTATCCATATTATTTTCTTTATTATTATTATTTTTTTTTTCTGTTCAGTTACCTCTAAGAAGAGAGAAAAAATTGATTTTAGGGAAAAAAAAAAACTATTGGGGTGAGAGAGGCTCGAACTCTCGACCTCAGGATCACTCACTTAGCTATGAGACCTACGCGCTAGCCAACTGCGCCACCACCCCAACGTGTCTTAGTATAAACAAGAAACATACCTATTGTTACTAAGTTACAAATGTAAACCAACTTGGTTTCTACTTGCATTTCATTGCGCAGTAATAGAACGGGCAGATGACTTCGCATTCGAACTAGACGTTTGAACGTTTTCGGCACAATAGTCCAACTAGCATTCCAAATATCTTAGACTGTTTTAATTTGAACGTTGTTGTATTGTTTTAAACATTTTTTATTTTAGTGTTATTGTAACGTTTAGACTTTTTAATTTCAATGTTGTTGTTGGTTGTGTTGTTTTAAATTTCGATGTACTTCTTTATGTTTGTATTTTAATTTTAAAAAATTTGATGTTATTCTATTAATTTCTGCCAAATTATTTAAATATTATTTTATTAATCAAATGAATATAACAAAAAAATACTAATAATAAATATATTCAATATTAGATTCTATTTGAAGATCTCAACAATAATCAGGGCCGGCCCTGAGTTTATGGGGGCCCTGGACAACTTTCAAAATATGTCCCATATAAATGGGCCCATATATAATAAAAATAATCCTGAAATAAAGGTAATAAAAAAAAAATGTTATAACCAAGGATTGAACCTAGGATCTCTAGTATGCAAGCATAACCTAATAACCACTACACCACAACTATTTTGTGTTAGAAGAGAATCATGTTACATATTTGTTCTATTTTAGGTACAAGATTATTAATATACGTATGTCGAAATAAACTTTTCGGGCCCCCAAATTTCTTGGGGCCCTGGGCGGTCGCCCTGGCCGCCCTGGGCCAGGGCCGGCCCTGACAATAATATTTTAATAGTATAAGTATTATATTAATAATAATTATAAATTAGAAAATATGATAAATTAATTAAGTTTAGTGTTTAATATATGTAGAATATATTAGTATTTAGTCACAACTAAAAGGCAAAATGGTCATGAATAGTGGATTTTCAAAATTTGAGTTCTCCCTCAAGGATCCATCCTCCTTTCCTAAAATAAAAAGTTGAAAAAAATTCCTTAATTTGAGACTTAATTGGAGTTAAATTTTAATTTTAATTTTTTTACTCTATTTGAAGTTTGAGGACTTGCGTTTAAAACTACAAAGTACTCACAAAACCATCTGCCACATCTGAAGCAATATGCCCTGAGTTAATGACATTATTGCTGTGGAGTGGAAGTCAAAGGAAATGGTAAGCTATAACAACAGGTGCACATGTACTCTGACCATTTTACTGTTGCACCAGACCCACACCCCCAAACATCTGTACAAGGAAAAGGAACCAAACTGACTGGCTACAGAATTTCAGTATGCACTCAATCTTGGTTGTCATGATCACGAATCTATCTCCCTTTAATTATGGCAAATATTAAGGTCACTAAAAAGAACTACTAGAAAACAACACATTCTTTTAACAATCCTGTGCATATAAAGGACAGCTCTAAAATAATAAGGACTACAAAAAAAAAAACAGAAAATTTGTTCTAAAGATAAATTTTTTAATTAAATTTAGTAAAAGATAAAAAGTTTCAAAAATTTAAAATAGAGAAACGGAAATTGGACATGTCCAATTTCCGCCACACCATCTGTCGGAATTGAGGACTATCGGTTTTTTTTTTCTTTTTTGATTGGTTTTGTTTTATTTAGTTTCAAAAATAATATTAATATATTATTATACAAATAAATACAGAAAGTAACAATTTAATTTATTTTTTATCTATTTTATTTTTTTATATTTTTTTATATATATGATTTTATTTTATGTATATAAATAAATATATACAAATTAATTTATATAATAATATGTATATATTTATTTATATATTAAGTAGTGTGGATAATAACAAAACTTATTAGTTAATATACAAATTAATATATAAAAATGAACTAATAGATTTTGTTATTATTTTATAGATAATAATAAATTAACTAATAGATAAAATCAAACTAAAGAAAGAAACAAAAAGATTGAACCAAATCAATTTAAAACAAATAAGGAAAACAAAATAAAACAAAATCTAATCAAAAAAACGGGAGTCCCTATTTTAGCATACGGACTGGCCAGAGGAATGTTTCTCCCTTTCAATTTTTTTTATTTATGTTTTAGTAAAAATTTTATTTTTTATTTATCGGTAGAAAAAAATTTCTGTTATTTATTGTGTATTAACTAATATAGTTAATAACAAAATTTATTATTTATTGTATAAATTAATGTTAAAAATTATATTAACTAATAGATTTTGTTATTATTGTAAAGATAATAATCAATTAACTAATAGATAAAACCAATCTGAGAAAGAAAAAACAAAAGATAAAAACCAAACCGATTTAAAAACAAATAAACCAAATCAAACCAAACTAAATAAAACAAAACCAATCAAAAAAGAAAAAAAATCGATAGTCCTCAATTCCGACAGATGGTGTGGCACACCATCTGTCGGAATGTTTCTCTATTTTAAATTTTTGAAACTTTTTATCTTTTACCAAATTTAATTAAAAAATTTATCGATAGAGCAAATTTTCTGAAAAAAAAATGACAGTCTGGATATGCACAGTACTGTCAAAGGTGTGTTGTCCCTAGTCATTCTTGTAGCGCCCTTAACTTTTGTCTTAATTATCCACAGTCAAGAATGACAATTACCATCAAATAAATCCTCAGGTCCCAACACAAGCTAGCAAGAATTGTCACATTATGCAAGCATATAGTTTCAACCAACGAGTACTGATTACTGATGTAGTGTGAATTCCAATTCCGAATCCTTCTAGGATATATATTTTTTTTTTTTTTCTCCCTGC
This sequence comes from Iris pallida, assembly GCA_029216955.1. NCBI lineage: Eukaryota > Viridiplantae > Streptophyta > Magnoliopsida > Asparagales > Iridaceae > Iris > Iris pallida. The sequence goes on from JANAVB010037420.1 coordinate 6,929,276, forward strand.
TTCTAGCTTTATTTTTATATAGTTGTTAAGAATTCTATTTATTCTAGTACTTTTATTTTGACTATATCTTTTATTAGGATAACTTTTGTCTTTATTTGATTAGGACTAGGTTATCATAAAAGTCCTATAAATAGGCACATCTTGTATGCAATTGAGAAATAACTTTTAATCAATAAAATTCTTCTTTAAGTTTTGAGATTTGTTCCCTCATTTTTTTGGTCGTGGACTCGACTATTCGGTGGATTCAAAGCCCTTTGCTTGAGAACCCCTCATAAAGCCATCTGTTGGAGTTTTTGCGGCACCACCTCGCTCTCACCAAACAACGATGGCCCAATTATCGTCATCACCGATTGATTTGGTCATTGCCAAGCACAAAAGTAAGTCCATTCCGCTATCACGATGGGTAAAGTACCGTGTCAACCTTCATCATAGACATATTAATAGAGACCACAGCATGAAGTTAAAGACATTAAAGACCACAGCATGAAGTTGATGAAAGGATTCATCCGCTCATAACCACCCAACATGTACAAGAACATGCCGCCATTAAACGATCATTTATACCTCTCCTACATTTGAACTTTGACCATTCCACCATTCCTATCATAAACATATCAACCAAATTGTTTGAACATCATAATGGCAGCTAAAAAAAACCACTAGGAAGCAAGAAGAAAAATATGTCCTTCATGCATCAAGAATGATAATTATAGCTTATTTGAAAATTTTGCGCTGTATTTTCACACACTTACTACAGGAATCAACGAGGTTCACTGGAACAGTACTGATGAAAGAGCAACACATTGGCGTCGTAATTCATAAAATGAGAGGAAAATCACTCCAGATTAATAGAACTGAATAAAAACAAAGACGGGTGTTGGGTTTCTTCGGAACCGGTTTTAGAACAATTTTAGTTTATAGATTATGGCACGGTTTGTGCAATGGGGGTCTCTGTGTTCTCTATGTTTGCTGCCACAAGTCATGGACGCTTCTCCTGATACGTGTTTCATAGGAGCCGATGCAGGTGGGCGGCAAATCCTGCACAGGAAATGAAAGTTTCAAGTTAAATTTTTCCTTTTTTTCCGATAGGGCATGATTTTTCAAATCGATAATCAAACAAGAATACTAGTTCATACTGGAGTACATTAATTTAACAGGACTGTCCAAAATGACATTGCGGAAATAAAGCATAGTATCACGGAACGAGTCATGCATCAAGTGTACAATATATTACTAGCACGCATTTTCAATGCTCATGAAGAGAATTTATGCAACTTCTGGCACCAATACGATGTCATTGAAGAGAGAACTTCTCTTCACTGACTCTATGAAATGGTTCAACAGGCTCTGCAAGCGCTGGGCCAACCTGACGAAGTAACAACAAGCCTTTCTCATAATTTCACCATGTCAAATTGTTGAGAGTCAATAAGGGACTTTTAATCCCACATCAGAATATGTAGTATGTAGAGGAGCTAGACTCCCTATAAGTAGTGAAGTAGTCCATCAATAAAATCAACTCAACTATTATTTTCTACATGGTATCAGAGCCATAACTCTCTCTCTCTCTCCACAAAACAAAAATTTTCCTCCCCCCAGCCGCCGATCCACTCCAGCCCCACCAACCCTACGCTGCCCCCCCCTCTCCCACCGGCCGCTGCCCCTGCCCTCCCGCCCCCCTACAGCCCCCCCCCCTCAAGGAACTCTCTCCCCCCCATCCAGAAAACCCTAGCCGCCAGGTACTCCCCCCCCCCCAATCCAGAAAACCCTAGCCGCCAGGAACTTCCGCCTCCCCCCCCCCCCCCCCCCATCCAGGTAACTCCCGCCGCCCCCTACAGCCCCTCATCCAGGAAACTCCCGCCCACCCTATCCAGCACCCTCCCGCCCCCCTGCAGCACCTCCCGCCCCCCCCCCCCCCCCCCCCCCTCCTAACCCTAGCACTCTCTTGCCATGAAAACCCTAACCCTAGCCCTAGCAGCCCCATCCAAACCCTAACCCTAACCCTAGCCGTCCAAAAAAAAAAGGCGTATTTCGAAGACGAGTCGAGATGTCAAATTCTTTATTTGCACCGACTCTGTTCCTAGATTGCGCCGTTTGGAACTAACAAATGTTTATTTTGTTATTCCTCCTTCACATCGAGATCTATACAGAGACTGATCATGTCTTCTCTGGTGTCCTGACGTGTTCACTTTACATGCGCGCGCCGGTGCTGGCCAAGTTAGTAGCGCATTCGTAAAGTCTGTGACGTCGAAGAAGACGACGAAGACGAAGAAGACGACGAAGTTGGAGAAGTTGCCGACTCCGACGTCCAAGAAGCCGACGAAGACGACGAATCGGGTTCACAGTTGAAGAAGCCATGGATTCGATCAGTGGCAAACTGACGGCCGACGAGATGAAAGCCTTGGTTGATGATATCTTATCAAAAAGATGCTTACTGGAGCAACTACATACACTGTTCCACCAAAAGTTTTTGGATGTGTATGCTTTGTCAAGGATAATCGGCCAGGCGTTAGCAAACTGGATCCTCGGGCAGTTAAATGTGTCTTTGTCGGTTACACGGCGACTCAGAAGGGATATGCCTGTTGGAGTCCAGTCGAGCGGAAGATGTTTGTCAGCATGGACGTTACATTCAGAGAACTCGAACCATACTATGGTTCGGATGAAGGTTCAGCATTTGGTGACACACCTAACACAGATGGTGTTCGATGTGAGAGGGAGATAATAAGTCCAAATGTGGTCGTCGGATCGGTTCCGTGTCCGGTTGTAGAAAACTGGACGAAAGGGGGAGAGCACGTGACTCAGATACAGAGAATGAAGAAGACGATACATATGTTACGCAGGGGGAACAGCAGACAAGGAAAAAGGAGCTCCAAGTCTACAGAAGGAGACAACAGAAGTCCAGTACTGTGCCTATGCCGTGCCCTGTGCCTACTGTACCAAGTCCATCGTCTACTCCTGCTCAAACTCCTGAAGATGTTGCCCCCGCACCGAATCACTCGGATTCTGATGCGGATCTCTCCAACTCGGATGGTATGATCTCTCCACCACCTACTGCTCCCTTAAGGAGATCTTCTCGCATCAATGCGGGTAAGGCTCCTGCTCGTTTTGATGACTACGAACATGACATTGCCAACTTCTTGTCTTATTCTAACATTTCTTCGAATTATCGAGCCTTCATTGCATCGTTAGACTCTACTTCGTTGCCCAAGTGTTGGCAGGAAGCAAAGAAAGATCCAAGGTGGAAAGCTGCAATGATGGAAGAACTTGGGACACTGGAGAAAAATAAGACATGGGAGCTGGTTCCATTACCCAAAGGGAAGAAAGCTGTGGGATGCAAATGGGTGTACACAGTGAAAGAGACGCCAGAAGGAAAGGTCGAGCGATACAAGGCGAGGTTGGTTGCAAAAGGATTCACACAGTCATATGGCATAGACTATGATGAGACGTTTGCCCCAGTAGCAAAAATGAGCACCGTGAGAACTCTGGTCTCCATTGCAGCGAACTATGGGTGAAAGCTGTACCAGCTGGATGTGAAGAATGCCTTTCTTCATGGAGACCTGCAAGAAGAAGTATACATGGAGCTCCCGCCAGGGTGCTACGCGACGAAATCAAACGGAGGGACGTCGCAAGGAAAGGTGTGTAAACTGAAGAAGTCGCTATACGGGCTAAAGCAATCTCCTCGAGCCTGGTTTGACAGATTCAGAAAGGCTGTTACAAGCATGGGATACCGTCAAACAAATACAGATCATACGGTCTTCCTTCAGCATGCAAGAGGCCACATCACTATACTTGCTGTATATGTGGATGATATAGTGATCACAGGTGATGATGAGGTCAACATCACTAAACTGAAGTCAAAACTCGCGAAGGAGTTTGAAGTGAAGGATTTAGGAGCGATGAGGTACTTTCTAGGTATCGAGGTGTGTGAAGGCGAACAAGGAATTGTTCTCTCACAGAGAAAATACATACTAGATCTGCTGAAGGAGACAGGGATGCTGGGATGCAAAGCAGCGGTCACTCCAATTGACCAGAAGTGCAAGTTGGGAGCAGAAGCTGGAGAGCCCGTTGATCGTGAAAGATATCAACGACTTGTAGGGAGATTGATTTATCTGGGACACACTCGCCCTGATATCTCATTTGCGGTGAGTGTAGTGAGTCGCTACATGCATGATCCAAGAAAGGGTCATATGGAAGCAGTATTTCAGATCTTGAGGTATCTGAAAGGAACGCCGGGAAAGGGGCTATGGTTCAAGAAGAATGGACGCATAGAAGTTGAGGAATACTGTGATGCAGACTGGACAAGCTGCATAGACGACAGAAGGTCTACCACGGGATACTGTGTTTTTGTAGGAGGAAATCTGGTCTCATGGAGAAGCAAAAAACAGTCTGTGGTAGCACGGTCGACAGCTGAAGCAGAATACAGAGCAATGGCTCTGGGAGTGTCAGAATTGCTGTGGGTGAAAGCGTTGCTGACAGGGTTAAAGCTAGACAAGGGAGCACCATTACGTCTTCTGAGCGATAGTCAAGCTGCAATAAGTATAGCTAACAATCCTGTCCAGCACGACAGAACGAAGCACATCGAGATTGATCGATTCTTCATCAAGGAGAAGCTGGAACAAGGGATACTGAAGATTGACCATGTCCGCTCAGAAGAACAAGTTGCAGACTGTCTGACTAAGGGTCTTAGTTCATTAAGTTTGTCGAAGCTATGTAACAAGATGGGGATGATCAATATCTATCGCCCATCTTGGGGGGGGGGGAGTGTTGAGAGTCAATAAGGGACTTTTAATCCCACATCTGAATATGTAGTATGTAGAGGAGCTAGACTCCCTATAAGTAGTGAAGTAGTCCATCAATAAAATCAACTCAACTATTATTTTCTACACAAATCACTGAATCCGGACATACTGAATTTATTCCCATCACTGAAGAGAAGACAGGAATTGTCTGCCCACATAATCCTAAATGTGATATTGTTAGCACAAAATTTTCCCAGGCGTAACATCCAGCAAAACAACTTGGAAATCACTAGCAAATTACTAGAGTTATCTTCAGAGACCTTATTGGTCAGATAACCATTTCGATCCAAAAGTTTACGTAGTTATGTTGTGTTTCAACTATGCAGATCTACAGAATTTAACATCCCTCAAATGCATCTGAAGGTGAGTGAAGAGATCAAAAAATGAGCAATTTAAGTTTACTCGCAAGAAGGTTCAAACCTTGAACCAAGCACCTCTTGAAACCTAATGTATCCCTCTCCGAGATCTTTGAATCCAAAGTCTACCCAGAAAAGGGGAAATCAGAGACACAGATGTTGGTTTTATGTGAGCTTCAGGACCCATTTATATGGGGGACAAGCTATAGTCTAGCCCAACTGGAGTAGCCCACTTTGAAGAACTGACACAGAATTTTGTAACGTTTAAAAAGTAACTAACTCTATGGAGAGGAAATTGGAAGGGGTTTATTACGAGAAATTAGGGAAGTCCACATATCGCTTCTTGATTTTGTATGCATAAAGTGAGGAAGTATATCAATGGGGAGTTGATGGATTCTGGTAAAAATTCTTCAGGTTTGTGTCAGCATATGTCGAAATTTACTTATAATGGCTTCCATGTCTTTCTCCCTTTCTAAATGGTTTTAGTTTTTTTTTTTTTTTAACTTTTCATAAACTTGTCTGTTGATCCACATTCATTGTTGGCCGGGGAAACATCTGCGTAGGTGAAATGGGCCTGAACATGTAACCTTGGGTCCCTAACAAACTTCTGGCCCTTGGGTCTGAACATGCATCATGGTTGACAAACTTCTGGCCCTTGGGTCCCTAACAAAGACTATGGCAAAGAGTTTGTCAGCCATGCTGGAAAAGAAACATCTAACCTCGAGATCCTGACAAAGAGGGGCCCAAGTCATTGTCAAGCATACAGATACAGCATAACAGGGACACAGCAATGACGGCATTTATTTTGGCATGTCCTAGTATTTTAGAATATCCGTATTATGTCCACTATGTGCCTGACACAGATATGATATGAACATGGCAATCATTTTGCAGTGTCCATGCTACGTACCATCAAGACTTTTTGCATAATTAAAGGTTGTTATATTCGCCAAAACCCAATTGCCTTGACCCTAAAACTTAAGTCCTTTGATGTATATCATGCTAGGAAAATTTTCTATATCTTCTCGGGAAATGAATAAAATTACTAGCCAAGTGGTCTTTAAAAATACGGGCGACGTTAGGGCAAACCTTAAGTAACAAGTACTAGGTAATTTCTCCCGATAAACCATATCATACATTTCCCAAGTCATCCACATTCTTGCACATATTTTACAATCATAAAAACTATGTAAAACCAAAAAGGGACAGCAACAAAACATTGCCCATCAAAACCCATCAAGAGCTCCTATACATAAAAAGTTAAAAATATTTGAAGTTCTCACCCACTCGCACATTACAAAACTTTTAGCAACCAACATTCCGAGAAAAATGTCCCCAGTCAAGTAAAATACTAATTAGCATCCAGACATTGTGAAACGACGGAGAAACAGGTGCTTCTAAAAAGAAAAGTGCAATTCCAAAACTAAATATATCTCAATCCCATCCAAGCTTTAGATGTTTAATAAAATAAAATAAAAACTTTTTCATCCAATGTCTGACAACTCACTCAAGAATTTCATCTAAAAAAACTCAAGTATATTCTATTTTGTAGTTTTTGGTTGCATGAGCTTAAACTGCAATCCAAATTGCATGTCTAGCTACCAGCCAACTAGCCACATAGGTTTTATGGCATGGCATGCTTATAACTACCTTGGATTTGGCACCAACATAAAGAGTTGACGTCATGTCGACAACTAGTCATAAAACTGTCAAATCTTGTATGGAGCTTTCTTATCCTCCATAGCCAACCACATTCTGATGGAAGAAGGCTTGGATGCTACTATTGCTGATGATATAATCATCCAATGTTTTGATATCCAGTTTCAGAGGCTTCTTTGGACTCCTTAGTTTAAATAAAGCACATCTTTTGTCCACAAAATCATAGCTTAAACTCAAATCTACTACTTGGTAACACAGAATTCTAAAGTCACCACTGTTGGAGTGGGTGGGGTTTCCAACCTATGTGGAGAAGATCCCGGAGTGCGACGAGCGCCGTTCGTTGTCGAAGAAGCTCGGGAAGTAGGCAACTAGGAGTTGCTACTGCTGCTGCTGCTCCTAAGGGAGGTTCTGGACTGGGTCTGCCGAGTTCGGCCCGAACTCGGTCCCAGGCCGAGTTCTGGCCGAACTCGGTCTGGCTGTTCCAGAATTTGGCGAGTAGGTTCTGTTTGTCCGACACAGAGTTCGGCCAGAACTCTGTGTCGTCGGGGCTGATGCAGGAATTTGGGTGACTTTTCACCATTGGATCTAATCCAACGGTCCAGGTTGGTTGCGGGATTAGGGAGTTAAGTTGGGATTTCCAAACCCTAATCCATTGTAACATAACGCAACGTAACACACAAGAAGAGAGAGGAAGGAGGCAAGAGTGCCATTACAACTTCGGGAGAGAAGACGGAGGATTGAAGGTCGTTTTCGAAGGAGATCGTGTTTCGGGTAATCTCTACTCGTCGTTCTCGCTCTTTGTAGCCTTGTAATCATTGTTCTTACTTCTGAGTGTTGTGGGGATCCGATTTGGATCGGGAGGAGTTTGTAGAGGGTGTAATTCTTCTATTCCATTAGTGGAGGCTTCTCAGGGTTGGACTCCGATCGTCCCGTGGTTTTTCCCGCAAGGGTTTTCCACGTCAAAAATTCTCTGTCTGCGTGGATTGTTTTGTGTGGTTGTTTTTGGGTTCGTGCGTTTGTATTGCTCGGTCCTCTCGCAGGTACTCTCCGGTTTGGGAAAAGGTTTCTGCGTTTCTTTCCCAACAGAGTGGTAACAGAGCCAGGTTCTGGAATTCAGAAGGAGTGTCAGTAGTTGACAGGAAAACCAGAGAGGAGAGATGGACGCGAAGCCGGTGCGCATGGTGAATCTGAACGGCACAAACTATCACTATTGGCGGAGCAAGATGAAAGATTTGCTGTTCGTCAAGAAGCTGCATCTACTCGTGTTTGCATCCGAGAAGCCCAGTGATAAATCCGAGGACTGGACATTCGAGCATATACAGGTGTGTGGGTACATACGGCAGTTTGTTGATGAGAACGTGTACAACCACGTTGCCAATATTGAGCACGCGAAGACGTTGTGGGATAAGCTGGAATCCTTGTATGCGAAGAAGACCAGGGTAAACAAGTTGTTCCTGATCCGGACGATGATGGGACTGCGATACAAGGATGGGGCGTCTATTTCGGATCACTTGAGTGAGTTCCAAGGCGTGGTTCGACGACGAAGTTCAGGGACTGTGGCTGCTGTGTACTTTGCCAGACTCGTGGGAGACCGTACGAGTATCTATGATCGCTTCTGCTCCAGAGGGCGTGGTCAGTCTGGAGTTTGCCAAAAGCGGGGTGTTGAATGAAGAGATGCGGAGACGTTCTCAGGACACTTCATCCACATCCCACCACTCAGAGGCACTTGTTTCAGAGAGCCGCGGAAGGGGCAAAAGCAGGGGTCCAGGTGGTGGCAGAGACAAGAGCAGGGGGAAGTCCAAGGGTCGTTACGAGGACTCAGAGTGTTACCATTGTGGTAAGAAGGGCCATATCAAGCGGAATTGTTTCGCTTGGAAGAGAGAGAAGAAGGGCGACAAGGGGAAGCAAGAAGAGAACACTACAGCGACGGCCTCGATGCATGGAGGCGATGTGATCGTCGTGGGTGATGAGGTCATTACTAACCTCGCCTGCGATGACAATTCTTGGCTGGTGGACTCAGGGGCTTCAGCACATGTATCTCACAACAGGGCACTGTTTGCCACTTACACTACAGGCGACTGTGGAGTACTGAAGATGGGCAACGGATATGTGTCGAAGGCGGTTGCCGTTGGAGATGTGCATTTGAGAACGAAGACGGGTACAGTTTTTGTTCTCAAGGATGTTCGTCATGTCCCTGATATCCGTTTCAACCTGGTGTCGGTTGGAAGGTTGGATGACGAAGGATTCTTCGGTCTCTTCGGTAACAGTCAGTGGAAGCTTTCCAGGGGTTCGATGGTGATTGCCAGAGGAAACAAGAAGTCCGGTCTCTACTATATGAAGGGGAGCGCACATGGGGCACAGGAGGTGAACGCAGTCAGTGATGCGCTACCGAGTTGTGGCACAGGCGGCTCGGCCATATCAGCGAGAAGGGGATGAGCTACTTGGTGAACAGGAAGGTGATTCCGGGGCTCAAGTCTACAAAGTTGGAGAAGTACACGCACTGTTTAGCTGGGAAGCTAAATAGGGTGTCTTTCCAAAGTCACCCAAGTTCAAGGAAGCCGACGTTGCTCGAGTTGATTCACTCGGATGTCTGCGGTCCTATGAAGGTAAAATCTCTTGGTGGTGCTTCTTACTTTGTAACCTTTATTGATGACTGTTCCAGGAAGGTTTGGGTCTATGCCTTAAAGACCAAGGATCAGGTGCTGCCTACTTTCAAGGAGTTTCAGACCTCTGTTGAAAGGGAGACGGGCAAGAAGTTGTTGTGTGTTCGGTCCGACAATGGCGACGAATACATCGGTCCCTTTGATGCGTATTGCAGAGAGCAAGGGATACGACACCAGAAGACTCCGCCAAAGACACCTCAGCTCAATGGTGTAGCGGAGCGCATGAACAGGACACTGATGGAGAGGGTGCGGTGTTTGCTGTCAGAAGCAAACTTGCCGGGCAGTTACTGGGGTGAGGCTCTTCTCACAGCTGCTTATGTTATTAATTTGTCTCCTAGTGCTCCTTTGCAGGGTGATGTGCCTGACAAAGTATGGTACGGCAAAGAGCCGTCATACAATCACCTGCGGACGTTTGGTTGTAAAGCCTTCGTGCATGTACCGAAGGACGAGAGGACCAAACTTGAGCCGAAGACGAGGCGATGCGTCTTTGTCGGCTACGGTCGGGATGAGTTTGGCTATAGACTCTACGACCCGGTGGAAAGAAAGCTCTACAGAAGCAGGGACGTGGTATTCGTCGAGGATCAGACCATGACCAACACTTCGCTACGAGAGAGCGCCGGTGGAGTGGAAAATTGTGAGGGATCCTCCTTGTCTTGTTTAAAGACATAATCTCTCCAAGCGGTCACATGAGGCTGCGTCCCGTTCCTATCCCGCCTCTGCATATAGTAATGATGACTCGCCACTTCCTTGAAAACGGCCGTCATCTCCTCAGCCCTGTCCCCCAGGACTTGAAATTCCTCATTGGTTGGAAAGTACTCTTCATAGGGTTCCGACCCCCAAGGGAGTTTAGACACCTCATACATCTCATGAAGTGCGAGCCCTAATTCTCCTACCGGAGTAAAGAAGGTCCCGGTATGGATATCAAACATCTCCAGGAGTGCGAGGAACATGTGCCTATTAAGGTCAACACCCGACTGGGTAGCACGGATCGCGGCAGTCAACCCGATCTCTCGGAGCTCAGTCCGAAACCGCGACAAGATCCAGAGCGTCAGTTTATCCCATTTGGAGACGTAATGGCACCAACCCTCCACCCGAAACTCTCCTGTCGGGTAGGAACGTTCCATCAAAAACATACGATGTGTAAAAGTCGAAGCACTATAAGCAAACGTATCAATGGGTACATCACTGTAGAGGCTCCCAGGACGTAAAGTCCGCCAAGTGTAAGAAGACCCAGACCGTACAACGGTCAAAACATCCCTTTGGTCGGAAGCAGAATCAATTTGGATGACACCAGTCACCGCTCCCCCCTGAGAAGGGGTAAGCTCCCAAGACATTCTCCTCTGGGAAACAAGGCGACAGAAGGACGTCAAAGGCCACTGACGTTCAAGTTGCTTAACAGTCATATGCACTCCATTCGCAGTAAAGAACCAGTCCTCCTTGACCTTCAGTACTGACGAGTCAGTAGAAGTGAGACGGTCTCCAAACAGGAACTCAGGCTTCAGGAAGGTCACTTTATCAGATGTGGAGGGTTTAATAACTCCACGCTCCATCATCCGTTTGAGGAACCAATACTGCTGTTCACGGATTAGGGTCATTCTCTCAGGAGGCTGATCCAGCATAAGAGCATCTTGAGCAGGGTTTATCACTTCCTCGTTATGCTCTACTCCCATTTGGTTGAAGGCAGCCTCCAAGAAAACTTCACTCAAAAGCGGGATTGCCATCGACACTAGTAAAAGATCAGAAAAAGTCAGAAGAGAACACACAAATGTGTCTAAAGGAGAAAACTGCGGCGCATCATCAGGGTTTGAACCCATGCGCGTCAGCAGTATAGCCTTGGCGCATCTTCAGGGTTTGAACCTATGCGCGTCAGCAGTATAGCCTCGGCGCATCTACCCATGCGCGTCAGCAGTATAGCCTCGACGCATCTTCAGGGTTTGAACCCATGCGCGTCAGCAGTATAGCCTCGGCGCATCACCAGGATTTAAACCCATGCGCGTCGGCGGGCAAACACCGCGGCACATCATTAAAGACTCAAGGCCTATGTGCGTTGGCGTACGGACAATGAGACTTACCAACCACCTCCGGCCGAACTTCGACAGGCCGACGAGGAACGACAGCCGCCGCAACTTTCGCGGACTCCTTCGCTTTCTCCTTTCCCTTGCCGGCAGCACCGCGAGGAGTCTTGGGAGCCATTCTCTCGAGGAAGGAGAAGTTAGGGTTTTTGAAGAGAGAAGAAGAACCCTTTCTCTCTCCAACTCTTACCTATTTATAGGGCTTGGTCGCACGCGTGAACAGATGACGTGTGATCTCAACCGTCGCCTCGGGTTCTGTTCAAGGATAGCAGCAAATAAAACCAAAAGATCATCATTAATCTTTTCGGTTACCGAGGCACCATCATCATTAACTGAGAAGAGCATGCGCCCGAACAGGCATGCGCCCAGAAATCATGCGCCCTGACCTCCATGCTTCTTATTCAAAGTATTCCAAAACTTATTCAAAAATTTTGAAAACTTTGAAGGGGGTCTTGTAGAAGCATGGAATTTCACAAACAGAAAGCCCATGCGCCAGACACTACATGCGCCAGAACTCAGACGAAGAACTTCACAGCAAAGTCAATAAGTATAGACATTTGAAGAAGGACTTTTTATTTATATATAAAAGTCTATTACATGTCTAGAAAAGGTTGTACAAAGAAGAATTTCTACAAAGGAAAGATCCTAAGTCTACAGCCAGCGGCCACCATGCGCCTCCAGTTAGGCGCAGCAGTCATCATGCGCTGCCAGTCACCATGCGCTGTCAGTCAGGCGCAGCAGACATCATGCGCCTCCAACCAGGCGCATCCTACCATATCTTCAGCAGCTCAGCTATGTGCATCCCTTCAGCCAAATTCTTCCAGCCAGGCTCACCTGGCCGAGCAGAGCCCAGTTATGTGCCGCTCTTCCAGACAGGCTCACCTGATAAGTGCTTCGCCAAGCAAAGCATTTAACCCTCTGGCTGGAACCAAGGAAGAGAAGAGCACCGCAAATGCTGTGGCCAGGGGAGGCTTCGAAAGAGCCTCCAAAGCCGAAGGAAGACCGTGATCGAAACCGCGGCTAAAGCCTAGCACCGCCATTCCGATCTACGGCTCTTCCGGAATAACGGAGACAAGGCCCGAGCATCCCTATCTTTGGATGCAACAGGCACCTTCCGCCTGCCTCGGAAGCCCTCGACTCCGTCTTTTGGATGTAACAGTCACCTTCAAGTGCATCGAAGACAACACAGCGTCTCATCTTCACCCTCGGGAGCACTTCGTCAACAGAATGCACCCGCATGTTCAAGTTCATGTTGGAAGTACGTGAGGGAATGAGAAGCAAATCTTCTCTCCATGCCACTATTTATAGGCCGGGCAAATCAAACCCACGCGCCAAGTGGATGGCCCTCCGAATTCCGTGCAATGAATTTACATTAAATGGATGAACCGGACGCCTCGAATTCAGCCAAACGGCTATTTATGGCACTCGAAGAGCGAGACAGCCGCATCATTAAAAGACATGTCCGATGCGCCAGCCAGACAGCGCATCACACGGACGCGCCCTTCGGCATCAGGCGCATCACACAGACGCGCCTTACAATACTCGGCGCATTACAGAAGGTGCGCCCCCACACATCTCCATACCGAGTGGAACGCCAACCGACGCGCCCACTCAGCTGTCCATCGAACGTCACCAACATTAAATGCTGAACTGACAGAGTTGGCAGCACGCCTCCCAAAGTCTGAACAGTTGACAGCTTTATTCAGAAAACGAAGCGTCGGCAACGTCAGCATCATCATGACTTTGTTTCGACGGCTACTGCCACGTGGCCACTCCACCATCAGCATGCGCCTCTACGGCCATGCGTCCAAATCAGCATGCGCCTCTACGGCCATGCGTCCAAATCAGCATGCGCCTCAAAAGCCATGCGCCTCAGACTGCTCTCTGATCCCGAAAGACAGAAGGAAAGTCGCCTGCATGCGCCTCAAAACCCATGCGCCCCAAATGGTTTGTAACTCCTAAAGGTTATGAGCCGCAGCCTCCTCCTGCGCCCAATCCAAGGCGCAGCCCACCAGATCACTCCTCTCCACCAAATCCGAGATCTTCGAACCATGAGTCGACGACACGTGTCTTTTGACTCAACTCATCCAAGATTTCAGCAACGGAAAGATCTTCTCTCTGCTACGTGCCGGCTCACAACAGCAGTATGAAGAGTTCCCCCCCTCGATCAGGGCGCAGCATCCGTGCACCTCCATCAGCAACCTCCACGTGGCATCCCCACACCGGCGCATCCTGCATGCGCGCATGAGCAGCCAGCCTGCAAAACTATAAATAGAAGGGTCATCTCCTTCACGCAGACACACAGAGACTCAGAACACACAAGACTCAAAAAGAATCCACAACAGAGAATCACCAGAGAGGCAGTCCTAGACACTCAACGTCTTCCTCCTCTCAGCAAGCTCCAGCACCCAGAGCAATCAACACCTTCAGAGAACCGATAACCGCCGTCAGCCGGTCAACGGAGTCAACGCATTACCACTCGCTCCATTGGCACTAAGGACCCAGCTTAAACAAAAGTGTACTCCTAGGACTACATCTAAGTCCTATATTGTATCACTGTTCTGTTTGTATTAAGATTTCAATCAAAACAATTTTAATGGCAAACAAGCTGGCGACTCTGCTGGGGACTTCTTTCTCCTCTACCGAGAAGGTTGTATCACAGGCCGACGACGTGAAGGTGGGCTCCTCCCACAAGACGCTGGTAGTGCGCCTCAATCAACAGGCGTACGAGGAGTTCATTTCTGAAGGAAGTGCGAGTCCTTCGAAGCGGCTGTCGAAGCCGAAGAAGACCCGCGCAGTCTGGGTGCGCAAAGTCGACGCCTTGGGCACCACCGTAGAAGGGGATGCGCCCGTCCAGCCTTCCCTTCCTGCTGACGTCCTCAGCTGTCAAGGTGCGCCCGCTGATGCAGCGCATCTCTCGGGGAAGCGTGTGGCTGACCACGTTCCCCAGCCATCTTCCTCTCAGGCGAGGAAGATACGTCGACGGAGCAGGGGCGCAGCCAAAGAGCCTCTGTCTTTGACAGACTCACTCGCTGTAACGGCGAGGAGAATTTGGATGCTGAGTACTATGCGCCCCAGCGGGCTGGTACGAAGAAATCCAAGGCGGCACGGGCCATGCGCCACAAACGTGCTATGCCAGCAGCCGGCCAGAGGCACGCGCTTACGATCACGCGCGCTGCCGATGGCAAGCTGTACAAGGTTGACTCAAGTGCTTCTGCACCAACAACGAGTCGACCTTCAAAGTCCTCATCTCGCTTGGGCGCATTCATTGCGTACACAACCAAGCCGAGAGAGGCAAACTCAGTGGTCTTGAACTCCCGTGCCTCCTCTGGTTGTGCGTTTGAGGTCCGTTCAAGTCACTTCAAATGCTGTGGTTCCCCCACTACTGATCGTGATGCCTGCTTGGTATTAGATCAGGGGGCGCAGCACTCACCCGACCACCCCGGCGCTTGGCCCTGCCATGCGCCTGAGAGGGGTGTGAGGGTAGCACTCTCCTCCAACGACCTGCGCAACGTGATCACTCACAAGCGCCGGTCAGGAGAGTTGACCAGCAAGCACGATGCGCCTCTCACGGGGCACACTTGTGCAGTGGTCACCATCAACTGCTGTTGCAAGACGGCAGTACCGCCAAAGCAGTCGGTCTTCCAACGGCTACAATCATCGACACCCCTCCGACATCGCCTTGGGACGAAGGTGTCAGCAGAAGAGGAGCTAAAGGTTGCTTCATGCAACGTGATCTCCAACTCCTCATCTGTCCGGAAGACGACTGCCAATTCCTCGTCTTCATCCAAAAGCCAGTCGAGGAAAACCAAGGCAGCTGTCTCGACCTCTGGAGTGTTCGAAGGCACTCGGTCGAGGAAGAAGTTCTTGGAGGAAGCTGGGGGTAGCCAGACCCTTGTCGAGCCTCCTTCCGAAGACGAAGATGTCCAAAGCACAGCTGCGGCGGATCTTCATCAAGGAGAAGATGGCCTCCCTGAAGCCCCTCAAAATGACGATGTCCTCCAGGACACCGCCGGGGGTAGTGCTGGAAACGAAGAGGCCCTTCAAGACAGAGCTGAGGGCAGTCAGACCCTTGCAGATGCGCCTGTCGAAGACGAACTCCAGAATGTGGCTGGGGGTGGCCAAACACCAGGAGAAGTGACTCCCCCACATGAGAGCGAGGCTGAGAGCGAAGCCTCAACTAATCCATCCACTTCCGGCCGTGTCATGACAGTATACATGACCGGGGGTGATCTTGAGACTGATGCGCCGCCACAGGACATTGTCCAGCGCATAGACTCGCTAGAGGGAGGACTCAAAACCCTCTCTGCCTCAATGCAAGCACTGACTCAAGCAGTGTTTGAGATGCGGTCGGCCCTGATCAGGACACCTTCAAATGGTCCCGACCCAGGAGCCAATGGAGAGTCGAGTGTGCCCCTCCAACGGACACCCTCAGACACAGAAGCACCCCGGACGTCGGAGCCCTCAAACGCTCCACTCCGGGTGGTACCTCCTTCCCCGACTCCTAGTTCCACGGAGGACGTGGTCGAAATGATCAAAGATTTGAGGGAGCGCTTCGAGTCCAAGAACATGCAGGAGGAGCGCCAGAAGATGGGCATTCCCCAGCCTTATCCCCTTGAGTGGAACAAGGTGGTTTATCCCCCAAAGTATAAACCACAAACACTCACGCCGTATGACGGGAAGGACTCTCCACGACGGTACCTGACGTACTTCCAGTCGCAGACAGGGCATCTTCCGAAGGAGGACGCGCTCCTCACCAGCATCTTTGTTGGGGCCCTGAAAGGGGTGGCGTATGACTGGTACTGCAGCCTCCCCGATAATTCCATATCGTCCTTCGACGACCTGACACGCCTCTTCCTCGACCGCTTCTACGACGGTGGGAAGGACATGACGATGGCGTCTCTCATTGAGATACGCCAGAAGGACAAGGAAACGGTTCGGACATTCATCGAACGCTTCCGTCAGGCCTGCTTCAGGCTACCTCCAGGCATGCCAGAACATGCGCTCCTCTCCGCTTGCAGTATGAACATGCTGCCTGCAGTAAAGCTTTGGCTTAACTCTACTCCCCCTCCCGACTGGAGCTCCCTAATCATCGAAGCTGAAGCTGCAGAGAAGAAGGCGGCCAATGCACGTCTTTTGGGTGTTAGCTTCCCCGCCTTTGACGATAAGGGGAAAAAGTCCGCAATTAACAACTCCGGACGAGAAACAAAGGGGAAACAGGCATTGACTGTTAATGCCTCGAAGGGCGCATCTGCGCCTACTCAAAAGCCTCCACTGGCACCGAGACCCAAGGAGGTTTATTCATTCAATGATGACGACACCCTGCAACTCTTTGAGATACTGAAGCAGGGCGACAAGATCAAGCTTCCGGACCCGAAGCGGCCCGATGAAGTCGGAAAAGTGGACAACCCGAGGTACTGTCACTACCATCGGTTTGTCGGACACCCGACTAAGGACTGCTACGTCCTCAAAAATTACATCCAGCGCATGATCAATGCGGATGTAATCTCCGTCGACTATGAAGAGAAGACGGTGTCAGCGAATGTGGTGTCACTTCAGTTCGGCACCTTGTCGCCGACTACCACACAAGATGGCGTCGTCCCCATCCCTAAGGCGACAATGGAGGTGGTGAACTTGCCACCCACCCGTGACAATGTGAGTGGACTTGTCCCACTCACCACATCTCGAGGAGAGGTCCTCTGGGTTCACCCTGACCTCGTCTCCGAGGTAACTCAACCGGAGGTACGCCCTACCTCCAAAGCAAAAGGCAGGAAGATCAAGTCTTGCCGCACGGTCTCTTCTTCAACGGAAGAGGCGCTTCCTGTGCAGACGCGTGCACAACAGAACTCCCAGCCCGGTGAAGCTGCCGCCGAAGTGGTGCCTCCTGGCACCATCCCTGAGGAGGGTCCATCCAAGCCCTCAGCAGCCAATAAACAAAAGCAAGTGGAGGCCCGTTTCGACAGACCTCTGCGGAAAGAAAATGCTTCGGGGCTAGCCAAGCCCCACAATTTTGACATTCTGGCGCAACTAGCCAGTACTCCTGCACGCTTGTCTTTGTTCGAGCTCCTGCGTCTCTCCAAGGACTCCCGAGAAGCTCTCTGCGAAGCTCTGAAGGATGCCGAATCCTTTCTCAGCCAAGTCAAGCAGCCTGAAGACCTCCCAACTACTTGTGCACACTGTCATTGTGCGGATGAAGTTATCCCAAACATAACCTTCACCCAACAAGACATGCTGCTCAAGCATCACCGACATAACCGACCGTTGTATTACACAGGGTACATCGGTTCGGTAAAGGTGAGCAGGATTCAGATCGATCCGGGGTCTTCCCTAAGCATCATTCCAAAGGCGCTGCTATCAAAGCTGGGGATCCCAATGTACCGGCTGGCGCCCTCCAATACGACCATCAGTGGCTTCAACGCTAGCAAGAGCGAGCCACTGGGCAAGATCCGGCTGAAGTGTCACATCGGCAGCCTCAAAACTGAGGTGACTTGTTATGTGGTGGATGCCGAGGTCAACTACAACATCTTACTCGGACGACCATGGTTACATGAGTACATGGTGGTGCCCTCCACGCTCCACCAATGCATGAAATATGTATCCACCAACGGCGTCATCCGGACGGAGTTTGCAGATATCGATCCCTTCAAAGGGATTGAGGCCTACTTTACCGATTTCGACTTGTACAAGCCCATTGACGAGGAGGAAGCCAATGACGCTGATGATGAGGCAGAGACGGCAACAGAGCCGGACATGGAGCCTGAGACGACTCCCGACGCCCCCTTGAAAATCCGTCTGAAGGGGAAACCGCCCCAGAAGGCGCCTCCAATGAGCATCAAGCTATCAGGAAAAGCGCCGGCTCGCGAAGCTCCCCTGAAGATACGCCTCAAGGGAAAGCCACCTCAAACAGCGGCTCCCCTGGTGGTAAAATTACAAGGGAAGGCGCCACTCATCGGAGGCGCAACCGAGGCACCTCTCAAGGTGCGTCTTAAAGGCAAGCCGCCGCAGTCATCCAAGATGCCGGAGAGGGCTCACATAACCCTCTTAGATCCTAAAGTCAGAGCGGTGGAGGACTCTCCTGATCCGGTCCCAGTGCTTACAGATGAGGAGCTTGGCGAATACATCTCCGCTGATGTAGACGCACCCTCCTTCGACAATGTAATCCCACGGGATAAGATCTCGTACTTTATCAATAATAGAGTGTCTTTCAATTATTCTTGTCTTCCACACTGGAATGCCATGTATACATTAGACAACGCTCTACGGTCGTTGCAAACACAAGTAACGACCGTCTACCATAATCAAATAGTCCCGTCTCAAGGAGTCTTCATAGTCCCTCCACGGAGCCGAGACCAAGGCACCATCATCTCGGGCAAAATCGAGCGTCGTCGGGACCTCCCGTCAATCGAGCCCGAACCTGATACCGGCAGAGTACAAGTCTATCGGTACACAGATGCGGCTAAGCACATCATCCAAAAGATGGGCTACGACCTGAAAAGCAACAAAGGCTTAAACTACGGCAAGGGTCGGCATCTCCCTGTCCGGCTTTCGATGCCCAATGGAAAGCCACAGGATTACTATAATCGGACTCGACGGGGGTTAGGCTATGTCACACCGCCATCAACTCCAGAGAGTTCAGACGCAGAAGACATAGAACATTCCCACTCGTCTGAAGCATCGACGTGGGATTCCGATACCAGTATCGGATCAGTTTTCAGGAAAGTGCTGTCAGCTAACATGACATCGGCGCAACCTCAGAAAGATGAAGGCGAAGACCAACTGCCGGAACCCTTCGAAGAGGAACCCTGGGCTCAGCACCTAGGAGAACAATGGGAGTCTCGTTTTGAGTTACGAGAACCTCCCACTGAAGACGAAGTCGAGCAGATCGACCTCGGGGATGGGTCTTCTTCTAAACCCATCTTCATCAGCAAAAGCTTGGAAGGAGAAGACCGAGAATCTTTAGTCCAACTGGCTAAAGAGTATATTGACGTCTTCGCTTGGAGCTACGAAGACATGCCGGGTCTCGATCCACAGATCGCGATGCATAGGTTGAACATCTTACCAGATGTCAAACCTATCAAACAACAACAGCGACGCTTCCGCCCGGACATCATGAACGCCATCGATCAGGAGGTGGACAAGCTCTTGACCAGTGGCTTCATCCGTGAGGAACAACACCCGGACTGGGTAGCCAACGTCGTCCCTGTCACCAAGAAGAACGGGAAGATACGAGTCTGTATCGACTTCAGGGATCTCAACTCTGCTTGCCCGAAGGATGAATTCCCGCTCCCAATCACCGATGTAATGATCGACAACACATGTGGCTTTGAACGCATGTCCTTCATGGACGGGTATTCAGGCTACAATCAAATCAAGATGTTCCCCGATGACGCAAAACACACGTCATTCAGGACTCCGAAAGGTGTTTTCTGCTACACAGTAATGCCCTTCGGCTTGAAGAATGCCGGTGCAACATACCAACGAGCGATGAGTACCATCTTCCGTCAACATCTTCGCAAGACAGTTGAGTGCTATGTTGACGACATCGCAGTCAAGAGCCGCCTCAAAAGAGATCACCTACAGGACCTGAAGACGGTCTTCGATCTCATGCGGGCACATCAACTCAAAATGAACCCCGCTAAATCCTTCCTGGAGGTTTCTAGCGGCAAATTCTTGGGCTTTGTCATCACGGCAAAAGGCATTCATGTCGATCCCGAGAAGACTAAAGCCATCCTCAACATGGACCCTCCGAAGAACCTTCGAGAACTTCGGGGCTTACAGGGACGTCTGGCATACATCCGGAGGTTCATAGCAAACCTCTCCGGTAAATGTCAACCCTTTACTCAGCTCATGAAGAAGGGAGTCTCTTACGTCTGGACAGAGGAGTGCCAAAAGGCTTTCGACGACATCAAGGCTTACTTGACAAGCCCGCCAGTCCTAGTGGCACCTGTCGCCGGCAAACCCTTCCTCCTCTACGTCCGTGCCATGGATCATTCCCTCAGCGTTTTACTCGCTCAAAACAGCGATGCAGGCTACGAGCAAGCAATCTACTACCTCAGTCGAACACTCATCGGGGCCGAACACCGGTACAACCCCGTTGAAAAGGAGTGCTTGGCTTTGGTGTTTGCCATTCAGAAGACTCGTCATTACGTCTCGGGCCAGACAATTCACGTCATCTCCCGAGTCAATCCACTCAGAGTTCTCATGACGAAGCCAGGGTCATTAAACTCCCGGCTGGCTACATAGGCGATCCTACTAACGCCATACAACATGGTGTTTGTCCCGCAGAAGGCGGTCAAGGGTCAGGCCCTGGCTGACTTTTTAGCTGCACACCCCATCCCAGAGTCTTCAAAACTCTATGAAGATATCCCGGATGAAGTCCAAGAATCAAACGTCACTGAAGGAAGCCCCGTTTGGTGGATGTTCTTCGATGGCGCTTCAAGAACGGGCCCCAACGGCCAAATCATCGCAGGAGTGGGGGTAGTCTTGGTCTTCCCCGATCAGCTGGTCATCCAGCGCGCATACTCTCTTTCGAAGCCGTGCTCCAATAATGTTGTTGAGTACAACGCACTCGTCATGGGACTCCAGCTAGCACAACAGCTGGGGGTGGATCATCTGGAAGCCTACGGCGACTCGAAACTCGTCGTAAACCAGATTCGGGGGCAATACGAGGTTCGCCATGAAGATTTGATCCCTTACCATGAAGTTGCATTGAACATCATTTCAACCTTCACTGGGTTCTTCATCGAACATGTACCCCGTCTACAAAACTTGGAGGCTGACGCCCTGGCTGGCCTCGCAGCCTCATTGGCCGCGCCCCTTGGGACTCAACACTATGTCACGGTAACTGGCCGAGACTTGATTTGTCCCAGGAACAACCTATGTTTGCAAATGGCTCACGCCATGTCGACAAACACTGATGTTAATGTCCGAGACTGGAGATTCCCGTTCATCGACTTCGCCGTCTACGGAATCCTTCCGGAAGATCCGAAGGAAGCCGTCTCAGTCAGGAGACGCTCTCTTCGATTCTACTACGATACAGCCACTAAAACGCTGTACCGACGCTCCTTCGACGGGCTTCTCCTGCGATGCCTGTCTAACGAAGAAGCGGCCGAAGTTCTTCGAGAAGCTCACGACGGAACTTGCGGAGCTCACCAACCGGGTCCTAAGTTGCAAGATCGACTGCGACGTATGGGCTACTACTGGCCAACCATGGTTGCCGACGCAGTGGAATATGCTAAGAAGTGCCATGCATGCCAACTTCATGCAGACTTCATACATACACCGTCTGAGCCGCTACATCCTACAGTCGTCTCCTGGCCCTTCGAAGCCTGGGGCATGGACATTGTAGGGCCAATCACCCCTCCTTCATCGAGAGGACACCGCTTCATCCTGGCCATCACCGACTACTTCTCCAAATGGGCAGAAGCAGTTCCACTAGCAGAAGTAAAAAGCTCCAGGGTGGTCAGCTTTATCAAACACCATGTCATTTACCGTTTCGGGGTACCCCGGCGGATCATCCATGACAATGGTCCTCAGTTTATCAGCCACATTTTCAGCAGGTTCTGTGACAAGAATCGCATTCAGAACGTGGCCTCAACCGCCTACAATCCGGCAGCAAACGGATTGGCCGAGGCGTTCAACAAAACTATCGTCAGGCTACTCAAAAAGGTCGTGTCATCCAACAAACGCGACTGGGACGAAAAGCTTGGCGAATGCCTTTGGGCCTACCGCACAACGGTACGGACCCCAACAGGCAACACTCCATTCTCCCTGGTCTACGGGAGCGAAGCAGTACTGCCTCTCGAGATACAGATACCTTCGCTCCGCGTGGCAATCACAAACGATCTCACAGAAGAAGACAATCAACGTCGTCGTCTGCGGGAACTGGAGGCACTTGACGAAAAGCGTCTCCTAGCTCAACAACGCATCGAACTTTACCAAGCCCGTATATCACAGGCTTTCAACAAGAAGGTCAAGCAAAGAACTTTCCAAGTTGGCGACCTGGTTTTAGCAGTCAGAAGGCCAATGGTGTTAACTCATAAGACACCAGGGAAGTTCGAGCCCAAATGGGAAGGACCCTTCATCATTGAGACGGTATACTCAAACGGCGCTTACCGGCTCGCCAAACCCAATGGGAACTTGTTCATGATGCCCATCAACGGCAAGTTCCTAAAGAAGTACTATTCTTGACATCTTCCAAGACATGTATTTCCCCAAACAACCTCTTTTCACAAAATCAAACGCTTCCGGAACCCAGCTGTTCCGTGGCATCCTTCCGTAGAAAGATAACCACGTCCACATTACCTCTGAGTTGTCTCTCTACATCCTACAAAGCGGAACCTTACATTTCGTAAGCTTACGCTATCCTTCATGTTTACCACGTCCACATTACCTCTGAGTAAACATCCCGTACAAACAACTCCTGTGTTGTCGTACATTGATCGCAGAACTTCCATGTCCACATTACCTCTGAGTTGTTCAGCGTATCCCCCAGGATCATTCCTACCATGTCCATAAATACCTCTGAGTAGGAAGATTCTATCATTTGAACCTAATGATTGCCATGTCCACATTACCTCTGAGCAAACATGTTGGTTCCTTCAAACTTATTATCTGTACCTAAAAACCAAGGTGCGCAAAAGATAACAGGTCCACATAAATCATCAAGTTCATGAGATCAAAAATGAACACATCACAAAAAAAAAAAAGATAGTGTATTTCTTTATTTTTCAAAGAAGGGAGTACAGAAATACGCTATTTTCCCGGCAAGAGTTGCAAAAACACATAAAAAAAAAACAGAGAAGCTACAGTCCCCGATCCTCTCCAGGGTGGGATGAAAGCTCTCTGACTCGACGTCTCAGGTCGGCAGTGCGAGTTTCCACAGTCGCCTGGACTCGCAGCTCGGCTTCTTGACGCATTAGTCCGACAGCCTCAGCAGAAGTTTTACTCTCATACTTCTCATCAAGCTGTCGTCGCTGCTGAGCCAAAGCAAGGGTCCGCTGAGTAAGAGTCGCTTCCTCCTGCTTGAATGCCACGTGTTCAGCCAGGACACGATCAGCTTCTAGTTGAAGTTGGGCCCGCTGGTCTTCAAGACGGCGCATCTGAGCATCAACCTCTGCGATGTTAGCGTCCACCGCAGCCCGCTTCTCCGTCGTCTTCTCCATAGATTGAGACAACTGCTCCGCCGCAGCCTCAGTCCCAGCCACTTCACGCTCCCAACTGCTCACATCGGCTCGATAGGAAGCCTCGATTTCAGCCATCAACTTTCCTATCTCTGCATCTATCAAGACAGAGAGGTCATTTCGTTGGATGCGCTGCAGTTCCGCGAGCCGCTCGTCCAGCTCAATCACCGAAACTTCCAGTATTTCGGCCATATGGTCATGGCCCTGGTGAACGCGGATCAGCTCAATACAAGGCATTGCCAAAGCTTTTGCTGCCGCAAAGCTCCCCTTGGCATCCATCACTGCAGATACACCTTTCTCCAGCATTTTGTACACTCCCTCGACGAGGAACTTCACATACTCGTCGGCTTCCGCCAGCACCTGCGGTGTCATAGCAGGAGTTGGGGGAGCTACTACAGTTTGCGGACCGGAGGAAGATCCGCCAACCTCGATCTGAGAGGTTTGAATCTCGGCAGCAATAGGCTCTTCATCAACAGGGCCCAGACTGCTAGCCCGAGGAGCCGAAGGAACAGAAGGAGCCAGCACATGCGTCGTGATAGTACCCCAAATGGAAGGAGCAACAGAGGGTTCCACACCCTTACCCTTCTCAAGCCCGGAGAAATCACCGACGTCAACGGCCACCTCTTCTACCCCCGACGTTCTATCTGCATCAGCTACCTCCCCCGGCAAAACGGGGAGATCAACATTTATCTCCTGGCCAGCCCCAGGAGACAAGACCGGCAGAAGGGTCTCATTCTTCTCAAGTCCCTCTACAGGGACAGAATCTGTCACTACCGCCTGATCGGTAGCCATCTCTATGTCCATGGTTGAAGCCAAGGAAGGATTTGGCAATGATTCAGCCGACCTCCCCTCATCATGACAAGGAGGGGAATCAACCCTCTCCTCTATCCTCACTGCTTTTGCTGCCCCCGCAACAGACTCCTGCAGCTCCGGAGCGATGTCATCGGAAGATGATGAACTCCATTCCTCTTCATCACCAGGAAGCTGCGCACTTGCTAAACCTTCGATATGTGAAGCCTCCGCTGTGGCCTTCGTCACCTCGGAAGCTGCTGCACCCTCAGGGTCCCTCCTGACATAACCCGGGGATACTGGAACCTCCACGATGACAGTATCCTCCGGATCTTCCTCCATGAGAGACATCATTGTCGGCGGGATACGCACTCCAGGCGAGCTCGCCATCTCTTCTCGCCTACTCCCACCCGACTTTGGGGTACGAGGTTTTCTTTTTAGCGGCTCCTACAAAAGAAGATCAGGCCTCGTCAGTGGCGGAACCAAAATCAGATTTAGTAGGATGTCCTTACCTCTTCGGACGCCGAATCCGATGACACCGTCGGTAACGATGCCTTCTTCTGCTTCTTCGACACAAGAGATTCAGCCCATGTATCTGCACATCGTTTCGATCGATCGCCAGAAGGTTCTGCTTGTGATGCGGAGGGGGCACTCCGTTGACCCACCCCTGACGGACGATGCGGCCGGGCCTTCACTGGCGTATCCCCAGTCGCTGCTAACTGGGTGCCTGCGATAAGGCTGGTCTCCCTGTCATATCCGGAGGGCGGGGCAGCCATAACACAGTAAAATTTGGCGGCCGAGTAAAGAATGGGCGGCCGCGGATCGGGGACGGGCAACGTAAAACGAGCTCCGGTACATCCGGCATTATAGTAATGCCAAGCTCGTGCACCATCCAACAAACTTCCAACATACCCCAGGGTATTACTGGGGTTATCCAACATCATCTGAGCATAACCAAATTGCCGCGCAAAGCGGCTCGACAAGTATGGTTCCAGGTAGCACTGATTCCTGTTCCGGTACACCAGATGGGACGGCCGGATACTTTGCAACCAGCGGAATCCCCATTGAGGCAGAGTGGTGGTACCTTCGCCCAGGTCTCTTAAATCCTCGTTGGCCTCAAAACCCAAATAGATGGGACCAACTTTGGTGAGCTCCCAACCCTGAAGACGGGATAAAACCTTTCTACAAACCGGGACACCAGTATGCGACCAGCTCCTCCGATGGAAACGACGAAGGAATGCATCTCCCGCCATATAATCTCCTTCCGAGCCTGGGCTCATCACACTGGGATGATGCAAAATCAGCCATCCCATCAAATAGTGAAACGGCAGTTCAGCGCGCGGGAAGTTATTGTTTCGGCCTCTGTCATGAATCACATTTCCAGCAAACTCTCTCAAACCTCGCTGCAGGTTACATACCATTGCGGGGAGAAGAGCCAAACGCCGGCCGAAAACCAGCTTCACGGCTGGCAGGATTAAGTTTCGGGTCATCCTCTCTACGGCACCGGATCCGCCCGCGAACACGCAATCCCGGAGCCATATCATCAGGTAGGATGCCAACACCGCCTTGGGTGACATCCGATAAGCAAGATGCCAGAAGCAGCTGTAGGAGCGTGCATCTGACTGCTGGTCCTCATTTCCTCGGAGATTTTTCTCCCCTAACCTGCTCATTTCGGACAACACTTCGCTACGAGAGAGCGCCGGTGGAGTGGAAAATTGTGAGGGATCCTCCTTGTCTTGTTTAAAGACATAATCTCTCCAAGCGGTCACATGAGGCTGCGTCCCGTTCCTATCCCGCCTCTGCATATAGTAATGATGACTCGCCACTTCCTTGAAAACGGCCGTCATCTCCTCAGCCCTGTCCCCCAGGACTTGAAATTCCTCATTGGTTGGAAAGTACTCTTCATAGGGTTCCGACCCCCAAGGGAGTTTAGACACCTCATACATCTCATGAAGTGCGAGCCCTAATTCTCCTACCGGAGTAAAGAAGGTCCCGGTATGGATATCAAACATCTCCAGGAGTGCGAGGAACATGTGCCTATTAAGGTCAACACCCGACTGGGTAGCACGGATCGCGGCAGTCAACCCGATCTCTCGGAGCTCAGTCCGAAACCGCGACAAGATCCAGAGCGTCAGTTTATCCCATTTGGAGACGTAATGGCACCAACCCTCCACCCGAAACTCTCCTGTCGGGTAGGAACGTTCCATCAAAAACATACGATGTGTAAAAGTCGAAGCACTATAAGCAAACGTATCAATGGGTACATCACTGTAGAGGCTCCCAGGACGTAAAGTCCGCCAAGTGTAAGAAGACCCAGACCGTACAACGGTCAAAACATCCCTTTGGTCGGAAGCAGAATCAATTTGGATGACACCAGTCACCGCTCCCCCCTGAGAAGGGGTAAGCTCCCAAGACATTCTCCTCTGGGAAACAAGGCGACAGAAGGACGTCAAAGGCCACTGACGTTCAAGTTGCTTAACAGTCATATGCACTCCATTCGCAGTAAAGAACCAGTCCTCCTTGACCTTCAGTACTGACGAGTCAGTAGAAGTGAGACGGTCTCCAAACAGGAACTCAGGCTTCAGGAAGGTCACTTTATCAGATGTGGAGGGTTTAATAACTCCACGCTCCATCATCCGTTTGAGGAACCAATACTGCTGTTCACGGATTAGGGTCATTCTCTCAGGAGGCTGATCCAGCATAAGAGCATCTTGAGCAGGGTTTATCACTTCCTCGTTATGCTCTACTCCCATTTGGTTGAAGGCAGCCTCCAAGAAAACTTCACTCAAAAGCGGGATTGCCATCGACACTAGTAAAAGATCAGAAAAAGTCAGAAGAGAACACACAAATGTGTCTAAAGGAGAAAACTGCGGCGCATCATCAGGGTTTGAACCCATGCGCGTCAGCAGTATAGCCTTGGCGCATCTTCAGGGTTTGAACCATGCGCGTCAGCAGTATAGCCTCGGCGCATCTACCCATGCGCGTCAGCAGTATAGCCTCGGCGCATCTTCAGGGTTTGAACCCATGCGCGTCAGCAGTATAGCCTCGGCGCATCACCAGGATTTAAACCCATGCGCGTCGGCGGGCAAAGACCGCGGCACATCATTAAAGACTCAAGGCCTATGTGCGTTGGCGTACGGACAATGAGACTTACCAACCACCTCCGGCCGAACTTCGACAGGCCGACGAGGAACGACAGCCGCCGCAACTTCCGCGGACTCCTTCGCTTTCTCCTTTCCCTTGCCGGCAGCACCGCGAGGAGTCTTGGGAGCCATTCTCTCGAGGAAGGAGAAGTTAGGGTTTTTGAAGAGAGAAGAAGAACCCTTTCTCTCTCCAACTCTTACCTATTTATAGGGCTTGGTCGCACGCGTGAACAGATGACGTGTGATCTCAACCGTCGCCTCGGGTTCTGTTCAAGGATAGCAGCAAATAAAACCAAAAGATCATCATTAATCTTTTCGGTTACCGAGGCACCATCATCATTAACTGAGAAGAGCATGCGCCCGAACAGGCATACGCCCAGAAATCATGCGCCCTGACCTCCATGCTTCTTATTCAAAGTATTCCAAAACTTATTCAAAAATTTTGAAAACTTTGAAGGGGGTCTTGTAGAAGCATGGAATTTCACAAACAGAAAGCCCATGCGCCAGACACTACATGCGCCAGAACTCAGACGAAGAACTTCACAGCAAAGTCAATAAGTATAGACATTTGAAGAAGGACTTTTTATTTATATATAAAAGTCTATTACATGTCTAGAAAAGGTTGTACAAAGAAGAATTTCTACAAAGGAAAGATCCTAAGTCTACAGCCAGCGGCCACCATGCGCCTCCAGTTAGGCGCAGCAGTCATCATGCGCTGCCAGTCACCATGCGCTGTCAGTCAGGCGCAGCAGACATCATGCGCCTCCAACCAGGCGCATCCTACCATATCTTCAGCAGCTCAGCTATGTGCATCCCTTCAGCCAAATTCTTCCAGCCAGGCTCACCTGGCCGAGCAGAGCCCAGTTATGTGCCGCTCTTCCAGACAGGCTCACCTGATAAGTGCTTCGCCAAGCAAAGCATTTAACCCTCTGGCTGGAACCAAGGAAGAGAAGAGCACCGCAAATGCTGTGGCCAGGGGAGGCTTCGAAAGAGCCTCCAAAGCCGAAGGAAGACCGTGATCGAAACCACGGCTAAAGCCTAGCACCGCCATTCCGATCTACGGCTCTTCCGGAATAACGGAGACAAGGCCCGAGCATCCCTATCTTTGGATGCAACAGGCACCTTCCGCCTGCCTCGGAAGCCCTCGACTCCGTCTTTTGGATGTAACAGTCACCTTCAAGTGCATCGAAGACAACACAGCGTCTCATCTTCACCCTCGGGAGCACTTCGTCAACAGAATGCACCCGCATGTTCAAGTTCATGTTGGAAGTACGTGAGGGAATGAGAAGCAAATCTTCTCTCCATGCCACTATTTATAGGCCGGGCAAATCAAACCCACGCGCCAAGTGGATGGCCCTCCGAATTCCGTGCAATGAATTTACATTAAATGGATGAACCGGACGCCTCGAATTCAGCCAAACGGCTATTTATGGCACTCGAAGAGCGAGACAGCCGCATCATTCAAAGACATGTCCGATGCGCCAGCCAGACAGCGCATCACACGGACGCGCCCTTCGGCATCAGGCGCATCACACAGACGCGCCTTACAATACTCGGCACATTACAGAAGGTGCGCCCCCACACATCTCCATACCGAGTGGAACGCCAACCGACGCGCCCACTCAGCTGTCCATCGAACGTCACCAACATTAAATGCTGAACTGACAGAGTTGGCAGCACGCCTCCCAAAGTCTGAACAGTTGACAGCTTTATTCAGAAAACGAAGCGTCGGCAACGTCAGCATCATCATGACTTTGTTTCGACGGCTACTGCCACGTGGCCACTCCACCATCAGCATGCGCCTCTACGGCCATGCGTCCAAATCAGCATGCGCCTCTACGGCCATGCGTCCAAATCAGCATGCGCCTCAAAAGCCATGCGCCTCAGACTGCTCTCTGATCCCGAAAGACAGAAGGAAAGTCGCCTGCATGCGCCTCAAAAGCCATGCGCCCCAAATGGTTTGTAACTCCTAAAGGTTATGAGCCGCAGCCTCCTCCTGCGCCCAATCCAAGGCGCAGCCCACCAGATCACTCCTCTCCACCAAATCCGAGATCTTCGAACCATGAGTCGACGACACGTGTCTTTTGACTCAACTCATCCAAGATTTCAGCAACGGAAAGATCTTCTCTCTGCTACGTGCCGGCTCACAACAACAGTATGAAGAGTTCTCCCCCTCGATCAGGGCGCAGCATCCGTGCACCTCCATCAGCAACCTCCACGTGGCATCCCCACACCGGCGCATCCTGCATGCGCGCATGAGCAGCCAGCCTGCAAAACTATAAATAGAAGGGTCATCTCCTTCACGCAGACACACAGAGACTCAGAACACACAAGACTCAAAAAGAATCCACAACAGAGAATCATCAGAGAGGCAGTCCTAGACACTCAACGTCTTCCTCCTCTCAGCAAGCTCCAGCACCCAGAGCAATCAACACCTTCAGATAACCGATAACTGCCGTCAGCCGGTCAACGGAGTCAACGCATTACCACTCGCTCCATTGGCACTAAGGACCCAGCTTAAACAAAAGTGTACTCCTAGGACTACATCTAAGTCCTATATTGTATCACTGTTCTGTTTGTATTAAGATTTCAATCAAAACACTTTTAATGGCAAACACCTCTCATGAAAGAAAAACCTAAAACATGCTTCCTCTTAATGTTTATCCGTGTACTAAATGGTACTCCAGTATTACACATCTTCTCTATTTCCTGCACTCACATAACATATTTTACACGGACAAAAGAATAATGTTTGTGACAACAGAAAGGCCTATATATGTATGATAAGTTAGTTCCATTTCTTTTGAAGCTCCACGTGCGAGGCAGCAAACACTTAGGGGCATAGCAGGAAACATGGAAAGTGTGGAGTATTTTTCAGGAGTTTATTGATTCAAACCTTTGGTAAAAAGATAATTTATATTACTACTGTTTATTCTGTCGTTCTTCATGTGAGACAGCCAACTTGACATGAGTGAAGATGTTAGATTCGCCAAATTAATTTATTAATTCCACATTTCCAAAGGCAAGTCAGCCAATCATGTTGGTGTTGGTGTGGTTGTGGGATAGGCAACTACAGAGCTTAGCCTATGTATACCTTTCAATCCCTGCCCGGCCTATATACAGCCTTGGCCAATAATCTAGAGGATTAAACTTGTTTTCATTGTAGTTAGGAACATTCTTCTCTCCTGCCTCCACTAGAGACATTTTTAATCATATTTGCACCACAACGTCACTGGTCTAGTTTATGAACACACATTGTATGAAATATGGACATAACAACAGTTTCACTTACAACTTACAAGTTATAGTTATGCTTACAGAAAGAATCTCCAGTTTTAATTTAATTTGCCAGCTCCACTTATGGTTAAGACAACTTTAATGCATGCCTCTTATACTTTTCTCAACCAAGAACTTGATTTGTATTGACCACACTAGAAAGCCAATGTTATGAGACCACAGAGATGCACGTTGCCAGGTTTCTTAAATCTCTCTTCCAGTAAAAAAGTCACTTAGTCAACTATACTGGGTGGTTGTGGTTCAGATTTACTTCACTGTGTTTTCTAGTGTCCCCTGTTGGATTCGCCTTTCCAAGGACCATTCAAGAGTCGAAACTTCTAACTAGCAGTCTTGTCAGTGGACGGCATGGTCAAGACCTTGGTGATGGCCGGTGGAGGTTGTGATTCAAGGGGAGGCCATGGAAGTAGAGGTGGTAGATATATCTAGTGATGCACATAATGTTAAGAAACATGTCTTTAGTTGATTTTTGGTAGATTTGTATTGAGGCTTTACTGCTGATATACAAACTGTCAGGTTGACTGTTTGATGCCTCAACCATTATTCCTGGTCCTTTCCAACACAGCAGCAACAAATAACGGAGACAGTTTCTATTCCTAGAAGAAATATCAGAAACTTCTCGCATATCAGAGGTCATATTCCTCTACTCAGATACAGACCAAAAGCATGGCCTGAGGGGCTACAACTTAGGTTGATGTTTCTTCATCGTTTATCTTTGGAGTTACTCAATTACTTTGTTATAGCAACTGTTTCATTTATTCTAAAATTTCAAGTCAATCTTTTGTTTTTTTGAGTTAATAAACATTTGTGTACTGTTGCTCGACTTCTGATGTGAGGCTACCCTGGTGAAGAGTAGGTTTTGGCCCAAATTGCGCACGAGGGGGAACACTAGAATTCTCCTACATGAAAGTCAATCAAATACCGCAGAAGACTGGATATAATGGAGAGAGGAGGAAGAACACAAAACAGAAATATAAATCCTAACTGCATCAGCCTCGCTATCCTTCCATGGCGATTTCTCCACCCTGCAGAAGCCTTCCTCTGTATCTCCCTCTCACCACCTAGTTTTCCTTCTCATCATCATCCCATCCTCTTCTCTTGTTCCCTCTCCTTCTCCTTCCTCTTCCTGCAACCTACTTCTAACATTTCCTTCCCTTCCTTCTTGCATCATGTCTTCAAAGTTTTGTTCTTATGAAGAAGTGCTAGAGAAACTTGCCTCTTCACTATCGTTAACACCCTCTGATACCAATGCTCGTTCCATTTCTCCCTCACCTAATCCTCAAGCCGAATGGAGAAACATTTTGTTCTTCAAACTACTGAGCCACAAACCATATCCTTCACATATTATCTCGAACACCCTATTAAAAATATGGAAAGTGAGGCTCTGTCAAAATTGCTGAATATTTTGAAGGCTCATTCTCGGCTCGCTTTGAGAATACTGATGATTTGGATTTAGTCATGGCGAATGGACCGTGGAAGCTTAATAAACATCTGCTGCTTTCGGAGAGATGTCTACCCAACAAACTCTCTAAGGAGTATTCCTTTTCAAAAGCCGATTTCTGGATACAATTATATGACTTACCTATCAATCTTCTCACTATTGATTTTGTCTCCTCCATTGCGGCTAGATTGGGAACGATCCGAACTCCTACTCAGGAAGAAGCTATGAACTGGAGTCTCTTTGCACGAGTAAGACTTTCGATTGACCTTTCTATCCCACTTTGCAGGAAATTGGAAATTCCTATGGGCAATAACACCTCCTGCATTGTTGATCTCAAATATGAAAGACTAACAAAGTTTTGCCAGTTTTGTGGCTGTCTAGGCCATGGGGTATCCAAATGCAAAACTCACAAATATTTGGAGTCTCTGATTAGTGATGATTGGCCTATAGAACAAAGATCTCACATCACAAATCGATTGAATAAGAGGTTGGATCTCTCTATTTGTGTCAATCATGCAGATAGATTCAGAAAACTCTCAAAGAAAAGTGCTGGTGGTGATGTTCCTGAACGCTCAATTCTATCTCCTTCACCCCCCCAATCCTACTACCTCTGCTACAACCTGCAATGATATGGTGCTTGATAACAATCCAATATGTCAATTCATAATAGCCATGGTGACTTGCTTGCAATCCCTGATAACCACCACAGTGATCCGGCCATCCCTCCGGCGTCAGTTACCGATGATCTTCACAAGGAGACAGTTACTGCTACCCCAACTACCAACACCACAACACCTACACTTGTGCCTAATTTTCCTCTACCTAATCAAACAACTGCCCCTATGCAGATTCTGACTCCAGGACCCATTAACCCAACATACACCAACATTACTTCAGAAACCACTCTTGTTCCTACACCTTTACCTAACCTAACCCCCACGGACATCGTCCGAAACTTTACAACACCATCTTCCATACTGACTACTTCCACTGATCTGTCTCAGAGCCATAATATCATATCAAACATTGTTCCTCTGCATTCATCCTCCTCCACCTGCTCTTCAAATCAGACTCCATCTGATACTCCTACCATTACTAACTTGTTACTAACGCCAACCCATCTTCCACCATTAGAACAAGTTGGTTTTATTTTCCATGGTTTATCCATACCTGAATCTTTCACCTCTCTTATTCAATCCATTACACAGAAGACAGTGCGTCAAGACCCGTCCTTCCAAGCATATCACTACCAAATCCTGGAAAAGAGTAGTCAGGGAACCAACGTTGTCTCCCCATCCTCCCCTTATTCCTAGCAACTCTCTCAAGCGATCAGCTATCCTTCTCACGAGGAAATGCATATCCCTTCAAACAAATACTAAAATTTCTGATGAAAAAAAGGCAGCGGCTGGCCTTCAACAACCGTGGGCATTATGATCTTCTCTTGGAATTGTCGGGGTTTGAGAAATGACCCGACAATTCGAACTATGCATTCATTTCTCGGCAACTAGACCAGCTATTGTTTTCCTATTTGAAACTAGATGCTCGTCAGCTACTGCTATGTCACTTGCTCCTATGTTCAATTTTGATAAGTGTATTTGTTGAGACTTGAAGTGAATTTATTGAATGGAGTAACAACATATATATAGGAGAGGCTAGCCTCCTCTCCTATCATTCTAGCCAATGTGGGACTAAAGCCCAATAACACTATATATATATATCAACACTCCCCCTCAAGATGGGCGAAAGATATTCACTAAGCCCATCTTGTCACATCCTCTCATCATGTTGATAGAACTAAGCCCCTTTGTCAGTCCGTCTGCTACCTGATCTTTGGTTGGAACATAGCCCAGCTCTAGTTCTCCTTTATCCAGTTTCTCTTTGATGAAGAATCTGTCAATCTCAATATGTTTGGTCCTGTCATGCTGCACTGGATTGTTGGCAATATTAATAGCTGACTGGTTGTCACACCATAGCTTCATCTTTGTTCCCTGGTCCAGCTTTAGCTCCGTCAGCATATTCTTCAACCACAATAGTTCTGTGACTCCCAAGGCCATCGCTCTATACTCTGCTTCAGCTGTTGATCTGGCCACTACTGACTGCTTCTTACTCCTCCAAGAGACCAAGTTGCCTCCTACAAATATGCAGTATCCCGATGTGGATCTCCTGTCGTCAGCACAGCTAGCCCAGTCAGAATCACAATAGCCCTCAATGCCTACATGATTATTTCTTCTAAAGATCAGTCCCTTCCCGGGGGCTCCCTTCAAGTACCTCAGAATCTGGTACACTGCGTCCATGTGACCCTTCCGGGGGTCATGCATGTAGCGGCTTACTACACTTACCGCAAAGCTGATATCAGGTCGAGTGTGGCTTAAGTAGATTAACTTGCCCACCAATCTCTGATATCTATCCCGGTCAACTGGTTCTCCAGCTTCAGCATCCAGTTTAAACTTCTGGTCTATCGGTGTCGTAGCTGGTTTACATCCCATCATCCCTGTTTCCGTAAGCAGGTCCAGTGCGTACTTCCTTTGAGAAAGAACGATTCCCTCATTATCTCGAGCAATCTCAATCCCAAGGAAGTATCGAAGGGGGCCAAGATCTTTCACCTCGAACTCCTTGCCAAGTTTTACTTTGAGTTGGGCGATCTCCTGCTCATCATTGCCTGTGATAATCATATCATCTACATATACTGCAAGCATGGTGATATGGCCTCCACTCCGTCTGAAGAAGACAGTGTGATCAGCATTGATCTGCTGATATCCCATCCCTATCATTGCTCTCCTGAACCTGTCAAACCATGCCCGAGGAGACTGCTTCAGTCCATAGAGAGACTTCTTCAGTCTGCAGACCTTGCCTTCTGTCTGTTTTGTGCCGAATCCTGGTGGTATCTCCATGTACACCTCCTCTACTAGATCTCCATGAAGAAATGCATTCTTCACATCCAGTTGGTGTAGCTTCCACCCTCCATTGGCTGCCAGGGAGATCAAGGTCCTGACAGTGCTCATCTTCGCCACTGGTGCAAAGGTCTCGTCATAGTCGATGCCGTACGTCTGACTGTATCCTTTTGCCACCAGTCGAGCTTTATAGCGCTCAACCTGTCCATCTGGGTTCTGTTTCACAGTAAAAACCCATTTACATCCAACTGCTCTTTTTCCTTCTGGCAGTCTCACCAGCTCCCAAGTGTGGTTCTTCTCAAGAGCTCCCAACTCCTCGTGCATTGCCGCTTTCCACTTTGGATCGTTCTTGGCAACCTGCCAATTGTTAGGTACAGTAATACTATCCAAAGATGCTATAAATGCTCCATGAGAAGAAGATATATGATCATAAGAAACAAACTTAGCAAGATCCCAACCATATCTGTCCGGAGGATTTCCCGCATTGCTGCGAGTAGTCCTTCGTGTAGATAGTGGTATGGGAGGAACGATATCACCTGAGGAGGGTGGTGATGTAGATGAGGAGGATGGTGGTGTAGATGAGGAGGATGGTGGTATAGGTGTCTCAGGAGTTGGGACAGGCGCAGGCAAGGGACTTGGCACTGACACTGTAGGTACTGGTCCTGTAGTCTGCTTGTTGTTTCTCCTGTTGTAGGTCAGTAACTCCCCCTGAGCCGTAGGTGTAACACTTCTCGTCTCCTCCCTCTGTTCCGCTTCACCTTCATGTTCCTCCTCAACCGTGTCTCTATGCCAAACTTCTAAATCGGTTACCACCAGGTTCTCCAAGTTCTCTATCTCCCCCTCTCGCCTTATACTTGTAGTATGAGGCGTGTTATACGAAGTTCCATCCTGGCGGTAATATGGCTCATGCTCCCGGAAGTGGACGTCCATACTAACAAATTTCTTCTTCTCTACTGGACTCCAGCATACATACCCCTTCTGAGTTGCTGAGTAGCCCACGAAGATGCACTTGACTGCTCTAGGGTCAAGTTTTCCAACGAATGGTCTGTTGTCCTTCACAAAACACACACATCCAAACACCTTTAGTGGAAGTATTCCACTATTATTACCTTGTAATACTTCACATGGAGACTTCCATCCCAGGACTTTTGAAGGCATCCTGTTTATAAGTTGAGCTGCTGTCAACACCGCATATCCCCATAGGTGTTGTGGGACATTCATGTCGATCATCATACTTCTTGCGGTCTCCAGAAGATGTCGGTTCTTCCTTTCTGCTACTCCATTTTGTGCTGGTGTATATGCACAAGAGGTCTGATGCTGTATTCCATGTGCTGACAAGTACTCTGCAAGTGTCCTATTGGTATACTCCGTCCCATTGTCAGATCTCAGTATCTTCACCACTGCATTATACTGAGTCTGGACATATTTATGAAAGTCCCGAAAACAAGCAAATACATCACTTTTGTTCTTCATCAAATACAGCCAGGTGACACGAGATGCACAATCGATAAACGAAACAAAATACTTATACCCATTCATAGTGTTAGTAGCACATGGGCCCCAAACATCAGAATGAACTACCTCAAAGACTGAAGAACTCTTATGACCATTTCCAACATATGAACTCCTAGTAAGTTTTCCTAACTCACATGCATCACATACTAATTTCCTTTTATTTGATTTTGCATACATATCTGGATACAACCTATTTAGAGTATCAAAGGAAGAATGCCCCATCCTCCTATGATGAAGTATCAAAGTGTCTTCAGTCTTCTGCTGCAGCTCCTCCATTCCAGCCTTCTCTGCCATAGACACCAATGCTGAGTCCAGTCCGTCTTGATCTAGGTACCACAGTCCATCATGCCAAGTGCCAGTCCCAAGTCTTCGTCCCGTCCCTTTCTCCTGGAAGATCACCTTAGGAATATCAAAAGAAACAATGCATTTTAGTTGGAGAATTATAGAACTAATAGACAAGAGACTGACTGGGAAGGATGGAGCATGCAAAACATTGGATAACCTTACTGAACCCGTACAATTAACAGTACCCTTACCGACCACTGGTTGGAAAGTACCATCCGCAGTCTGAATGGTGTCTGTCGATGCTAGGTGAGTGTACGAGAAAAACTTACTAGCATTTCCGGTCACATGCCGAGATGCTCCTGAGTCGATAATCCAGTCTGACATTTTAAGGGAAGACATAGATGCAAGAGCGTGAGACTCGTCAGTACCTTCTGATGGATGGGCATACATAGCGGCGTTGAAGAATGGAGTGGATGCCTCCTCTGCTACGCTCCTCCTGTCTCCTTCGATTGACGCTTTTTGCTTTCTCTCCAGCAGATCCAGTAGCCCCTGATCCTCCTCAGTAAAGGCGCCGCCAGCTCCTCCATTCCCATCTGCCACCAGCAGGTTTGCCCGATAGCCTCCTCGACCGCCTCGTCGGCCTCCTCGACCACGTCCACGTCCAGCATATCCTCGTCCACGTCCACCACCTGAGTCTCCCTCCTTAGGTGGTTTGGTACAAGCATATCGATGGTGGCCCATCTCCCCACAGTTGTAGCACTGCCGATTCTGTTGCCAGAGCTCTCCCTTGGATCCTGTATCCCCCGAACCGGTAGCTGCTAGTGCTGACTTCACTTCGGGTAAAGCACCTGTCGATGATGCGCCTGTCCCTGTCTGTAATCTGATCCGCGTCTCCTCCTGAATCATGGCTGAGATAGCCTCCTCGAGACTAGGGATCGCTGGCTGGGCGAGGAGTAAGG
Organism: Iris pallida; assembly: GCA_029216955.1. Lineage (NCBI taxonomy): Eukaryota > Viridiplantae > Streptophyta > Magnoliopsida > Asparagales > Iridaceae > Iris > Iris pallida. The sequence goes on from JANAVB010037420.1 coordinate 6,967,321, forward strand.
CTGTTCTCTGTGTGAATGCTGCAGTCAGTCCCTTAAGGAATTTCATCGTCCTCTCCTGCAGACACACCTGTCTCTCCTTGCACTTTGGGTCCCCGCAGCTTGCCCGTTTGGAATGGTGATCATAATCCAGCCAGAGGCGTTCCAACTCCGTAGCGTACTCCTGCACCGTCTTCTCGCCTTGTACGGTGTCGTCGATCTCCCCTTTTATCTGGAAGATCCGTAGATTGTTACCTATGCCATCATAGGTTCTTCTCAATTTCTCCCATACGTCTTTCACCATCTCAATGTCATCTACTGTGGAAGCAATAGACTGGACTAAGGAGTTGAGAAGCCAGATATAAATCACCATATGAGTGGATTTCCACTCGTCGCGTCCTGTCGAGCCCTCTTCCGGCTCTGTCTTCTCGCCTGTCAAGAATCCCTCCAGGTTCTTACCTGCAAGGGTTCTTCTCACCCGCCGTGACCAACTCAAATAGGTGGCTGGTCCATCCAACTTCAGATCGATGGAGGGTAGTTCTAACTTTGGCGGTGCTCGTGTCGTGCTTTCACCAGCCGACACCTTTATCAACTTCAGCAATGTCGCCACATCGTCAGCATCCAGCTTCTTGAGAATCTCCTCCATCGATGCTTCTTCTCGATCACTTCACACTTGCTCCACGACTCACGCTCGTCCTTGCCGTCCTCTCCTAAATCCGAATATGTCTGATTTCATCGGATCTAGGGATTATAGGCATCTCCTTGAGATTGATCTCAAGAACGAGCGTGAATCTTGTACCCGCAATAGCGGTACAATGAATCCTGCAGCCGTAAAAACGGTACAGAAACGAGCGTGAATCTTGTACCCGCAATAGCGGTACAATGAATCCTGCAGCCGTAAAAACGGCAGCAGCAGCAGCAGTTGCAGCCGCAACAGCGGCACAGCAACGGCAGCAGCGCGGCAGCGGCGGCGGCGGCGCGGCAGCTGCAGCAGCAGCGGGGCGGCGCTGCGGCGGCGGCGGCGCGGCAGCAGCTGCAGCGGCAGCGGACGGCAGCAGCTGCAGCGGCAGCGGGTGGCAGCGGCGGCGTAGAAGGGGGATTAGGGTTAGGGTTTGTGTGGAGGAGGGGTCTCTAACGGTATGCTAAGCAATTTTAGGCTCTGATACCATGTTGAGACTTGAAGTGAATTTATTGAATGGAGTAACAACATATATATAGGAGAGGCTAGCCTCCTCTCCTATCATTCTAGCCAATGTGGGACTAAAGCCCAATAACACTATATATATATATCAACAGTATTGCTGTCCCTTCTTGTGGTAGAGCGGGAGGTCTCCTAGTCATGTGGAATGACATTACACAACTGAATGTTATTTCAGTCTCAACCAACTGTATCCATCTTCGCCTATTACTAACTATCACATCACTGGCATGACATTTGTACTGTCTGTATGGTCCTCCAAATGTCTCTGACAGACAATTTTTTTGGGCAAATATGGAATCTGAAATAGCAACATTAGTGGAACCCTGGGTCTGTATTGGCGACTGCAATTCCATACTCAGCGATAAGGAGAAGTGTGGTGGCAACAAGTTTAACTTCCAACATCACAAACATTTCATCAAATGGTTCAATAGATCTGCAGCTATGGATATGGGATATAGCGGTCCTGCTTTCACTTGGACTAATAGAAGAGATGTTGACTTTAATATAGCAGAGAGATTGGATAGAGCTATGGTTGATATATCTTGGCACAGTCTTTATCCAAAAGCTGGAGTTCTTCACCTACTATGTCTCAATAGTGACCATAATCCTATCTTATTGTCTCTTAATATGATCAAGAAGAAAGTATCTTATCCTCATAGATTTGAAGTCGCCTGGATCCATGATCCTAATTTTTAGAAACAAGTTTCTAATACTTGGCTATCTTGCAGAAAATCAGCAACTCTTCCCTCAAAACTCCGACAACTTTTGCAGAAATTACGTGGTTGGGGCAAACAGAGATTATGCAATATCATAGATGATATAAGACTCAAGAAAACACTTTTCTTCAGATTCAGAAAAGTCCAATGACTAATGATTTGCTCCGCAGAGAAAAGACAGTACAAATTTCATTAAACAAACTGCTACTTCAACAGGAACTATATTGGAAACAAAGATCATGTATCTTGGCTTAAAGAAGGGAATAAAAACACTAAGTTCTTCCATATGATGGCAGTGAATAGAAAGCAGAAAAACTCTCTTGTATCTATAAGGAAAATGGTGACCAAGTATTTACTCGAGAGGAGATCTCCAACACACTGGTATCATATTTACAATCCTTGTTTCACGCTACTGATACCACCCCTGTGCCTGCACACATACTTGCAGAATTCAGTCATATTGATCCAGAAGAGAATGAGCTCATTTACTGCATCCCTACAGAAGAAGAAATTTGATTAACTATGAAGAACATGCAGCCTTACAAATCACCAGGTCCAGATGGATTTTTCGCTATCTTCTATCAAACCTGTTAGGATATTGTTGGCCATCAGGTAACCAATCTAATTCAAGATTTTTTTCAAATCTAGAATGATGCCTGCATCTATCAATCACACCTTCATTGCATTAATACCAAAATTCCCAAATTCGAGCTCCCCTACTCATTTTCGTCCAATATCCTTATGCAATGTTGGCTACAAAACAATTACCAAAATTCTAGCTAACAGAATTCATCCTTTCCTTGGCAAACTTATAGTCCATCTCAAAATGCATTCATACCTGGTCGATATATTGGTGATAACATTATTATGGCCCAAAAATTATTCATTCTCTTGCCAAACTCTCTCCTTCCAAGAGTGGTTTTGCTCTAAAAATTGATATGGCAAAGGCCTATGATAGACTCAGTTGGAAAATTATTAGCCAAGTACTTAATGCTTTTGGTATCCGAGGATACTCCCATGATCTCATTATGCAATGCATCTCTACAGCTTCATTTGCTATTTTAGTCAATGGATCTCCCTCCTCAACATTCTGGCCTAGCAGGGGCATTCGACAAGGGTGTCCCTTATCACCTTAAATATTCATTATGTGCGGAGAAGTCCTATCTAAACTCATCCTCGTTATGGAGAGGAATCTGTTATATAACAGTATCCAGATCACTCCAAACTCTGAGAAATATTCACACCTGTCTTTTGCTGATGACCTCCTCCTTTTTGGCTACTGCTCCATTAGTAACTTTATCCAGATTAAATATATCCTCAAAATCTATGAGAAATGGTCGGGACAAAGCATAAACTTTGATAAATCTTCTATCTTCTTCTCTAGGAGATTGGACCCTTACATGCGCCAAATTTACTTGGACTTTCTTGGTGTCAACTTAATGAACTCCTCTGATAAGTATCTTGGCCATCATCTTCTACTCTCCAAAAAGAGAGCCTCAACTTTTAATAACCTCATGTCAACTAGCAACTTGAAACTTCTTGGTTGGAAAGGACGGTGCCTATCCCATGCTGGCAAAGCCACCCTTATCAAATCCATTCTTTCAACCCTACCGATATACCATTTATCATCATATAATCTTCCTAAAAAAGTGTTGAAGAAATTATCCCACCAACAATGTGATTTTTGGTGGGGAGGAGCAGACCAACAGAGGAAACTGCATTTCACTGCTTGGTCTATATTCGCTAGACCAAAATTCCATGGAGGATTGGGTATTCGAGATCCAACTATTAGTAATTTGGCTATGACAACTAAACTGGCGTGGAGGTTTCTTAAAAATGAAGACTTTGTTTGGGTGAGAATGCTCAAAAGCAAATATCTGTCCAATGATGGATTCTGGTCAGTGAACCTATCTCCATCTTCATCTGCTATCTGGCATAGTATCCTATTGAGTAGAGATTTCCTCAACAACAATGTGCTTTGGTTAGTTGGTAATGGCACTGACATCAATATTTGGGAAGATCTGTGGGTTCCTACATTGACACATTACAGAGTTATAGGATACCAAAATGCGCAACACACTGCTAAGAAGGTCAGTGACCTCATAGATCAAAGTACATACAGATGGAAGCATAATCTGATCTCCATCCTTTTCCCACCACATGAAGCCAATGCAATTACTCGGATACCTTTGTCTGCTACAACACCATTGGACTCTTTGATCTGGATTCATACTGCTAATAGAGAACTGAATACTAAGTTTGTGTATCGCCTCATACATGAGAGAACTACCAATTACCACAGTGTCAATAATCTCACTGACTTCAATGAATGGAAGAAACTATGGAAGCTTAACAACATTTGCCCTCGTGTACTCATGTTCGCTTGGAGAGCCCTTCACAATTCCCTCCCGACTGGAGCTAATATCCACAGGCGACTAAACAATGGATCCTACATGTACACTATGTCAGGTTCAAATCGAAACCCTTGATCACCTATTATTTCATTGTTCTATTTCAGGACCGGCTTGGGGAGGTATTCTGGACAAAGAATCATCTGCATCAACATACAACTATTGCATCCTTCATAAAGAGTATCCTCACAAGTGGCAACAACAACATAGTACATGCTTCCTTGTATTTGATGTGGATGATTTGGAAAGCTCGCAATGATGCAATATTTAAAAGGAGAGCAATATGTACGAGGAAGATAATTGCTGATGCACGTCATCTCCAGGACAAATACGAGACTGCAAATTTGCTTGGAGTCCAACTCAACGCTCTTCCATCCCATTCGCAAGCGACCTTGAGATGGGCTCCTCCTATGACTCAGCAATGGAAGATTAACTTTGATGGGGCTTACCTTGAAGGCAAAATAGGAGCTGCAGCTATACTAAGGGATAATGCAGGCAATTTTAGAGGTGCGGCAACTCAATATCAGGAAGGAGGCACACCGTTGGAAGCAGAAGCATTGGGAATTCAGTTGTCTATGTTCATCATTAACAACAAAAACCTCTCCAATGTAATCATTGAAGGAGACTGCAAGGTCCTCATAGATTCAATTACTCATCCGGAGATGACTACATTATGGAGAGCAAGACACACCATAGACCAAGGGAGATTTCTGCTTCTATCTGGATCAAACATTTCCTTCAACTTTGTTCCAAGACAAGTAAACACAGCAGCTCATGCTTTGGCTGCCTATACTTTATTATCTAATCATGCATCAACTATCAACATGTTTGATGAAACTCCGCATTGTGTTATTGAACATATCCGATATGATATGTCACTCTGTACTACTCTGTTGCATTAATGAAGTGATCTTCTCAAAAATAAATAAATTCCTAACTGCCACCATGACACTAGTATATTATCTAGCAGCTTCACTCTTTTACAGCTAATAAGAACCTTTTTGTCAAGATATAGAAATTTTAATACAGATCTAGTCAGAAAAGAAAATTACCAGCAAGATCGTTGCAAAGAAACTAAGAAAGATTGGGATCTTTAAACAAACCTATGCATCTACTAAACACTCCAGATCCACATTAAGATGATGCAAATAAGTCGAGCATAATTTCAAGCATGATACTAAACACTCAAGATCCACATGCATAGTTTGAGCGCAAAGCACATTAGTTGACCGTTTCTCTAGGTTTGGATGTTCAAGTTGACAAATTATCTTTGTAGGATTACCTTATGCATACTATTTTGTTGCAATATCTCAAGTCCTGTCTATTTTGGTGCACTGGACTCCACTTGCGTGTATTCAGAAATACCGGTAAGAAATGCATTACATTATTATGAGTGCCAAAAAGCCTTGGGTGGTAAGTTCAAGAAATTAATAGTTTAAGGATCATGAGAACTATTTAGGGTTTGAGCATGCAAAAATCTATCTTCCTATTACCACATAAAAATTATATCTTCCTATTAATAGTTTATTGATTAGTGTGACAGGCAACACAATCCTTATGCTCGTTTTGTATGTAATCTGACTATCATTCTCTTATCATGTTAGCTACCTCCTGTTTGTTAAATTATTGTTGGCCAAATTATTGAGTATCCCATAGGGAAAATAATAACATGAAGAAAAAAAAAACTAGTAGAAAGTTGTTACTCTCAAATAGCAAAAATCTATGGCTACATAGAATTGGCAGAGAGACAAGAAAAACCATCAGCACTTCTGCACAATCAAAGTAGCAGATAATCCTTATAGTAACTTCACACATTCATCAAACACAATTTAGACCCTCTTCCAATCATGGGCAGGCTTATACAAGGTCCTCTACATCCTAAGGACCTTGCCCAAAAAAAAAAAAAAAGGGTTACATTGACAATCGGTCATCTTTGTAAAATAATCGGTATTATGTGTTGGAGTTTTGGTTTTTCCTTTAGAAAGCTTTAGTCCCACATCGGAAAAAACAAAGAGATTGTATCTCTATATATTAGCTTTGCTATTATTGGAGATGCACATGTGGTGTGGAGGTGCACATGGGTTTGCCATGTGGGATTATTTTTCTAATGGAAAAAAGACTAAAATCAACAATTAAAGCATTCATGCTTTTTGCTCTTGGAAAATTTATTTCCATGGGAGCTAAGCCCCGTAGCGACTCGGACTCGAACTCGGACTCGGGCTCATGGGCTCATGAGGCGTTTTGTTGGCGCACTTTGCACTTAGCACGTCAGCGAGCTACTTGCGCTGCCACGTTGCGCTGCCCAGGTGCGCGCTCAGGTTGCGCTGAGTTGCGCGGGTTGCTTGGGTTGCGCTGAGTTGCGCTGCGTGCGCAGTACGTGCAGTGCGCGCAGTGTGCGCAGTTCAGTGCGCGCTCTGTCGCGCAGAGTACAAGGAGCGCGGGGTGTGCGCGGTTGGTGCAACTTGCAGCAGAACGTGCGTTTGCATGTTCTGGGCAGTTGCTACATGTTCGGGGTGGATTTTACCACGTCCCTAACTTTTTGGCAACCGAACAGTTGCTGCAGGGCCTATATAAGGCATCCTGTATCTCTCAAGGCTGAGTACACACAGAAGAAAAAAGAGAAGCCACCACAGAAAGTTTACAAAGTGTTTTTTAACACAAGTAAACAGAGATTTCAGACGTGTTCTTTAACACAGTTCTGATCTTCCAGTAGCCTTCGAGAGAGAGAGGAAAGGCGTCGCACCAGCGTTGCTTTTGTACGGGAGTTCGTGTCCATCCGAGGAGTCAGAAGAGCAGGAGTGTTCCAAGTTCTCCGACGAACTTGCTGGTTCCTGGAAGCTGTTCGTGTAGGGCGAATAAAGCTTTGAGCAACGGTGATTATTCACCCCAGCAGGAGTTCTTCCATCTTTCGCCAGTCACCTTCTTCGTTGCTGCCAGTAATTCTGATTGTATCTTCTTTTTAGAAGTACTACGATCTGATTGTTGTTGATTACGAAATCTTTTTAGATTCTCGTAATTCAGAATCACCTTCCTTGAAGTGTTGATTTGAAACATTGTTTTTACAATTGTTTCATTTTTTCAGTTTTCTATCGAAAAATTGTGCCCCGGCACTAACATTATGCAAACTTGTCGTAACATATTATCCACATACTAACTTAAAACGTTCATCAAACACCATTTATACCCTCCCCCAACCACGACAGGGCAGCTCCTTAGTCCTCTATAATTTTAGGAGTTAAAGACCTCAGAAGAGAAACAAGTCAGCCGGTCATTTTTTTCCTACTTTTATAAGGACTTTCCACACATTCTTATGAGTTATGACAGTTTGCATCCAACAATTTAATAGGAAGCAGCACTTTTATTGATTATTCGTCTTTAAGCACGCTTTAGCGCGCAGGTTCATTCAAAATTGCATATTTGTATCTTCGTGCTTTTTATCAGTTTATGCAATAAAGTTACTAGCAGAGTGCTATCAGGACATTGTGCAGATGGTGGCTACGGAGGATATTATGGGTCAGTTGGAGTCTGGAGCTATTGGAACTTTAGTCGGCATTGTGGTTTGTAAAGCAAGTTTGTATTAGCTTCCGACGTTTGTGGTTTAGGATCGGTGTTGGTGTTTATGTTGCCTATTTTCTACGGATCTTTTATTTCGAGTGTAGCCTAAATTAGGTGTCCTAGTTAAACTAAAAACACTGCAAATGCTAAGGAAAAAAATAAAAATCAAACTCACTTCAGATATATTGAACGAAACCTACTATAATCAATTATTTGAACAATATAACAAGAATTTTAGTATATACATAATTCATAGACTTTAAAGAACATTTCCAATATCACGATCAGAGAGACTTGAACAAGTTCATACCAATTTTGCAGAAGATGATAGGTGCAACATCCTCCACTTCATTACGGATGTCTAATAATTCTCTGCAGCACAACCGTCCTCGCCCTCCCTATATCCCTACTGCACCGATCCGCCTGCTCCCCCAAGTCCTCGACGCACTTCATGAACACCTCCAGCTTCTTCTTGATTTCCTCGATGCCGAATTTCACTGCCTCCTCGTCGCTGAGCGCAAAGTCGGCATGCTGAAGCAGAGTACCGATCTGCACCTCCAACCGATCCACCAGAAGGCGAATGCTATCCAAATCCGTGATCGCGACATAGGTGCCAACATACATTGTGCTGAGAATCTCCTTTTGCCCCTTCAAAGTATCGGAGTACTTCTTCCAGAGAGAATCGACCCATTTCCCCGTCGACCCCAACGGGATCGCCGCGGCTGCGGCCAGTGCCGCGGCGACAGGCGGTGCAGCCACCACTGCGGCCACCACGGAGCAGATGAGCACTGCTGCGAATGCCGAGACGAAGATTATGCTAGATAGCTTCCTCCACGACTTGACTTTCTTAAGCTTCTTGTCGAGCTTCCTCTTCCTCATCTGCAGCTTCTGCAGCATCGAGATCTGCTGTCGGTAAACCGACTGGAACACCTTAAAGAACTCCTCGGTGAACGGATCGCCGGCCGACTTGAAATGCCTCAGCTCTTCCAGCGTCCTCTCGTACCTCTTCTTTCCGTCGCTCCCCGCCCCCTCCTCGGGCTGTGCTTCCTCCTCGGCGAAGCGCTGCAGCGCGACGTGGATGATGAGCTGGGAGTCCCTGGCTTTCTTGAGGCACTTCTCGAGGACGGTGCAGAAGTCGAGGGTCTGGAGGGAGTTCTCGAAGTAGTCCTCGACGAGTTCGAAGAGCTCGGGGCTCTTCCAGATGTCCTTCTTGCACTCGAGGATGACCTTGACCACCTCCTGGTTCATGTCGAGGAGGGTGCCGGTGACCTCCCGGAGCGTCTCGAAGGAGAGGGAGTGGACCTCCATGCCGACCGTGAGGGTGGAGATGGCGTGGCTCGTGCGCTCCTTGATGGTGGTGTCGAAGGACTGGATCTCGGGGTCCTTGCGGCAAGCGGCTTCGTAGGAGCTCAGCTCTTTAGTGTAGTCTATATTGCCATTGGCATTGGAGGTGCTGCCGCCGGTGTCGGCTGATGAAGTAGGCCTCTTGCTGAATGCACTGCCCATCTTGAATCAAAGAGGAAGGTGACCCAGATGTTGAATTGTGGAACTGATTCGAAAAGTTTGAAGCTTTGGAGGAAACAGGAGGAAAAGATTGAAGCTTTGCTGATAAGAGTCAAACCAAGACCATAAAAAAGAAAAAGAAAAAGAAAAAGGAAGATTTGGATTGTTCTAATGATTGCTTGAGAGCAAGAATCTTTGATTTTTCTGCAGAAAGTTTGGGGAAAAAGTTTGAAGCTTTGGAGGAAACAAAGAGAACCCAGATGGGAAAACAAGGAAAAAAGCTTAAAACTTCGATACTAGAATCAAACCAAGAAACAAAGGGAAAAAAAAGGAGATATTTTTATGATTTGCTTGAGATCAAGAGATCTTTAATTTTAGAAGAAATTGGAAGAAAAAAAAAAGAACAGGAAAAGCTTGAGACTTTGATACTAGAATCAAACCAAGACCATGAAAGGAGAGATTTTTATGATTGCTTGAGAACAGAAGATCTTCAATTTTTGGAAGAAATTGGAAAAAAACAAGGATGACCCAGATGGGAAATGGCGGTTTTCCGACGGATTGAGCGGAAAAGGTGAAAGCTTTGGGAGTATTTTTGGTCGATCAGAGCCCCGACGTGTGCTATAAGAAGAGAGAGAGAGAAGAAGGAAGAGGAAAGTGTGTGGGAGTGGGAATGAAGAGAGAGAAGAGAGGTGGGCAATGGGAAACGCGGGAAGCAACTCTCTCTCTCTCTCTCTCTCTCTCTCTCTCTCTGTAGATTATCTTCACTCTTTCTCTCTCTAAAGCTTCGCTTCCTCTCCAAGCTATAGTTTGTAAGCAGAAAGCAAGGGAATTAGGATGAAGAAGAGAGAGAAAGAGAGAAGCTAGCAAAAAAAAAAAAAAAAAAAACACTGAGAACATAATTAGTAGAGGAAAGAGAAGAAAAGTGGCAGGAAGTTACAATGTCCTTGCTTCTAGGACCGTAAAACGATTTAAATCGTTTCCATTCGGCTCGGTCCAAGTTCGATTTAAACTCGTTCGTGGACTAATCGATACAGAGTTCGAACATAGGTTGTTCGATTCGATCTTGTTTGCAAACAGGTTCGAATTCGACTCGGTTTCTTATATTATGACTTTTTCTATATGTTATGCATTTTTTTATAGATAGAAATACATTTTGCCTTAGAAATTTTACTCATCTTTTGTTCTTTATATGACGGTAAATTTATGATGTGAAGAGCATACGTAATTCAATAAAAGTCTTTAAAATTTGAGAGAAACAGTGTGATAGTCTATACAACATGTCCTATAAATACTCACTACTAGGACTGTAAAACGATTCAAACTGTTCGCATTCGGCTCGGTCCAAGCTCGGCTCGAATCAAACTCGTTCGATAGTTAAGTCAAACCAAGATTGAACACTCTTTCTTCGAGCTCGTTCGTTCGATTTTCAGCCCTAACTGCTTCTGCTTCTTTTTTTTGTAAAAAAAAAAAAGCACTATAAAAACTGCTGGGTAACGTTTACTTGCTTCTGCTTATTTTTGGAATGGCGGCTGCTTCTGCTTTTAAAAAAGCAGCAGCATCATCAATGCCAAACCAAGTCTTTGGTTCACATTTAGCAGAGTTTTAAGCCAACTGCTCTTTTTAAAATATGTGAAATCCATAAGTGGCAGCCACTTCTTCCTTCTGTTTTTGTTTTAAGAATTGTATTTTTTTGACCTTCAACTTTCCTTCCAAGAAACTGCATGCAAGAAAGATCGTCATTTCTCTTTGACATATATGTTTTTAATTTAATCTAGAATTGTAATTGATAAAAAAAATATAATGTTCACGAATTTTAAATTAATTATCAAAATTATCCTGGAAAACCATAAATTTTATTTTAAAACTGTAATATAAATTGATAACAGTTTTGATAATCTATCTTAAAAATTCAAAAATATTATAAAAACATTATTGACAATTACAATTTTCTTTAATCAAGTCAAACTAAATTTCAGTTGTTCTTTTTCTGGTCCAAAAATTATAATTTTATTATGATTTTGATCTAAAATTTATATTTTATATGCCAAAATTTCTACCACTTATCATATCAAACTATGACACATAACAACCCCCATCTATAACTATATGTAGTGACTCCACTTGTAGTGAAGAAAATAAAAATTATAAGATACCATAAGACTTTTGGGTTGTCATTTTCAACTTGTTCGCAAAAATCACAACAATTATCGATAGAATTTTTTTATATTAAATAACTTATTGTCGAGGTAATTGCTTTTTTAATAAATTTTGTGTGAAACAATACTTGATCTCATCTAATCTTTCTAAAAATTATTGTCATTTTTCTGTGTAATCTTTCTGTACTTACCAAAAACAAATAAGTCAGAATTATGTGTTTGAGGTCTAACAGTGTGGCCTAATGGACTTGAATAATAAGTTCTTTCTTAGTCAAGTTATATTTGATTAGGTTATAATATACTTACTTAATAGTTCTTCCTATCAATTACTCTCTCTCTCTCTCTCTCTTTTGTAAATTTACTTTTGTTGTTTTACCATTATTAGGAAATCAGAACTAGAATTAACTATGTAAAATTACAGAACGAAATAAATATTCACAAAATTAATGACGTGGAAGCTGTTTCAGCCCTGTAAATTGTATGGAGATGTTTCTTCCTAGTGAAGGCTTGTTGGACCACATATGGGTCCGCGGAGCCTATAACTACAATTTCATTTTTTAGACAACAAATGTACATACAAATTTTACTTTCATTCTTTTTTATGTATGGCTAGGAACTATTCCCATTGGTAGGGCTGCAAATGAGCCAAGCCGTTCGCGAGCTGATGCAAGCTTGGCTCGATAAAAGCTCATTTGAGCTCGGTTCGTTTAGTAAACAAGTTGAGCTCAAGCTTCATTTTCGAGCTCGTTTAATAAATAAGCCAAGCTCAAGCTTAGAAGTACACAGCTCGTTTGAGCTCGCGAACTGGCTCGTTTAGAAGCTTGGGAGCTAGTTCATTTAGAAACTCGTTTAGGAGCTTGTTTAGAAGCTGGTTTGTTTTTTGTTGATCTAATTTTATATATATTTGTATAACAATATGGTTGTGTGCATTATATATTTATGTCCTTAATAATTGATATTAAAGAACTTTTTAAATTAATTTTTTATAAATAAATTGTTAATATTACAGGTACTTGAATTCAAACTTAACTAGCTTGAAATTGAGTTTATTAAACTTGAATCAAGCTTATAATGAGCTTGAAATAAAGTTGAGCAAACTTAAAATCAAGCTTAACGAGCTTGATTTTGAGCTTATCGAGCTTGAATCAAACTTGCTTTCAAGCCAATCTCGAGCTCAAACTAAACCAAGCTCAAGCTTTATATAAACAAGCTCGAGCCAAGCTCAAGCTCTAAAAAACAAAAAAAAAAACAAAATCAAGTCCAAGCTCGAGCTCGATTAATTTTAGACAAGTCGAGCTCAAGCTTACAAAAGCTTGGCTAGTTTGCAGCTCTACCCATTGGTTCAAATTTCAGTCGGACGGACAATCAATAATGTGTAGATCAAAATAATCTTCATGAATGACATTGTTCAACATAACTTCTTCGAACTAGTGTACCCATTAATGACTAGCTTCATCACACAAATTAACAGGGAGCTTGTCGAACAGTAATTGTTGTGTTCATATGCGTACCAGTAATTATTACGAAATTTTACATTATTTCATCTAAAATATATTTTCTTAAGTATACTCCTAGAAACTTTCTTGTGAACCCTTGAACTTTAAATTTATTGCCTCTCTGTATATATATCCTTATCATAAATTTTTATATACCAACACATAATAAAGTGAACAAGATTAAAGTATATAATGCACATAAATTGTTTGTTGTCTCTCTTTTAATACCATTAAATAACTAATACCATTAAATAACCTAAATTCAATGTAAAATGACGTTTTTCTTACATCTAAACTTGGAAAAACTAAAGCTTAGTAAAACATTTTTTGAGGCTATGGTGTGTTTTTAATAGAAATAATGCTATTTGTCCCTTCAAATTGTACCTCCAAACCGTCCCTCCTTATGTGGCAGCTGACGTGGCATGTTGATGTGGCAGCTGACGTGGCAAAAGTTTAAATTAAAGTTAACATTAACATAAAATTAATGTTAACATTAACATTAAAATCAACATTAATATTATTTAATATTAATATTAATTAACATTAAAATTAATTAATATTAATATTAATTAATATTAATATTAAATTAATATGGACAAAATTATGTAATTAACTTTTTTGGTTAAAATTTGTCATGTCATCGGCCATGTCAGATGACACATAATATTATTTAACATGTCACGTCAGCTGCCACATAAGAAGAAATATATTAGAGGGACAATTTGGAAGTACGAATAGCATTACTCTTTTTAGGGGTGCAACTCGGGCGGGCTAAACCCGAACCCGATCGGGTAAACCCGTTAATGGGTTGGGTTAGGGTTGAAGATATTCGGGTTCGGGCTTGGGCTCGGGTTAAAATATTTGAATCCGATCAAAAATCGGGTTGGGCTTGGGTTCATGTGTTGGGTAACCCGAAGAACCCGAAACCCGACATACATATAATTTATATATATATTGTTTCATACTACTTAAATAAAAAGTTTAAACTATAATTTTTTTCACCCGAACACTTCAATTCCTTGTCCTAAATCTCATTTCAGTTTTATTTTGTAATGATTGAGGCTTGATTGCTATTTGATTATGCATTTAATATTACTCTTGTTTAAAATTATTTCAAATATCATATTAGAGTCCGATAAACCCGATGGACCCGACCCAACCCGAGTCCAACCCGATCCTCCGGACTTGGTCTTGGGCTTCATATGTTGAACCCGAAGTCGGATTGGACTTGGATTTGGGCTAGACTTATGATCTATCGGGTTGGGCTCGGGTTGACCTCAAACCCGACCCAACCAGCCCGAGTTGCACCCCTAACTCTTTTAATAAAGACCATCAAACTTCTTAGCGTTGACTAATTTTGGTCACTGAGGGGTATTCTGGTAATTAAACACCGAGTTGTTGGGCCGTCGGCTGGAGTAACGAACCCGCGGGAATCTAGGCCGGTCGTTGTCAAGGATAGCTTCCGCCCGACACGACACGAACCGATGTTGTGTCAGCAAGATCGGAAAAAAATGACACGTGGCGGTCAGCTCGAGCTTGCCGAAGTGTGGAGGTCTCTGAGGATTGAACGCCAAGTCAAAGCCGACCACGGGACGTAACGACTCTGTAGGCCAAAAATACTTCCTTACCCCTTCAGTCACCATGAGTCGCTCACGGTGACGTCAGTCGCTCAAACATACCAAAGCAAAAATTGTAGAGCTTTGCTATGCCTACAACCAAATTTTACTACTTTCTTACAACCGGACACGTGTCGGACTTCGATTGGAGGAAGGGGAATAATGGTGGGGCCGGGTGGAGTCCATGTAGCAGGGGGTGAGAGTGGTGGTGGGATCCGGTGGGACCCATGTGTAAGGGGTGGAAGAGAGTAGTTGTAAGAAGGTTGTAAAAACTTGATAGTAAACTTAGCATTTTCCAAAATTGTAACCTTTAGGAGGGAGTTGAAATGATAACTTAATAATAGAGTAATAACTCAGATTGAGGCAGTGCAACTTTTGAATATTTTTTTTATGCTGTGGATACACAACTTTAAGGCCTCGTTTGGTTCACGGATTCAAGGAATCCGGAAAGAAAACTTGTTCCTTTTTTTTGTTTGG
Organism: Iris pallida; assembly: GCA_029216955.1. Taxonomy (NCBI): domain Eukaryota; kingdom Viridiplantae; phylum Streptophyta; class Magnoliopsida; order Asparagales; family Iridaceae; genus Iris; species Iris pallida. The sequence goes on from JANAVB010037420.1 coordinate 6,982,428, forward strand.
TAGCCACAAATTTGAGAAACACTTTTCTGACATGGAAAAAAATAGGAGGAAAAATGGTTCCTCTTATTTTTTTTCCTCATTTTCCAACATTAATTACCAAACATTATGACAAAAGTAGTCTTGACTTATTATCTATTTTACCAATTAACTCTTCATTATAATTATGTTGACATTGGATATTGTTGGAACAATGTTATATTTTTTCTTTCCTTTCCTACACCAACCAAACATAGGAAAGAAAATTTGATAGGAATTCTACTTTCCCATCCCCATGGAAAATACATGGGAATTGATTTCCTTTCCGTGAACCAAACGAGGCCTAAAAGAGTAGAAACTCTCCAAACTCATGGTTTAAAGTATCGGCCGATATCGGTACGGTTTGGTATGTCCCGATTCGATACCGACCGATACCCGATACTGACTAATACCGACATTGGATGTCTCTTTTTCGGTCAATTCGGCAAAGAAAATTAAACGAAAAAGACAAATCAGCAAGGGTTTAAAGCATAATAATAATATTGTAAAAGCATGTAAAAGAAGAAAATCAATCTATTATACGTAAACCAATCGGTAAGGGTGACTGCTATTTCATTTAGTTTCAAAACTATTAAGAAATAATACTTAAAATACTTAAAATTATGCCTAAATGTGTAAAGTATATATTTTTAAATAATTTATTAATAATTATTTGTTTTTGATACCAAAAAATTTGATACTCCGATTCGAAACTGTCGATACTACCGATATCGCCGATAGCAATACTCATAGGACTAGTCCGATACCGTTACTGTGAACCTTGCTCCAAAGAAGTGAAAGCAAAAGATGAAATTGTAGTAGCTAATTATTAGAGAGAGTGCTGCTACACATAGACTTTAGTCAAGAAATTTAATTATTAGAGAGATCGCTGCACATAGACTTGGTCAAGAACTTTATTCTTATCCCAACAAGATTTAATATCGTTATATCTCAACATATTTGTATATAGGTAGTTGATCCTTGTTAATACTTGTATATTTCCAACCTATATAGTTGGTATACACATACGGTTGTCAGATTTGTATCAGATTGTTTGATACTTGTAGATTTTAATGTAGTTGTTATCTTGGTATATTTATATACAATAGTTGATACCCTTGTTAGCAATTCGGCAACCGGAAAAAATTTGGAACGACAAAAGAACGAGTATAAATCGGCACAATATAAGTAAAATACGGTAAAAAATTCGGTCAAAAATTTGTCAAACGAAAAACATTCGGATTAGATTTAATTCGTGTTTAGTACGTTTCATATGAACAAATTCGGCACTAAAAATTCGGCATATATATAGGGCCCACCCATCTCTACTCTTTCATAAATAAGGGTTCAATGTGAGAATAAGAAGATGTTGGATGATGGAAAACCGAAATTTTTTTCTTTGATTGTTGCAAGCAACATGTGCAAAGACTCTTGGATTTCTTTTTTTTGTTACTGTGAGACTTTTTCGTCTTTTCTTTTGATAATTTTTGAGAATTGTGCCAGTCTTAATATATAATAGCAGCAAGAGTCAAGAAAGTTAAGACTTTTGGGTTTCTCGGTCACGTTTTTTTGGCCAAATTTTTTAGAAATTCGTACGGTACGCGTTTAAAACGCCACAGGCTTAAAATTCGCGTACAAATCCGAATTTTTCAAAAGTACACAAGTATTATACGTTTATGTAATATACGGAAAAAATTCGCGTATAATACGCGTTTTATTCGGGTGATTGCTAACAAGGGTTGATACTTGTAGATTTTCAACATATAGGCCACGTTTGGTTCGCGGAATTGAAGCATTGGAAAAGTAAAGTGATTCATTTTATTTGTTTGGATGACAAAGAAAATTGGGAGTAAAGGAATTTGATTCCCAAGAGGGAAAATAGGAAGAAAATGGTTCCTCCCACCAACCCAAGGATTCATTTTTTTCTCTCTAAGGATTCACTTTTCCTCCCAATTTTTTTGGTTTTTCCAAACACCGAAAAAAAAATGATTGGAATTGTAATTTCTCAAAGAAACGAAAATATAAAAGAATTAATTTCCTTTCATTTCCTTTCCACAAATCAATCGAGGCCTATATACTTGTTATTTTAGACTATCTCAAAAGATTTGTATAATAGGTAGTTGATACTTGTATAGGTATTGTAGATATAAATAGTTAATACTTGTAGATTTTCTTCTATAGAGTTCTTTTGATATCTCTCTCTCTCTCTCTCTCTCTCTCTCATAGAGTATTATTTTGTTCTTTCACTCGTAGTCTTTTGGTCTTTCCTATTTTAACAAATATAGCTAAACTTATTTACTCGGGGATTAGAAAAAATGCCTAATTAATGAAATAATTCTGTACTGCCTATTCTGTAAATTAGTTGTACCCATTGGTACAAAAATTAGTAGAACAAAAAAGAAGACCTCAGAAAAATCAAATGGTTCAAGGAGAAGCTCGTGGTGACTGGAGGGAAAATGTCTCCCTCAACAAGCCTAATATGACAGTTTCTGTTATCTAGAATACAATCTTCATCCTCATGGTCACATCAAAAGGTTCAAAGGAAATGTTCCAAGCAATTAGGTTATAATCATGCTCTTGTATACTACTAGGAATATACCCATTCCTGGTCCTTTATGAATTCTTTGTCATGACTGATGCATGTTGATTGCTTATGCACTAAAGCTTTCCTTTGCCTTCTACCATCGCCAACTCTCTGAGGAGAAGAATTAGATTACATGAATATACAAGTAATCTTGCTCTACTTAATTGATTATACTTCACCAACAGAAGCATTGTCTGTAAAAAAAAAAAAGAATATAATTTCATCTGAACCTCGCAATCAGTCAACTAAGTTCCTGGTCAATAAGTTATGACCCTCTGCACATACTAAATATTCCTCCAATTTTTCCAACTTATATCTGACAGGGAGGATCATTCACAGTTGGAAGCAAAGCACGGATTAGGAACCCCCACAAGCTTCCCCTTTAAAAGGTGAAATGTTGTATTTTCCTGTATGTATAAAATATATGTAAACTCACAAAATAAGCGATGAGATGCAAACTAGCATACTACTTCGAAATGCTGGTACGCTTCCCCAAGGACTCAACCACCTTCCATGATCCATCTTCATGTCAGTTGAGAGAGATTTGAACTACACGGGAGCGATTTCGGATCCCCTGCTTTCTACTTCAGCAAAATGACTGGAACTATCTGTAAGACCCAGTTGAAAGACGGTAGCATATTTTCAAAATTCTCTACTTACAGATTTCGACATCCATACCATAATTTGAAATCTACCCAGTTGATAAATTAGAAAGGAGGGATGAACGGCTAAAACGGTGCAAAGCAGCAGTATTTCTTCCCAAGCTTTGAAATCCTACAAACAGACTTTGATCCTGACCCTCGGGGAGAACTATCCCCTTCTGAACTTCCAGATTTAGTGTCATTCACTTGACTGCCTTGAGACGAGCCTGATATAGAGATATCAGCGTCACTCTTTGGATCCATTGTGCATAAAAGTAGTGTTGTGTTTGGTGCAACGATACTGTCAGCAGACCTGTCATCACTATCCACCAGATTAATGGTGTCGTTGTAAGCTGAACCTGTAAACACCATTGGAATGAAGAAACCGCGAACAAGTACATTTAATATGGATTCAAGGATCTGTCTCTGTAAAAAAAATCATAGCTATAAACAAAAGTAATCACATGAAAGGGAAATTGCTGATTGTTTCCAAAGAATATCTACTCAAATATGAGTACCCGAGAAATCAAGTATAAGAGAAGATAAAGGAGGTGATACCTGATGTTGGTGGTCTGACAACCACCTGGTGAGATCTGACAGATGTGGAGATGTTGAACCTGTGATCGACCCTGTCCTCATCCATGTTCTGACTACTGTCATTCTCAATATCCCTTAACAAAGCTTCTGCGTCGAAGTAATCATCAGAGTTCATCGACATGAGGCTAGAATTGTCTGAAGATGTTGAAGATGATTCCGGATCATAAAGATCTGTTAATTCCAGAAAATCCCCCTTAGAGAAATCACAGGTGGTTTGCATATCATCTCCGGAGTTGCCATTTACTGGATCCTGCAGAGGTACCAAATCTTGAGGAGGTCCGCCAGACAATTCTTGTCGTTTCTGCTCATCTTCACCGACCACCTAATTGGAACATGAGAATTCCATTGAGATGGGAGCATTATATTACTCAATTTGGTAAAACAAACAATATACTAGGCTAGGGCTTGAACTTGTTTTAGGAACCTTTTATCACAAAAACCAACCTCCATGGGTTAGGTTGACTTCATAACATAGCGGATCCGTTACTGTTCAAAATTTTGAAGAACCTCTCAAAACTTGGTTTGGTTCTCAACTTAAAGTATCGTGTAACCTGACCCAATCCTGAAACCAAGTTTTGAGACACAAAGTTTTATAATCAACAAGCCTTGGCCCAACTGGTCAGCACTTGAAGACATAAAATTGACCTGTCACAGGTTCGATTCACTGGGGTGAGGACCACAATTACCTCTTTGCACACACACACACACACACACACACACACACACACACATATATATGGGATCGGATCTTTGAAGCAACTTTTAGACTCAAAATGATACACAAATCGGTAGCTGTTGGATCAAAACAAAATTAAACGGACAAGATGAGAATAAGAAGATTATAATCTTTCATTTCCTTTTTCCTTTTTGGGTTTAATAATCTTGTCCGTTAATTTTGTTCGATCCAACGGCTACCGATTTGTGTATCATTTTGAGTGTAGAAGTTGTGTTCAAAGATCTGCCCTCCCTCTCTCTCTCTCTCTCTCTCTCTCTCTCTCTCTCTCTCTCTCTCTCTATCTATATATATATATATATATATATATATATATATATATATATATATATATATATATATATATATATCGTTGAACCTAAATAAGGAAAACAAAAATCCAAGAGACCATACAAATGGATACACCACACATTTACACGAGATGACACTACTAAAAGTAAAAATATTTGTTGAAGTCTAAACTTTCTGATGTACCTCTATACAATTGACTTGAAGTTTTGAGTGAAGCCGGTGGCAATGGATCCCTGCTAACATACCCAATGCTATGTTACTATGTTAGTGTAACTGGAAAAAACAACTCAAGCCAACTGGCCTAATATGGATTGATTCTGTCCCGTTCTAAGTGTAGGTAGGTTGTGGATCAAAATTTTCGTGACCTGGCTATCGTATGCTGGTTCTTGGGTTGGCTTGGAGCTGAACCAACTTGAACCATGTTGCACTATAAAACCATATCAATTGTAAGCATATGGGTGTTGCTCCAAAATATACATGTACACACATAACCAAGGTTCCATATATAAGAAGCTACCAGCTACAATGATCTGGGCCTCGAAGGGAATAAAAAGATAAGAACGAGTCATATACCTGGGATCCGTTTGCAGCATCTCTCAAGGAGTTTCTTTCTTCTTGTTCTAGAAATCTCATCAACATGGACTCCACACCCACAGGATCAGATAGTCCTGGAGTCACAGGATCAGATAGTTCTGGAGTCACAGGATCACATTGTTCTGGTCTGACAGGATCACACTGTTCAGGACCCACAAAATTACACTGTTCAGGACTCACAGGATTACACTGTTCAGGACTCGTAGGATCACATTCCTCATTATTTGGCCTTTCATCAAATTGCAATCTACACAAAGAACTGGAGTCCTGTAAAGCATGCAATCATGTCAATTGTCAGTTACATGTAACTAGAGAAATTTGACATCAGCTCAGGGGGGTATAACAATGCAATTGCTAAAAAGTACCTCCTCTTTGCTATTTTCCTGGACGACCATGCTTTCTGCTTGATATTCATGCATCATCCAACCTGTTCTATTACCAATGATGCCTGGTCAATATAAAATTCCCTTGTAGTTTTCCTAACAACTGTTGTAATGCTTGTGATATTCTGAGATCATCCATGGATTTCCAATATCCATTTCTTGTCACTTCGATAATGCTTCCTCCACTATGAGCTTGTGATTCCTTGGAATCGAATAAAAAACCAAGTCTTCTCTGCATATTAGACCAACTCTTGTCAGCTGCTTCAAACACTATAAGAAGCTTATTAACAATTCTAAAGGAATTAGAGTTTAAACTTTGAACTATAGTTCCATCAGTTAAGGTGCATCATAGAATAAACTAAAGCTTCTAAATTAAAATTGATCAAGTACAGATTTCTGTGTGAAGATTCATAAGACTGAAGCATATCCCTATTTTACAAATTAAGTATAGTACTGTAGATGGATGTCTACAATATTGAATTGTTCTTTTTAAAATAAGATGCCAGTCGTTACCATTCTTCAAAATAAATATATAAATAATTTGAAATGTCCTTCCCGTAGAGGTATATTTCACATTCAGAAACAAGACCTTTCTCCCAAAGACTTTGGCTATTTAGCATGAAGCAAATGTATATTAAATACATACTTAGTGCCACCAATTTATAGATACAAAGTGGAGTTCCCGTACAACCAGATAAAAGTTTGCAGGTCAAGTGATACCAGAAATAGTCATTTGAAATGGATAGAATTTGGATATATTTTTATGGAACTACGAGGGAAGTGCACAACTAACAATTAGGACCAGAGAGCATCTAGAAGCCTTGAGTTAACAGTTAACAATGATTGTCTTGTTCATTGTTTTAGTTCCGGTACTATTGTTCATATTGCAGGTTAGTCCATATCATTACTTGTGCATTTCAGATTTACTTTATATAGTGTTTTTTTGTCGGGATTGTACTTTGCTCCTTTCCTGATTGGATACGTTGTAGGTATGACAGATGAGGACTTCTACCCTAGTTACTATGGGTCACTATAGGGGATAGCAGATGCTGGAGTAGATGTCGTTCAGGATTAGATGCTTGGATTTGGATATAGGCCCCTTGTATAGATTTACATTTATGTATCGAGGATGATGTATCTGGATGACTGTACTAATAATAGTTTAGGATTGCTTTATTTTTACCGGATTTGTTTTCGGACACCTATTGTAAAGATGTACAAAGCATAGTGATATATGTGATGGTCGTGGTGATTTGTGTTCTGGGTACGATTATAGACGCTGTGATGAGTATGATTGAATTTTATACACTTGATAATTCATGAGGTTTATATACAGCTTACTACGTTGTGTCTTCCAACGTAGGCTGGACGTGTCTGACTCGTATCTGATTATTTGGGAGTGGGTCGTGATACCTTTGTTATTTTCTTACAATAGTTACACATAAGTGCATTTTTGTCCTTGGGATTCGTAGAGTCGCATGTTCCCCTATCGGATCTCTTTTCGATGAATTTGACATTTGATGCATTGAAAATTCAAAAAAATAAATAAAGTAGACATAAAATGTAATAACAAAAAATATAGTAACATAAACACAATAGATAATAGTAACATTAACACAAATCACAACACATGCAATATTTTTAATAATATCATAAACAAATTCAAAGTCATTAGAATAAGTATGATTACAAACAAAGTTAACATAATAGAAAAACAAACATTTGGCCACAAAAAAAAAGCATATATAAACAAACACATCAAAATGGCGTTGTTTGTGTGAAATGAGTTACCATTAGTGAGATTTTTATAGAGAGAGAAGGGAAAAAAATAGAAGTAAAGAACATCGGAAGAAAAAAGAGAATAAACAGATCCTAACTTTTGTGGGTGAGTACAAACAAGAATAGAATCATCAAAGAATAATAGAAAAAAGAAAGAAAAAGAAAAGAAAAGGAGATGAAACTCACCTTAATTCAACAACAATAGTGAAAATTGCCAAAAAAATCGCCCCAAGGAGGAGCCAAGCCGATAGACTGTCGTTGCTTTCTTCTTTGTCGTTGTCGCACGATATTCTCCTTTTTTGTCTATTTAATTAATAACTTATAGTGAAAAAACTCTATTTGGGACTTTAAACTTAAGCCTGCAACTTTAACTAATAAAGCCAGACAAGTCCATAAAACTTATTAAAAAAATCAAACAAAACCCATAACGCTACATAAAACATCCAACACGTATCTCGCCCGTGGCTCCTTTCTCATCTAGGTGTCGTCTATATAGAAGACACCTCGACTGCCCTTTGGATTAGGCAGTGAAACATCGTCTTTCACCTTTTGGGCGCCTATGCACGTCTAGACGACGCCTTTAACAATACTAAACATGAGTTCCAAACCGGAAGAGAGACTATACGGTGAATGATTCAACTCTACATGAGAGCTTGATAAAGTAAGGGGCAAATTATTAATGATAATGAAGAGGATACCTGGATGCAATGGCCGACTTAATGAAGTACCAATCAGAAGCCGCAGTAACAATTGAGCCTAATGGTTCATATTGCGAGAAGCAATATGCCAAAAGTAGCTATAGTTGTGTACCAAAAAAAAACAGTTCTAGAATTATCCACTATGAGGGTGAACACCCTCATCACGGGTTTGACCCATTGAGAAAAGAAGAACTTGCAAAATTTAACCTAGGTTGCATATGCACCCATTCGAGTACGGGCATGATATGTAGTCAAAATACCTCCTTTATGAAGAAGGATACATGGTACAAGATGAATACTATTATATTTTACAGAATTAAGTATATTATTTTTGCTAGAGTTCAATTAAGTACCAAAACTACACCATGTGATAGACTTTTCAACAAAACATATTAGGATCCGGTACAAAATATAATATATTTTGACGGCTTCCCAAATGAGGGAGACTCCTCTTGGTGTGAGGTACTAAGCTCAGAGACAGCTTTGAACTTCTAATTCAAACACGGAGTAAAACTCTCATCATTACAAGTCAAGGGAAAGGGCCCCTTGGCCTCAGAAAGGCACTTCGAAATAGTGGACTTATATGAATTCACTTTTCCACTCCACTCCAACCAAACACGCCATAAATGTGAAAAGGACGAGTATTATCCTCTCTTCTATAGTCAAGATTGCAAATATCGAATTCTAGGAAGCAAGGACACTCCAAAAATGTCAGTGTCACGTTGAATGCTCCACAGATATGTATGAGACACTCCCCAGAAAAAAAACACTAAGACACGCCAAAATAGTCGCCATGTCCGTGTCGCCGTGTCCTCACCATGTCGTGTCATATCTGTATCCGTGCAACATAGATCGAAGTACATAAGAAGATAAGCCCCTCCCTACTTTAAATGCATTTAAACAGTGAAATTTTCAACCCGTAACTAGCATCGTTTACATATATCCTAGGATGCATGAGCATTTTCTCGAAAGCACACCAGGACAAGCCAAAATCAGTTCCGTGCTTGTGTCTCCGTATCGATGCTTTCTACAATTCAATCATATTTGATATTTGATGTGAAATTCCAAATAAAGAATTATGAGAGAGTAGTGAAACTGAAACCTAACCACCAGGAGGGTCCGAGGGTTCACTTCTGTGATCACATTCGAAGGGACGGGTTCCCTAACCCTCCTCCCCACGAACCCCGTACGAGCTTTGAGCTCTTCGTCGGTCCGGCAAGCACCGACAGCAAATGACACATCACAGCCCCGATCGCGCCCAAATTTCCTTAAACAACCCCCCCCCCCCCCCCCCCCCCCCCCCCCCCCCACCACCACACACGCACAAAAATGAAAAAAACAACCCCAAAAAACACAAATATAGTACTAACTAGGGTTTTATCCCGAATTCATCACATTAAAATGAACCCAAAAAAATAGGGTTTAATAGAAGAATATATACCGATACCACGATCTTTGGCCAAAAAAAAAATAGAAATAATATTCGAAGATTAATCGATTTATTAAGAGACCAGCAATAGAGAATCTGTACTAGCGATCTTGATTGTTCACGAAACAATAAATAAATAAATAGAATTCGCAATTTCTACCTCAAAAACGACCGTCAGGAATTTTGCAAAATAATCTCTCACTCCAGCAACAGTGGAGAGAGTCAGAGAGAGAGAGCTATAGCTATGCCGAGTAAAAGTAACAGAGGGCTTATTTATAGGCTTTTTATAAGATTTTTTTTAGGGGCACCACCACTTTTACTAGGGGGCAGCCCAATTTTTTTAAAAAAAATTCAAGTTTGCCATAGGTTTTTTTTACTAGGGGGCAGTCCATAATTTACTATAAAATCCAATGTTGTTTTATTTCTTCTCTCTTTCTTCCGCTATTACTTCTCTTCCTCCACTCTTCCTCCACTCTTTTTTTCTCCTCCTCATAAAATTCTAGAATTAACCTAACCTAGGTGAAATTGTCCCCCCACCTAAATTTGTTAAAGAATTAACCCTTCACTTCTCCCATTTATTTGTAAGTCGTCGAATTTATTTTTGTGTAATGTTTTAACCTAAATTTTACATATAAAAGTTGAATTTTGTGTTTAATGTAGAAAGAAATAGAAAATGGAACAACTCGGACCATCAAATGCTGGAAACTCTCCTCCCACAACGTCCGAAGAACACTTTGATGCATCGGAAGGCCTCTTGGTAACTAAACTTTAACTTTATTTCGGATGAAAAATCGGATTTTGACACAGAGGACTGCCACTTGTCTGGCGGTCCCTCTCTTAGATTTGGACTGCCACATATGTGGCAGTCCTTTAGATGTGAAGGACTGCCACATATCCTTTAGATGAGAAGGACTGCCACATATGTGGCAGTCCTATATATGTGAGGGACTGCCACATATGTGGCAGTCCTTTTTAATTTCATATGCTTACATTTTGGCTTTATGTAGTTGTTTAGTTTTGACTTTTAACTTCTATTGTAGGAGTTGCGATGATGCGGTACAATGGTGTCGAAAAGTTGGACGGGAAAACAACTTAGTTCTAGTGATATCCAGATCGGCCCGAAATCGACTGAGTAACAATGTGTTATATGGAGGACCACTTTTGTATACATTTTGGCATTTTGGTTATAGAGGACCACTTTTGTATACATTAAACTATGAAATATGAAGTCCAATATATGTTTCTTACTTTTATCCATGTGTTATATGTGTTTTATGTGCTTATCTGGGTGTTATACATGTGTGTTTTGTGTGTTTGGCTGAGTATTATACATGTTTTAATTTACATATGTGCTAAAAACCATCAGAGGACTGCCACAACCAGGGCAGTCCTTCACATGTGTTGGACTGCCCTGGGTGTGGCAGTCCTAGCTGAAATGTTCTGTGATCTAATCACAGAACATTTCATCTAGGACTGCCAGACCCAGGGCAATCCTTCACATGTGTTGGACTGCCCTGGGTGTGGCAGTCCTAGATATAATATTCTGTGATCTAGTCACAGAACATTTCATCTAGGACTGCTACAACCAGGGCAGTCCAACACATGTGAAGGACTGCCCTGGTTGTGGCAGTCCAAACATGCTTATGTGCTGATTTTGAAGAAAAAGAAAAGCAGCAGTTGGTATTGGGATATTGAACTAGAAGTATGACTGAATGCTAAAACATGGTGTCCTCAGCACTAAGGGCACTAGGGTTTCTTGAACCTTATTCTCAGCTATATTGTAATTATTTATGTCAAAGCTTTGAGAACTATTTTGAAGAGTCCATGCTTTTCAATGTTATGGAGAAGACCAAAATTACTATATATGCCTTTGTACGTAATTGGTGCCCTCCATCAAGCAACCTCTGTTTGAGCACTAAATTTAGGCTCACTATCTGCTTACTACCTTTTGTTTTGGATCGGTATTTCAGATGCTGAATGTGGAAGCAGTAAACTATATAAGTAGAAGTCAAGCCCAAGAAAACAAGTAACTATGGGGAAGTTATTATTATTATTATTTCAATACATGTAGGTAATTTTGTACTCCTGCATATAACTCATGCCTCATTTTTGTACTTGGTTTCTGTATTCTGTAATAGACCCTTAGGTTGCAATTAAGCAAAGGATGACATTTGTTAGTCAATATAATTCCACGCGTTAGATGCTAATGTTTTTTTCATCTTGTATATATTTTTGTTCATATGCTTCATCTTACATACATTTTTTAGAAAAAATAGGTTTACATCCATTACATTTCTGTTATATTTGATGATGTTTTGTTACATAACATATTATCTCTTTTTTCAGGGAAATGAATGTAAAAAAATAGGTTTACATCTAGTCACAGAACATTTCATCTAGGACTGCCACAACCAGGGCAGTCCAACACATGTGAAGGACTGCCCTGGGTGTGGCAGTCCTAGATGAAATGTTCTGTGACTAGATGACAGAACATTATATCTAGGACTGTCACACCCAGGGCAGTCCTTCACATGTGTTGGACTGCCCTGGTTGTGGCAGTCCTAGATAAATAGTCCTGTACAGAACATTTCAACACAAGTATCCAACACATATCCAATACAAGTATTTATTTTACACAAGTATCCAACACATATCCAACAGAAGTATTTCAACACAAGTATCCAACACATAACCAACACAAGTATTTCAACACAAGTATCCAACAACATGTTCGACACCCAAAAATATCAACATCCAAAAATATCAACATCCAAAATAGCCAACATCAGACAATCAAACAACAACAAGTTTGTAAAATATCACCCCCAGTTTTTGAATTAGGGGTATTTTCGTCATTTTTCAAGTTTTATAATTTCTAGGAATTTTTATTTATTTTATGTGATTTTTAGGGATTTATTTGAGTCGGTTTGAATTTTATCCAATTTGGACTTAAGTTGGAGACCCGGGTAGCCTGAACACTAGTGGGACCCACAAACTAGATGGGCTTGGCCCACATACTATCATAATTAGGCTAGAAACCATAAACCCTATTTTCCATGGCTTAATTAGTCATTTTAGAGCTTGATTAGTATTTAGAATTCAAACCGAACCAAACCCGAACCAACCCAACCTAAGTTTAATGGGTTTGGAGGGTTATTGGATCCTACCCAAACCCAATAAACCCTCCGCCCCCCCCCCCCCCAACACACACACACATGGCCGGCCACAAGAGAAGGAGCCCCCCTTTCTTCTACACTAAGTCACTCTTTCTCTCTCTCTCTCTAAAATTCCTTCTTCTTCCCAAAGTTCTTCCTTCAAGAAAACCTACTTTAGGTATGTAATTAATTCCCTATTTATTACTCTTCTCCATTTATTGTCTTCACAATAATTATAGAGGGGAAGATTCTCTACACCTTGCCCACAAATTTTGTAGGATTTCCTAGAAATCTAGGTTAGGAATAATTTGGGGGTTTTCTATTTTGAGTGGTATATATATATATATATATATATATATATATATATATATATGTAAATATATGTTTATGTATTTATATTTATATGTATTTGTGTGTATGTAGAGAGTGGTGGTATTAGTGTCATGAGATGGTGGTGGTGGTGTTTGTGTGAGAGTGTGTGGGTGTGCTTGTGTGAGTGTGTGTAGAGGAATGAGGGTGGTGATAGTGTGTGAGAGTGTAACACCCAGTTTTCCAGATGAGGGTAATTTTAAAATTTTGTAATTATAATTATTATTTATTGATAATTATTTCATATTATGACTTTTGGTGATTTTTAATCATTTTTAAACTATTTAAAATTATGACTTGTGATTTTGACATTTTACTATTGTTTGGTTTTAATTTCGAGGAATTTGTCACCCCCAGTTTTCAGGAACAGGAGTATTTTTGTCATTTTGTATTTTTAAAATATTTTTGAAATTTATTTTATTATTTATGATATTGTTTTGGGGTTATTTGAGTCGGGTTCGAATTTCAGCTCAATCCGACTTGAAACGGGGACCCGGGGGTAGTGTTGACTTTAGTGGACCCACACATTAGTTAGCCATGGCCCACATGATAGATATTTTAGTTAGAGGTTAGACTAATTATTATGGATAATGTTAGTGTGATTAGAGACTTTAGAATGACTAATTTAGCCCCAACCAATTAGCCATTTCCTAATACTAATAGAATAGGTTAGTGGGGGCATTTTGGACCTTACCATAATAGGACAAATAGCCCCATATGGCCAGTCACTTTGGGAGAGGATAGGCTCAAGTTCATTTCATTATTCTCATCCACACTCTCTCTCTTGTTCTTTCCCAAATTTTTAGAGAGCAATCCCTAGCAATTTCTCCACCAAATCCTTCCATTTCGCCACCAAATCTTCTTCTTTCCTTCTCCATAATAGCCAAGGAGGAAGCTACCCAAGTTTGGGAGAATTCGGAGCTCGTTCGTGTCCTTTTGGAATCTCTACGTGTCGGTGTCGCTCCGGGAAGGCTTTTCTTCGATTCGATCTACCGGGAGGTATAAATTGCTTCTCCTTTTCATTTCCTCATGCATATAGGTCTATTTTGAACCCATAGGAATGACCCCCATGGTTGTATCTCCATTTGTGTCTATTTCGTGTCCATTTGGAGGTCATAGGAGTGTCCTTTGTGTTGTGGTTGTGTCCATGTGGGAAAACCCCAAATTTGGACACACTATGTGTTGTTGTTATGTATGAATGAATTATTACATGTTTAATCTCATATTTTTTGTATTGGAGATGTGTTCTATAGTGTCTCATATATATATATTAGTGTAGAGAGTGAGTTCTTGATATATTATGTTATATACTTGTGTTCTTTTGTCTCAAACTACCCAAATTCGTCATAATTTTTATCCACGTTTTTAGTAGCAATAGCAACTTAGAAATGTCATAACTTTTAGCTTAAAACTCCGATTTATCTTCCGTTTTTTTTAAAAGAACCGTATCGAAGTTAGCTTTCCAAATATATATTTTAATAAGCCAAATTCTTTCTGTAACTTTCTGTAGAATTATTTGAGTGTCAGCTGTACGAAAGACGAACGCGTTTCGGTATTTTCGCGATTCCGGGAGCTTCCGGACACGAAAATGCGATCCGTTTGAAGTTTCGGAAAGCTAACATGAAGTACTACAACATACTTTAATCTTAGAATTTAGTGAATGCCCAATTGGTACAGTATTGGTTTTAAGTAAAAGAGTGACTATACGATATATGCATTTTGTGTAACCTATGAGCCTATGTAGTATGGATATTAAATGAATATAGAGTATGTAATACATGATATGTTAGATGAATGAAATGATATATATATGATATATATCCTATTTACATTAATGTATATATATGGTTGAATGCAAGCATGTAGGAATGCAATTAATGTAATATATGTAAGCAATGCATAAATGCATGAATGAAAGAATGATATACAATGCATGCATGAAAGTATATAATGAATGCTAGATATAAATGCAAGGTATATATGTAATGATAGATATGAATGCATAATGTATAAATATTGTAAATGCAATATCATATTTCATATGTAGACATAGAACCAATGCATAGCTGATATTTAGATTGAATGTTAGTTCATTTTAGGTTGTTCGAATACTGAACTGTCCATGTAAGCATATATACCTTCCTTTTCCTATTGCCAAGCCAATTTTAGTTTTCAATATAGTGGAATGTCTATGAATGTAATGTTAACCTTCAACCCCTTAATTCGAAATGTTAGTTAATTTCAGTATTAGACAATGCATGAGCTGTATGCATATGGGATGTTGGCTTAATGGCAGATTTCAGATAACATGGTCATTTTATATGGTTAGTTACACCAGTTTATGGGATAGCTCACTTTAGTTTATATGTAAATGTGGAACTAAACTGAGAATGAACTTCACCTTTTGCACAAGGACACCCCACTCTATATCAACCACCATGCCATGTAACCATTCTCTAAATGATTGCTATAATATATATAGATTTATGTAAAGTATAGATGCATGTTAGTTATAACTTAAATAGTCTCTACTCTCATGTATATAGATGTATACTTGTAGCCATGCATGTTAAGTATAATACATGTGTAATGTAGATGGGTTAGCTTTGTGCCATGTGTAGTGTAAACTCATAACTATTGTTGATTTCTCTTTTCATGTACACCTCCATGTTCACACACACACACATAGCTTTACATGTTAGTTCTTTTCTCTTATATATATATATATATATATATATATATATATATATATAATGTTGAATATGCATGAATGTGATGTATCTTGATATGTGACTTGTGTTGGCTTGTATAGCCTTGGATTTGTATGGTGTGTACTAGCTAGGGTAGACTGGTTAGGCCTAGTGAGACTTCATTGAGTCTATGTTGACCCAGTTGACCTAGCTTTGACTAGATAGTTGACTAGAGTTGACCAAGTGTTGACTTTAGCCTAGTTTGACCTAGACAGCATGTAAATGCATTGTAGCAGTCTATTTCCTTATTTTAGACATGTTGTAACTTGTGTTGCTCTGATTAGGAGACAGACACCTCTCCTCAGGCAGTACATTTACTTCAGACATTCAGATACGAGGCGAGTACATTCTCTGATCGTTTCATACTTGTCACGAATTATATTCTCGCTCTAGATTACTTTTACTTGATGCTGTCACGTTATCATCACGGATTGGTACTATACGGATCTCTTCTTGGGATGTTATCCCCCTTAGCGGGCGCATCGGATACTTTATGACATGTGTTTCATGTACATCATGTATTCTTTGCTTCTGCGTTATTCATGTACACTCATGTTCTCTCATGTTCTTTCATGTACGTTTATGTACTCTCATGTTCTTTCATGTACGCTCATGTTTCCTCATGTGTTTCTTGTATAACCAAAACATCATGTCCGTAACGTAACTTAAATAGATCCTTGTGTATTGATTGTGGGTAGGGGTGAGTATAAATGGTCATGTGATTTATCCATCATGTACACTCTGTTACTTCCATGTTTTATCATGTACAACCTAAACCAATTACATGCCATCTCGTACTCTAAATCACTAGTCACTTACAGTTCTTACTTATCATGTATATATTTTCAGTTATCAAATATCTCTCCTGTTTTCATGTACATCTTCTTACAGCGTTTCATGTATCTTACTCTATTGCCTGCATTATATTTCCTGACATGATATGAACTGCATGAGATGTATTGTGCTCGCTCCCGTCCTGACTGGACCTGTTGAAAATTTTACAGTGGATGATGAGGAACCCTGCACCCTTACTTGGAGTTTGCCTAGTTGACACTCGTGACCTGGACCCCTGGGGAGGTTCAGGCAGATGCTCAGGATGATACCTTGTATAGTGTAGATAGCTTAGACTGTTCCTTCTTTTCATGCTTAGCTGTTGTCTTAATTTTCAGAGTTGTATATTTTAGAGATGATGAGACTTGTATTCCATTTCTGTTGTACCTCAGTTGAGGATTTCTTATCTATTTCCATCGTACTACATTCTACCTTAGATTGTGATTGAGTTGTACCTCGGTGTTGGCCTCCTTCTAGAGAGTATATTTCATGTTATGTAGTTATAGTTCATGACCTAGAACAGCATTCTACCGCCGACACTGCGGTGTAGGCTGGGCGTTGTTACGTTCCCGTACCCTCACGGTGGGTGCGGGTCGTGACACGTTTTTAGTGGTGGCCCATGTCACGTCCCGCTCTCGCAGGAGCGATCGTCCTCGCTAAGGCGTGATGCCGCACGGGCCTAGGTTGCGCCCGTGCAAGGCCAAGTCCAGAAACGGTCGATTTGAGCTAGGCCACAGAGTCGTACAGAGTATCCCCATTTGCAGCGGAAAGTAAATGAACACAAGTGGAAGCAAATTCAAACTCTTTATTGATTTTCAAGAAGTTTACAAGCGGCGCTAGGCCGATATTACAAATCTCTCAAGCTCTCTCTCCCTGAAACCTAAAAGGCGTGCCAAGTGGCTTACAAGATGGAATGATTCATGGCGATGTTCCGATACATTATGTCTTGTATATGGTGCTCCAGCTCCTTGCAACGCTCTAAGGCTCCAGAGATAGCTCCGCACCTTAGCACGTTCGAGGAAAGCTCCGCACCCGCCGACGATACCTGCATCCTGCAAGTAGACTGTGGGGTTATCAGTACATTGTTATGCACTGGTGGGGAGGCTAGCTCGCCCATAATGCTATCATTACCAAACACGTTCCATTTACTTTTGTGCATCTCTAGCATTTATTGTCTTTCTAATCTTGCCTTAGGATCGTTTTCATGGCATATTTCATAACCTATCCCGTGTTGCCAAATTCAAGTGTCGCATGGAAATACATGCACGACTTACCCATACTTACCGTCCGACCTTCCTTGTTCAATGTAAACCAAGTTAGCCAACAATTCATATGAAATAACTTAACGTAATTCGAGTGAACTTTTAATGTCAAGGGCGTGTCCCTGCCTCGGGTTCTAGCACGTCGTAAGCACGTTATCTAACTCACTTGTATGAATTTCTCATTATCATTTGGTGTGTTACATTTCAAGCATATTCATAAGGCACTTCATTTAGTTAACTTAGACTACTTTGATTTCAATGCAAGGACTTGCACGTGGATTGCCACCAGCAAAGTCCACTTAACTCTATATGCACCGGTCGCTGGCACCATAAGCCATTTTGGACATCCAAGCCATGGTATTTCTCAACTAGCGTAGGGTGAGGACTGGCACACACCCCGTTAGTCTCTTGAAATACTCCTGCACTTACGTCCCCCGGGTGGCCGAGTTCGCACCCAGGCAGCCCGTAAGCCATATTTTGATTCCGCCTAGGCCGGCATATCCTCCCTTTGATCATGCCGCGGAATCCCTTTTTCTTTACGGTCACAGCATTCGCCACCCCTCGCTCGTGCCGTTTGTCCACGACCATTTCGTATTAACTTGTCATAGGCTAACCCATAGCCACAATGCGTTATCGACCAGGTTGGCGTCCGTGCAGCGCGGGTAGCGAGCCCCGTTGCACGTGCCCATCACACCTGTCGCTAACCATTCCTTTCCTTCTTATCTTTTATTCATTTCTTCATTTCTTTCTTTCACTTGTCCATTCGTTCATTGATTCAATTTCGTATTCATCCTTTCGTTGATTCATTCATTCACTTGTTTATTCGTTTATTCTTCATTTATACATTATGCAACTTCCCGTACGGGAGTCGCCTTGGCGACCCATCGGTCCCATAGCCTTTCAATGTTGCTAAACTCTACTTGGAGCGACTATGTTGATAGTCTTCCCGTTTCATTGTTGTAAACCATTCATTGTTTCATTGTTGAACGCATAAGGGACTTGAACGTAAGCTTGTGCCTTAGCACGAGCGTGGAGCGCGGTGCGAGAGTTCTCGTATTTTCCATGTTTCTTTCCATATTCTATACAAGCATACAAGATGGGATTAATCCCTTAGCTAGGTGCGTTGGGTCATTTATTAGCATGCGCAGTGTTATCGCCTAACAATTTCAGTGATAGTGTCCGTATTATTATGTGTCTAGGCTAAGCACAGATGGGTTCATCGGAGCCACCCACCTTAGCGATGTTCGCATCGGCCGAGCGATACTCCGAGTGCGCCTTTGAAAGTCTAAGTCTGGATTCATCTTGACGGGCCAATGTAAGCCTTGCATCGATTCTTCATCAAGTCGATGCCAACTCTTCGGGTCGACGGCTCGTTTGAGTCGGTGTACTTGCCGTTTGAATCGGCGTTCCGCTAAGGCGGAGCGGGGCATTACATAATACACCACTCAAAACAAGTCTCGTCCTCGAGACTTCCTGAGTGCAGGTCATCCTACCGTTCCCTAACTCATGTTGTGTGCGTATCTTAGACAATTCTATCGAACGGCTCTATCGTTCGATGGCATCGAACCATACTCGAGACATGTTCAAGTTTCGTGTCGCATATGTTTGGTCGATTTCATTGAATGACTTCTTATTCATTTTAGAGTTATGGTACTTATTCAATTGTCGTGTTTCCTTCGACTTGGTTGCTACTTCGACGTATCATGGGACTGAAAGCGGTCGTACGGGGTGCGTTGAAATTCGTCAAATACGAGTGTCGTAGGCTGAGGCAAACTCACTTTCGTTTATACGCATCGTAACACCCACTTGCAGCTGCATTCGAGTTCATCATATCGCTGAGTTTGGATCGTGCACGTATCCAAGGCGTCCCCCGAATACGTACATTTCAACCAAGCTTAGCGATTAGCGAAGTCGGACAAGCTACTCGTGATAGTTTTGATTTGCCGATCGTTTTGCTAACTTCGATTTAAAATCGAACTCATGCATCTCACTATCGTTTATCTCGGTCCTCGAGATGATTCGATTCGTTTCTCAAGCGTTTATGTCAATGAAATCAATACGATTTCTTCTTAGCGGAGTCAACCAAGCCTAAGTAATTTCCGTCCGATTCAAAACCAAGTATCGCACCATCATCAAGTTTTTCTTCCTATCAACGATTCAATTCGTTATCCCAACTTTTATTTGCGCATCATCCGTCCCTATCATTCCCTTCGTTTGTGGCCAATCTCGTCGTCGTTCACGTACACTCCTAGTTCCCGTCCTACTCTAAGTCTTGTTTTCCCCAAGTCTATCGTCCGTCCAGACGATACTTTAAATACCATCGTACAGGTTCAATCACTCGGCATAGGGTCGTCCGCCTATCCGCTAGGTCAGCTCACAAGGTCATAGTTACACGTTAGGTCCGTGGCTCGTCGTGCAAGGTCGTTGCACGATGCTCTCCCCAAATCCTATGGTCAAGCCATTTGTTCGCTTGTACGGGAGTTTCTACCCAAGTTTGTTTTACTCATATTTCTAAACATCGAGCATGATCACCTAATTCGCATCAAGACTTACGTTGCACATATTCAATTCCGTTCAATCACCAGTTCTAACCAATTCATGTATTCGATCACGAGGTCATTCAGCTCGACAATACATTGCGTCCCAATCTCACGCGAGTCCGATTATCCACGGCGGTTCATGAATCACCATGCAACGCTCCCGCGGAATAATCATTCTCATCGGAGCGTAACTCTTGTTTGAGTTTTAGACTAACCCATTCTCGATACGCGGATTGGACCTACTCAATCCTCAAGTTCAATTCTTCAAGCACACAAATTCATTCTCGAGTCCACCTTCGCGTCAAACCACAAGTCGAAGCAATCAGATTGCCACGCCATCCAAGTTCAATCACTCCCGCTGTATGAATCACCATATCAGCGCTCACGCGGAGTGATCGTCATAATCCGGCACGACGCATGTGTGAGGCTGGAGTTGCGCTCGCATAAGACAAGAACGTCAACGTTGTGGTTGTCAACGAAGCAAATCCAAGCATTCACATTTTCATCCAAGCCAAATCAATTTGATAGTCTAACCGTCATGAGTTCAACTAGAAAATCCTCGAGCCAAGTCTATCTTTTTCCTCGACACATTTTTAACATCCCAAGTATAGCATTCAACGGGACAATGACATTTGCACGATTCGTCATTCGCCGGGTCAGAGTACCCCCGAGTTATCGCATATCGATCTTTGATACGCCTCAATACCATCGACGATATGCGTAACCTGACGATCTTCCTTTGCAACCGATTTCGAGTCGTGCGTTGATACTGTTATCCGAGTTGGATATTCCATAATTTCCTCGATATTCAAGATCAAGTTTGATCGCTATTCCTCAAGCTAGTTTCAAGATCGTTGTCCAAGTTCAAGTCACAATTTATTCGAATCCATCCGAAATCGTACGCGCGATCCTCTAAGTTTCCTCGATCAAGACCATTTCATTTTCATTTATCGTTTTCTAACTCGCGTTGCCCATTGACAAGTTGTCCGAACGACATCTCGTTTGGGACATTCGAAGTCACGACCAACTAAGCGTGACGCGTTCTAAGGCTTTGCGCGATCGCATCGCCTCGCCGACATACTCGTTGTATTTCGTAAATCCTTTAGTCTCGCTCGAACAATTTCTATGACGTCTATACACCACTCAGGGTTCGAGCCACTCGACTATTCGTCGACACTCATTCTTATTCTTCTTCGAACCTATCACATACACCACTCGGATTCAAGCCATATGATCTAGTCCTCAATCACGTTCGCGTCATGCACTAAGACATCCCTCAGGTTCGTTGGACGAATTCTAGCGTAATCGTTCACGTCGCCTCGACGTACCAAGTCGTTCACACAAATCCTCAAAATCTAATAAATCTTTCGTGCACGCCTAAGCGTTAGTTTGATAGCGTTTCTATCGATATACACTCTAAGCGTAGCTTCGTTTCCGACCGAGCGGTACTTGATATCGCTCGCAACTCGATTGCACCAAAAGTCGAGGTGCACGACATGCGGCACAACATAACCAAAAGGTCGTGTGCATAGCTATCCCGTGCGGACTATATTCGAGTTCGCATGCTCACTTATTCTCGTTCGAGCGATAATCGATCTCACTCGCAACTCGTTTGCACCAGAAGGTCTAGGTGTGCGATACTCTGCACAACTTAGCCAAAAGGCTGCGTGCATAACCATCCCGTTCAAACTATACTTTGGTCTCGGGTACTCGTTTGCTGTCAGCGTAAGCTCATTCAAGCACGCACTGCATTTGCTAACTCTTAGCATCGGTTCCTTCCAACTCAAGTCCGTCGTGGTGGCACAAAGGCCTTCGCCTATCGATCCCGTCCAACTGAGTACTCGTACGAGCTTTTAAAAAATATTAGACTTATTGTATGGAACATCCCAAGGCACAATGAGAGAGAGCGTACACTTCTTTTGTTTCAATGAGCTTTCAAAACTGAGCGAATCGAAATGAAGTCCAAGGACGTAAAGCCGTGCTCTGATACCAATCTGTCACGCCCCGCTCCCGCATGAGCGATTGTCCTCGCTAAGGCGTGATGTCGCACGGGCCTAGGTGTAACTCCCTAAATCATATTTGGTGATGTTTTGAAATTTTTCTAAAATATTGTTTTTATAGAAAACATGTTTCTTTAATAAAAAGAATTTTTATTCTAAGGTAGATTGTTTCTCAAAATAAAATTTATTCCCTTAAATGAGATTAAGCATTTTGTTATTATTTTGGCAAATGATTCTTGTTAAGTTTAGTGGATTAATTTGTTTTTAGTTATTAATAGTTATTGATTTATAGATGGTTATGAATTACTATTGATTTTATTCTTAATTATTAATTAGTTATTATTAGCTAAATCTGTTTTAGTTTGGAAAAGTATTTTGAATACTAGTTGACGTAATGATTTGATTTACGAATTGTTGAAACAAATTTTGTAGCTAAATTCTACTACATGATAGTTATATTGATTTCACTACTAGTGATTACTTGATTGTCTTATTAATCATTTTCGAAATTATATATTAAATATTAAGAAAACTGATTTTATAAATTAATTAGTAACTAATTCCGTAATTAGTTGAGACTAATTATATTGGTTAAATTTTGCTAATCCTGTTATTAGGCTAGTGTAATTCTGTTTTTGAAGACTGTTGGATCATCTGTTCTTTTCGAAAACTATTAGAGGGAATAAGTATTTTCGAAAGTCCATTTTAAAACTGTTTTGAATTATTGGAGGGAATATTGATTTTGGGAAGCTATTTTGAAACCCTGTTTTAATTTGAAATTCGAAATTCTGTTACAACCTATTTTCCTATGCCCCCAGATCTATTTTTAATTACCACACTGCCATTCTAAATACCCTCAGACCTACACTGTATTTACCTACACTGCCATTACACAATACCCCCAGATCTACCCTAATTTATCTACTGTGCCACTCACACACACATTATTTTACTATATATTACACGCAGCCCAATACAATTCTGACAGCACAGTACACTCCACTCAATTCTCTCCCTGACACGTCACCCTCTCTCATCTCTCTCTCTCTACAATTTTTCTCTCTCCTTTTCTGGAGGAGGCCGAGCCGCTGGAGTACGCCACCGCATCTCGCCGGAGAGCACCGCCATCTGTGCTGCCACTTCGGGACGAGCGCCACGCCGCCTCGACTACAGCGCCCATCTCGGTTCTCGTGCTACTCCTCGAGCAGTGAGCCACTTTGAAGTTCGAGCCACCGCCATAGTCGCCGCCTCGATCCTTGCGCCACGCCATCAGTACGGAGCAGGCCTCGGAGACCGCACTGCCACCTCGATCCTCGTGTACCGCCAGAGCTTGCCCCGACTGTCGAGCTCATCTCGACTGCAGATCCCGCCGACCCTTCGGTTCCAGAGACGACGCCGATCTCGCGAGCAGTGAACCGCCGCCTCTATTCCAGAACAGTTCCTTCGGAGCCGTCCGCCACCGGAGAACTTCGCCGCAGTGGATCGACTTCCTCTTCAGGCTGGTAAGCTTTCGTTCTTCCTCGACCCTTTTTCTTTTCTGGTACTGGATATTAGGGTTTCATTTTGGGGCTGTGGGGAGTCTAACCTAGGG
Source organism: Iris pallida (assembly GCA_029216955.1). Lineage (NCBI taxonomy): Eukaryota > Viridiplantae > Streptophyta > Magnoliopsida > Asparagales > Iridaceae > Iris > Iris pallida. Next base: position 7,006,670 of record JANAVB010037420.1, read on the forward strand.
TTGTGGAAGCTCGGGAAGACCTGGATCTAAGGTTTGTATTGCTAGAAACTAGGGTTTTCGCCGGAGTAGACGACCTAGATCTAGGGTTTTCCAGAAGAAGAAGGAGAACGAGTTTAGAGTTAGGGTTCTTGGGAAGGAGACGAAGAAGAGATTGCGTTAGGGATAGGGTTTACTCGGAGAAGGAGAGGCCGAGTCTTCGTCGGAAGATGAACTTCCTCGCCGGAGTCGCCGGAGGGGACGAGCTCTCGCCGAAGGAGATGGAGAGCTCTCCCGAGTGTTCTGGAAATTTTGGAGGAAATGAAGAGGAGAGAGAGAAGGGAAGATATTTAGTTAAGAGACTGGGCCGGGTTATGGACCGGATAGAATGGGCTGATCGGTTTAAGAGAAAGAATTAAGTTTAATTTTTAGTTAAAACAGAGAGTTGAAGGCTGGGTCTCTGGGCCAATGGTTGGGCTGGGTCTTGTGGGCCGAGTAAGGGCTGAGGAATAAAAAAATAAAATAAGAATAATAATAACAGCAGTGGTTTTGTTTAAGCTGGGTTGGGTCTGTGAATTGTGGGCTGTTGGGTTAAGAATATTAAGTTTTAATTTATAAATTTTAGAGCTGGGTACAGTAGGAATAGGGTTCTGGGCCAGTGAGCGAGCTGGGCTTTGGGCTGAGCCTACAGTAGGGAATAGGCTGATTTTATTGTTTAAATCTTGTTAACTAATATTAGTGTAGTTATCAGTTATTTTCCTCATATAAATTGGTTAGATAAATGTTCTATTGTTTCCAAAATAAACTCTTTATTAGATATAGCCAAAGCATTATTTTGATTAAGCTACATTCTATATTTTCAAAAAGTTGTTAGCTGCAAATATTTTCTAAAAATATTATTTTGCAAAAACATAGTTAAAATACTTACTTTGATATGGATTAGTATTTAGTTAATATTTTGAATAAAGCTATAATTTTTACCTTACTAATGAAGGGTTTATATAGTTATAAATTTGCTACCAAAATGTTTCTAAAACAGTTTATTGTTATTTATATTGATTTAAACTATAATATTTTCCAAATATTATTAGCTAGAATATTCCATTAGCTAAGTTAATGATTTGATTATCTAAGTTGTTAGCTACTGTCTTTATACAAAACCCTAAATAACTTGTACAAATATAACAGGTGATTCATTACAACCATGCAGTACTATTCTTGTGCAACCAAACCGAGGCAAGTACACTGACTTGACTTGTACCTTGTTTTCTGTCTTACCTTCATGTGTCATGTTCTCATATCTGACACGAATTACACACGATTGTCTTGTGTCATTGTTCATTACTTGTGCGTCATTGTTTATTGCGGGATTGGGGAAAATATTAGCTTTTGTGTGACCACACCCAACATAGGAATTGAAGATAGCCTAATCGTACACGTCACGTACGATAAAGCCGTACCATGTAGAATTGACTCATTGATTGATTGATTGATTGATTGCTCCTAAGCCGGTCACACATTAGTTTTAATATTTCAAAATGGTCACAATTGCATATTGATTGTCGTGATTGATTGCCTTGTACATTGATAGCCGTGTTCATTGTCTAGCATATTGATTGTCATCCTTTACCTGCAGTTTTACATTTCATTTCTGGTACCACAGTTTCAGTTTCATTTCATGTTCTAGTTTTCTGGTATTCTAGTTTCACCTTGTACTCTGGATCACAGATTACATTGTATATTGTCTAGTCAGGGTTGTACTTTGCTCTTTTCCTGATAGGATCGTTGCAGGTGAGTGGGAGATTACATGGAGCTGGTGATTGCTTGGATATTGCAGCTGTTTATTTTATTTATTTTTTTGGAGATTGTATCTTAGAGATTCATTATTGTATATTATTTTATTTGACCGGATTTGTCTCCGGCTGAGTTTGTATTTAAAACACTTGATGGATATTGGTGATTTATGGGAACGTTATAAAAGCTTTGATTTGGTTTACATTACATTGTGACTTTGAGTTTTCCTTAGTATTGTACAGCTTACTTCGTCGTGTCCAACGACGAAGGCTGGGCGTGTCCGACTCGTATCCGATTATTCGGGAGTGGGGCGTGACACTAGGTTGCGCCCGTGCAAGGCATGCAAGTCCAGAAACGACCGATTTGAGCTAGGCCACAGAGTCGCACAGAGTGTCCCCATTTGCAGCGGAAAGTAAATGAACACAAGTGGAAGCGAATTCAAACTCTTTATTGATTTTCAAGAAGTTTACAAGCGGCGCTAGGCCGATATTACAAATCTCTCAAGCTCTCTCTCCCTGAAACCTAAAAGGCGTGCCAAGTGGCTTACAAGATGGAATGATTCATGACGATGTTCCGATATATTATGTCCTGTATATGGTGCTCCAGCTCCTTGCAACGCTCCAAGGCTCCAGAGATAGCTCCGCGCCTTAGCACGTTCGAGGAAAGCTCCGCACCCGCCGACGATACCTGCATCCTGTAAGTAGACTGTGGGGTTATCAGTACATTGTTATGCACTGGTGGGGAGGCTAGCTCGCCCACAATGCTATCATTACCAAACACGTTCCATTTACTTTTGTGCATCTCTATCATTCATTGTCTTTCTAATCTTGCCTTAGGATCGTTTTTATGGCATATTTCATAACCTATCCCGTGTTGCCAAATTCAAGTGTCGCATGGAAATACATGCACGACTTACCCATACTTACCGTCCGGCCTTCCCTGTTTAATGTAAACCAAGTTAGCCAACAATTCATATGAAATAACTTAACGTAATTCGAGTGAACTTTCAATGTCAAGGGCGTGTCCCTGCCTCGGGTTCTAGCACGTCGTAAAGCACGTTATCTAACTCACTTGTATGAATTTCTCATTATCATTTGGTGTGTTACATTTCAAGCATATTCATAAGGCACTTCATTTAGTTAACTTAGACTACTTTGATTTCAATGCAAGGACTTGCACGTGGATTGCCACCAGCAAAGCCCACTTAACTTTATATGCACCGGTCGCTGGCACCATAAGCCATTTTGGACATCCAAGCCATAGTATTTCTCAACTAGCGTAGGGTGAGGACTGGCACACACCCCGTTAGTCTCTTGAAATACTCCTGCACTTACGTCCCCTGGGTGGCCGAGTCTGCACCCAGGCAGCCCGTAAGCCATATTTTGATTCCGCCTAGGCCGGCATATCCTCCCTTTGATCATGCCGCGAAATCCCTTTTTCTTTACGGTCACAGCATTCGCCACCCCTCGCTCGTGCCGTTTGTCCACGACCATTTTGTATTAACTTGTCATAGGCTAACCCATAGCCACAATGCGTTATCGACCAGGTTGGCGTCCGTGCAGCGCGGGTAGCGAGCTCCGTTGCACGTGTCCGTCACACCTGTCGCTAACCATTCCTTTCCTTCTTATCTTTTATTTATTTCTTTATTTCTTTCTTTCACTTGTCCATTCGTTCATTGATTCAATTTCGTATTCATCCTTTCGTTGATTCATTCATTCACTTGTTTATTCGTTCATTCTTCATTTATATATTATGCAACTTTCCGTACGGGAGTCGCCTTGGCGACCCATCGGTCCCATAGCCTTTCAATATTGCTAAACTCTACTTGGAGCGACTATGTTGATAGTATTCCCGTTTCATTGTTGTAAACCATTCATTGTTTCATTGTTGAACGCATAAGGGACTTGAACGTAAGCTTGTGCCTTAGCACGAGCGTGGAGCGCGGTGCGAGAGTTCTCGTATTTTTCATGTTTCTTTCCATATTCTATACAAGCATACAAGATGGGATTAATCCCTTAGCTAGGTGCGTTGGGTCATTTATTAGCATGCGCAGTGTTATTGCCTAGCGATTTCAGTGATAGTGTCCGTATTATTATGTGTCTAGGCTAAGCACAGACGGGTTCATCGGAGCCATCCACCTTAGCGATGTTCGCATCGGCCGAGCGATACTCCGAGCACGCCTTTGAAAGTCTAAGTCTGGATTCATCTTGACGGGCCAATATAAGCCTTGCATCGATTCTTCATCAGGTCGATGCCAACTCTTCGGGTCGACGGCTCGTTTAAGTCGGTGTACTTGCCGTTTGAATCGGCGTTCCGCTAAGGCAGAGCGGGACATTACAGCCCATGCAGGTCGAGTTTATGTAGTGGTATTCGAATAGAGTATCACTACAGCCTGCAGTAGGATTAGGATATTTTGGAGGTACTCAATCACATTAGGAAAAACTCTTTATCAGATTCCTTTTTGTCAAAAATTGTTGCTTATTGACGTCCCTTGAATATAAACTGTCCTCCTTTGAATTTTTCGCTTCATTCTCAGAAATTGCTTCTTGTTTGATCAGTTTTCATGATGGTTATGAAGACACGATCTCATCGCTTCGGTTCGGGGGATACTATCGAGAGGCTGGCCACCTCTCGTCATGTTCATCAGGGCCTCGAGACCGCAGCTTCTGTTTTGCCGACTCAGGTTGGCGTTTCTGCTACATTGGAGGTGCACCTCTATCTGTACAGAAATTTTCTTCCGTCATTTCTGATTTCTCTCAGCAGCGGTGATTCATGCAGCATCAGCAGCAGACCAGGGAAAACTAGCAGGACGAGCTATCGTCAGGACAGTCAAGGATGCGCAGACCATTGGAGATCTTGCTGCAAGTTCCGTTCTTCTCAATTCCATTCCCGCAATTATCTTTTATAATTACCTTGAAATCTGATTCCATCTGTTCCTTGTTGATTGATTAATTTTGTCATGTTACTCTTTTGTTGTGTTTTTTTTCTTCTGAGAAAATCATATGGGCTAGGTCGCATAAATCATGGAATCTAGAATCCTCGATAGTCGTGTTAGTTGGCATAGTGAGGATATGTAGTCAGATTTTGGATGTATTCTCGGATATGGAAATTTAAGGTTTTTGCCGTCGCATGCGGCAGTGCGAAAATTTTAAATACCATGAACCTAGAGGTACGTACCTTAGTCAAGGACTCTGTGATTATCGTAGCCTTGCTCACTAGCATGATGAAGACTCTGGACAACATGATTTTGGACAGACGCATATGATTAACAGATTGTATCTTGAGAAGGTTTAAACATCATACCCTTTTGATTGTTATAAATGACTTAGGAGTAGGGATATTTAGTTTTGTAGAGCTTATTCATAGGTAGTTCCTTCATAGTATAATGGTATGATGACTTGTAGAGTGTCTGTACCCTAGAGGTGATAGTTAGCATTGGTGTTAGAATAGTAACCCATTGCAGATAATTCTCATGTTATCTATAATACCAACCAGTTACACATAGGATGTTAGTATGCCTTACATCCTTGATGATTATTACTACTTTCTCTTACCTTTTCCAGTGAGGCACCCATGACCAGAGCCTGCCTTTGAGTATAGTTGTAGTTTCACCTAAGACCGAGAGGTCTATTTGCATAGATAGATTGCAGATGATATTGACATATGGGATATACGTTAGTTGGTATCTATAGGCCATTATTGTATAGGGTTATAAACATATTGTTTAGCCTATACTTGGTTCAGTTTTCCATTTTAGTTAAGTTCCCTTCGTGTTGAGTTTCTTTGTGTTGATCACCTTTATATGCAGTGTGCAGACCCTTCACTAGATACCATGTCCCCTTGATTCAGACCATTCATCCTTAGCCTAGTTCTAAGCATTGTTTCAGACCCTTATAAGTTTAGTCTGCCTTAACCCTTGGTTGATCAGTCATGTATATATATAGATGATATACTTAGGATATATGTGATGGGTTGTTGTTCTTGAGCATATATATATATATATATATATGTGGTATTTGGTATTCATGTGCTTAGCTTGTAGGTATTTAGTTATAGGTAACTTGATAGAATTGGGAAGTTAAGAGCTAGTCTATTATAGAGTTTCTCTTTTGCTAAATTCTAGTTGCCAACACCTAAATAGCTAGCATAGGTAAAACCCTAAGAAGTTGACCAGTTGATGACCAAGTACTTGGATGTTGAGAAATTGACTAGTGATTGACCCTTGACTATGTTTGACCTAGAAGGGGGTGCGATCATCTTAATTTCGAGGACGAAATTTTTATAAGGTGGGTAGGATTGTAACACCCAGTTTTTCAGATAAGGGTAATTTTGAAATTTTGTAATTATAATTATTATTTATTGATAATTATTTCATATTATGATTTTTGGTGATTTTTAATCATTTTTAAACTATTTAAAATTATGACTTGTGATTTTGACATTTTACTATTGTTTGGTTTTAATTTCGAGGAATTTGTCACCCCCAGTTTTCAGGAACAGGAGTATTTTTGTCATTTTGTATTTTTGAAATATTTTTGAAATTTATTTTATTATTTATGATATTGTTTTGGGGTTATTTGAGTCGGGTTCGAATTTCAGCTCAATCCGACTTGAAACGGGGATCCGGGGGTAGTGTTGACTTTAGTGGACCCACACATTAGTTAGCCATGGCCCACATGATAGAAATATTTTAGTTAGAGGTTAGACTAATTATTATGGATAAGGTTAGTGTGATTAGAGACTTTAGAATGACTAATTTAGCCCCAACCAATTAGCCCTTTCCTAATACTAATAGAATAGGTTAGTGGGGGCATTTTGGACCTTACCATAATAGGACAAATAGCCCCATATGGCCAGCCACTTTGGGAGAGGATAGACTCAAGTTCATTTCATTATTCTCATCCACACTCTCTCTCTTGTTCTTCCCCAAATTTCTAGAGAACAATCCCTAGCAATTTCTCCACCAAATCCTTCCATTTCGCCACCAAATCTTCTTCTTTCCTTCTTCATTCTAGCCAAGGAGGAAGCTACCCAAGTTTGGAAGGATTCAGAGCTCGTTCGTGTCCTTTTGGAATCTCTACGTGTCGGTGTCGCTCCGGGAAGGCTTTTCTTCGATTCGATCTACCGGAAGGTATAAATCCCTTCTCCTTTTCATTTCCTCATGCATATAGGTCTATTTTGAACCCATAGGAATGACCCCCATGGTTGTATCTCCATTTGTGTCCATTTCGTGTCCATTTGGAGGTCATAGGAGTGTCCTTTGTGTTGTGGTTGTGTCCATGTGGGAAAACCCCAAATTTGGACACACTATGTGTTGTTGTTCGTATGAATGAATTATTACATGTTTAATCTCATATTTTTTGTATTGGAGATGTGTTCTATAGTGTCTCATATATATATATTAGTGTAGAGAGTGAGTTCTTGATATATTATGTTATATACTTGTGTTCTTTTGTCTCAAACTACCCAAATTTGTCATAATTTTTATCCACGTTTTTAGTAGCAATAGCAACTTAAAAATGTCATAACTTTTAGCTTAAAACTCCGATTTATCTCCCGTTTTTTTAAAAGAACCGTATCGAAGTTAGCTTTCCAAATATATATTTTAATAAGCCAAATTCTTTCTGTAACTTTCTGTAGAATTATTTGAGTGTCAGCTGTACGAAAGACGAACGCGTTTCGGTATTTTCGCGATTCCGGGAGCTTCCGGACACGAAAATGCGATCCGTTTGAAGTTTCGGAAAGCTAACATGAAGTACTACAACATACTTTAATCTTAGAATTTAGTGAATGCCCAATTGGTACAGTATTGGTTTTAAGTAAAAGAGTGACTATACGATATATGCATTTTGTGTAACCTATGAGCCTATGTAGTATGGATATTAAATGAATATAGAGTATGTAATGCATGATATGTTAGATGAATGAAATGATATATATATGATATATATCCTATTTACATTAATGTATATATATGGTTGAATGCAAGCATGTAGGAATGCAATTAATGTAATATATGTAAGCAATGCATAAATGCATGAATGAAAGAATGATATACAATGCATGCATGAAAGTATATAATGAATGCTAGATATAAATGCAAGGTATATATGTAATGATAGATATGAATGCATAATGTATAAATATTGTAAATGCAATATCATATTTCATATGTAGACATAGAACCAATGCATAGCTGATATTTAGATTGAATGTTAGTTCATTTTAGGTTGTTCGAATACTGAACTGTCCATGTAAGCATATATACCTTCCTTTTCCTATTGCCAAGCCAATTTTAGTTTTCAATATAGTGGAATGTCTATGAATGTAATGTTAACCTTCAACCCCTTAATTCGAAATGTTAGTTAATTTCAGTATTAGACAATGCATGAGCTGTATGCATATGGGATGTTGGCTTAATGGCAGATTTCAGATAACATGGTCATTTTATATGGTTAGTTACACCAGTTTATGGGATAGCTCACTTTAGTTTATATGTAAATGTGGAACTAAACTGAGAATGAACTTCACCTTTTGCACAAGGACACCCCACTCTATATCAACCACCATGCCATGTAACCATTCTCTAAATGATTGCTATAATATATATAGATTTATGTAAAGTATAGATGCATGTTAGTTATAACTTAAATAGTCTCTACTCTCATGTATATAGATGTATACTTGTAGCCATGCATGTTAAGTATAATACATGTGTAATGTAGATGGGTTAGCTTTGTGCCATGTGTAGTGTAAACTCATAACTATTGTTGATTTCTCTTTTCATGTACACCTCCATGTTCACACACACACACATAGCTTTACATGTTAGTTCTTTTCTCTTTTATATATATATATATATATATATATATATATATATATATATATATATATATATATATATATATATAATGTTGAATATGCATGAATGTGATGTATCTTGATATGTGACTTGTGTTGGCTTGTATAGCCTTGGATTTGTATGGTGTGTACTAGCTAGGGTAGACTGGTTAGGCCTAGTGAGACTTCATTGAGTCTATGTTGACCCAGTTGACCTAGCTTTGACTAGATAGTTGACTAGAGTTGACCAAGTGTTGACTTTAGCCTAGTTTGACCTAGACAGCAGGTAAATGCATTGTAGCAGTCTATTTCCTTATTTTAGATATGTTGTAACTTGTGTTGCTCTGATTAGGAGACAGACACCTCTCCTCAGGCAGTACATTTACTTCAGACATTCAGATACGAGGCGAGTACATTCTCTGATCGTTTCATACTTGTCAAGAATTATATTCTCGCTCTAGATTACTTTTACTTGATGCTGTCACGTTATCATCACGGATTGGTACTATACGGATCTCTTCTTGGGATGTTATCCCCCTTAGCGGGCGCATCGGATACTTTATGACATGTGTTTCATGTACATCATGTATTCCTTGCTTGTCACCCTCATTTTCCGTATTTTCCGTATTTCGTATTTATACTCGTATCTGGATTTTGGCATGTATTTTTTTATTTTATTATTTTATTTTATTTTTCTCAACTTGTGGAATTTCAGTATTTCTCGTATTTTGGGTTTTGTCATGGCTCGGTTTTAATTGGTTTGGGTTGGTTTGGTTTGGTTTAATGTGTATTGGAACACCTTAGCCTATGCTCCACCCTCAACACACCACATCCTACCCTCTTTAAAACTCCACCAACCTTTTCTCTCTCCTCATAAACCTCCATTAATTTCTTCTTCTCCTTCCTCTACACAACACTCTTCTCCCAACTCTCCACACCCATAGGCAAGTGCACCTTGCCATCACATGAGAACCCTCTTTTATTTGTCCATTTACTAGATTAGGACATGGTGATCAACATTAGAACTTAGCATTTTGTGATTTGGAGTCTCTATTGTTCTAGATCTAAGTTTTCTCTATTTTCGGATTTGCATGATTTTGATCTATTTAAGTTGGATTTTTATGGGTTTTGATGTTTCTATGTGGAAGAGGATTCAATTTCACCTAAGTTGGAACTTTGGAAATCCGAATTTGGAGTTCGGATGGCTAAGTTATGAACTTTGAAGCTTGGGTTCAACCATGGAGTTCTTGCTGTTTGGAGAAGACAGTGAGCAGTGTGCAGAGCTTTTTAGCTTACGCCACTGAGCTGCGCGTGCTCTTTAGCTCAACGTACGCAGACTTGGGTACGCTTCCTGTTGGAAGCGTGTCTCTTGGGTACGCTTCCTATTGGAAGCGTGTCTCTTGCGTACGCAGACTTGAGCGTGCCCTGGTACGCAGACTTGAGCGTGCCCTGGTACGCAGACTTGAGCGTGCCTTGGTACGCAGACTTGAGCGTGCCCTGGTACGCTGACTTGAGCGTATGCATGACCTGAGCGTACGCTGTTCCCCTGCGTGCGTGCTTTTGTGCGTACGCTTTCCCCTGCGTGCGTGCTTTCGTGCGTACGTCGTTCCCCTGCGTGCGTGCTTTTGTGCGTACGCTTTTCCCTGCGTGCGTGCTTTTGTGCGTATGACGTTCCCCTGCGTGCGTGCTTTTGTGCGTACGCAGCTCTCCTGCGTGCGTGCTTTTGTGCGTACGCAGCTCCCTGCGTGCGTGCTTTTACGCGTACGCTGCTTCCCTGCGTGCGTGCTTTTACGTGTACGCTGCTCTCCTGCGTGCGTGCTTTTACGCGCACGCTGCGTGACCCATGCACCCTGACCCCTTGCTAATCCCATTGGTTCTTGGAGTATTGGTTTTATTTCTTGATTTGGTTTCTCTTTTGTGGATTGGGTTTTCCTGAGATCTGTTCAAACACAGCACGACTATCTTGACCCGACATGGTCTAACACGGTTTTCAAGTAATTGTTTATGACTAGTACGATTCTCGGAATTTTCTGTGGATTATGATTTTGGTATTCTCTGATCTCCTTGCTAGTGACCCAGTGGGGTGCACACCTAACTTGTAACTTGTAATTAATCCTTGTGACTTGATAACTTGATAGTGGCCCGTGGCGGCGCACTCCTGACTCGTAGCCTGACTTGATAACTTAATGCTGTTGCGACGGCTAACACGACTTGACAAGAATAAATGGCCTGGACATCGTGGGTGAATGTGTTTGTACAAATGAACCTGTCTTGTCTTGCATCATGTCTAGGACATGAATCCCTGGTTTCCCACGCTCAGGGATTCACACTGAATATGGCTAGGATTAATGACTAGATTGATCAAATAGTTTATGGAGAATTTCCCAGTTACCCGTTGCCCATTTGGTCCCGGCCTTATATATATATATATATATATATATATATATATATATATATATATATATATATATATATATATATATATATATATATATATATATATACTTGGGATTTGTTGCTATCCGTCGAGATGAGCGCACTTCCAGTCCGCCGTCGAGTGTGGTACCTTAGGACACATGTATCTTACTACAGTGTGTCTGCTATATCCTGCTATCTTTTCCTTTTCTTGCTGGGATCACTCAGGTAGTAACAAACAGGTAACCGGACTTGGAATTCTCATTGCATCTTGCTAGTAACTAGGCCTGTGATAACCCTAGTTAGTTAAAGTAGCAAGCCGTACTTATTGCTTGGCCGTGATTGATTGAATGAGAATAACCTGTCTAGTCTTGTCTTGATTCCTGCACAAGAATTGCTACCTGCCATGATTTTCTTACATTTTGCCGATAAATGGTGGGAGAATCCAAGTTTCGTTCAGACGAAGGGTTACAACCCCGGTCCTTGTTTGGTTTACGGGTTGTAACCTGGTTATCTGAATAGTCCCATGGTTATATCATCGTATATCTCCTGTTATGTTTTTCTTTAATTCCTGTCTTTATTACCTTATTATTATTATGCTAATTGCTAGTTTTGGGTTCCTAAGTGAAGCCTCCTTTGTGGCACTTGCTCTTTCTGGGGTCTGACCCAGCTGGTTTTGTATGGCCAGATACCGGAGCAGCAGCAAAGGATCTACCTGCTTTCTAGCCAGATGGTGACCACTAGAGGGAATCCTGGCAACGAGTGGGTTTCTTTTGTTCTCCCACTGTAATTGTACATTATTCTTTTGAGGCGTTTAGCCGCCGAGCAAGTGTTAGCTCGTGTATATTTTACTTACTGTCTGCCTACGGACTGTAACATGATTGGCAACTCGAGGTTGATCATGTATGACTTAACTCTTGCTAGTCCTTACATTTTGTACGACTAGCTTCATGATCATCTGGATATGTAATGTTTGGGACGCCTTACAATTGTATATTTGGTGATCTGATATCTTGTTATTATCATTACTTGTTGAGATTGGGACATTAGGCTTGTTATTGACCCTAAGAGACTGATGGCTTGTAGATAAACCCTCATATTTCTAGACAGCCGTGACCGTATAGTGAGATGGATTCCATTTCATTATACGTAGCTGGCTGTGTCCGCCCCCGCTCTCTAGTATTTTGGTTCTGGGGCGTGACATGGTTTAAGTGGTAGCCCATGCAGGTCTTGTTAATCAAGATGTGTGAGGGTTTACCGGATAGATGTCTCAATCGCTACTCGCCCTTGATCTCTGCTCGTATCCTCTTGATTCCTGAAATTCTTGTCCTGATCACATGTTTGTAATCGTTGATCTGTCCTGGTCTTTCCTTATTGTTCCTATGTCGTCTTCTTCAGCGGTATTGAACCTGGACCTGCTGGTCAGCAAGGCGGATCACCTCCCGTAGACCAGCAGCAACCAGAAGATCAGGCCCAGCACTCAGCAGCAGCCTCCCGAGCCGTGCCTCCTGGAGAACCAGTACCGCCAGTTCAGTCCGTTCAGCCAGCAGGGTCAGAGGATAGAGGATTGGTAGGACTCATCCGTGAGTTGCTTGCGTCCCAAGATCGTCGGGGAGATGCCCTGCACCAAGTAGTACAAGATGCTCTGAATAGAAGTGGTCCTCGAGGAAATAGTACGGTCAACAGTTTCAAGCGCCTGAACCCTCCCTTCTTCGATGGCAGCGAGGATGCCATTGCTGCCGATGCTTGGCTACAAGATATAGAGGTGATTCTCGAAGCCGCGAAGACTCCAGAAGACGAGAAGGTGGCTGTGGTGCGCCTAGAGTTATTGGATCTAGCCCACAGTTGGTGGGCCGCGCAAGCAGTGGGATTGGCAACACCTGTCTCCTGGGCAGTGTTCAGCGAGAAGTTCCAGATCAAGTATTATGATGCAGTGGCTCGATATGACTTGCAGACCAGGTTCAGTAATCTTAAGCAGATGGGGAGGACGGCCGACGGTTATGCGGCCGAGTTTTCTAGACTCAGTCGGTTTGCTCCCACCTTGGTAGCAACCGAGTTTGACAGAGCGCAGAGGTTCCAGCAAGGACTCCACCTGGAGATTATATTGGCGGTAGAACAGTTCGAGCATCAGACCTATGATGCGATGTTGCGAGCAGCAAGGAGGCACGAGTATACCTCCCAGAGAATAGTGGACAGGACCGGAGGTCGGAAGCGGTCCCATGGTCAAATGAATCAGTCTTCAGCACCAGCCCCGGCAGCTAGGACTTTAAGTATTGGAGCTCCGAGGCGAGCGGCCTCAGTAACGTCGGTTCAACACTCAACCCCGACGTACTCTCAGCAGAAACAGAAGCAAGCACAGTCTTCCGTCGTGGGCTGTTCTTATTATGGGAAGCCTGGACACGTGGAAGCAGAGTGTCGCAAGGCGTTGGGATTGTGTTTATTGTGTGAAGCACCGGACCATAGGGTGGGGTCCTGCCCTTTCAGAGTTGATTCAGCATCGACAGTATCTAGTCCCTCGGTTAGGGGACCAGCACCAGCACCAGCACCAGCTCCAGTTCACCAGCAACAGCAGTTCCCGTTCCCGAGACCATTGCCGACTCAGGCCCAGACCTTCCAGCAACAGAACCCGCGACAGTTTGCCTTAGCCCAGGCTCAGGTTCAGAATTGGCCGAGAGGTATATGTGTCCTCTCATCTTGCTTTTCTACCGTCATTATGTGGGGTGCATGACGTATTTCATGTGTCCTAATTACAACGGTATATCCCGGGCCCGAGCCATGTCCTAGATCATTCGAAAACGGTTATTGGTACCAACCTTTTCGTATGAGGAAAGGCCCATGTCCCTGTTTGACCAAAGAGAGAGACCTCAAGCGCAAGACTATCAGTTTAGTTCATGTCGCTTGAGTTCATCGCTCCTTGGGAGAGTCAAACGTGGGAGTGTGAGGATGATATCCGATCACGTTATCCCTACCTGTTTGACTCGTGAGGTATAATGTCTTTCTTATGCCTTACGTTTTTCCTTCCTTGCTTGCATTGTATGATTGTATGATTGATTGGTAGCATAGATTGCTTGTGATAGTATAGCTGTCCCGACATCTCTAGCCTCTTGATTAAATTCTGAGGACGGAATTCTTTTAAGGTGGGTAGAGTTGTCACCCTCATTTTCCGTATTTCCCGTATTTCGTATTTATACTCGTATCTGGATTTTGGCATGTATTTTTATTTTTCTCAACTTGTGGAATTTCGGTATTTTTCGTATTTTTGGGTTTTGTTATGGCTCGGTTTTAATTGGTTTGGGTTGGTTTGGTTTGGTTTAATGAGTATTTGAACACCTTAGCCTTTGTTTCAATGCCGCTGAAGAAAACGACATAGGAACAATAAGGAAGGACCAGGACAGATCAACGATTACAAGCATGTGATCAGGACAAGAATTTTAGGAATCAAGAGGATACGAGCAGAGATCAAGGGCGAGTACCGATTGAGACATCTATCCGGTAAACCCTCACACATCTTGATTAACAAGACCTGCATGGGCCACCACTTAAACCATGTCACGCCTCAGAACCAGAATACTGGAGAGCGGGGGCAGACATAGCCAGCTACGTATAACGGAATGGAATCCACACCGCTATACGGTCACGGCTGTCTAGATATGTGAGGGTTTCACTACAATCCATCAGTCTCTTAAGGTCGTAGATAGCCTATTGTCTCAATCTCAACCAACTAATAATAGTTACAAGATATCAGACCACCAAATACACAATAGTAAGGCGTCCCATACATTATATATTCGGAATGATCATGAAGCTAGTCGTTACAAAATGTGAGGACTAGCAAGAGTTCAGTCATACATGATCAACTCCCGGGGCTTGTCAATCATGTTACAGCCCGTAGGCAGACAGTAAGTAAGTACAATCGAGCTAACACTTGCTCGTCGGCTAAACGCCTCAAAAAAATAATTTACAATATTACAGTGGGAGAACAAAAGAAACCCACTCGATGCCCTGGTTACGCCTGGTGACCACCATCGGGCTGAAAAGCAGGGAGATCCTTTGGTGTTGCTCCGGTATCTGGCCATACAAAACCAGCTGAGTCAGACCCCAGAAAGAGCAAGTGCCACAAAGGAGGCTTCACTTAAGAACTAAAACCAACAAATCATTATCATTTAATATGTAAGAAAACAACAATAAGTAACACAGATTGAGGTTTGTGCACTACCAATGCACTTATCCCAATCAGAGAAAATGATTAAGTGAGGCATCATGACATAAGGTAACTGGATAATCATGCTAAATAAAAATATAACTGGGCAATATATGAAGAGAAGACGAAGATACTATTCCGGAAGCCAGGTTACAATCCTTAAACCAAACAAGGACCGAGATTGTAACCCTTCGCCTGAACAGAACTTAGTCTTTGATCATTTATTGCTAAAGGTGACAATCATTAAGGTAAAAATGAGAGGGTACAATGATAAAAGTGACAATAAAGAGTGCAATATGCTAGAGTGACAGTAGGGTACAATCATTATAGTAACAATCTGGAGTGACAATCATTCAATCATTCTGGTACAATCTTGTAATCAATCACTTCTAGACAATACCATACTGGACTAGACTCCATCCAATCAATCACGGCTAATCATTGTCTACGGCTTTCTACATTAACTAACTAGGGTTATCACAATCCTAGTTACTAGCAAGATGCAATGAGATGCTCCAAGTAGTCACAGGCCCTGCAGCTATCCAGGTTATCCACACTACCAAAATTTATCGTTTTAGCGACGGCCGCATCCGTCGCTAAGACGACGGTAATTACAATTAGCGACCGAATACCGACGGATATTGGCCAAAAACATCCGTCGGCAATCAGCTCGTCGCTAATAACCTTCCGTCGCTAAGTTGTCGTCACATGACGGATTAGCGACGGATAGTCGATGTTACAATTCGAAGACTTAGCGACACGTTCCCGACGGATTCCCGTCCATTTCAACTATTAAGTATTGAACTGTGTAGGAAATAGCGACGTAACTTTCCGTCGGTAACCCGTCGTAACAGCGTATCAGATCGTATCGATCCGTCGCTATGCCGTCGGTATCCGTCGGTAATTAACGACGGAGTTGCGACAATTTTATGACGGACTATCCGTCGATCAGGTTCTGGAAATGCTTGGCATTTCCAGTACCATGGCGACGGAATAGTCGTCGCGGACCCGTCGCGGACCCGTCGCTACCGCGACTCAACAGCGACGGATTACTAACGGATTATCCGTCGCCATGGTTCTGGAAATGTCATGCATTTCCAGAACCATGGCGACGGATAGCCAGTCGCTAAGCCGTCGTCAATTACAGCGACGGTTTAGCGGCTGGTTATCCGTCGCCCGGGCGACGACGTGTCCGTCGCTATTCCGTCGAAGCTTATACCACCAGAACGTTGCCGACGGATAATCCGTCGCTCATCCGTCGCTGCCTGGAAACAGTTTAAAAACTCCAGATAGCGACGGATTATCTGTCGAAAACCCGTCGGCAACTGGGAATATCCGTCGCTAAACGGTCACTAGTCCGTCGCTAACTGGGTTTTTTGGGAAAAAAAATTGCAGCACTTTCCCTGTTCACAAATATATGCATAAACCAAACCAATATATAATGCACACCAATTATCCAACAATCACACAGACCAAATATATAATGCACACCAATTATCCAAGAATCACATAGACCAAGTAATGCACATACGACCAATTATCCAAGAATCACATACCAAACCAAATTAATAGAAAGTAAATATCAATTATCCTAAAGAGTAACATAATATCCGGTGCTATAAGCCGATTATAGCACAATTAGTTCAAAGCTCTCACAAATAATCCAAATTTTCTTAATACAACATTTTAAGAAGAAGGAGGTCGATTGTCCGTTCCCGTATTCGACCGACGCATATACTCCTCCACAAGGTACGGAGGCAAGGAGTCGTAGACAACACTCGGAAGTCGGCGAAGCTGCTCTGGGGACATGAGATCCATGAGTGCCGTCACAGCCGTAGGCGGTAGCACAGGGGCTTCAGGGTTGAAAGAAAGATGGCCCACGGAAGACGGACCGACACCTGCAGTCGACGGACCAGTAGAAGACGGACGAGCACCATCAGCAGACGTACCGGCAGCAGCAGACGGACCGGCAGCAGACGGACCGGGCAGCAGCAGACGCAGGCGAAAAGTGCGTGGCAAATTACTCCCGCAAGGACGACACCGCCTCGTACAGCTGCGTAAGCTACGACCTAACATCATCGTCTGCCCGGGCCACGGGAGGAGGCGGTGTCGGTGGAAATCTCTGCGTCGCCATATGCAATGGCCCTAGGGAGCCGACTCCGTACAGGTACCCTTTCTTAAAGCCGCCGACGGTATCTACGAACAAGTCGTTCCGAGCGGCCAAAGAAGAGGGCGTCCGGAAGGGCGTCGTTTCACCGACATCCTCGGTGTCAGGTAACTGAGCCCGACTAAGGGCCTCACGATACGCAGCCTATCAAATGAATGTGTTTATATTATAAGATTTACCTAAGTTGTAATCTAAATCCTATGTTTCACTAAGTTAATTGTGAATCCTAAGTTTACCTAAGTTATAGTCCGAATACTTTTAATTCTAACGTTAATCTCATAATCATAAGTACTTACATCAGTCTCCTTGGCCCTCTCGTCGACGAAGCTTCCGTCCTTCCGTCTTTTGTGCGTATCCTGGAAGACGTCGTGCATGGTGACCGATTCTGGCGCCCTTCCCTCCTTCACCGTCCGTTGGGCCTGCATACGAAATTTGCGTAGAAACTAATTAACTCCTTTAATTAATAATACCTAATTCGATAGTGAAATAAATTTACGGTTGCTCACCAGATCTGCAAGTGTCGCTGCGTGAGACCTTGATCCCCCCGTATGAAGGCCCGCGGCAGATCGGTTCACCTTCGCCTTCGCCGATTTCTCCTTGTATGCAGGGTTATCCATCATGCCAAAGAGGTCCTCATAATAGTCCTGCCGGATCCAATTCGGCCTCGTATGCCCCATCTTTAGGTCATGAATCATATCCCGTATCTTCTTCGAGCATGCGCTTCGGTAGGTCCTGCGGATCCCCTCCTCGCGATGGGGGGGCCACCAGTACGTTCTCTAACACAGAAAATCAATTATCAGGTAATTTACAAAATGGTTGATTAAAGAATCACATAGACTTAACCAAAAAAATATAGATATATACCCTCAACTCGTCGAGCCAGACGTACTGTTCGGTTGGGGGCACCGACGTAAAGTTGAGGTAAGGACCGTGGAAGTTAGCCCTGATAATTTCTCCAAGGGCCCTGCCAACATTAAACGGAAAAAACCTACAAAGAAGAAACGACTGGATTATTAACTTGAATAAATAAAAGAAATTTAATAAATTAACTTAAATTTACTTACGAGGTCCCCGCGGGCCATAGCTCTCGTCGGAACTCGCCTCTCGGCCTCTCTGGTGCCGTCGGAGGATCCGCGGGTCCGCGTATGTACTCCCCAGTAACCGGATGGAACCGAGTATGGGGGTACTCCGGGGCCCACTGTGCAGTAACTGGGGCATCCTCTGGTGGATCCGCTGGTGGTGGTTTCGATAGCGGATCGGATCCGCTAGCAGATTCGAACTGATGCCTCGATGAAGTGGTCGATCGAGGGCGGAATGCGTCTGTGCCCGGGGTACTCTCCGGGTCGGGCTCGCTCGATGGGGTCACATCCCGGGAACTCTGAACGCGACCACGACCACCAGCACCAGTACGACCACGACCCGCACCACCACCACCACCACCACCACCACCACCACGACCAGCACCACGACCACGACCAGCCATCATGACCTATAAATAGAACACATAAACATAATTAACAATATAAAAGTGTAAATGGATATAAAAAACTAAACTAAAATATACATACCACCAGTAGGGAGACGAGTGCCGCCGCGACGAAAAAGACTAGGAGTGCCATCTGCAATAAGTAAATAATCGAATGAAAAAAACATGAATTCACGTAATTGCTTTTATGAGGTCAAACTTAATTCACGTAATTGGAAGTGTTTTTACTATACAACAATATTTAACCTAATCATCGTCTTCGTTCTCATCCTCGGCCTCGTCTTCATCATCATCCTCCTCATCCTCATCCTCATCCTTATCTTCATCGTCGATTTCATATGTATCCTCATCCCCATCAAATTCTTCTTCTTCTTCTTCTTCTTCTTCTTCTTCTTCTTCTTCTTCTTCTTCTTCTGCCTCAAAATTTGGGACAAGACGCCTCTTTCTCCCCTGGTTGACAGCTAAGTCTTGTGTATCAACCTCTTCCTCCCCTCTATTTTCCTCAACAATATCTTCAACATCCATTGTATCTGAGTGTTGTCCCAAGTATTGGGACTTTTCGATCTGGTCCTCTTGGTATGCTGGGTCTCCAACGTTGAATGTATTTCTAGATTTAATCTTGCATACTGTCCACCAGTCAAATCGATCTCTACGACGCCTTGGGTAGCTTGTATAGTAGACTTGAACAGCCTGATTTGCTATTGCAAATGTATCGGACCCTCTATACCTCCTGCGATGATTTATATCGACGAATCCAAATTGTTTATCGATTCTCCAACCGATATTTGGTGTCGTATCGAACCACTCACATTTGAACATCACAATATGTATATCATGTGGGCCAGTATATTGTAAATCTACAATATCCCGAAGCACTCCATAATAGTCAAAGTCCGGCTCGTCGTCATAGACGGTGCCTCTTATGCAAACACCGGAATCCTTGGTATTGATGCCGTCATTGATAAATTCGACATTTATAGCATTCTGAGTTGACTTAAACCTGAAGCCATTAACGACATAGCCTGGCCAAGTCTTTATTTGCTTCTTCGGTCCCAGTGCCAGATAACGAACACTCTCATGAGTGAGTGTTGTTTCAGGCAATAAAACCTGTAAACAAATATTTATAATTTAAATGTTTCAGATTATATATTAATAATCTCAATTATAATCACAGTTACTTACGTATTTGCGAAACCATGACGGAAATGTACAATCAACCTCTCTTTGAAGTCCCTCATCGGTAATATCGGGTCTCCTCATTTTGATTTCATCTCTAAATACACTATTAGAGAAAATAAGAATATATAAGTGTAGTCACTTACTTCATCAAATTCGAGATTATAACGATATTTAGTGTACTGACTTACTTCTCCAAATCTCTCACTTCTTGTATGTCACAGTTTAACAAGACATATCGGTGAGCGGCATCATACTCGTCGTCTGTCAACCACCGTCTTTTACTAGCACCAACAGGCTTGCCCCTTACATTGAATATTTCTCCATCCTCAACGTCCTCGTCATTCCTTTGAGGTCTATTTCGATTTGTTTTAACATGAGTATCGAAATAAATGGAGCAGAAGTTTGAAACCTCTTCGATAAGATATGCTTCGCATATCGAAGCCTCTACATGAGCTTTGTTGCCAACTTTCTTCTTTAGATGGTGTAGGTATCTAGAGAGACAAATTATCTTGAGAATTAAGAAATAATTTTAAAATAAATAGAAATTCAGCTTAAATTATATCGATATTTATGTACCTTTCAAATGGGTACATCCATCGATAATGAACAGATGCACCGACACGGGCTTCGTATGCTAGATGAATCGGTAGATGTTCCATGCTGTCGAAGAAGCCATGAGGAAATATTTTCTCCAACTTGCAAATTGTTAAGATAATTTTCTCCTCAAGTTCAACCATGTGTTGCACAGTCAACTTAGTTGAACAAATATCCCTAAAAAATATTGATAGTTCGGCCAACGGAACCCATACAGCAGAAGGCAACAACTCTTTCAAAGCAATGGGCAGTAATCTTTTCATAAACACGTGGCAGTCATGACTCTTCATTCCCGTTAGCTTGCGTTCATTGAGGTCAACGCATCTAGACAAATTCGACACATAGCCGTCGGGAAATCTTAAAGTAGATACCCACTTGCAGATTATTAATCTATCTTCTTTGCTCAATGTGTATTGTGCTATCGGCTTACTTAATTGTCCAGCAGCTCCCCTTTGTATCAAGTTCAGATAAGGACGCTTGCATATCTCGGCAATGTCTTGTCTTGCTTTTGGATTGTCCTTCGTTTTTCCTTTAATGTCCATGACGGTATTAAAGACATTATCGAACACATTCTTTTCGATATGCATAACATCAAGATTATGCCTTATAAGATTATCTTTCCAATAAGACAAGTCCCAGAAGATACTCCGTTTGGTCCAGTTATGGGTTTGTCCGAACCCATCGACACGATTGTTCGATGGATCTTCCATTACAGTGGGAAAATCCTTTACATCTTCCCAAATATCGTATCCCGACAATCTGGCAGGCGGATGAGAAAATTATTGTTTTCCAGCTCTGAATGCGTCCTTGTTCTTTCTCCAAGGATGACTCGCGGGCAGAAATTGACGATGACAATCAAAGAAAGAAGTTTTTCCTCCATGCTTAAGGCGGAACGCCTTACTATTTTGCATGCATATCGGACAAGACAGGGTGTCGTGAGTACTCCATCCCGACAGCATACCGTATGCGGGAAAATCATTGATTGTCCACATCAGTGAAGCTCTCATCTGAAAGTTCTGTTTCCTGGAAATATCATACGTCGTGACGCCGATCTCCCACAGCTGTTTTAGCTTCATCCACCAACGGCTGTAAATATATATCGATATTCTTCGTCGGATTTTTGGGACCCGGTATGATAGCTGTCAAGAACATATAAGGAGTCTTCATACACATCCATGGTGGCAGATTGTAAGGGGTCAGAATGACCGGCCAGCAGGAGTATTGAGATCCCGACTGCCCGAAAGGGGCGAATCCATCAGAACATAGCCCCATGCGTACATTTCTGGGCTCTGCAGCAAAATCCGGATGGCGAAAATCGAAATATTTCTACGCCTCTCCATCCGAAGGATGTGACAATTCTCCATCGTCCTTTGTGCGTTCTTCGTTGTGCCACGTCATGTGTTCTGCTGTATTCTGAGACATATACATCCTCTGCAAGCGCTTCGTGATCGACAAGTAATGCATATACTTGTAAGGACGTCATTTTCTAGTTGACTTTCCTTTTCCCCTGACTTCCTTGTAACGATCCGCATTACAGAAGCGACAACTTTCTACATCCTCGTTCTCCTTGTAGTACAACATGCATCCGTTGCGACAACAATCTATCTTGTCGTACCCCAGTCCCAGTTGTCGGACCATCATCTTCGACTTGTAGAAGTTTTTTGGAAGCTCTTTTGATTCCTTCGGTAATACCTCCTTCATTAGTTGTGTAATCCGATCATAGCAAGTTTGTGGCAAGTTAAAATCGGACTTTATGTTCAACAACCGCATCGTCACTGACAGTACGGAATGTGGATCACAACCAGGATATAAAGAAGTTTCAGCATCCTGAAACATATCATAGAACTCCTTCGCCTCGGGATTAGGATCCTCCGGATCAAAATTAGGCCCTGTCGCGTCGTACACCATATCTCGTGCAAGGTTCTGCACGTCTCCATAATCAACGGAGCATTCGTCGTCATCGACGACAAAATCCGCTGCAACATTATCATCAAAAGCATAAGTAGCAGCATTCGCAACCTGTCTTTCGGCATATAGTTCACCTTGCGATGACCACAGGTCGTAATCACGTACGAAATCCTTACGGGTCAAATGATCTCTTACATTCACCACTTCTTCGTAACGTCTATTACGACAATTACGACATGGACACTTGATTTTGTTACCGTCCATAAACTGAGCTTTGCTCATGGCATACTTAAGAAACACTTCCACGCCTGCCTGAAAATCGTCACTCACACCTATTCTGCTCTCGTGTTGTCGTTTGTACATCCATGTACGATCAACGAAATAACGATCCATCACAGATTAGATATAAAAATCTGTATAGTAAGATAAACTAAACAGAATTAGTATATAATCATGTAACTGGTGGATCCGCTAGTATTCTAGCTCGAGAAGAGAAAAATATAAATACAATTGTTACTAGTAGTTCGATACCGATACCGATAGTTCGATACCGATAGCATGGTTTAAAGTATCGGCCGATACCGATCCGATACGGCCGATACCGATGCGGTTTGGCATGTTCCGATCCGATACCGACCGATACCAAATATTGACCGATACCGACTATATATGGGGGTCTTTGTTCCGGTCAATTCGGCAAAACCAATCTGTAAGGGTGACTACTATTTCATATAATTTCAAAACTACTAAGAAATAACGCTGAAATACTTAAAATTATGCCTACATGTATAAAATATATGTTTTTAAATGGAAATAATTTATTAATAATTATTTGTTTTCCGATACCAAAGTTCGATGCTCCGATACGATACCGCCGATACTACCGATATCGCCGATACCAATACTCATAAGAATAGTCCGAAACCGATTCCGATGATTGTGAACCTTGACCAATAGTGCGATACCGATACCGATACTGATAGTGCGATACCGATACCAAACTAAGTCAATCTATCTATTTCTAAATTGCAAGAGTCCACTTCTAGGATATGGGAGCTATATCCTAAATATCTAGTCTAAATTAATTTGGTTAGGATACTAGAGTGTCCTTATTATCTAGCAAGCACTACCTTAGTCTAGTCACACTAGCGTTAATTACCTATAATTTCTACTATGTCTACAATCACACATTACACCCCAAGCCGTCCTGCATGCTAATTATAATAGGCACATATATATATGTATATCACAGTTAGATGTATAGACCATGAACCCAAACACTGACTTATGCAGATGAAGAACTCGCACTGTCCTTGACACAGTGAACATATACACCATGAACCCAAACGCCATATTCATATTTACTAATCCAAACACCACCAAACTAATGGATAACACCCAATATGGTAACACATTATTTAGCCAATATACAAATTAGATGAATTTGATAAGCAAAGCCCCCCGCCGCCCCCGACCAAAGCCCGCCGCCCCAAGCCCGCCGCACAGCCCCCGATGCCCCCGCCCCAAGCCCGCCGCCCAGGCCCCGACGCCCCCGCCCCAAGCCAGCCGTCCAGCCCCCGACGCCCCCGCCCCAAGCCCGAATGTCCCCAAGCCTGCCGCCCCCGCCCCAAGCCAGCCGCCCATCCCCCGACGCCCCCGCCCCAAGCCAGCCGCCCAGCCCCCGACGCCCCCGCCCCAAGCCCGAATGTCCCCAAGCCCGCCGCCCCCACCCCAAGCCAGCCGCCCAGCCCCCGACGACCCCGCCCTAAGCCAGCCGCCCAGCCCCCGACGCCCCCGCCTCAAGCCAGCCGCCCAGCCCCCGACGCCCCCACCCCAAGCCCGAATGTCCCCAAGCCCGCCGCCCCCGCTGCCCCTACGTCGACACCGCGACACAGAGAGAGAGAGAGAGAGAGGAGATTACCTTCGGGAGAGAGAGAGGATGAGGACGCCGTCGCCGTTCACGAAGCCGCGCGAGAGAGAGACAGAGAGAGAGAGAGAGACAGAGAGAGACAGAGAGAGAGAGACAGAGAGGAGAGAGATTGAATTTGGGGGGAATGCCAAAAGTTCCTCCCGCCTTTTCATTTAAGTCTGGAACGCTAATTTAGCGACGGAATAGCGACTAAGACAAATCCGTCACCAGGTAGTCGCTATTATTGATTATCTGACTGAATATCCGTCGCTACGTAGTCGAAGATATGTCCCGCCAATTATATACACAATTCCCGCCAAATAAACGACTACGTGGCGACGACCGAATATCCGTCGCTATAACACCGACACACTAGCGACGGATGTGTGACCTTTCCTGCCCCTAAAATTAGAATAAAAAATGGTAAATGTTTGTGGTCGGTAATCAGTCGTTGAGCGGCCACGAACCCGTCGCTAATACCGACGGAATAATTCCGTCGCTAAACCGCCGTCGCTAAATGAGCGTATTTTGGTAGTGCCAGGCAATCATTATAGTGACAATTTAGAGAGTACAATACATTAGAGTGACAATAGAGTTCAATCATTTAAGTGACAATGGTGGGTGCCCCACATAACAGTGGGCTGGAAATGTGTCCTACTCGTCGGCAGGCTACAAGTCCAAACATTTGCGGCCGGGATAACGGGATCGCCTGTAACTGGGAGAACATCTCTTCATGACTAGTGAATTATTCTAGTCGTTAACCTTAGTCCGTTTCAGTAGTTACTCCTGACCGTGGTACTCAGGAGTCCCTGTCCTAGACACGATGCAAGACAGGACTGGATTATTTGTACAAGCACAATCACCCACGGTGTCCAGGTAATTATACAGGTCATGTCGTGTCAGGTAGCCGTCGCAACAGCTATTCGGGATAATCATGTCAGGTTTATCATATCAAGTGTACTAGTCAGGAGTGCGCCACGACGGGCCACTATCAGGTCATGTCTGGTTATTATATCAGGAGTGCACCACTACGGGTCACTAGCAAGGAGATCAGAGAATACCAGAATCATAATCTACAGAAAATCTCAAGAACCGTACTAGTCATAAACAATTACTTGAAAACCGTGTTAGACCGTGTCGAGTCAAGATAGTCGTGCTGTGTTGAACAGATCTCAGAAAAACCCAATCCACAAAAGAGAAACCAAATCGAGAAATAAAACCAATACTCCAAGAGCCAATGGGATTAGCAAGGGGTCAGGGGGTTGGGCATACTTGCAAGAGCACGCACGCCGGGGGAGCATACGCGCAAAAGCACGCACGCAGGGGAGCATACACGCAAAAGCACGCACGCAGGAGAGCAGCGTACGCACAAAAGCACGCACGCAGGAGAGCAGCGTACGCACAAAAGCACGCACGCAAGAGAGCTGCGTACGCACAAAAGCACGCACGCAAGAGAGCAGCGTACGCACAAAAGCACGTACGCAAGAGAGCTGCGTACGCACAAAAGCACGCACGCAGGAGAGCAGCTTACGCACAAAAGCACGCACGCAGGGGGAAGCGTACGCTCAGGTCATGCGTACGCTCAAGTCAGGGAACGCTCAAGTCTGCGTACCTGGGCACGCTCAAGTCTGCGTACCAGGGCACGCTCAAGTCTGCGTACCAGGGCACGCTCAAGTCTGCGTACGCAAGAGACACGCTTCCAACAGGAAGCGTACCCAAGAGACACGCTTCCAACAGGAAGCGTACCCAAGTCTGCGTACGCTGCGCTAAAGAGCGCGCGCAGCTCAGTGGCGTAAGCTAAAAAGCTCTGCACACTGCTCACTGTCTTCTCCAAACAGCAAGAACTCCATGGTTGAACCCAAGCTTCAAAGTTCATAACTTGGCCATCCGAACTCCAAATCCGGATTTCCAAAGTTCCAACTTGGGTGAAATTGAATTCTCTTCCACATAGAAACATCAAAACCCATAAAAATCCAACTTAAATGGATCAAAACCATGTAAATCCAAAAATAAAGAAAACTTAGATCTAGAACAATGGAGACTCCAAATCACAAAATGCCAAGTTCTAAAGTTGATCACCATGTCCTAAACTAGCAAATGGACAAATAAAATGGGGTTCTCATGTAGAAGCAAGTTGCACTTGCCTATGGGTGTGGAGAGGAAGGAGAAGAGTGTTGTGTAGAGGAAGGAGAAGAAGAAATAAATGGAGGTTTATGAGGAGAGAGAAAAGGTTGGTAGAGTTTTAAAGAGGGTGGGATGTGGTGTGTTGAGGGTGGAGCATAGGCTAAGGTGTTCCAATACTTATTAAACCAAACCAAACCAACCCAAACCAATTAAAACCGAGCCATGACAAAACCCAAAAATACGAGAAATATCGAAATTCCACAAGTTGAAAAAAATAAAAATACATGACAAAATCCAGATACGAGTATAAATACAAAATACGGGAAATACGGGAAATGAGGGTGACAACTCTACCCACCTTAAAAGAATTCCGTCCTCGGAATTTAATCAAGAGGCTAGATATGTCGGGACAACTATACTATCGCAAGCAATCTACGCTACCAATCAATCATATAATCATACATGCAAGCAAGGATTTGAAGCGTAAGGCATAAGGAAGATATTACACCTTACGAGTCAAACCAGTCGGGATGACCTGATCAGATATCATCCTCATGCTCCCAAGTTTAACTCTCCCAAAGAGGGATGACTCTAAGCAACACGGACTAAACTGATAGTCTTGCGCTTGAGGTCTCTCTCCTTGGTCAAACATGGACACGGGCCTATCCTCATACGAAAAGGTTGGTACCAATAACCAGGGCTAGCCCATTTTTAATTTTGTATTATTTACAAGTTTGCCATTGAAAAAATTGATCAGGGCTATCCCACTTTTTCGTATAAGTCACTAGTGCAAATAAGGACTGCCCAAATTTCTGGCAGCCCTACATACAGTAAGGACTGCCAGAAAAATGGACAGTCCTTTGTTTTACTTGCTGTGACTTAGGACTGCCCAGTTTTCTGGCAGTCCATTCAGTTTGTAGGACTGCCAGAAAATTGGGCAGTCCTTGTTTGCACTAGTGACTTATACCAAAGAGTGGGATAGCCCTGATCAATTTTTCGATGGCAAACTTGTAAATAATACAAAGTT
This sequence comes from Iris pallida, assembly GCA_029216955.1. Taxonomy (NCBI): domain Eukaryota; kingdom Viridiplantae; phylum Streptophyta; class Magnoliopsida; order Asparagales; family Iridaceae; genus Iris; species Iris pallida. The sequence goes on from JANAVB010037420.1 coordinate 7,034,290, forward strand.
TTAAAATGGGCTAGCCCTGATCAAAAAGTGCAGTGTCTTTATAAAAAGCCTATTTATATGGCTAACGCTCTCCTTTAGCTGTACTATTTTACCAAAATACCCTTTGTGTTTTATTTTTTTTATATACAGACGATAATGCCCTTTTGAATATACGGTTGTATGTATTTGGGAGTAGAATGGAGAGAAACTTTTCTTTTCCTCTCCGAGAAATAAACTAAAATAAAATATTGCTTGCATGTAAAATACAAAGTGGCATGAAACGATTTTCATTTTCTTTTTCTTTTTTAGATGTGTTTCAATTTCTCAAACATGAATTTTTCGTTGGGTTTTGTTAACATGTGTGACATATTAATATATACTATTATATTTATCAATACATATTTTAAGTAAAAGGTGCATCGATAAATATGTTGATGTAAATATTAATATAAATATAAATTTATCAATATATTAACAGGTGCCAATTGTGCTGGTGTCAGAGCACATGGTAACAAACTTAATTTTTATTTTAAAATTTCACTCTTTTCTGTCTTGAGATAAATTAAAAAAAAAATAAGGCAAGAAGTTGTTTGTCCTTTCCAGCCTAACTATTCAATTTTCAAGTCCATCTCTAACATTACACCCTAAATGAAATTCATTTGTTGGCAATCCACATGTGTGACTCATTTTTTCAAGTCCACCTCAATTTTCTATCTTAACTTCTCAATTATCTATGTCCAACTTGACCTAACATATTTATTTATTCTCCTGTAAAAGATGGAAAGTATTCCTAATATTCCACAACTAGTAATGCACATATGTAAGTTAGTTGTACTATCTTTGTTACGTACTATGTAATTTGGTATTGCAATCGAACACATCGTAGTAAGTAAAGCACTTATTATTGTATAATATTAGTAATTTTTATATGCTACAGAAGTTTAATATACGTAGGAATTGAATTTATCGAACCTACAATATTTTACTATCATTTACTTGATATTGACATAACTTTTACATGAATTTTTAGATCTTAATGTCTCGTGCTAAGATAAAATTTACTCCAAATTCAAGACGAGTTTCCGCTAACACATATAGTGTATCTACACAAATCTAACCAATGTTTGATAAGTTCAAACAAGACATTTTTGGAACTAGAACAAAAACGTCTTGCATTATGCCACAATTTGTCATTTTAAATCTAGTATATGAGAGACAAAAATATGAAAAACAAATGAAATATTTTAGCAAATGTTTTCATTCAAATTATAGAAACTACCATATGTCTCAACTTTTTAAAAATTAGCAAATACTCTCATTCCTTTGCATAGAAAAAATAAAATTTTAAGATATATTCTCATTATTTAATCTATTTTTTGGCTGGTTTACAAAAAAAATAGGAATATTTGTTAGTTTTTCAAAACAATGAAGGTATATACTAATTACTATATTTTTGAATGGAAGCATTTGTTAAAATTGTGCGTGTGTAATTGCTACGTATACAAAAGGGGAAAAAAATCCACCGTTGTCATTCTACACGGCTCGCGCCGCCACGTGATGCTTTGGGATTCGTGCATACATTAGGGGCGGCCAATGACCATTGCAACTTATTTTGACCCATCTAATTACAACCTTGCCACTCGACGGAGTAGCCCACCTTTCCGTTTCATGTTAGATACCCATAATTTCCGTTAAATCACAATCGTGCCACTCAATTGGACACGTAGCAGAATCCACGGTGGGAAGAAGGCTATTTGGTCTCCTCTTAGTCTCCCGTGGGCCCAGCTGCCTCATTCACTGAAGCTCCCTAATGTGTAAAGAAAAGTAAAATCTCAATATTATATCAAAAGAAACATCCATCCGAAAGTCGTATTCAGCACAAAATAAACATCATTTGGTTGGCCCCTTTTTTATATATATATTTAAAAAATACGCTTTGGTTCCCAATGGACATTTTTCTTATCATTTTTTTATATTTTTATATGTATTATACGTTGTGCTTATAATATTATAATAGTTAGCTCGTACAATTTCATGACGTCGGGATCGACAGTTGTGGTGGTGGGAATTTTTTTAAAAAGAGAAATTTTGACTTACCCTCCACTTGGATTACCACTATTAAGGGTGCACCCCACAGTTTTGCATTAATGAAGAAATGTCTCCACTTTGGACGAAAATCGTTTAGGGCTAACGGTCAAAGGCTTTGATACAAAAAATTTGACGAAAATACCCTTCCATGTGTGTGTCTTCCTCCTCCACCCCACCGCCACTGCCCCCTCCTCCCCGTCGTCACCGCCTCTCCCCGCTGCCACCGCCCCCCTCCCCACCGACGGCCGCTGCGACCTCCCTGCCCACCGTCGGCCGCTCCGACCCCCCTGCCCACCGCTACGACCCCCGCCCCCACCGCCGGCCGCTGCGACCCCCCTCCCCACCGTCGGCCGCTGCGACCCCCCTGCCCACCGCTGGCCGCTGCGACCCCTCCTCCCCATCGTCACCCCCTGCCCCCCGTCGCTGCGCTCCCCCCTTCGCCGGCCGGCGTCGTCCCTCCATCTGGGTCAACATCGTTTGCAGCAACAGCCTCGCAGCAATGGCGCAAATGGGAGGGGGCAGCGGCCAGGGGGGAACGGGGTGGGGGCGGGGGGCGGTGGGGAGGGAAGGGGGGGCGGCGGGGAGGGGGGGCGACCGGCGACAGGGAGGAGGAGGGGGGAAGCAGCAGCAGTGGCGGGGAAGAGGGCGGCGGCCGGCGAGGAGGGAGGTGGGGGGGCAGTGGCGGCAATGAGGAGAAGAGGGGAGAGGAAGAAGACAATGTGAAGGGTATTTTCGTCCGATTTTTTTGGTCAAAGCCTCTGACCGTTAGTCCTAGACGGTTTCCATCCAAAGTGGGGGCATTTCTTCATTAATACAAAACTGTGGGGTGCACCCTTAATAGTGGTAATCCAAGTGGAGGGTAAGTCAAAATTTCTCTTTTAAAAATTGAAGAGTTCTTAGCTGTAGTTCAAGGTAGGGTGAGCATTCGATTTATTCGGTTCCAACCGGATCGAATAATCGAAAATCGAATTGGACCGAAACTGAATATGTGAAACCCATAAATTGATATTATATTTATTATTAGGATTATTTTTGAGTGTTAAAATTATTTCGAAAATAATTAAATCTGGATTTTTGGTTGTTGACTCAGACTCGAACCCAGACCCGAGCCCGAACCCAGACCTGAACCCTTCTCTCTTAAATCTGATTGGACTTTGGTTTATTAAATAAAAAAAAATATAATATATTGGAGCTGGTCCACGAAGGACCAGCACTCTTTTCTCACTCACACACGTTCACCCTCTTTCCTCATTTTTCTCCACCCCATCTTCTCCCAACCACAACTCAACAAACCACTTTTCCTTATAACTCCCCTTCAGAACACCACACTACTCCAACACCCCTATTCCCCTCTACTTCATAGAAAACCAACTGAGCTCACCCCTCTCTCTCTCTCTCCCGTTCACAGAACCCCACTTTCCCTTTCCCGAAACCCTCTCTCCCTCGGAACTCCCCGCGCGCTCCGGCCATCCGCGCCGACCCACCGGCGCTCGACCCGACGCCGGCTTCCCCAGCGTTCGTTGCCCTTCCAGCGAGCCCCTCCCTGGCGCTCCTCCCCGACCCGATCCAGCCCCTCCGGCCGCCGACCCCCTGTGCCCCTCGCCGGCGCGTGCCCTAGCTCCGGCCGAGCTCCCCGTGCGCCGTCGGCTCCTCTTCCGCGCGCGCCCTTCCCGAGGACCCCTGTGCGCCGACCCCGCCCAGCAGCGCGCAGCCCTATGCGGCGCGTTTCCCAGCGTCCTTTGCTGTCAGCGTTCAGCGCTGACCGCCTCCTTCTGGCTTTCCGAGTCCAGGCGTGCCCTAGCCGGACTCCGAGTCGGTTCTTTGTTCCGGTGACCGCTGTCCTGACGATTTCTCCTGCTGTCCGTGATTATTTCTTTCTTTAATTCATCTGAGAGCTCTAGCCGAGCAACCCGAGGTATAACCCATGTCCCGCCCTATTTTTCTAATGTCTGTGATGAGATGGTCCCCGATTCCCTTCCGGGAATTCGGTTTTAGCGGCGTCGTATTTTTCGGAACCTTCGGAGAGGTTCTGTTGATTGTTTTGATCTTTCCGAACTTTTCGGAAATTGGATTTGGTATATTTTAGCTTCCGGATATTTCCGGTATTATGCTGTGAAGTTTTTGGGTTGGATTCGGACTTCCGAAATTATTTCGGGTCGTTCCGAATTAATCTGTGGATTGGTTGTGGATTATTTTATATATATATTTTGGGATTCCCTGGTTTGAGATTTGCAGGAAAATTATTTGGCATATTTTCCAGTTTTTGGGTTGACCAAAAATAGAGGAAATGCTGCCGAATTTTTTCGTAAATTTAAAAGTATATTTTAAAAATAATTTTAAAATAGATTTCGGAAATATTATATTTAATATTTGGATTTTGGGCGACGACCGTATCGGTCAATGGGCCTGGCTAAGTGCAAACGAAACCGGCTTCGCCCGGACGTTGAGGCATTAGCCAAGTCGACGATTGGACCATATCTGAGACTAGTTCATATTTACTTTATTTTATTATTATTTATTTATTTATTTAATTTATATAAAGTTTAGGACTAACGGCAGTTTTTGTCTTATTTCAATTTATGCAAATAAATTGTAATGGACATAAGCCCAGCTGGTTGTTGGTTCTGTAACTGTATTTTGGTAGCGTAGGTTTTGGTTATTGCTGATTTTGCGAGTTTTTGTAGCGTACGAATAAAACTAATAAAAGTATTTTCGTATAAAAATTAATAAAGATTTTCTCACATAAAATTTACAAGTTTTAATATTAATTAACGATCATGTATTTCTCACTAAATAAGAAATTAGTTTTATATTTATAGTTACTAAAATACAAAGTTTTAATCAATTAATCTGGTATCGACGAGTTTTCCAAATACAAAATTTAAAACGATCTTTTCTCTCGTATTAAAATCAACGCACCGATAATCGTAATTCTTGTTTGTGTTTTGTTAAATAAGAATTAAATGGATTAGGACACAAATAGAGATTTCAACTAGCGTAGCTAGATTGGTAACCCTGGAATCTGAGTCAATTTCTCGAATGTAGGAATTCGAGGACGATTCTGAATTCCTGTCTCGAAGTCTTCATCCTCTCCAGTCAAGTCCATTTTGAGGCAAGTATAGTTTGTGTTAGTTTTACAGTTATTTTAATAATCGCTTTACTGCAAGTTTAAACCACGATGCAAACACGAAACTCTCTCAGAGAGTACTGACTGCAACTACTGTACTGATTGGGGACTGGGGGAGTAGAGTAATGTTTATGACCAAAGCCAACTGTAACTTCGAACTGTATTAGCTTACCCCTCACACACACGGGGATAAGTCGAATCGTATCAATAGGATACAACTGTACATCCCAAGCCGGTCATATTCATTGCCTATTCAAATAACACTGTTTTACTGCTGAGAAAATTGTTCAATTTCTAAACTGTTTAGAAGTGCATGATTCTATTATTCATTTTAACTGTTTTAAATTAGCATGAATTGTACTTTGCTCCCTCCTGACTGGAGGTACATTTTTAGGGGACATTGAGGATGCTGAGCTGTTATACAGCAGTTACTACGACCCTGTTCTGTACCCAGTAGTGCTGCCAGAGTCCCCATTGGAGGACGTTGGGACTGAGGCCGATGAGCCGGCTGATAGATAGATTTTCTTTTTCAGCATTGTTGTTTATTTCAAACTCTGTTATTTATCTCAGTACATTTTCCAGTTGTATTTCATTTCAAAGTTTAATAAAATTTTATTTCCGAATTTGAGTTGTGACAAATATAGTTGTTGTTGTATGGTTACCTGCTAATGGAACAGCTTACTGCCGCCGTCTCAACAACGGTGCAGGCTGGACATGATCCGGTTCGACCCAATTATTTGGGATCGGGTCGTGACAGAATAAGCAAAACCGAAATCGAACAAAATTGGATTTTTGGATTTATTTGTGCTTTTTTTGTTAATATATATAATAACTAAATATACCTAGATATATTTAGTATATACCTATAGTATATACCTATAATATATATATATATAAATATATATATATATATATATATATATATATAAACTAAATTTTTTTATTCGGTTTTCGGTTTTGGACCGAAACTCAAAACCGAAACCGAAACTGAATAAGAAAATTTAGTATTTTCAAAACCGAAACCGAACCGATTTTTTTTAAAACCGAACGGAATCTCTTATTCGGTTCGGTTCGGTTTTCGGTCCAAAACCGAATAATGCTCACCCCTAGTTCAAGGTGTGCAATTGAGTCGGACGAAATTTGTCCCTGAACCGGTTCGGTTCGGTTCGATCAATACCGGTTTGGGTCAGCTAGGGCCTGACCCATAATGCACCGGGATTTGGATTGCGTCCAAAGAAATGATCTGGTAGTCCGGCCCGGCCCAGCCCGTATTCTTAATTGGGTTGGGTCCGGATTGGATTCAATAAAAAACATTGGTACATTCTTATCAATTATCCTACTAACCACTAGCCCTAACTAGCATTATGTTAGAGGTAGATATAAATATAGTATAAATACAAAACTATATATATATATATATATATATATATATATATATATATATATATATAAACCAAGGTCCATGGACAACGTCATCCAGCCACCACCGTGGGAGTGGGGGCTCGAATCCGTGCCCTCACCCTCGAGTGCCAGCGGTCTTACCGGTGCGCCACCGGCTATATATATATATATAGCGTCTATCCAATGAGCACGGTACTTAAATGAGCACAATGTTTTAACACCGTTGGATGCATCATAAGTTATATGGAACGATTAAGATTCTTTTATCTTGGTGGATTTAATATAAATCTTTGTATTACATCAAATGGTTGATATTTAAACTCCTAAAAAAATTCTTAATAACTCTCAATTATCTATCTTTCCTCGTTGATGAAAAAAATTACGTTCAAATATCATCCCAAAATTCAAATATTGTTAACTTTCAAATTAACTGGTCCTTCCTCATTGATAAAGAAAATTTTTTTTTTGTAACTTCCGAATTAACCAAACCTTTTTCATTGATTACACACAATGTCGGGAGGCCTGTGCTGGCCCCGCGTGTGGCCCCTCCTCATGCCGATGCTCGCTAGGAACGTCGAGCATCTGCTCAATACCCGGTTCCACCTGGCACATCATCTTCCTCAACCACGAGACGTCCACGAGGACACTGAGGCAGGCCGCAGGCCATGTCGATCGCGGTGGGTGTCGCAGTCGATATATTCGCAACTACTGCCGCTGCTCCAGTCGACGCACATGGAGAAGTCAGTTGTTGATTCGTAGGACTTCAATTCCAAGTGGGTCGACAGGTACCGGCATTCTCTAAAACAGCTTTCTTGCTACCAAATCATTGACGGACGTCGACGACCAAGTGCGTTGCTTCCCTGAAGCCCACACTGGGCTCAGGAGTCAAAACACTCGGGATGGACCCCTCCAAGACTCCAAATGGCTACTCCATGCTTGATTTCAAACAAATGCTAAGAGCTTCCTACTCTCTGAACAAAGTGTCTACGAGGAAGATCACGAAGAAGAAGCCGAGGCTACTCATGATACTGCGGAATGGTTCTAGATCGTTGATCAACTCAGAAAGAGGTTATCAAAACGGCACGAGCTATAGGCTACAAAGTGGTCACTACCGCGCCGGAGGACACCAAGTACCTGGCACGGTTCGCGCAAATTGTGAACTCGTGCGATGCGATGATGGGTGTGCACGGGGCTGGGCTGGCTAACATGGTCTTCCTCCCGACGAATGCATCGATAATATAGATAATTCGTTGGGGCGGCCTGAGATGGGTTCTAGGCACGACTTCGGGTAGCCGGCTCCGGATATGGGACTAAACTATATGGGAGTACGAGATCAAGGAAGAAGAGGCTTACTGATACTGATAGAAGAATATCCAAGGGGTCACGCACACTCTGGTCTATATTTCTCTACAACCAGCAGGTGAAGCTTAATTAGTAGGTTTCGAGAGGTCTTTTTGCTAGAAGTCTATCGGTCTCTCAAACAATAAGAAACAATAAGACGAGCCTACTGAGGGATCGATTAATTTGAGAGTTAAGGCTATGGAGGAATTGATTAATTTGAGAGTAATTAAATTTTGTTTTAGGAGTTTAGAGATCAACCATTTGATGTAATCCAAAGGTTTATATTAAATCCACCAAGATTAAAAAAAAAAAATCTTAATCCTTCCATATAACTTATGATGCATCCAACGGTGTAAAAATATTGTGCTCATTTGCTCATTTAAGTACCGTGCTCACTGGATAGACAATATATATATATATATATATATATATATATATATATATATATATATATATATATATATATATATATATATATATATATATATATATATTGAAAGAACTCCCACCGGGAATCGATCTCCTGACCACTCGGGCCGCATGCATCTCTCTTAAGCACTAGGCTAGAGGTCATATAACCACTAGGCTAGAGGTCATATATATAAAGTTGGATAGTCCGCAGGCTGATCCGGGCCTGGCTCGACCAAAACCTACCCAGATAAAGTTTATAGTTTTATTTTGAAAGCCCGGCCCGGCCCGAAACCGGTCAAATCCAGTCAAATCGTATCCTGGGCCGACCCGGCTCGGTCCAATATACACAATGAGCCGTAGTTATAGGCTATTCCCCTTGAAGCATTTTCAAATGGAATTTTTGACTTTTATCCCTCTTATTAATATGAATTTCTATTTACATTCAATCTTTTTGTGTTTATTAGGCTTATATTCCACTTTTTGTCACAAAAAATATTTTATTTGACAAAATAAATATTTTCCGTGACAAAAAATTTAATGTAAATATAATAAACACAAATGTAAGTACAAATTCATATTAATAAGTGGGATGAAAGTGAAAAATTCTCTTTTGAGCAGACAAGAATGATTATACATATATTTCAAACTTGCTATCAAAGTGTATATATCCCTATAGTGGCATGAAACAGTAGACATATTTGAAAATGTCGATATTTAAAGGATGCTTACATTTTATAGAAAAGGGTCTCCAGTACTCTTGGAAATGTCAAAGATCATCTATACTACAATGCTATTCTATTCAGATGATACATGATAGCCTCAGGAATAAGCAAGGAATGCATTAAACCACTAACAAGACTGGGCATCAAATAAAACAAGCGCAAGAAGCTGGAGATCAGGGGCGGATCTAGGATTTAAAGTTGGAATGGGCTACTTTAGTACTACTAATTTCATGTCGAAAATTCGGCATAATTTTTCCTATATTTGTAAGATTCGATACTTGTCATAATGGATAAAAACACTGACATCTAGCACTAGGTAATCATAACCTCTAGCATTAGGTAATCATGAAGCAAAATTTCAAAGACCAACACACATTTTTCATCTTCACATGCTCATATATAAAGAGAGAACTAACTATAGTAGAGTAGATGGCATGGGAACTCACAAAGCCAGGTCACTACTTCAAACTTCAAAATCTACCAGGTGTCAATACACAAATCGTAGCTCCTCCCCAACCCCAGTTACCCCACCAAGCACAAATCCCAAACCCTAATCCACCATCACAGAGATCATTCTCTCCTAACCTTTTCCTAACCCTAAAAGTTTAAATATCCTAATCTTTCCCATAACCTAAAAAATCTCTATTCCGAATATTGAATAAGTTGGAGCAAAAGAAGTACAATAAACCCTAAACAATTTTTTTAGAACAAATAAATCATGAAAAAATTAATTGCAAGAAAAAACTTACATCTATCTCTATGTCACCTTGAGATTCTCCTGTTGGGACTCTGGTCTCATGGTCTGGATCGTTCGCCTTCCTTCTCGAAGAGCTCGAACGGTCGAACCCGATTTCGAAGAAGCGTCAAGCCGAGAACTCGAGAAGAGAAGAGCCGGAGCCGAAGAAGGAAAAAAAAAAAAACAACAACTCAGAATCTCTCCTGGTTAGGAAATACAAAACCTAACTCTTTTTCACACTCATTCTCTTTCTCTTTCTCTCGTGTAAATTCAAGTTGACTTGTATTGGCTGCTTATTGGGTGGGCTAACTTGTTTTTTTTCTTTCTTAATGGGCTGAAATACATATGTAGTAAAAAAAAAAAATTGTTGGATGGGCTACGGCCCACCCAAGGATGCACTTGGATCCGCCCCTGCTGAAGATGAGGTATATGAATATTGATGGTCTTGTTATTTTCAAAGAAAAGGTTAAAGTACATTGCCTATGAGTATCCTTTATGCAAATAAAGTTAGAGAAATATGTAAATGTCCAAACAAGTGGCTATCATGAAAGGACACCAATTTTAGCACCATGATATTATCCTTCATATAATACTTTGCAACTGCAATTTAATTGTACAGTTACAACATGTTGGGAATCGGATACACCTTCCTGCGTTTCGATACCCACCTGAAATAACCAACCCCCGTCTAACGGACACCAAGCACAAATAAAGACAAGTATATGGCGGTGACTACGTCACATGGACAAACCCTCAATTAGATCTCTTCTTCCTTCTGTCTTATAATAGTATTTCTTAAATAGAAAGCCCTCAAATAATAATCCTACTACACCTAAAATAGCCCATCATCATCCTATTTTAGATTATAATAGCATCTCTTAAATAAGAAACCCTCAAATAAGAATCCTTTTATATCTAAAATAGCCCAGCACTAATTATGGACATCCAAATCAAATTAAATCAGATTTGGACTCCATAAATATCTATTACCAAATTCAGACTGGACTCCAACACAACAAACCACAAGAAAACGAAACAGGAGGGAAACAACAATGTTTAAGAAATTCCGTTAGGAAATTTAATAAAATTCAGCAACTTTGTATCATAGTCAGAGAATACAAAGCACATGTAGCAGTTGATCACATATTTGGCACCAACGATAAACTTAAAAATACCATTAGGATTCACTCTAGCATATGAACAAAAATATCATACCACATTGAACAGTAAAGGAATTGCCACAGTAAATGAATACTAGTAAACTGGCTCAGTGACAAGGTCTTGGCTTTGTTGATTATGGAGAATATTTTTGACAAAGAGAAGACTGGAATGACCTCATGACCCAAATTCAGAAACATTTCCTATCCCAGTTTTAAATTGTGTGTGTGCATGACTGCATTCTACTGACGCCAACCCTACATTTCTTCATGATGCATCTTAGAAGTCTTCTTCTCTTCTAGCACTTGTAACATTCTCCATTATAGGCATTTTTTTATTTTTTATTTTGTCATTATTAATGACACTTATTATTGTCCGAGCTGGGATACTAACCCACGCCTACTCTTCCCCTCCCTTGCTAGTGTTACCACTAGCCACACCCCCTTGGTGGTTCCATTATAACCATTTTCCATTAGAAAAAAAAAATCTTATTTATCAAGATTGTCCGTCACTAACCTTTACTTTCTTTGCCTTATTTTGCTTGGCTTTCTTCCGGCTAACAATCGTCTTGAACCAATCTCCAGTATCCATAGTCTCAAATACTGCGTAGATTAGCTATGTGGCACCTAAATTAAGACATGAGAGAAGAGTTTCATTGTTAATATGCTCTCATTAAGAAAGCATATGACATCAATTATGACAAACTAAGATAACTATAGCAGGATATCTTACAACTATCCTAAAAAATGAAAGTTGTATAACAAGGACGTGATAATACAAGGAAGAATGGTGAAAGAAAATTTTCATAAACACAGAAATGGAAAATGCTTGGTGCTGACTGAGAAGAGGGCTAAAGAAAACATGCAGCAAGTTCTGGAAAATGGTAACATTAAGAATTAAGGGCTTTGTATCACACTCCATTACAAGTAGAGCCTGTAGGATTACTCAGTGGTGCTCTACAATGCTCTAATCAACTCCCATCTGTACATACATACATAATTTAAGGGTTGCATTTGCACGCTAGGTATAGTTTTCAGTAGGTGATAGAATGTCGATGGATCGCATCAACAAGAGCTAGTGCAGAGGATTATTAACATGTAACTAACTACCCCCATTTGCATTCCCGTGCAATCGAGGAGAGAAGCTCAAGTTAGGGGATACAGAATAGCTGTTTCTTCACCATCCAGTAACCCTTGCTAACCAGCCCATCCATCATCCAGTAACTTTGTGTGTGGTAATTAATATGAACAAACTAGTTAAGGACCTCTATGAACTGGAAATTGGCAATGGAAAAAACTAATCTTCTCCGAATTTCCAATAATACCAAAATCATGTAACGGCCTGAAACCAAACATGCATGAGTACATAAGACAGGAAGCAAGCAGATGACAAATGGGTAACAACAAGTGACAAAATTAACCCCAATAATAAATACGACTCGTAATTGATCAAGATTATATATCTAGCTACTTGCCTGCCTGTACTGGTATATAATCCAAACCAAACAAAATACATATAACAGCCTGAGCCTAGCTCAATATGAGAACCAAATCACAAATGCGCAATGACCAGTGAGAAATTTATAAGATGATCCATGAAAGCAATCTAAGTTTCTAGCAGAGAATAAGAGACCCATGATTGAATTCACAATAAGACCTATGATTGAACTCACAATAAGACCTATGATTGAACTCACAATTGTATCCTTAAACTACACAATATCTTGCGAGATTTTGAACTAATCCCTACGGTTCAAAGATAGATCCAACAGCTGCTATTTCGGAAACATTCAGAAATACTTAATAGCGGAGGTCCTGATCCCTCCTATATATATAGATGACAAATTTAGCAATAACTCTCATGATAGAAATCAATGATAATAGAGAAAAAAGGATTAGCTACATTACCAATGAGAGAGAGAGATCCGGTAGCAATGGAAAGAAAGAGTATGAGAGGAGAAGGATATAGCTACCTAGCAAGCAATCTACAAGTCTACAGCTATGGCCCAGCTAGCATCAATCTTCTTTCTTTTTCTTTTTTTCTTCTTTTCTTCTTCCAGTTGTGACTCTGAGGAAAGAAATGTTGCGAGTACAACCGATGCATGATGGAATCATAAGAGAGAGGGTTGGTGGCGGGTTGGCTCTCGGAAACCTCATTGACAGAGGCGGATACAGGGAGAAGGGAACCAACAGGACTAGACTAGGGGACTCACTCATTTATTACCATGCTAAGGAAGGATGCAATGAATCAATCCTTCATTGGTTTGGTTTGTGAATGTTAGGACAATAGACATTTCTTATTATCTTCCTAATCTTGCCATCCCCTCCCCCCCCCCCCCCCCCCCCCCCCCCCCCCCCCCCCCCCCCCCCCCAAACACCACCACTGATCGCTTATTTGGTTGGTACTATAAACAAACGGCTAGTTTGTTACTGGTTAGAGCATCAATAGTCAAATAGGAGATGGAGCTCAAAAATGTCTTTAGGTCCAAATTTGTAATACAAATAAATAAATGTAGAATGGGATGGGCTGGAATGAGAATGAGAATAGTAAAAAAAAAAACGTGAGGTCTAAATGAGATGAACGATATAGACCCATGTGACATTCTTCTTCTTCTTCTTTTTTTCTCAAAAAATAATATAGAATCTAGAATCTAGAAATTTGGGCTCCAAATTGAGTCTTACTATTCTACAAAATGAATTTCTACATTCTGAATAAAGATCCTGTGGCTGGGACGGAACCATCATGGAATTCCAATTGAATCTTAATATTCTACAAAATGAACTTCAAAACTGAATCTAGAAATGGTATTGAACCCTAGTATTGATGCGGTTAGAGACTCTCTATGGATCTCTATAATGTTACCTTTTTGTTTTTCCTTTCTATTGGCTCAAGTATTAATATGCTTGCCCATTGGGTGGGTAACAAATGGTCTGTGTTGTTTTGTAAAAAATAAATAAAAATAAAAGAAATTGTGTTTCATATGTATTGATTGATATGTATATTGACTAATAATAAACTACCACACCATGCAAGACATTTTGGTACACGTTAATACCGATGAAAATATGTTATTCATATTACAGGGGTGTGCAAAACCGAAAGAGAATCAAATCAAATCGAAAAATCGCAGCTCGGGTTGGGTCGGTTCTTTTATGCTCACGGTTCGGTTCGAATTTTCTTTTCTTTTCTTTTTCGATCTGGTTCGAAGTTTAGAAACTAAAAAAGAACTATTTAGAACGGAATTTACGAAGAGTACTAAACTGACTTTGTCGGTTTAAAATAATCATGGGTGACGATTGATCATTAGTTTTATATTGAATTGATAGTGAACTATGACACTTTTTTGTCATAAAAGGATTATAACATGTCTTAACAAATTAGGACCTGTTATCTATTTAATATTAGAGTTTTGAGGGAAAAAATAATAGCTTTTACTATAATTTATTTGATGTATAGAACTGAATAAAAGAACTGAACCGAACCGAAATCGGTGGATTTACGTTGGTCATGTTCCGTAGGTTTAGATGGTCCGATCCGGTTCTTAATTTTTGAGAATCGAGAGATGACGGTTCGGTTTAGGGTTGGCCCAAAAATCGAACCAAACGGGACCATGCTTGCCTCTAATTACTGTGTTTGGTATCAACCTAATAAAAACCTTGGAAAAAGGAATTCCCTTGGGTATGATATTCCCACCATATGGGTAGTTTGGTTTTTTTTTTTAAATTAATTCAACTTCAAGAGAATAATAATATTTGTTGAGATTGACCAAACTACACCAAAATTGATTCAGACCCAACATGACATACCTGGACACAATGAAAACATAGGTCCTACTCATGAAAGGGTGAGGGATCTGAAGATGTCTAGTATGACCCTACAATAGGGTGAGGGATGTGAAAATGTTGTTTATGCTTATAGAAGGTGCTCTTATTCATGTGGCTTCAAATAACTATCAACCAGTAAACACTTTCCAGACCTCCAGTTATCATCAAGGAAGTGTATAATATGTTTCAATATAATGATAAGTATTATGAACAAGGAACATTGAGAAGGTTTCCATATGAAATATTAATGTCCACATCCTAAATTATGCATGCATTGTTTGAAGAGTAACAGTTTCGAACAGAAATATCAGTAACAACATATCAAGATTTCAAATAACTATCAACCAGTAAACACTTTCCAGACCTCCAGTTATCATCAAAGAAGTGTAATAATATGGTTCAATATAATGGTAAGACTTGTGAACAAGGAACACTCAGAAGGTTTCCATATGAGAGATTAATGTCCACATCCTAAATGATGCATACATTGTTTGAAGAGTGACAGTTTCTGTTGGAAACATCAGTAACAACATATCAAGATTTTGAAGAGTACAGAGGTCTTAACTTCAACAATCTTGCGGGTTTTCTTCAAAACATAATAAAATTCAGTTTAAGCATCAAACAAATTCAGCTGCCGACCACTGAAATAGTGGTGGCATTTTCCTGATGCACATTCAGGAATTCTTCTCCCCTGAAATTACTCATTAACATGTTGAGATGTTTCAGATTTGTGCAATGACATTGAGAAGTACCTACCAGATATAATGTCGACCACGAATCCTCAGCAAGATATCTGAGGAAACAACTTATTGCGCCAGTCCCAAGTTCCACCGCAGCATATGATCACAGCAAATCTGCAACAACGATTTCAAAAACAAATATTGCATGCAACAGACACGACGTGGTCTCTCTATTTACACACAATTGAACACCATAGCCATAGCTATACAGTGAATCAGTGATTTTACAGACCACTTGCAACAACAAATACTGATGGTATTTTCTATTTAACAGGAAGAAAACGACCCAAATGGACCAACAGGTTCAATACCAAAATGAATGCCACTCCAATCAACATGACAATAACATGCTAACACAGATGCAGATCACGAAGGAAAATTATCAATAAAACATAAAATCAATACCAAAAGTATTAGAAAGATTGATTCCTTGACCAATCTACAAGCAAGTACTGATTTAACAAATTCTAAAAAATGGTTTATTCGCAGGAATCGGGCACAATAATAGCCCCATTCCACATTTTGATTCATCTTCTTTCTAGATCTCAGAATCCAACCACGACGAGTTCAAGGTCCACAAACAATTTCTTCTTTTCAAAGAAAACACAGTATTTCTAAATATGAACCCAGTATTAGGTTTAAACCTATGCAGTTAAAAACAGTTTTTTCATGATAACGGTCCAGTTGAGTTATTGATATATCACCGATATATCGGATTTATAACGGTAAATATCGATTTGCATTTTTAACACAAATATGCCATATATAAAAACATACTAAATAGTTACCTATTACAACATATGCAAGAAGAAGAAGAAAACACAGCAACAACAACAGAATAAAAAGAAAGAAAAAAAACGCAGCAAGCAATAGAATAAAAAAAAGAAGAGGAAGAAGAAAAACACAGCAGCAACAACAAAATAAAAGAAGAAAGAAGAACAAAAAATGCAGCAGATAAAAAAAGAAGAAAAACGCATCAGCAACAGAAGAAAAGACTAAGGAAAAAAAGCAACATGAATCACAGCAATAGAAGAAGAAGAAGAAACGCAGCAGTTTACACAACAATAGAAGAAGAAAAAAAAAACATACCAGAAAATGCATGAATAGAAGAAGAAGTAAAGAAGAAGTAGAAGAAGAAGAAGAAGAAGCGTACTTGAAGTCGGCGGCAGCAGCACCTAGGTTTTTTTTTCCCTTTCCCCTTTCTTTTCTTCCCCTTTCTCACGCACAGCAGTTTTTTTTTCGTCCCCCGACCCCTTTTGGTTTAACTAAACCTAAACGTTATATATCGGTTTTTTCGAAACCGGTATATCGGTATATATCGGTCATATTGTCCGAGAATATCGGTACTGATATTTGACCGATATTTTTCCAAAAAAATATCGGTGACGGACCGATACCGTTATATATCGGTTATATAACCGATATATAACGGTTTTTAACTGCTTAGGTTTAAACGATAATCAAATAGTTTCCATCCAACCCTAGGACACACCAACCAAACACTAGTGGTGCAAAGACAAAATAATCATCAACACTAAACATCAAAGTGTTGTTGTATGTCCCATATCAAGGGTTTCATTAACAAACAAAGAAATACGCAAAAACTAGTAAATCACAATAAAACTATAGTAAGAGGTCGAACTACTCTATCAAGTTGCAATCCGACCTTATCAATGACATTATCGAAAGACAGGATTAAAAACTCGTATAACAGATCATAGAAACTATGAAAAAAAATAAAGGGACAGCAACAACATATTGCCCATCAAAACACATCAAGAGCTCGTATACATAAAAAGTTAAAAATATCTGAAGTAAAATACTAATTAGCATACAGACATTGTGAAACGAGGGAGAAACAGGTGCTTCTAAAAAGAAAAGTGCAATTCCAAAACTAAATATATCTCAATCCCATCCAAGCTTTAGATGTTTAATAAAATAACTGTATTACAACTTAAAAGAGAATTGAAATTGATACATAGCATATCATTAGCACTTCTTGCTCTTTAGTATCTAAAACACTTTATTATCTCAAGAGAAAATGACTAGTCTTCAAGTTAAAAATTCATCTAAGGCTCTAAAGAAGACATCTACAAGTGCATAGAACTCTCACATAGTCTTACAATATTTTAGGAACTCTGCTGCCAGCTAATCCTTGCTCTAGTCCTGTACGTAGCATTCCAAAGAATATGATTCGGAGATGATAATTGGTTGTGCTAGTCACGATTATTAAGTATCACAAAAATTGTGAATTCAGGATAACAAAGGTCCAAGCATTGAGCATCCTAGAAAATGTGAAACCAAACCAGGAAAATCTAAAATTTCTGACAATAAAAATCCAGCCCTTGTTCTTCTGAGACTCGGTGCAATACTAACACTTTATGGTATATAATTAAACATGAATCAAACAAAAATAAAAATAAATAAAAAACAATATTCTTTTGAGTGCAGTTAAGTAGCAACCTACACTACTGGACACTGACAAGAAGATGGCGCTGTTGGCATGGCCTGTTGTTATTTTGGAGCATCCATGTTTTATCTAGAGTGGCTGTTATGCATCCCAGTTTTAGTAAATAATTAAACATACAAATTGGAAAAGAAGCTAATACAATGACAAACAAATGAACAAGAAGTTCAAACCACAAATCCGTCATCTCATGACCAATTACCCTTTAGAACTCTGGTCAAATCCAACCATTAACATATTTCATATCACCAACACCAAGTTAAAAGAAAGAAAGACTTTGAAGGTTGTCCGCGCATCACCAATCACTACAGTAATCTCTTTCACAGACAAAAAACCCAGTACGATGTCAGTTGAACTTCCTGAAAGTGTAAATCATGGTTTTTAGTTTCACCTGCAAGCAATACTAGGCTCACGCGGTAATATCCTAGCCCTATCAAACGAGGCAGTGAGAGCACACATTACTATTTGTTTTACTTCCAGTTCCATAAAAGCCAATAACAGTTTCGTTGTTGTATTTGTGCTAGTTAAAGATTATACTGAAAGTGCTTTATAGCATTCTAAGTCAAGTCACGTTCAGGTAACTTGGTCCAATGTTCTAAATGGCGGTTGAGGCGTCCGCCTAGGCGGTTGGCAGTCTCTTTCCGCACCGCCTTTGCAGTAGACGGTGGAGTAGGCGGCCAACGGAGGTTCGACAGCGTAGGCGGATGCCTAGGCTGAGCAATACCTAACAAGATGTTTTGGCCAAAAGGTTTTGCAAGTATTATGGGTCTATGATTCACTTTTACAAAACTAAAACCAGTGTTATAAATTTCGGTAGACGGATTCGGTGTGCCAAAGAGGCGCCTAGAGCCTAGGCCGCCTTGGCGACCGCACATAATTTTTTCTTTTGTAATTTTGGGTTTTGACTTTTGAAATTTTTGGAAAAATTTTGAATTTTTTTTTTGAAATTTTATTATTTTTTATTGAATTTTTTTATTTTTTTAATAAGATTTTTTTTTTGAATTTTCAAATCTGAAATTTCAAATTATTGAAATTTAAAATTTCAAAAATTTGAATTTATTTTGAAATTTCCGCCTTGGCCGAACAGGGGCGACTTGGCCGAACAGGCCCGCCTAGGCGCCGAACAGGCATGTCTAGGGCCGAACAGACGTTTAGGAGGGCCAATTTGGGGGTTTTCGGTGCGGCAGGCGGCCGCTTAGGCCGATTTTTAGAACACTGACTAAAACTTCATATATCTTCATTCTACAACTTACTTATGCATGGAACACCCTTAAAATATGCATATGCAAAAAAAAACAGTAGTAAAATAGTAAAAACTGTCCAAAATGTATCAGCCGTCTAGGCGGTGCCTAGGCAGTAGGCGGACTCTCCGCCGCGCAACCGCCTACCGCCGTTTAGAACCTTGACTTGGTCTACAATCAAGTAATCAACTTCAAATAGCTTAGAGGTTTCAAGAAACATAAACAACAAAGTGAGCAATGTGGTGCACATGCTACTCATGGTCATGCACAAGACAGGCTAGCTGCTAGTATGTCCCCAACAAAAAAGTTTATATTTTGATTTTCTATAATGTTTGGTATATTTATTAATTAACGGAACTGAATTTGAAAAGCTATAAGATCGATCACGTACATAAACTTTCAATACTAACTTGTTTGCAGAGATTGAAGTAAATTCAATATTGCCCAGAATAAACTTATACATAGATATGTATCCTTTTAAACTGGCCAAGGCTAAAGCCAACAATATAAACAACAAGCTGAGAATTCAAGAGCACGAATGTACACCTACACCATCAATCTTTTCTAATTTTGTGCTTAAGATGTACTAGAAAAATTCAGCCGACACACATCATATTAGGTGAAAACAGTGAGCAAAATATTTGCATAGTGCAGATAATTGAATGGCATGACATGATTCTAGAAATTTAAGCTTTAAAGAGGAAATATCATCTATATAACGAAATAAGAGTGCTAATTGTAACTTCTACACCAGGAAAAAATTTAGATGTTATGCAACACTGAACTATTCCTAATTCGACACCCTAAATCTTGATACAAATGAACTTCAATTGTGTCTGTAGATTACATCTGTAAGAACATATAGTTGATCATTTGAAAAAACTTATGCTGTGAATGATTTCTACTTCTTCTAAGCATCATGTTCATCCAACAGGTGGGATTCAGCAGTACCATGTCAAACACTACAGGAGTTTCCAATGTTCCCATGGATCAGGATGCGGGGAAATTTTTGCTACATAATGTGGAGGTTTACAGGTCCCCGTCCAGCTTCTCTGACCCATGGAAATTTAATAGTAGTTCGTGCTCAGACCAGCTAAGCACGTCTATGGGCCTGTTAACTATAATAGCAGCGATAGATGTCCACTACCAGAACCTTAGAAATATAAAGCCTCAACTGTTTACAATTCAACACTCAAATCCTGTACTTCTGAACAACCATTACATCTATTTGGTTAAATAATCTTTGCATATACCTGGTTTTACCTTTTCATATACCTTAACATCATAATCTTTGCAGTTCTCAAAGAGGAGCAGGTGAAACACCAATATAAATGGTTTCTACTTGTCCTTTTTGTCTTCAAAAAAGATGAGTAATCATATAATCTTTTCCAAGATAGTCAAATGAGCAAGGCGCACTCGAGGCACAAAGGGTTCATATAGACCGAGGTGCAAGGTGAACTTAAAGGCGTGCATCCAAGTGAAACGAAGCACAAAAATAAAAATAAAATACATAAATATATTAGTAATGAAGAAACAAAAGCAAATAATATATTAAAACCATGGTTTAAAGTATCGGCCGATACCGATCCGATACGGCCGATACCGATACGGTTTGGCATGTTCCAATCCGATATCGACCGATACCAAATATCGACCGATACCAAATATCGACCGATACCGACATTGGGGGTCTTTGTTCCGGTCAATTCGGCAAAGAAAATTAAACAAAAAAGACAAATCAACAAGGGTTTAAAGCATAACAAGGTTGTAGAAGCATGTAAAAGAAGAAAATCACATCTATTGTGTGTGTGTGTGTGTGTATGAAGAAAATCACATATATTGTATGTAAACCAATCGGTAAGGGTGACTACTATTTCATTTAATTTCAAAACTACTAAGAAATAACACTGAAAATACTTAAAATTATGCCTAAATGTATAAAATATATGTTTTTAAATGTAAATAATTTATTAATAATTATTTGTTTCCGAAACCAAAGTCCGATACTCCGATACGGTACCGCCGATACTACAGATATCGCCGATACCAGTACTCATAGGAATAGTCCGATACCGATATTGTGAACCTTGATTAAAACTAACAAAAACATGTTAAAACATAACCAAGTGAACTAGCATAGTGGCGGTAATAGTCAACAGAACTAACAAGACTTTGTGTTCTCTAACAAGAAGTAACAAAATAAAAGAAACGCAACTTGTACAATAAAAGCATAACCAATAGAACAATCATTCATCTTCATCAAATTCCATCAAATCATCACCACCACAATACTCCCATCACTGCCATTTTCTGTCAGGTGAGCCCATAGAACCAAAATAAAGAGCAAATACATAAGGCGTGCCTAGGCGCATTTTTACTCGTTGGCGCCTTGCTGCGATGCGCGTCTTCAACTACAATGATCTTTTCTATACATCATTCCAAGTAATTTGGCAACAAAACTGCAGCTTTAATAGAGAACTATATGTAGATTGGCTAAGAACAGTTTTTTAGGTCGTCTTTTTCTTCTAAAACAAAAGTACTGACTTGTTCTTTCTATAGATATTTCTGAGTCATATTTGTCTCATTCCAGTTCCTCAACCAAATTGTAACATGAAAAGTAAAGCTTAAAGACGACAATTCTCAATAAACAAACTTAACTATGAGGATAGAAGTGTAGTCATTCAACTAAACAGACGGTCTAAAAAGATAAGTAACAACCCTTACAAATCAGGCATGACAATGAATGATAACAAGATATGAATGAATTGGTACTAAATTCCCAGCACAGCACACTGATGCTAGTCATCAACCATTCATACAATGAATATCTTCATATAATACAAAAAGCAAGCTCTTCATTCAATTCCAAAATTGAAATACCATCACAAAGATGGTTTTGCTCACAATACAGCACTACATTCACCTAAGGATATTAAATAAAAAAGAGAGAATAACAAAAATGATATCAAGGTTGTCGTCACCGTCATCTTAGGTAAGATTAAGGAATCAAAACAGGGAAAATTGACAACTTTTCTTCCTCCTACTTATACCAAGAAATGTATAACAAAGCATTGTATAAACTAAGGGTTACCAAATGATACCATCAAACAGCGGCTGCCCTCTCGACCTCGTTTTCTATTGGCGGCACCGGGTAGTTGTTCGAGAAGCAAGCGTCGCAGAACGTCGGTGCCTCGTCCCCGAGCAACCTCCTAAGACTCTCCAATGACAAGAAAGACAACGAGTCGCACCCAATCTCCTTCCTCAACCCTTCCACATCCATCCTGTTAGAAATCAGCTCCTCTGTCCTGGGCGTATCAACCCCATAGTAACAAGAACCAACGATGGGTGGGCATGCGATCCTCATATGTACCTCCTTTGCCCCGGCATTCTTAATCAGCCTCACAATCTTGGACGAGGTCGTTCCTCTGACTATTGAATCGTCCACGACCACGACGATCTTATCCTTGAGAATCCCCTGCACAGGCGCGAGCTTAAGCTTGACCGCGAGGTCCCGAAGCTCCTGTGATGGCTGGATGAAAGTCCTCGTAACATAATGCGACCGGATAAGTCCCTGCTGGAATGGAACCCCGGATCGCTTCGCGTAACCCAGTGCGGCGAAGAAGCCCGAGTCGGGCACAGGGATGACAACATCGGCATTGAGAACCGGAGACTCGGAGGCCAGGGTCTCGCCAAAAGCTTCCCGGGAAGAGTGTACGGCACGGCCAAAGACGATCGAGTTCGGGAGCGCGAAGTAGATATGCTCAAAGATGCAAGCTTTCCTCTGCCGCTGAGGCATTAGGCAAAGAGTGCTTATCGAGTTGTCGTTATTTCCGTCGACCTCGACGATCTCCCCGGGATTGACCTCGCGTATGTACTCCGCGTCGACGAGGTCCAGAGCGCAGGTCTCGGAAGCGAAGACGATGGCCGAGTTGGTGCGCCTTCGGCCCATGACGAGGGGGCGGAAGCCATGGGGGTCGCGGACGGCGAACATCTTGTTGTCGTGGGTGAGGAAGACGAAGGAGTAGGCGCCGTGGAGGGACTGGCAGGCGTCGACGAGGCGGGCGACAAAGGGGCGGGACTTGGAGTGGGCGATGAGGTGGAGGACGACCTCGGTGTCGGAGGAGGTGTTGAATATGGAGCCGGAGGATTCGAGGCGGGAGCGGAGGGAGGAGTAGTTGACGATGTTCCCGTTGTGAGCGACGGCGAGGTGGCCGAAGCGGTAGCCGGCGGTGAAGGGCTGGACGTTGAGGAGGGAGGAGGCGGCGCCTGCGGTGGAGTAGCGGACGTGGCCGATGGAGGAGCTCCCGGGGAGGGAGGCGATGGAGGCGGGGTCGCGGAAGACCTCGGAGACGAGGCCGAGGCCGGTGTGGGACAGGAGGCGGCCGGAGTGGGAGGAGGCGATGCCGGCGCCCTCCTGGCCGCGGTGCTGGAGGGCGTGGAGGGCCAGGCAGGCGATGCGGGAGGAGTCCGGGTCGCCGATGATGCCGACCACGCCGCACTCCTCCCGCGGCTTGTCGTCGTCGATGTCGATGGAGGCTACTTCTTCATGGGGATAGTAGGAGCTGGAGATTCTGGCGATGCGCGGAGTCGGGGTCGATAAAGATTTCAGCTGCGAGGAGGGTTTTAGAGGGGTTTTGGAAGGGAGGAAGGACTGGGAGAAGGAGAGTGGTTGGTGGTGGTGGTGGCGGCGGCGGTGATGGAGGGATAACGTGGCGGTGGTGGTTCCGTTGGAGGCGGAGGCGGCCGCGACGGTGGTGGCAGACATGAGAAGATGATGATGGAGATGAGAAAAGATGGGAGTTCGGCTAGGGTTTCGAATGAGATTTGGATGGGCCGAATTTTTGTAGAGACTGTGGAGATTTGATTGGTGGGGCCAACTCTTTTCTCGTCGAACCATTTTTTTCTCTCAGCTGCATTGCGGCCAGGTGGGTCCTACCGGGTCTCTCTGCCAGAACTCCCAATTAGAGCTGTCAAAATGGACTAAGTCCGTTGGGCCGGCCCGCCCCGTCCGCCAAAAAGGTGGGTTTGGCCGAGCATTTAGGAGCCCGCCAAACAGGCGGGCCTAGGTGGACTGGCCCGCTAGTAGCCCGCGGGCCAAGTGGGTTGGCCCGCCATCTATTTTTATTTAGCACATATATGAGATATGTATTATAAATGATAAAAAATTTCATTTAATGCAAGTAATGACGTATAAAATATTAAATTTGGTCATTTATTTACATGAATGAATGTGTTTTAAAGAAATATCTACTATTATAATGTTTCTTGTATTTTACTTGTAATTTGATGCATATGAGAGTGAGTAGAAAATATTATATATATGATTTTTTTTCTTTTAAGAAACTAAACAATAATTAAAAAATTAAGCGGGCCGGCCCGCCTAGCCCGCGGCCCGCCGGTGGGTTGGGCTGGGTTGGAATTTTTTCAGCCCGTCAAAATGGTGGGTCGGCCCGCCCCGTCCCGCCAAATGGTGGGTTATGGTGGGTTACGGGCCGGCCCGCCCCGCCGGCCCGTCCTGACAGCTATACTCCCAATATCTTACGTCCACTTATTTTTGGTTTTTTCTAAAGGCACCACCCTTTTTGCTAGGGACTAGTCCAAAAAACTTTTAAAATATTACAAGTTTGTCATCAAATTTTTTTACTTGGGACTAGCCCAAGCAAAGATATAAATACCAACTTTTATTTTCATTTTCTCTCTCCCTCTTCTCTTTTCTTTTCTCCCTCAACTCTTTTATTCTCTCCCTCAACTCTAGGTCAAAGAATTTAACCCCAACTCTTTTCTTTTCTCCCTACATTTTTTCCAAATTGTTCTCTCCCTCAACTCTAGGTCATTGACTTCTTCCATTTATTGGTAAGTCAAAGAATTAATATATGTTTAATGTTTTAAACATGAATTTCACATATAAATGTTAAATTATGTGTTTAATGTAGAAAAATATTGAACATGGAACAACCGAGATCATCAAATGTTCCCGCCACGTCCGAAGAACACGTTTCCGCCACGTCCGAAGACCACTTTGATGCATCGGAAGCCCTCTTGGTAACTAAATTTTAACTTTTCATCGGGTTAAAATTCGTGTTGTGACACAGAGGACTGCAAACACCCTGGCAGTCCCGATCATAGACTAGGACTGCAAGAGAGGTGGCAGTCCTTCACATAAAAAGGACTGCCAGGACCCTGGCAGTCCTTCTTATGTGAAGGACTGCCACCTCTCTGACAATCCTAATTTGTTATACCTGAATGCAAAGTTTTAGTCAATACATTTAGTAAAGGTGTTTGATATTTATGGACACCAATTGTTGTACATAAGACGGTCTTGTTATTAACACAATTTGTAATTTATGGACACCAATCTTATGCACGGTCCTAATCTATGAAACCTATTTGCTTTATGATGTTGTCTAATTGTACTAACTTTTAAGTTCTATTGTAGGACTTGAGATATTCCGATTTTGTGGTGAAGCATTACGGCACGACAACTACCAACCGTGCCGAAGGAGCACACTCTTTATTGAAGAGACACCTAAAATCATCTCTCGGCAACTTTGTCTCTGTTTGGCAAGCTATACATCTATCAGTAGACCGGACGGTGAATGAAATTAAGGCATCATTTGAGATGAGTTTGAATATAGTCAAGCATGAGCATAGAAAGGAAGTACTCTTAGATGCTTTAATGCGCGTGGTATCTCACAAGGCATTGGCCTTAATAGTTGATGAGATTGAAAGGTTAAAGTTTGTCGGGTTTGATCCCGAGGTTTGCGGGTGTGTATATCGACATACACTGGGCCTCCCTTGTGCACATCAGATTAATGAATATCGTCGTGAATCCATTCCTATTCCAGTTGTAACACCCAGTTTTTCCAAACGAGGGTAATTTTGAAATTTTGTATTTTAATTTATTTAATTATGGCATCTAAAATTTTATATGATTTTTATTGATTTTAATCATTTTAAAAACTATTAAAAAACATGACTTATGAATTGGTGTCTTGCTAGTGTTTTGTTTATCTTTTCTAGCTTGGGGGTATTTTGGTCATTTTTGAAATTTTGTGAATTATTTGGAATTATTATTTAATATTTGGACTTATTATAATTAATATAATTTTTAGTGATTTTTGGTGATTTTTAGTAGAATTGATTTTGATCCTATAGTTGACTTTGACTTGTGTTGACTAGAAGACTAACCTAGTGACTAACCTAGGTTAAGACCACTTGGTTAGGTTAAGTAAACTTGTTTTGACCTATTTTAGTGAGGGTTAAGTCATTGGAACTTGTTTGGAGAGATTTGGAGTTTATTTGACTAATATGGCTTATGACTTCATAAGTCATGACTAATGACTTAGGTTTAATAGCCCATAGGCCCACACCATGAACCAATCCTAACCCTAATCAGCCCATGGCAGCCACTATTGACCTATCCTATCCTATTTAATGCCTCCCAAAGTTAGGGCTATCCTCCCTTAGGTTTTTTTGCCAAGTTTTAGAAGAGGTATTTCTCCATCTTCCATAAATCCTAGTAAATCCATTTTATCTCCTTTTTAATCCAAACAAATTGCATTGAGTCCTAATTTTCCTCTACTTTCTGTTGGCATCAAGTGTTCTCAGATTTGGGGAGCTTGGGAGGAGTTTCACCATTGTGAAGAACATCACTCTTTAGAGCTTTTTGAGGGTTTTGAAACATTGAGGTAACTTCCTATTTCCATCATAGAATCCTGAGATTTTTGCATTATTAGGGAGCCCTAGACCTAACCTAACAGTAGGAATAGGAAACCCTAAGTTTTCGTGTCGTTTCGTGTCCTAACATGACACGTATCAGTGCACCATTCATTGTGTTTGTGAAAATGCCTCAGTGAAACTTTTTGTATTATTTTCGAGTTATTTTTGAATGGAAAATTTCGTTTTGATGTCGCTTACACGATTTTAATTGACTGAGTTGATTTCGTGCTTGTGTCGTGTCGTTTAGACACTCGTACACACGCACTCGGACACGTGCGCGCGCGGCTACAGTGCTCCCCTGCTTATCGGGCTCTCTTCTGGATACGACACGAACTTGTTGGACACGAGTTTTTGTGGACACTTAGGGGCACCTACTGTCATCACACTCCCCAAGTTTTACGAGATTTCGTGGTCTGGATTGGAAGAAATCGGCCACGCACGGGTAATGCACTGCACTGTGCGCAGGCTGATTCTAGCCACTGACACGGCTTCGAAACTCTGGACACGACACGTACTGACACGAACCAGGGTGACACACACCTAGGTCTACCCTAGGTTCATCCACTGACACGAGCACGAGGCCTAGGATGGCCTGTGTCGGGTGCACGACACGCGTGCACACCCGCACGATGCTGTCCAAAACCCTGTGTCCAGTTTGCCCGATTTCAGTTTGGATTGAATTGGACACGTTTGTGTCCACTTTTGTGGACACAAACTCATCACACAACACGTATGTAATGTGTAGATGCAATACCAATCATTGTTTGGACATTTTAATTTAGTTTTGTTGATTAAATTCTCTTTTCCCTATTGATTTTCTGATACCTACATTATATGTCATTACAGTTTTGTTCCAGTTATATAATTTGATTTTTGACAGTCCTTTGATCGATCTAAATGTTGATTATTACATGTTTAAGTCCTTATTATAGTCCTCCTATGTGTATTCTAGTAGTATGTCAAAATTTGATTGGTTTGGATGAGTTTTTGGGCTTAAAACTGAGAATACAGGGGGGGGGGGGGGAACTGAGCACTGGGTTAGTGTACTGTTTACACTATTTTTTT
The DNA here is from genome assembly GCA_029216955.1 of Iris pallida. Taxonomy (NCBI): domain Eukaryota; kingdom Viridiplantae; phylum Streptophyta; class Magnoliopsida; order Asparagales; family Iridaceae; genus Iris; species Iris pallida. Next base: position 7,062,309 of record JANAVB010037420.1, read on the forward strand.
GTGTTCTTGTGTATAATTTTGGGGTCTTTCAATATGGTATCTGACCTGGGTTATGTGGGGACTGTTTCAAATTGGTTTTGGGTTTAATTGAGCATTGGAGTGATTCCATGATAGTATAAATCTGTGAAATGTAGGTTGGACTGTTTAGGTTTAATGTTCAATATCTGAGTTGTTGTTATAACCAGTGAGTACACTGTCATGACTTGATTTCCTAAGTTTTATTGAAAACCTGAGATTGTTGGGGGCTTATGTTTGATTCATGAATTCTTATGTGTGCACTGTTTACTGTTTCACACATGTATCACTATACACACACACATTTGCCTCTCTCACCCTCACACACTTTTCACCTTCACATCACTCACACGCATGTTGCACACACATACTCTCACACACATACACAAGTGCACATGAGCACTTGAGTGCCCCTTCCCTATGCTTTGTTTACCCTCTTATGTATTAACATGTTTGGTAGTATAGTATACACATATAGCCTATAGGTTTAAATGTTATAGTTATATCATATAACTTACAAGGTGTATCAATATATATATATATATATATATATATATATATATATATATATATATATATATATATATATATATATATATATATATATATATGTATTGTCCTAGTATGTATGTACCTAATAGATGATTATGAGACTATATATATTTTAAGTACCCTATATTAACTGGTATGGTATGTTTACATATGTGTTGTTTAGATATAGGACTGATATGGTTTTGCCTATTGGTCCATGGCCTAGTCTATTAGCCTATGGCCTATGGTTGTGTTTGCTTAGCTAGTAAGTCCAGATTAGGCTTGTGTAGACTAGCTTGACCTAGTGTGGACTTGTTTGACCTAGTTTGACCATAGTTGACCTAGTTTAACTAGTGTGGTTGACTGGAGTTGACCAAGTGTTGACTTTAGTCTAGTTTGACCTAGACAGCATACAGACGCATCATAGATTACATTTATCATCTCCTATATACATCTTGACTTGTGTTGCTCTAACTAGGTGTCAGGTACCTCATCTCGGACAGTACATTTACTTCAGACATTCAGATACGAGGCGAGTATACTCTGATCATTTCATATCCTGTTTAGAATTGTTTTCCTGCTTTAAATTACTTTACTTGATACTGTCACGTTGGTCACACGGATTGGTACTATATAGATCTTTTCATGAGATGTTATCCCCCTCGGGAGCATCGAATACAGCATATTTTGTGCGTTTCACGAATCATCACGTATCTCTATGCTTCCTCTGATTCACGAATCGTTTGTGACACATGTACTCTCATGTTCACAGAGCCATCATGAATCACCTTCACGTATCACTCATTTTATGAGCCATGTGAAGTTTTAGGAATCTTAACATAACTTGAACAGATCTTTGTGTATTGATTGGGGTTGGGGGAGTAGAAATAGACATGTGGATATTATCCAAGTAGCTGTAGTCATGAATCACTCTCTTAGCTGTAGTCATGAATCTCCTATGCCATTCATATGTTTATATTTTACTTCGACTCACTAGTCACTATTAGTTCTCTATGTATAGTAGATATTTCTATTACAGTTCTCTCTCTATTTACATACTATATTTCCTGCAGTATCTATATCTTACTTTACTGCATGATTATATTTTCTAACCTGCTATGAACTGTTGAGATGTACTGTGCTCGCTCCCGTCCTGACTGGACCTGTTGAAAATTTTACAGAGGATGATGAGGAACCCTGCACCCTTACTTGGAGTTTGCCTAGTTGATACTCGCGACCTGGACCCCAAGGGAGGTTCAGACAGCTACTGAGGATGATACCTTGCTTAGTATAGATAGTTAGACTATTTTTCTTTTCATGTTTAGTTGTTGTTCTTGATTTCAGAGTTTGTATATTGCAGAGATGTTGAGACTTGTATTTCATTTCTGTTGTACTTCAGTTGAGGATTCTCTTATCTATTTTATCGTGCCATATTCTATCTCTCTAGATTGTGATTGAGTTGTACCTCTGTGTTGGCCTCCTTATGGAGAGCATTCATATTATGTTAGTTATAGTTCATGACCTAGAACAGCGTTCTACCGCCGACACTGCGGCGTAGGCTGGGCGTTGTTACGCTCTCGAACCCTCAAAGTGGGTGCGGGTCGTGACACGTTTTTAGTGGTGGCCCATGCAGGTCAAGTTTATGTAGTGGTATTCGAACTAGAGTATCACTACAGCCTGCAGTAGGATTATGATATTTTTTGGGGTACTCAATCATATTAGGAAAAACTCTTAATCAGATTCCTTTTATCCAATTGCTGCTTATTGATTTCCTCTGAATATAAACTGTCCTCCCTTGATTTTTTGCTTTATTCTCAGTAATTGCTTCTTGGTTTGATCCGTCTTCATGATGGTTATGAAGACGATCTCATCGCTTCGGTTTGAGGGATACTATCGAGAGACTGGCCACCTCTCGTCCTGTTTATCAGGGCCTCGAGACCGCAGCTCTTGTTGTGCCGACTCAGGTTGGCATTTCTGTTACATTAGAGGTGCACCTCTATTTGTACAGAGATTTTCTCCCGTCATTTCTGATTTCTCTCAGCAGCGGTGATTCATGCAGCATCAGCAGCAGACCAGGGGAAACTAGCAGGGCGAGCCATCGTCAGGACAGTCAAGGATGCGCAGACCATTGGAGATCTTGCTGCAAGTTCCGTTCTTCTCAATTCCATTCCCGAAATTGTCTTTTATAACTACCTTGAAATCCGATTCCATCTGTTCCTTGCTGATTGATTAAGTTTGTCATGTTGTTCTTTTGTTATGTTGTTTTTCTTCAAAATCATATGGGCTAGGTCATCTAAATCATGGGATCTAGAATCTTCGATAGTCGTGTTAGTTGGCATAGTGAGGACATGTAGTCAGATTTCGGATGTATTTTTTAGATATGGGAATTTAAGGTTTTCGCCGTCGCATGCAAAAATGCAAAAATTTTAAATACCATAACCTAGAGGTACGTACCTTAGTCAAGGACTCTGTGATTATCGTAGCCTTGCTCACTAGCATGATGAAGACTCTGGACAACATGATTTTGGACAGACGCATATGATTAGCAAATTGTATCTTGAGAAGGTTTAAAACATCATACCCTTTTTATTGTTATAAATGACTTAGGAGTAGGGATATTTAGTTTGTAGAGCTTGTTCATAGGTAGTTCCTTCATAGTATATAGATATGGTGACTTGTAGAGTGTCTGTACCCTAGAGGTGATTGTTAGCTTTGGTGCTAGAATAGTAACCCATTGCAGATAATTCCCTGTTATTATGATACCAACCAGTTACGTATAGGATGTTAGTATGCCATACAACCTTGATGATTATTTATTGTTTTCCCTTATCCTTCCAGTGAGGCACCCAGTGACCAGAGCCTGACCTTGAGTATAAGTTGTAGTTCACCTAAGACTAAGAGGTCTATATATAGATGATATACTTAGGATATATGTGATGGGTTGTTGTTCTTGAGCATATATATATACGTAGTATTTGGGATTGGTGTGCTTAGCTTGCGGGTATTTAGTTATGGGTGACTTGATAGGATTTGGAAGGTTAAGAGCTAGCCTATTATAGAGTTTCTCTTTTGCTAAATTCTAGTTGCCAACACTTAGGTAGCTAGCATGGGTAAAATCCTAAGAAGTTGACCAGCTAATGACCAAGTACTAGGATGTTGAGAAAATTGACTAGTGATTGACCCTTGACTATGTTTGACCTAGAAGAGGGTGCGATCATCTCAATTTCGAGGACAAAATTTTTATAAGGTGGGTAGGATTGTAACACCCAGTTTTTCCAGACGAGGGTAATTTTGAAATTTTGTATTTTAATTTATTTAATTATGGTATCTAAAATTTTATATGATTTTTATTGATTTTAATCATTTTAAAAACTATTTAAAAACATGACTTATGAATTGGTGTCTTGCTAGTGTTTTGTTTATCTTTTCTAGCTTGGAGGTATTTTGGTCATTTTTGAAATTTTGTGAATTATTTGGAATTATTATTTAATATTTGGACTTATTATAATTAATATGATTTTTAGTGATTTTTGGTGATTTTTAGTAGAATTGATTTTGATCCTATAGTTGACTTTGACTTGTGTTGACTAGAAGACTAACCTAGTGACTAACCTAGGTTAAGACCACTTGGTTAGGTTAAGTAAACTTGTTTTGACCTATTTTAGTGAGGCTTAAGTCATCGGAACTTGTTTGGAGAGATTTGGAGTTTATTTGACTAATATGGCTTATGACTTCATAAGTCATGACTAATGACTTAGGTTTAATAAACCATAGGCCCACACCATGAACCAACCCTAACCCTAATCAGCCCATGGCAGCCACTATTGACCTATCCCATCCTATTTAATGCCTCCCAAAGTTAGGGCTAGCCTCCCTTAGGTTTTCTTGCCAAGTTTTATAAGAGGTATTTCTCCATCTTCCATAAATCCTAGTAAATCCATTTTATCTCCTTTTTAATCCAAACAAATTGCATTGAGTTCTAATTTTCCTCTACTTTCTGTTGGCATCAAGTGTTCTCAGATTTGGGGAGCTTGGGAGGAGTTTCACCATTGTGAAGAACATCACTCTTTAGAGCTTTTTGAGGGTTTTGAAACATTGAGGTAACTTCCTATTTCCACCATAGAATCCTGAGATTTTTGCATTATTAGGGAGCCCTAGACCTAACCTAACAGTAGGAATAGGAAACCCTAAGTTTTCGTGTCGTTTCGTGTCCTAACAGGACACGTATCAGTGCACCATTCATTGTGTTTGTGAAAATGCCTCAGTGAAACTTTTTGTATTATTTTCGAGTTATTTTTGAATGGAAAATTTCGTTTTGATGTCGCTTACACGATTTTAATTGACTGAGTTGATTTCGTGCTTTTGTCGTGTCGTTTAGACACTCGTACACACGCACTCGGACACGCGCACGCGCGGCTACAGTGCTCTCCTGCCTATCGGGCTCTCTTCTGGACACGACACAAACTTGTTGGACACGAGTTTTTGTGGACACTTAGGGGCACCTACTGTCATCACACTCCCCAAGTTTTACGAGATTTCGTGGTCTGGATTGGAAGAAATCGGCCACGCACGGGTAATGCACTGCACTGTGCGCAGGCTGATTCTAGCCACTGACACGGCTTCGAAACTCTGGACACGACACATACTGACACGAACCAGGGTGACACACACCTAGGTCTACCCTAGGTTCATCCACTGACACAAGCACGAGGCCTAGGATAGCCTGTGTCGGGTGCTCGACACGCGTGCACACCCGCACGATGCTGTCCAAAACCCTGTGTCCAGTTTGCCCGATTTCAGTTTGGATTGAATTGGACACGTTTGTGTCCACTTTTGTGGACACAAACTCATCACACAACACGTATGTAATGTGTAGATGCAATACCAATCACTGTTTGGACATTTTAATTTAGTTTTGTTGATTAAATTCTCTTTTCCCTATTAATTTTCTGATACCTACATTATATGTCATTACAGTTTTATTCCAGTTTTATAATTTGATTTTTGACAGTCCTTTGATCGATCTAAATGTTGATTATTACATGTTTAAGTCCCTATTATAGTCCTCCTATGTGTATTCTAGTAGTATGTCAAAATTTGATTGGTTTGGATGAGTTTTTGGGCTTAAAACTGAGAATACAGGGGGGGGGAGGAAACTGAGCACTGGGTTAGTGTACTGTTTACACTGTTTTTTTATGTTCTTGTGTATAATTTTGGGGTCTTTCAATATGGTATCTGACCTGGGTTATGTGGGGACTGTTTCAAATTGGTTTTGGGTTTAATTGAGCATTGGAGTGATTCCATGATAGTATAAATCTGTGAAATGTAGGTTGGACTGTTTAGGTTTAATGTTCAATATCTGAGTTGTTGTTATAACCAGTGAGTACACTGTCATGACTTGATTTCCTAAGTTTTATTGAAAACCTGAGATTGTTGGGGGCTTATGCTTGATTCCTGAATTCTTATGTGTGCACTGTTCACTGTTTCACACATGTATCACTATACACACACACATTTGCCTCTCTCACCCTCACGCACTTTTTACCTTCACATCACTCACACACATGTTGCACACACATACACAAGTGCACATGAGCACTTGAGTGCCCCCTCCCTATGCTTTGTTTACCCTCTTATGTATTAACATGTTTGGTAGTATAGTATACACATATAGCCTATAGGTTTAAATGTTATGGTTATATCATATAACTTACATGGTGTATCAATATATATACATATATATATATATATATATATATATATATATATATATATATATATATATATATATATATATATATATATATATATATATATATATATTGTCCTAGTATGTATGTACCTAGTAGATGATTATGAGACTATATATATATTTTAAGTACCCTATATTAACTGGTATGGTATGTTTACATATGTGTTGTTTAGATATAGAACTGATATGGTTTTGCCTATTGGCCCATGGCCTAGTCTATTAGCCTATGGCCTATGGTTGTGTTTGCTTAGCTAGTAAGTCCAGATTAGGCTTGTGTAGACTAGCTTGACCTAGTGTGGACTTGTTTGACCTAGTTTGACCATAGTTGACCTAGTTTAACTAGTGTGGTTGACTGGAGTTGACCAAGTGTTGACTTTAGTCTAGTTTGACCTAGACAGCATACAGACGCATCATAGATTACATTTATCATCTCCTGTATACATCTTGACTTGTGTTGCTCTAACTAGGAGTCAGGTACCTCATCTCGGACAGTACATTTACTTCAGACATTCAGATACGAGGCGAGTACATTCTCTGATCATTTCATATCCTATTTAGAATTGTTTTCCTGCTTTAAATTACTTTACTTGATACTGTCACGTTGGTCACACGGATTGGTACTATATAGATCTTTTCATGAGATGTTATCCCCCTCGGAAGCATCGAATACAGCATGTTTTGTACGTTTCACGAATCATCACGTATCTCTATGCTTCCTCTGATTCATGAATCGCTTGTGACACATGTACTCTCATGTTCACAGAGCCATCATGAATCACCTTCACGTATCACTCATTTTATGAGCCATGTGAAGTTTCACGAATCTTAACATAACTTGAACAGATCTTTGTGTATTGATTGGGGTTGGGGGAGTAGAAATAGATATGTGGATATTATCCAAGTAGCTGTAGTCATGAATCACTCTCTTAGCTGTAGTCATGAATCTCCTATGCCATTCACATGTTTATATTTTACTTCGACTCACTAGTCACTATTAGTTCTCTATGTATAGTAGATATTTCTATTACAGTTCTCTCTCTGTTTACATACTACATTTCCTGCAGTATCTATATCTTACTTTACTGCATGATTATATTTTCTAACCTGCTATGAACTGTTGAGATGTACTGTGCTCGCTCCCGTCCTGACTGGACCTGTTAAATTTTTTACAGAGGATGATGAGGAACCCTTCACCCTTACTTAGAGTTTGCCTAGTTGACACTCGCGACCTGGACCCCAGGGGAGGTTCAGGCAGCTACTGAGGACGATACCTTGCTTAGTATAAATAGTTAGACTGTTTTCCTTTTCATGTTTAGTTGTTGTTCTTGATTTCAGAGTTTGTATATTGCAGAGATGTTGAGACTTGTATTTCATTTCTGTTGTACCTCAGTTGAGGATTCTCTTATCTATTTTATCGTGCCATATTCTATCTCTCTAGATTGTGATTGAGTTGTACCTCTGTGTTGGCCTCCTTATGGAGAGCATTCATATTATGTTAGTTATAGTTCATGACCTAGAACAACGTTCTACCGCCGACACTGCGACGTAGGCTGGGCATTGTTACGCTCTCGAACCCTCACAGTGGGTGCGGGTCGTGACACCAGTAGATGCTGTCGATCAAGTATGGATATATTTACAGTTTGACATTTTGTATATGGAGGACCACTTTTGTATATAGTGAAATATGAAGTCCACTAATCTATATGGAGTAAATTTTGTATACAGTGAAATATGAAGTTCAGTATGTTATATGTGTTTACCTGTGTGCTATCTGTGTTATATGTGTCTACCTATGTGCTATTTATGTGTTTACATGTGTGCTATCTATGTTATATGTGTTTACCTGTGTGCAAGTATGTGTGGCAAAATATACCAATTTGTTAAAGTATCAGATCCAGTATCAGGACTGCCACCCCCCTGGCAGTCCTACACTTGTTGTTATATAAATGGCCATTCTCCTATGTTTTAGCACGGAGAATGGCCATTCTCCGTGCTCCTAATTGAAACTTGTTGTTAAATAAATGGCCATTCTCCTGTGTTTTAGCACGGAGAATGGCCATTCTCCGTGTAATTTAGCACGGAGAATGGCCATTCTCCGTGTAATTTTTACGGAGAATGGCTATCCGATCCAGTATCAGGACTGCCACCCCCGTGGCAGTCCTACATTAAATTAGGACTGCCAGGGTACTGGCAGTCCTAATTGAAACTTGCTGTTACAGCAAGTATCAATTAGGACTGCCAGCACCCTGACAGTCCTAATTTACTTAGGACTGCCAGGAGGGTGGCAGTCCTATTTGTAAGTCTCTGTGATGAGAGTTTTGAAACTCTCTATCACAGAGAGTTTCAATTAGGACTGTCACACCCCTGGCAGTCCTACACAAGAGGAGGACTGCCAGGGTGCTGGCAGTCCTACTTGAAACTTGTTGTTATATAAATGACCATTCTCCTGGGTTTTAGCACGGAGAATGGCCATTCTCCGTGTAATTTAGCACGGAGAATGGTTGCCACTTTCCGTTCCCAAAATGCGTATTTTAATACATGTATTGCTTTAATATATTTTTAATATTTATCATGTATTGTTCTGTAATTGAAACCCCTTTAATTTTATGTTAATTAATTTTCTGCAATTTTATTTCCGTATTTTATTTCCTGCTTTTATACTCTGCTTTAGCTATACTTTGGGTTCGGCTTGGATTGGATTAAGTATGTTGGTTCATCATGAACCGAAACAAACTCCCACCTACCACCACCCCTTCATTTAAAGCCTGTTTGCAAAAACAAAAGTTGAAGAACTTTATTGATACAAACTTTGTAAAAGATTACAATTTGAATTCTGGGAATGGTACAACTTTAGGAATCCAATCTAGATGACGATTGCTTTATCCCTTGGACGATGTGAACTCTGAAGACGAAGCCTCTGAAATTGAAGACAACTCTGGAATTGAAGGCAAAAAGCCTCGAAAGTGGAAGGTAAAAGCCTCGGAAGAATGCAGCAACACTTGGGCAAGAACTCCTGGACTCTCTGAACTTTGAAGTCTGATCTCTCTGATTGATTCTTCCTCTTTGTGAATGGAGACTTGAAACTCTATTTATAGAGTTCTGAAAAATAAATAACTTTTAGTTATTCTGGACTGCGCATGATGGATTGCGCAGCAATTGGTTTGCGCAGCAATGGACTGCACAGGCAGTTATTGGATCATGGGCTAACTGTCTTGGACACATGGCATCATTTGATTGAAATGCGCATGATCATGCACAGGCAGTTGCCACGAAATGAGCAATTGATGGCATGAATGCCACGTGTATTTTATCATTTGTACTGATAGAACGCGCACATTGAATTGCGCAGATTTTGGATTGCGCCAACTTGAATTGCGCAGGAAATGGATTGCGCCAACATAGATTGCGCCAACATGAATTGCGCTGCCAGCTGTCCTCGAGTGCCGTGCTGCATGATTAAACGAACGGCCGCCTCGATCTCCGCGCTGTCAGTTGTCAGAAGATTTGATTTGTGTCAGGTAATGATGGTGATTTGCCACGTCAGCCTGCGCACTTGAAAGTGTGCGCAATCTATCCTGCACAATCTGAAGGATGCGCAATCTGATGTCTGCGCAGTTCATCTGAAAGTTGTATTTCTTGATTTTTTGACTTTGTTGATGTGTACAACTTGATTTTTTAGGACCTACAAGACCCCCTTCAAAGTTTTCGAAAGTTGAACTTATTCGAAATTTCGAAATACTTTTAATTTTGAATATGAAACTAATTTGCGCACATAATGAGCTGTCTGCGTAATCTGAGGATTTAACCCATTTTTAGGCGCAATCTAAGGCGGCCATTTCGACTTTGAAAAACTATAAATAGTTCCTCAATGCATTCGAAGTGTTCTTTACTTGCTTTCTTCTTGATCTTGAGAAAAAAAACTTTTGAGCTCTTCCTTTCTTTCCTCTTCGACGATTGCAATGGCTCCCCGACGATCTTCTGCCGCCGCTAAGGATAAGGCCCCTGCCGAATCATCGACCAGGGCTGCGCGCCGAGCTTCGCACCATGAAACCGCACACCCAGCAATGATAGGTAGAGAACCCAAATCAAAAACTCTTTTTAGAGTTTTGATTTCAATGTTCCTGTCAGAATCCATCTCTTTTTAGAGATATGATCATATTGCGCCACCCTTTTTAGGGTTCTGGTTGCATAAATCAGTCCACCCTTCATTTTTTTATGAAGAACGACTCTCTGCGCAATCGGTTGAATTGTGCTGATAAAAGTCAGCACAATTTGCTGATTTGCGCGAGTCTGTCAGCGCAAACTGATGTTTATTTGTTTGCGCAAACTGATTATGCGCAATCTGATGTTTGCGCAATTTGATTTTTGTGCAAACTGAATCTTTGATTTTGACTTTGTATTGAAGATTTTTGTTTTCTCTGTCTGATGCAGTTAATACCAGAGAAGACCCAGAATATGAGAACTTCGTGGGGACCCTTTCAGAATCAGAGTATAAAGAGGACTTGTCACATGTACATTATCCTCAGTATGATCTGCCGACCTCCCGTCAAGCCATTTTGGTATCCCAGGACAATGAAACATTGCAATGTTTAATGAACGAACAACCTCTGGAAACAGCAGATGCTGTTATACACAAGAAACCATTATTCTTGTTTGGTGAAGCTTTCGAGAAAAGTTCTCAACCAAGACCGAGGATGGAAGAAAGAATTGTTCATCAGACGGATAGATCTTTCTCGATACCAAATATTCCACGCTGCCTCCCATTATCCCGGTATGCTCATGCGAGTTACCCGAGAAAGATGGAATGTAACCTTACTCCATTCCAAGATGCCCGTCCGGGAAGAATCTTTGTGAAGAAGGGACAGAACAAGAAAGATATGTTCTACAGTTCTTCTGAAAGGTATAGTGTTTTGCTGAGAGGCCTGAAACCCGGTTGCATTCCACCGAAGAATTCTTCATTGTTAATGCCCGTCAGGACCCCAATTTTCGCAAATGAATTTGCGAAAGTCGAAGGAAGATATCCTGAACAGGACATCAGACTGACTGGATTAGTGAATCCAGATTTCAAAAGATGGAGCTGCATAGCCAATTGGATTCTGACCAAGTTTGAAGGCGAACTGCAGCAAATTAACTTGTACCAAGCAGTGCATGCTACTGTCTATGGTTTTGCTCCGAACCCTCACCTGTTCTTGGCTTTAGCAGAGAGGTACAATTACAGAACAGGGACCTTCATGACTCCCGGTGGAGAAATTGGTTTTGCACTCCATGAGATGAAGTACATCTCTTTTCTGCCAATGGGAGATTTCCCATATGAAGAATTCGTCCCCACCAATGATGAATTGGACAGACTCCGGAGAGAAAATGCAGAAATGGTAGCAGTATTCGAGGAACTGCTATGCCATTACAAGATCTGTTCCCTGTTCTATAAGAGTGCCACATCAAACACTTGCTATTCCTCGAAATGGCTACCTTATTTGTTCCTAAACCATATTCAAGAACCAAAAACCAATGAACATGACAGATGTTATCCTGATTTCTTCAAGCCATTGAGCAACACAGAAGTGATAAAGTTGATGGAAGAAAGTGGTGATTTTGATAAACAGATGAAGGATGACTATCAGTGTCCTCCTTTGAAAACAGGAGATACTCTCGAAAGTTATCTGAGAGTAGGATATAGACCGATGTCGAAGGAAGCCCAATTAGCAGGGTTTCTGACACATTAGCTTCGTCGATTTGTAGTTCCGGGATCCAGTGCAGTAGACCGCTTCCACCGCGGTGTTCTATTTGCGGCCGTCAGATTAGTCTTCAGCTATAAGATGGATCTTCTGTCAGCCATGACTTGTAAGCTGAATGCTGGTCTTCGTCTTTATGTCGATCTGATGCTGAAATCCAAGGGTGAAAAAGAATTCCCTCGGTTGGAATTACCATATACATATCTGTTTGGGTGGTTGCTCCTCCACCATCCCACTTTGATGGACCCCGGCATGGGACCGGTAGATGGTAGCTTTTTACGAAGATACGCCAATGGTAAGTGGAAGTTCACTGCTCTTAGAGACTGCAGATATGCTCTAAACTTGAGTAAGGGATGGAACTTTTATTGTACCCCTCCTCCTGCTGGTTACGAACAAATGCGGACAAATATGATTGATTCGCAGATGCATCCTCTGAGCCGTGCAGCTTTTGAATGGTTGAAAACAATTCGACCTTCTCACTTGGTATACCGGTTCGAAGATGAATGTTATTTAGAGCCGTATCTTCCCAGTCGATTCGTTCGACAGTTCGGCTATGACCAATTCCATGTGGGGAATGCTATTACACGTCTTCAGGGAAAAGGTTATTTGATATATGGAGCCCGGGCCTGGGCTTACTATAATGCTCGAGATACGAAATCGACGTTCTCGATGCCTGTAAACAGCAATCATGGCCCTCGGATGCTGTTTACATACTCGGTTTTTTATACATCTTCAAATACCTTTGCCGAGAATTTCAACCTCACAGATAGCTTCGCATCTTCAACAAGATTGAAGAGAGGAGGAGTTGTCCTGTCGCTCATAGGAAATGGGGAGGTACATGAACCGGAAGATGCACCTTTGGAAACCTCAAGGGATATTATGTTCCCTCAAGAAGTTAATGCGCCACTACGTATCTCTTTGAAGGTGGGCAAATCTCCAGCAAAAAGGAGGAGAAGAGAGGATCCTCCTGCTCCAACAGCAAAGAAGAAATTGATCTTGGATCACTCTTCTGAAAAGGTCACCACTCGATCTCAGTCTCGGCAGCTGGCCGAGTCAACTCAGCAAGAAGAGGCTATTACACCAACCTCTATCCAGAAACAAGTTGAGACTATAAATATAGAGAGCCCTGAGAGGCCACTAAAAAGAAAGAAGTTGGCCCACAGAAGGAATCGAGCCCCGTCTTCAATGGTAATGGATGCTGCAGCTGGATTAATCTTGCCATCTCCCACTCCTGTTCTAGAACCTAGGAATAAGACTCCTAATCCCGAACATAGAGAGGAGGTTGAGCAAAGGACAGATCTTGCTCTGAGAACTGAGGCTGAAGAGCCTAGAGGAAGTACTGTGGAGGAAGTGGGGGAAGAGCAGAATATTGTACACTCTCTTTTACCTGCTATAGAGATTGTTGAACTTCCGCCTACTCCTAGAACCCTTCGCGAAGAGGAAGATCGCGAAGTAATTGCAGCTCTAGAAGATTGCAGTTACGGCCCTCTGGAAGACTATGGTGACCAAGCCGCAACTACCAGCAGGAATGCACCAGAAGTAGACGAAAATGAAGAGAGCTCTTCATCTGAAAATATTGATGACTACATGCAAGATCTTGAAAGAGATGATGAAGTGCTCACATCTCCTGATGCTGTCAATGATATCTTAAATCCTGAAGATGATATTGAAATTCCAGAGAATGCTGCTGATACCTTAAATCCTGAAAAGGATGTTGAGGTTCCAGAGATTGCTACTAATACCTTAAATCCTGAAAAGGATATGGAGATAACAGTATCTCCAGGAAAAGCAATAGACGAAGAAGCCCCAGAAGAAACTCCTGCCAATGATCCTCAAGGTATAAAATGAAATTAGCAATCTCCTTTTGAATGAATTGATAGCTAACGTCTTTATTTGTATTTCCTGTAGATCATGAAACCCCTCTAGCACCTCCAACGTGCACGGACATAGTGCCCATAACGACGGTGGTTGTTAGTAGCAGTCATCATTTGTCCTGTGGTTCTGAAGTGGGCAGTAGTCAAGCTGTCATAGCTGAAGCTACTTCTGCTCAGCCAAAGTCTACTCCAGCAGATAATATGCTCGTTGCTGGATCAACCCATGGTAAGATAATTTAAATCTTTAATCTTCTTGAACAATAGCGATCAACATGCAAAATGACAATCTTTACTTTTTACAGAAGAACAACCAGGAGGGGCAACTAGCTCCACTTTGGCTCCTCTGTTCAAAGAACCGGCTATCCAGACACAAGAGATTGAACGTCCCACGGCCTCATCATCAACAGGAGTGGCTGCGACTCCTGGTGCTATAGCCACTAATAATCTTGTGATCCAATCTTTTACTAGATGCTTCTTTGAATCTTTGGGGCCTCTAGTAAAAAGAATGATGGAGAAAAAAGGTACCGATTTTTTCTTGGTTAGGGGTCCAACCTCTCTCTTGATAAGAGCTATCCGGGAACAGGGTGATGAAGCTCAAGCCACTTTCCTGGATCATATCTTGAATGAATTAGAGATTTCTGTCAAAAGCTATAAAGAGCTCAACCAGGGAGACATAGAATCTCTAGTACCGGCAGAATTCGAGCAACTGGCTCAAGCAGCTGATATTGAAAGGGTTAATATCCAGAACCTTTTAGAAGCCTTCTCTGCAAAATCTGCTGAGTATAACTCCAAACTGGAATCAGTAACCTTGATGGCTAATAAAAAAGAACAGAGAGCTGCTGAGCTAAGAGCAGAGATTACTCGTCTTCAGAAGGAGTTAGAAGATGAAATTGCTGATCATCAACTTGGAACAACAATATAATGCTCTGATTCAAGAGAGGGATGAATATGTAGAAGCTCATAATGCTGAGATTACCCGCAGAATGGTGAATATGCCAGCTTTTAATGAGGAAACTGGAATGGAGGAGGCCAGAAGGAGGGTGATATCCATTCGTGAAGAACGGCTGCAGACTCTCAAGCAGCAGATTGACAATCTGATAATACCTCCATCTTAGTGGATCACTTTGTATCTTTGTGTCTTTTGAAGTATGTGTGTTTTTGTAATGTCTTATATTTCAATTAATAAAAGACATTTTTGCTGTGGCTCCATTATTTGTTGTATATCTTGTTCAGATATAAATAATAGAGATAGAAAATATATTCAGAGGTACAAGACATGATATATTTCTTGATGATTTTGTAGAAAATAATTATATTCATTATATCTGCTCAGAGGTAATATGGACGTGGCAGAATATACTGAACATTATTATCTCAATTGACAACTTAATCGAAATAATAAGTTGCTGATATGGATATGAGATGAACGAAAAAATCGTCAAATACTGGAATGAACGGACAAACCATCAAAAATGGAAAAATAACGAACGAATGAATCGTCAAGTGATGATGAATGAACGGGTAAACCATCGGGAGATAATGAACGGATGAACCGTCGGATGAATGTAATGAACGGACGAACCGTCAAGTGAATTAAATGAACGGATGAACCGTCAGGAGTAAATGAACGAATGAACCGTCGGATGAATAGGTGAACCATCGGATAAATATAATGAACGGACGAACCGTCAAATGAATTAAATAAACGGATGAACCGTCAGGAGATAATGAACGGACGAACCGTCGGATGAATGTGTCGCTTCGTTATTTGAAGAATCTCTGCCTATAAATAGAACAGAAATTTAGCAGAAAGGAGCACTTCCACTAACATAAAAATGTCGTCTGGAGATGCACCCAAGAAGACTGAACTCACTCTGAAGGTTGAAGAAGGCGTTGAAGAACGTCATGTCGATCCAATTCAGCCAAAGGAGGCACAAGCAGGCGAAGGTTCGTCTGCACCCAAGCCACCGCGAGACATCCTGGACTTTCTGCTTGAACCAGGAAGGACCGAAGAGGAGGAAACCATGAGGATGGCCACTTGCAAATTCTTAGTGGGCTCCAGCAAGGAGGTTCTCGGCTCTTTTGCTGACCGTGTTTTTGAAAAGGACGGCAGTGGTCCACGTCCAAATGTAGAGAAGGATGATAGTGACCTTCCTTAATATAATGTACTATCATTCATGATGAAATAAAGTTTTATTTATAAACATAAACTTGTCTGATGATTTACAAATATTTACATTTACACATAGTACTTTTTAAGGAATTTGCCATTGATAGGCATCATTGCAATTCGTCCATCCAATTCTGAGAGTTGATACGCTCCATTTGAGAAGACTTTGCTTATAACGTAGGGACCTTCCCATTTTGCGTCGAACTTGCCTTTGCTCATATGAGTCATAGTCATAGGACGTCTGACTGTTAAAACAAGTTCTCCTTGCTGAAAGGCTCTGACCTTCACTTTACGGTTGAAAGTCTTAGAAATGCGAGCTTGGTATAACTCAATATGTTGTTGAGCCATTAACCGCTTCTCATCAAGTGCCTCCAATTCTTGAAGTCGAAGAAGGTCATTGTTCTCTGTAGTAAGCTCGTTAGCAATGGCAATCCTTAAAGAAGGAATTTGAAGTTCCAAAGAAAGAACAGCTTCACAGCCATATACCAGAGAGAAAGGCGTAAAACTTGTAGGGTTGCGGACTGTAGTTCGGTAAGCCCATAGACATTCGCCAAGCTTTTTACTCCAATTCCGTTTGTTAGTGGATACAAACTTTTTGAGAAGCTTGATAATAGTTTTGTTGAAGGCTTCAGCTAAACCATTAGCGGCAGGATTGTAGGCAGTCGAGGCGACATTGTCAATCCGGTGATCATCACAGAATCTGGTGAATTTCTGGCTGATGAATTGCGGTCCGTTGTCATGGATAATTCATCGAGGGACACCAAATCGATAGATGACATGGTGTTTGACAAAGTTGATGACACTACTAGTCTTGACTTCAACCAAGGGTATAGCTTCAGCCCACTTAGAGAAGTAATCTGTTATTGCTAGAATGAACCGATGTCCTCTAGAAGAAGGAGGATTAATAGGACCTATGACATCTATGCCCCAAGCTTCGAAAGGCCAGGAAGCGGCTGTCGGATGTAGAAATTCCGACAGTTGATGAATAAAATCTGTATGGATTTGACAGGCTCGACATTTCCTTACATATTCGATGGCATCTGATACCATTGAGGGCCAATAGTAACCCATTCTTCGGATGCGATCCTGTAATTTAGGACCAGGCTGATGTGCTCCGCAAACACCGTCATGAGCTTCACGCAGTACTTGTTTTGCTTTATCACCAGCTAGACAGTATAGAAGAAGACCGTCGTAAGTCCGTCGATAGAGAGTCTTAGTGGTTTGGTTGTAGTAGAACCGTAAAGATCGTCGTCGAATACTTGTAGCCTCCTTAGGATCTTCGGGGAGTATGTCATGAACCACGAAGTCGATAAAAGGAGTTCTCCAATCTTCATTGATAACATTAATTTCAGCAAAATTACTGAACTCGATGTTACGATTATTTTCGACACAAAACAATTCTCGATTAGAGATAACCACCACTTGTTGTCTTCTGATGGGGACAGCTAAGACTGCTGCAAGATTGGCTAAGGCATCTGCTTCAGTATTGCAAGCTCGGCGTACATATTCAATAAAGAAAGCTTTGAACGATGTAGCCATGTTGATTGCTGCCTCAAAGTAAGGTACCAGATCTTGATGACGGACTTCATAAGTTCCTTTAACCTGATTGACAACCAGTTTAGAATTACCGTAAACTTCAAGATATTCAATGTCTAGTTGTTTAGCTAACTGAAGGCCGATAAGTAGAGCATTGTACTTTGCTACATTATTGGAGCAAGGCTCATCTAGGGAGTATGCTCTTTGAATAGCTGACCCGTCTGGAGAAACAAGGACAACTCCAACTCCTGCGACAATGACACCATTGGGTCCAATCCTGGATGCACCATCAAAGAATAGACGCCAAGTAGGAAATTCTTCAGAGATTAAGTTGACTTCCAACGTCTCGTCTAGAATTTCATCGTAAAGCTTGGATGTTTCCGGTACGGGATGAGCCGCCAAGAAATCCGCCAATGCTTGACCTTTAACAGACTTTTGAGGAACATACACCATGTCATATTGGACTAGAAGAATGGCCCATGTAGCAAGCCGAAAATTGAGTGTGCTAGGCTTCTTCATCAGTACCCGAAGAGGATTGACTCGGGATATAACATGAATGGTTTGACCAATGATGTAATGCCTTGTCTTTTGAACGGCGAACATAAGGACTAGATATTCTTTTTCGACCGGACTATAACGGTGTTCAGCACCAATCATAATACGACTGAGATAATAGATGGCCTGTTCATGACCTTCTTTGTTCTTTTGGGCGAGTAAAGTACCCAATGAATGATCCATAGCACAGACGTACATTAAGAATGGAATACCTGAGATTGGTGGCACCAAGACTGGTGGGTTCATAAGATATCGTTTGATATCGTCGAATGCTTGTTGACATTCTTCAGTCCAAATGAAAGATACACGCTTATTCATTAGTTGAGTGAATGGTCTGCAGCGTCCAGACAAGTTCGAAATGAATCTCCTGATGTACGCAAGTCGACCTTGGAATCCTCGTAGCTCTTTTAGGTTGCGTGGAGGACGCATCTCTTGAATGGCTTTGATCTTCTCGGGATCTACGTGTATACCCTTAGAGGTAATGACGAAGCCGAGAAACTTACCACTAGAGATACCCAAGAATGACTTGGTGGGATTCATCTTGAGCTGATGTTGACGCATGAGATTGAAGATTGTTCTCAAATCTTGGATATGATCTTCTTTCAGACGACTTTTAACAGCGATATCATCAACATAACATTCGACTATTTTACGAAGATGTTCTCTGAAAATGGTACTCATAGCCCGTTGGTAAGTTGCAACAGCGTTCTTGAGACCAAATGGCATCACTGTGTAGTAATAGACTCCCCGAGGAGGGCAGAAAGATGTGTGTTTTTCATCTTCAGGATTCATCTTGATCTAATTGTATCCAGAGAACCCATCCATAAAAGATATTCGCTCGAACCCACAAGTATTGTCAATCATGACGTCCGTGATAGGGAGAGGAAATTCATCTTTCGGACATGCTTCATTAAGATCCCGAAAGTCGATGCAAACTCGGACTTTGCCAGTTTTCTTCAGGACTGGAACAACGTTGGCTACCCAATCAGGATGTTGTTCTTCTCGAATAAAGCCACAAGCAATGAGCTTCTTGACCTCATCATCGATTGCGTCCATCATTTCAGGCTTGAATCGCCGTTGCTGCTGTTTGACTGGTTTAGCATTAGGCAGAATATTCAATTTGTGAGTAGCAATTTTGGGATCTAAACCTGGCATGTCCTCATAACTCCAAGCAAAGACGCCAATGTATTCTTTAATAAAAAGAATCAACTCTTGCTTATCTGCTTCCGGAAGATTCTTACTAATAAAGATTGGATGAGGTGACTCGCTTTCTCCTACATCAACTTGAACTAGTTGATCTTCAGTAGGAAGTTCTCTTTGTTCAAATCGGAGTACCCACTGATTATCCATCTGTTGAGCCCAAGGATCTGTTTCAGAACTTTCTTCAATGTCCTCATCATATCCTTCCGGAAGTTCAGCAGAAACCATATTGGAAGATACGATTACACGATAGACTTCACCAATGCTAGTGTCAGAATCCCATGATCTGGAATCAGAAGAATTAGAACGTTCTTCGCTATCAGAAACAGAAACTGCTGGGGATAACATTGGAGGGGAAGCGTATCCGAGACCTCTTTTGGTCCTGCTGTAATATATTTCTGACTTTCCTTGTGGAACAGCGGTATGAAGAGGAGTTTTTCTTCCCTTACCGTAGTTGAGGCCGTTTTTGAAGTCGTAACCCATTTTTCGGACGATGTCTTTTGATTGTTGACTGTAACGACGGAGTTGAAGATGCCCCGTATCGTTAACTTTGCTATCATCCGTATAGCTAAATTTTTGTTCCGGTCTTTTACTAAAAAGTATTGGACGTTCACCTTTCTTGCGAGCAGGAACAATACGATATGAATCTTTTGGATGTTCACATGAAACTTCTGTTTGAAGAGATTATACAACTCCTATTGTAAATGACTGAAAGCTATCTAACATATCCAAATAGCATTTAGTATGATAAATAACATCAGTATACTGGAAAGTAGATGCTTTTTCATTGATATGTACATCTGTATTTACAGCAGGACCTTTAGCCTTAGCAAGCTTGGTCAGATTGATTACAAGAGGGGGAGAAGAAGAACGTGGAGGAGGTTTGTTACGACGAAGGTCAATAACAAGTGGCTCAGAGGAGGTGAGCTCCTTTTTTTCTTTGTTGTGAGTCAAATCAACAACAAGTGGCTCAGAAGAAGTGAGCTGCTTTTTGTCCTTGTTACGACGTAAGTCGATAACAAGTGGCTCAGAAGAGGTGAGCTCCCTTTAATTTTGATCAGCATCAACTGATTTCTTTTGGACTGGCAAGTGAATAGCCAGTGGTTTAGAAGACTGAGGATGAGAAATACGCCCTTTAACAGGTATAATAAGAGTGTCTTTGGGCACTGCTTCTTGATCTTCTTCAGTATCCATGGCCAATACCACTTTCATAAATTCCTCCTTATACATGCGAGCATCGTTGCAATACGCTTCGACGCCCTTGAAAGGATAAAGGTTTGCAACTTCTTTATGAACTTCTCCTTTGTCATCAACATATTTGAAGCATTGATGAAGAGTTGATGGAACGACATTATGTTCATGGAGAAAGGGTCTTTCCAGGAGAACATTATAAGAACAACCATGATTGTCTATGATATAAAAGGTCACCTTTGTGCGAAGATTGCCTATTTGGAGTTTTAGGCGGATCTTGCCCAAAGGTTCACTCCTGCCTTGGTTGAATCCCAAGATAGTGGTGATTGTGCTTGAAAGACTATGCACTGGTATCTTCAACGCATCTAGCATTATCTTTGGCATGATGCTAAGTGCAGACCCTGGATCTATCAGGATACGATCGACTTTCATCGAATCGACATACCCTGTATAGTATAGAGGACGATCATGTCTATTATCCTCCAGCAGCATATCATCCTGAGTGAAAGTGATGTTTGGAATCAACTCCAGGATACTATGACAATGACGACAAGAGACCGGTTCTAATTCTGGCTTTTTGAGAAGAGTTAAGCAAGTTTCAGCCTGCATCAGAGCTTCACTTAAAGTCTCTCGAGTCTCTTTAGAAAGACGCAAGAGCTCGAAGATTGATAGCCTAGCTGGTGTATTGGCTAGTTGTGCCAATATATCAAAGTTGTATGGCTTTTCAAGTCCTGTAGGAGATAATTTCTTCAGGGGTTTGTCGAAACGGACTTGTTGCTTACCTTTGTCAGCAACCACCGGCTTGGGAGGAATAGACACTACAACTGGTGAGGATGTGGAAGGAATCTCTTCAGAGGAAGTAGACTGTATTGGAACAGGTTCAGAAGAAGAGGTAGGGTTTTCTTGAGCTTCAGAATGATCTTTCAAGTAGGCTTTCCCTGATCTGGTGCCTAGCAGAATTTCTT
The DNA here is from genome assembly GCA_029216955.1 of Iris pallida. Classification (NCBI taxonomy): domain Eukaryota; kingdom Viridiplantae; phylum Streptophyta; class Magnoliopsida; order Asparagales; family Iridaceae; genus Iris; species Iris pallida. The sequence goes on from JANAVB010037420.1 coordinate 7,083,830, forward strand.
CGTCAACGATGGGTTCAAAAGACACCATATTGCAAATTTTTGTCTTGCCTTTAGAACGACCTTTCTTCTTGGAAGAAGAAGGCACTTCGAATTCTGGAGCAAGATCGGGATGGATCCACATAATTTTACCGTTGTCAAGAGACAAGGGAACAAGACCTTCATTTGGTGGAAGTGGGAAATTCTCAATCTCAAGAATAGCTTTGGGAATAGGAATGACACCATGCTGTACCATCTGCGGAGGAAAATCACCAAACTGAACTGAAACCATGTTCGCAGTAACAGTCTTCTCATCTTGCTGCAGAGTGACGATACCAGCATTGACAAGCTCTTGAATTTTGCCTTTAAGCACGTAGCATGCTCGAGTAGGATGTCCAATGAACCTGTGGTAGACACAGTATTTAGGATGATCTGTTTTACCGACTTCATCAGGTTTCTTTGGATCTGGGAGCTGAATTTTATTGCTTTTGAGTAAACATTCAAAGATGCTTACAGTGTCATTCTCGTCAAAGGAATATTCTACTTTCGGACGAGGTTCCCTCGGTGGAGGTGCAGAAGGAGTAGGAGTGGATGTAGGTGGAGCCACATTGACGGCCAAAGATTCTTTATTCTTGTTCAAATTGATGTTCAAAGTCTCTTTTGCTTTGCGGTTGTTTTGGCGGTTGCCACCACCTGACGTCTGATGTTCATCTCGATCGGGGTTAGACATTTGTACCCCCAATTGTTTGAACTTCTCGGCACTTGTCACAACCCGCACCCGGTTTTTGGATACGAGACGTGTCCAAGCCAGCCTACGCCGCAGAGTCGGCGGTAGAACGCTGTCAAGCCCGCAAGAAATAAATGCTCAAATATCCCATTGCTGCTCATTCACATTTCTAAATTTATTACAACAGTTACAATATTTATATTTAAAGGAAAAAAATACAAAGTTTTACAATTAATGAAATGATACGATGGCTATCTATTTCTAGGTTGTCTTCAGCATACCCAAGTTCTCCCAGTGCTAAGAGTGATCGCGGCTAAACCTGAAAAATATTGGTTACCCAGTCAGGATTGGAACAAGTACACAAATCGACGCAGTGCAAAACACAATAGAATTATCAAGACATGAAAATAGCATATGAGAAATGAAAACTGTAAGATAAAGTGATGTCATAGCACGATAGAGAAATAAACAAGGAAAAGCTAATAAAAGACATCTATCTAAGTGGTGTGAAATATCCTTTCGCCATGTGGACGGCTAGGGGGTAAAATCTGGCATACTGCACGTGTCGTGTGCAGCAGCTATCATTCAAGAATAGACTCATGGGATATTTCTGGGTAGTCCACATGTATACTAAGATATTTCCCCTCCCGACTACTCCGTGTGACGAGCATGTCAACAAGCAGCAAGATATATGTATAGACATGAAATGAAAAGACTACTATGAATCGAAAAGCAATAAGAAAGTACACTAGCCTGAGGTCCTTAGCTGGAGAAACCAAAATACCATACCACTCAATGAGCCACAATCAGTCAACACATGCAGAAGTCTCCGGATGCTGAAATAAATAGTACCAACGTTCTCAGAATAGTCAAATTAGCTAGGGTTGCCTGTCCTTAAGTCCAATTCTGGACACAGGGGCAAAACGATAATTTTGGACAAAAACGATGTCCGCCGTTGGACTCGCTTTGCACCAAAAATCGTGCCAGAGTCAACGGTCTCTAAAGTCGTCAAACTATATGTCTACGGATCCAGTTTTCCGATACGAACCCAACCGTATGTCCAGAGTTGGATTCCGGCGGACCGTGCACAAAATCGCACGTTGAGTCCAGAATAGCCTGTTAGCCTAGGGTCGACATGAAGTAGTCAAAATCTCGCAAAATAGGGACATATGACTAGTCAGGGTTAAGGTAGACTCGAAAGAACTATAATTATATATAATTATTTCTAGAAAATACCCTTATACTAGGAAATTATATTTAACTAATAAAAATATTTTAGGTAACTATTTGAAAACCAAGAAAATAATGTATATGATAACTCATATTAAGAAATATCGTAACTACTACAATAATATAATTTACTAATGAATAACAATATTAATACTAGCAAACTAAGGGTGATAATAATAATAATAATATAAAAACTAATGGCAGCACTGTCTGTGTAATAACAAGGTCATTCATGTCTACTTATCCTGACTATATAAAATTGTAAAAGTTAATAGTTAATAAATTAAATAATTAAATGGCTCACATGTCCATGAACCCAACCCAAATAATTATAACCCTCACTGACCTCTTTGTCCATTCCAAAACAATCAAAGGAAACTAAAATAAAATAACTTAAAGTACTGCTACTTCTGTGGCCATTCCAAACAATCAAAAGAATCTAATGTAAAATATAATAGCTTAGGACTCTGCTACTTTCCCCTCTCTCTCTCTCTCACTCGATTTCCGTACAAAATCAAAATACAAGAAGAGGAAAGGAGGTTGCAGAAGCAGGGAAAGGAAAAGGGGAAAGAAGAGAAGTGCTCACCACGGCTCGATACCGGTCCAGCGGTGCGGGCGCTGTGCTAGCGCTCGGCGCTGAAGGTGGCGCGGACGCGGAAGAGCTGCTCGCGGAGGAGCCGGCGAGGGTTCCGGGGAAGGGCGCAGGGGTGGCGCGGTGAAGACGGTGGTTCTGGCCACGCGCGCAGGGTCTTGTCGGAAGGGGGGAGTCGGGATGGCGAGGCGAGTGCCAGGCGGTGGCGCGCACGGGACTCTGACGTTGCTAACTCGATGCACGGCTCAACTCCACAGCGTGCGAGTCGAGGAGGCGGCACAAGGGTTAGGGTTTTCTGTGCAAGGACTGAGCATCTTATAATCGGTCTAGTTTAATCCGACCCGCGATCATCATCGTAGCCTCTAAGAAGAAGAAGAAGAATCTCCATTGGCGAGGAAGAGAGAGCGGAGTACTTTCAGTTACAGAAAACCAGAGAGCAACTAAACAGAACATAAGTAGTTCACTCGCCATTGCCTCCTCTTCTCTGCTCCCCACTGCTAACACGAGGCTGCAGTGACCGCCGCCTGCCATCGGCAGAGGGAGAAGAGGCGGCGGAAGAAACTAGGATTAGGGTTTTCGTCATTTGTTCCCTCGTGTATATATCTGTATATATATACTCATCTGTATTGGCCGATCGAATGAAAGCAGGGGCTTAGCTAGTTCTCGGGTTGGATTTGCTCAGGTTGAGCGCTACTGTTATGGAGAATCAGTTCTCCATGGTGGGCTGAGCTGAGCTCGAGCTTGGGCCAAGGAGGATGAATCACGGGGTGTTGGCCTGTTCGATTTTGGAAGAATTAAAAGAGGGCCTTAGCTCCTCGACCATTGGCTGGGGGTGTGGACTGTGGGCCGGGATGGGAAGTTAGCAGTTGGCTTGTGAAGCTACTGCTTCACTTTCTATGTCTGGGTTATTCATTCTTTCTTTCTATTTTCTTTTCATTAATCCCTTTTTTTTTTCTTATTTTAACTATATATGCATATACACGTATTAATATATATAATCTATATATATACACATATAATATATACGAATATTTATACAGACTTATACATATCCACAAATATTTATATATCGGCATATACATATATTCACACCCATACACAATATATATTTATAAATACACATATATACCTTGTATATAAATACCATATTCAATCTATAATATTTAAAATTAGTATAAAGTATACTTCCAAATAAAATATTAATATTTTTTTTTATATATATTATATTTATTTAAATGTGTACATATACCTATATACTCGTACACATACTTATATAATATATATCCGTAAACCTAAATAAAACCCAATATTATACAATCCTAGGATAAGGTCTATTTCTTACAAATATGAATATATATATTAAATCACATTTATTTGATAACCAAATAAATATAACCAATAATTATAATAATAATATTATAAAATAACGACCTCAATAATAATGATAATAAAAATAATAATAGTAATAATAATAAAATTCAATAAAGTAAATAATAATAAAATATAAAAACAATCCGGGAAGGGGAGCTACAAATCTACTCACCTTAAAATAAATTCGTCCTCGAATTTCATATTTCCTAAAATTCAAAGTCTAGTATTCCCTTAATCTCCTCAAATTTAATTTCTCAAAATAGTTGTATCCTCCTTCTTGTCATTTTGTAACTCCGAAACTCAGAGGACTCCTACCCACCTTAGAGGCTAGGATATGGTGGCAATGTTCCTGTCACAGGACTGGCCGATGGTAGCTACACGGGTGTATACCACTTTGTATCTATCTATCTATCTATCAATTGCGAGTTTTCGTCTTTCCAAATTAGTGGAAGACAAAACAAATAAGGAGTTCAAGAGAGGGGTCACCGAGTACGATTACGTGATTCAAAGGCGAAGGTATTATTTCAAGAGGGATTGTCAAAGTAGTCGCGGGTGAGATCCTAGATACATCTATACCTCATTCCACGTAGAGTAATTAAATAAAAGCGAACCAAATGCATCATGGTTGATCAGACCGTAATACAATGATTCTGATTAGACAATATGTTAGCTAGACATATGTCTTGGATCAAGCTCGATAAAACAGTAAGCTTGCAAAACTAGGCTGTAATAGCAGCGTTGGTCAAGATAGTCAAAATATAAGTAGGCAAGATTTTTGGAAAGGGGACACAAGTTTGAATTTTGAGAGAATCAAAATCTTACCCGGTGTTATTGCCTATACAGTCAACCTATTATCTTCTATCCATAAGGCCTTGGTTGACTAATGGGTTATGGAATTCTAATTCCTATAGTCTGGATGAACCTGTTATTGTCAGTCAATTACCTTGTTAATAAAACACAAGGGCCACGGGTTGGGAGACATGCTACTCGACTTACAGAACTTATACTAGTATTGGTTTCGGATCTTAGGGTCATACAGGGCAGTCTCTATTCTCTATAATATCCTAAACTTGTAATCACATCTGAAATCGTTTCACCGATAATTATGCCTTGCCCGTATACTCTGGCTACGGCAAACCCTTGGTTCCGTGATTCAGGGATGATAAGCTATCATGTACTCTACTTTATATTGTCACAAGGGTATCTAAGATCTAAAGAAGTCAACGAGAACTTAGTTTCTGGAATGTTCCATAGACTATGATTCTTCGAAACGATTTCAATTCTATGGGTTGTGTCTCGCCAGTGCGCTGCTGGCTGGCCATTGCAGTCGTAAAGTTTATTCTAACTATTCTCCTGAGACTTCAAGGATACCTAAGGGTCCAATCTATTTGACTAGGATAGATAGTGTAACATCTGCTTATAATTCTCATTCCTTAAGGTAAAAGGCTGGTCGAAAAGAAAGGTCTGAAGACATATAAAATAATAACATCCTAATCTTGATTTCATAAATATTTCAAATGGTTGAGGGGAAAATCTCAAATAAATCTACTTCGAGATTCGTATATGATTAGCAGGATTAGAAATTATAAACCAGTTCCTTACGACAAAATAGAATTTAAATAGGCAGTTCTAACTTATGCTATAAAATTTACATCTAATAAAGCAAAAGAAAGTTAAATATTTCATCAAGATCAAAGCCTTAATTCTAGATAAGCCTAACTAATCAAGTGAATGACAGACTATCATTGAAGCATATCATCGTATCAAAAGCAATTATATATCTAGCAAGCTATCCAAAATCAATAATTCCTTATCTAAATTACATGGCCTGCCTGACAACCTTAACTACCCAACGGTCAATTTGAACAAGGGACTCCTAGTCCTAGTTACTCTCCTAAATTATTTTAATCCTATTTGTGAATGAGCATTTCTTGAGGGCAGGCTCGCAATAGTACGACTAACGTACCATCACGAGTTCGCATGGTTTGCGAAAACTGACCTGCATGGGCCACCACAAAAACTTGTCACGACCCGCACCCGGTTTTCGGATACGAGACGTGTCCAAGCCAGCCTACGCCGCAGAGTCGGCGGTAGAACGCTGTCAAGCCCGCAAGAAATAAATGCTCAAATATCCTATTGCTGCTCATTCACATTTCTAAATTTATTACAACAGTTACAACATTTATATTTAAAGGAAAAAAATACAAAGTTTTACAATTAATGAAATGATACGATGGCTATCTATTTCTAGGTTGTCTTCAGCATACCCAAGTTCTCCCAGTGCTAAGAGTGATCGCGGCTAAACCTGAAAAATGTTGGTTATCCAGTCAGGATTGGAACAAGTACACAAACCGACGGCAGTGCAAAACATAATAGAATTATCAAGACATGAAAATAGCATATGAGAAATGAAAACTGTAAGATAAAGTGATGTCATAGCACGATAGAGAAATAAACAAGGAAAAGCTAATAAAAGACATCTATCTAAGTGGTGTGAAATATCCTTTCGCCATGTGGACGGCTAGGGGGTAAAATCCGGCATACTGTACGTGTCGTGTGCAGCAGCTATCGTTCAAGAATAGACTCATGGGATATTTCTGGGTAGTCCACATGTATACTAAGATATTTCCCCTCCCGACTACTCCGTGTGACGAGCGTGTCAACAAGCAGCAAGATATATGTATAGACATGAAATGAAAAGACTACTATGAATCGAAAAGCAATCAGAAAGTGCACTTGCCTGAGGTCCTTAGCTGGAGAAACCAAAATACCATACCACTCAATGAGCCACAATCAGTCAACACATGCAGAAGTCTCCGGATGCTGAAATAAATAGTACCAACGTTCTCAGAATAGTCAAATTAGCTAGGGTTGCCTGTCCTTAAGTCCAATTCTGGACACAGGGGCAAAACGGTAATTTCGGGCAAAAACGATGTCCGCCGTTGGACCCGCTCTGCACCGAAAATCGTGCCAGAGTCAACGGTCTCTAAAGTCGTCAAACTACATGTCTACGGATCCAGTTTTCCGATACGAACCCAACCGTATGTCCAGAGTTGGATTCCGGCGGACCGTGCACAAAATCGCACGTTGAGTCCAGAATAGCCTGTTAGCCTAGGGTCGACATGAAGTAGTCAAAATCTCGCAAAATAGGGACATATGACTAGTCAGGGTTAAGGTAGACTCGAAGGAACTATAATTATATATAATTATTTCTAGAAAATACCCTTATACTAGGAAACTATATTTAACTAATAAAAATATTTTAGGTAACTATTTGAAAACCAAGAAAATAATGTATATGATAACTCATATTAAGAAATATCGTAACTACTACAATAATATAATTTACTAATGAATAACAATATTAATACTAGCAAACTAAGGGTGATAATAATAATAATAATATAAAAACTAATGGCAGCACTGTCTGTGTAATAACAAGGTCATTCATGTCTACTTATCCTGACTATATAAAATTGTAAAAGTTAATAGTTAATAAATTAAATAATTAAATGGCTCACATGTCCATGAACCCAACCCAAATAATTATAACCCTCACTGACCTCTTTGTCCATTCCAAAACAATCAAAGGAAACTAAAATAAAATAACTTAAAGTACTGCTACTTCTGTGGCCATTCCAAACAATCAAAAGAATCTAATGTAAAATATAATAGCTTAGGACTCTGCTACTTTCCCCTCTCTCTCTCTCTCTCACTCGATTTCCGTACAAAATCAAAATACAAGAAGAGGAAAGGAGGTTGCAGAAGCAGGGAAAGGAAAAGGGGAAAGAAGAGAAGTGCTCACCACGGCTCGATGCCGGTCCAGCGGTGCGGGCGCTGTGCCAGCGCTCGGCGCTGAAGGTGGCGCGGACGCGGAAGAGCTGCTCGCGGAGGAGCCGACGAGGGTTCCGGGGAAGGGCGCAGGGGTGGCGCGGTGAAGACGGTGGTTCTGGCCACGCGCGCAGGGTCTTGTCGGAAGGGGGAGTCGGGATGGCGAGGCGAGTGCCAGGCGGTGGCGCGCACGGGACTCTGACGTTGCTAACTCGATGCACGGCTCAACTCCACAGCGTGCGAGTCGAGGAGGCAGCACAAGGGTTAGGGTTTTCTGTACAAGGACTGAGCATCTTATAATCGGTCTAGTTTAATCCGACCCGCGATCATCATCGTAGCCTCTAAGAAGAAGAAGAAGAATCTCCATTGGCGAGGAAGAGAGAGCGGAGTACTTTCAGTTACAGAAAACCAGAGAGCAACTAAACAGAACATAAGTAGTTCACTCGCCATTGCCTCCTCTTCTCTGCTCCCCACTGCTAACACGAGGCTGCAGTGACCGCCGCCTGCCATCGGCAGAGGGAGAGGAGGCGGCGGAAGAAACTAGGATTAGGGTTTTCGTCATTTGTTCCCTCGTGTATATATCTGTATATATATACTCATCTGTATTGGCCGATCGAATGAAAGCAGGGGCTTAGCTAGTTCTCGGGTTGGATTTCCTCAGGTTGAGCGCTACTGTTATGGAGAATCAGTTCTCCATAGTGGGCTGAGCTGAGCTCGAGCTTGGGCCAAGGAGGATGAATCACGGGGTGTTGGCCTGTTCGGTTTTGGAAGAATTAAAAGAGGGCCTTAGCTCCTCGACCATTGGCTGGAGGTGTGGACTGTGGGCCGGGATGGGAAGTTAGCAGTTGGCTTGTGAAGCTACTGCTTCACTTTCTATGTCTGGATTATTCATTCTTTCTTTCTATTTTCTTTTCATTAATCCCTTTTTTTCTTATTTTAACTATATATGCATATACACGTATTAATATATATAATCTATATATATATACACATATAATATATACGAATATTTATACAGACTTATACATATCCACAAATATTTATATATCGGCATATACATATATTCACACCCATACACAATATATATTTATAAATACACATATATACCTTGTATATAAATACCATATTCAATCTATAATATTTAAAATTAGTATAAAGTATACTTCCAAATAAAATATTAATATATTTTTTTTTTATATATACTATATCTATTTAAATGTGTACATATACCTATATACTCGTACACATACTTATATAATATATATCCATAAACCTAAATAAAACCCAATATTATACAATCCTAGGGTAAGGTCTATTTCTTACAAATATGAATATATATATTAAATCACATTTATTTGATAACCAAATAAATATAACCAATAATTATAATAATAATATTGTAAAATAACGACCTCAATAATAATGATAATAAAAATAATAATAGTAATAATAATAAAATTCAATAAAGTAAATAATAATAAAATATAAAAACAATCCGGGAAGGGGAGCTACAGCACTCACTTCCGCAGCTTTGGCGTTGACGATGAATGAAGGCCAATCTTGGAATTGAGTAGATCCCGTCCACATACTGATAATAGGTAAAAGATTTGCCTTACAAGTATCAATAGTGACAGCAGCTGGAGTTCCGGGAGGCATTTTCAAAGCTTCACGGCGGAACCGTTCGATAAAGCTCTCAGCAGTTTTATTATTTTTCTGTTTGATTTTATTGAGAGCTGACATAGTCATGTCGTTAAATCCTTCATAGAACCGTTCCAAAAAGATTTGTTTGAGACCTGAAAAGGAAGTGATACAACCATCGGGCAAACTGTATTGGACACATGGCATCAATTGATTGCGCAGCAATTGGTTTGCGCAGCAATTGGTTTGCGTAGCAATTGGTTTGCGCAGCAATGGACTGCGCAGGCAGTTGTTGGATCATGGGCTAACTGTATTGGACACATGGCATCAATTGATTGAAATGCGCATGATCATGCACAGGCAGTTGCCACGAAATGAGCAATTGATGGCATGAATGCCACGTGTATTTTATCATTTGTACTGATAGAACGCGCACATTGAATTGCGCAGGTTTTGGATTGCGCCAACTTGAATTGCGCAGGAAATGGATTGCGCCAACATAGATTGCGCCAACATGGATTGCGCTGCCAGCTGTCCTCGAGTGCCATGCTGTACGATTAAACGAACGGCCGCCTCGATCTCCGCGCTGTCAGTTGTCAGAAGATTTGATTTGTGTCAGGTAATGATGGTGATTTGCCACGTCAGCCTGCGCACTTGAAAGTGTGCACAATCTATCCTGCGCAATCTGAAGGATGCACAATCTGATGTCTGCGCAGTTCATCTGAAAGTTGTATTTCTTGATTTTCTGACTTTGTTGATGTATGCAACTTGATTTTTTAGGACCTACAAAGCCCATCCCCTTTCTCTCTCTTCATTACTTCACCATTACTCTTCTTACATTTCTTCTTCCTCATAAACTCTTCAGCCGCCAAGGCAAGTGCCAAACTTGCTTCATGATGGAATCCCAGTTTTATTGTTCCATCATCTTCCTTACTTGATCTTAAGCCTCTTTAGTACTTAGTATTTTCAATTTCCATGGTTCATTTCTTGTATATCTAAGTTTAATACATTTTCGGATTTCTTAGGTTTTGATCTAGTAAACTTTGTTATCTTTAAGTTTTGATGGTTCCATGTTGTAGAGAATTTCGTTCTACCCTATTTTGACCTATGGAAGTTCAGATTTGGGCTTGAAATGAAGGATTTAGAGAGCTTGGAAGCAATGGTTTCCATGGTTCTGTCCTTAGAAAATTCGGAGAAGAAGAACAGATCCTGGCCGCATGACAGTGCTTGACCGCATGAGTTTTCATGCGACAAGTCTTAGATAGCCGCATGGACTTAGTTAGCCACATGGGCTTAGTTAGCCGCATGAGCCTAGATAGCCGCATGGGCTTAGTTAGCCGCATGAGCTTAGTCAGCCACATGAGACTTATCTGCCGCATAAGTTTTAGCTAGCCGCATATGCATTCAGTCCCACAGCCGCATGGCGCTGATCATTTTCAGCTGCATGGCGCTGCATGACCTCTCAGCCGCATATAGGCTTGCACCTATTTCAGCCGCATAGAATTTTCTCTGGCCGCAGGGGCGCAGGTCATCCGTAGCCGCATGAGATATTCCTCAGCCGCATGGGCGCGCGTTGCTTGCAGCCACATGAATTCAAAACCCGAGCCGCATGAGGCCAGTCATCCGCAGCCGCATGAACTCCCATTGTATCTTAGCCACATAAAGCTTATTTGCATCCAGCCGCATAGGCCTGTTCTTTGAAGCCCTATATGAATTGTTATTTCCAGACCGCTCAGATGGAGCCCGACTTACCTAGCCGCATAGATAGGCATCTGCCTATGGCTGCCCATAATGCCCTTTTGACTGATTATGTCCCGAGTTGGCATTAATTAAACATAAATTGCTATTTTGGTATTAATTGACATTGATTGACATTTATTACCATTGATTGATTGACTTGGCATTTAACATTAATTATTGTCTTGACATTAATAAACAAAGATTGTCATCTTAAATTGATCATGCGTTCCTAGTTGAAACTAAGAGACTGGCTAGTCGTCTTATTGAATTAAATAAATGAGACACGTTCACATCATGAACTATTGCAATCGACTGGCTGATTCCGAATATTGGCATACAGACACATACAGGCTTCAATTTATTTATTTATTTATTTATTTTCCACAAACAGCAGCATTTGCACTTTTTGGTCAAGGCATGATTATTTCGTGGTTAGTTTTGATTGTTGCATTACGCTATGTAAGACCTACAACCTAACCGCATGGGTATCGTTGTAGAGATGTGCATATCGTATCCCGTACACAAGTACTCATTCTGAATGACCATGATCCACGGTATGAGATTTCACTCAACATAGAGACTATTAAGTTAAATAAAATAATGATTGCATGGAGAGAATGGATTCCCGAGTTCTTACATGGCAGCCCTCTTGGGACTATTAAGTGTCCGACAGGTCGGCTGGTCCCTACAGATACTGTAAATCTGTCACACGGGCAGGGAGCGGTATCTGGTTATAATATTTATTGTATATTGTATATTGATGACGGACGTCCCGCTGGGACTTGTCTAACTCATGATTGGCGCAATTGATTGACTGGGTAAACTAGCCTTGTTTGCACATAGTAAGAACTGAGGAATTCCTATTGCATAATTCCAGGATAACTTGGAACTCATAGTAGCAAGTCGTAGTAGTTGCATGGCCGTTTAAATTAATTTGTTTGTGTACTGTCTCTACTCTGATGACTAACTAAGATGATCGGAATATCAGGACATGACGGGTCAACTTCTGTCCTTGTTTGGTTGGGAGGTTGGTTCAAAGTGTCGTGATGTGAATTCCAGTAGCCAGCAGAGATCTATTTTATATGTTTCCTATTACTGGTTTATTCCTCATATCGTGCTTCCTTGTGGTACTTGCTATTAGAGGTCTAACCTCTCTGGTTTTGCATGGCCAGATTTAGAGCCGGTTCCCGAGGATCCAACTTACTTCTACCTCCAAGATGGTCAACACTAGAGGGATGATCGCAGGAGGACTCGAGTGGGTTTCTTACTTCCCCGCTCGTTTTGTTATTTACTTAACACTTTGCCGTTTGGCACCGACATGTTAGTCGGATTGTCTTGTACTTACTTTTACATAATTGTAACTAAAGTCAGGCTGCAGCTGATAAACAATTGTGTATATTATACTACATCATCTGGCTATGTTTTGTAAAGCCAGATATCAAAAACATTTTGATTAAGCGTTTGGGACGCCTTACTGCTTCATCTTACATGTTCTCTATTTCTGTTTCTTGTCCGAATAATTGAGACAATAGATGTGAAGTGACCATAGGGAGACTTTCATGTAGTATGCACCCCCTCGTCTTGTAGACAGCATTGATCGTATTATACGGTATTCATCTACCCGTAATACGTAGCTGGCTGAGTCATTCCCCCGCTCTCCAGTATTCTGGTTCTGGGGCGTGACAAGGTTTTAGTGGTGGCCCATGCAGGTCTGATTTCAGACTTGTGGGGTGTTTTGATTTATAGGATGTCTCAATCACACATGTTCTCCCTTGATCTCATGATTCGTTGTTCTCAATTCTAGCTTGACATTCCAGTATCCTTTGACTTCATTGATCTTTCCTGTCCGGTCATTTAATTGCTCTCTTGTCCCTTTTTAGGGGCACCTCGTCCGTATCTGTCAGAGTTGGACAGCAACAACATGGACAACCTGACCAGGTTGGTCAGTAACAAGGACCAGCACTACCCCAAGAGACTATCCAAGAAGAAGTGATAGTGGAACCAGTAGTTGGACCGCAGTATCCGGAGGTTCCTACACCACCCATAGTTCCGCCTACCCCTACGGAAGTGGACACCCCGGCCCTTCTGGAGATCATGAGAGGAATGATGGCTACCCAACAACACCAGATGTTAGTCCAGCAGCGCATGCACGCTCAATTATAAGAACAGAATGTACTACTCAACCAAGGGTTACAGACGGCATTGGAAAGAGGGACGATGCCAGATTCAGGAGCATCAACTAGGTTTTGCAAGTACAACCCCCGCCGTTTCGAGGGCACGGAGGATGCCATCTCAGCAGATGCATGGCTTAAGGATATTGAGGCTATTTTGACAGCAGCTAAGGTGCCGGCAGAAGAACGTGTGGATCAGGTGAAGTTATTACTTCAGGATCTCGCACGAGATTGGTGGGAATCAGAGGAAGTAGGTATCAGACGTCCTGTTGCTTGGGACGATTTTACAGCAAGATTCAAGACGAAGTACTATTGTCACGCCCCAGAACCAGAATACTGGAGAGCGGGGGCAGACATAGCCAGCTACGTATATGAAATGGCTTCCATCTCGCTATACGGTCACGGCTGTCTAGATACATGAGGGTTTAACTACAAGCCAACAGTCTCTTAAGGTCTTGAACAAGCCTAGTGTCTCAATCACAAACAAGTAAGTAAATTTTACAAGATGTAAGATCACCAAATATACAATAGTAAGGCGTCCCAAATATTACATATTCAGTTGATCATGAAGCTAGTCGTTACAAAATGTTAGGACTAGCAAGAGTTTAGTCATACATGATCAACCCTAGGATCTGTCAATCATGTTACAGCCCGTAGACAGACAGTAAGTAAGTACAATCGAGCTAAACAGGTGCTCGTCGGCTAAACGTCTCAAAAGAATATTTTTATAATAAAGTGAAAGATCAAAAATAAACCCACTCGTTGCCCTGGTTACGTCTAGTCGCCACCATCGGGCTGGAAGGTTGGTAGATCCTCTGGAGCTGCTCCGAAATCTGGCCACACAAAACCAGCTGGGTCAGATCCCAGAAAGAGCAAGTGCCACAAGGAAGCTTCACTTAGACTAAAATCAGCAATTAGCACAGAAGATAATAATATATAGTAAAACTGAAAAGATATAGCATCACGAGGATATACGGTAAGATAACCATGGGACCGTTCAGATAACCAGGTTATAATCCTTAAACCAAACAAGGACCGGGATTGTAACCCTTCGTCTGAACCGAACTTGGTTTCTCCCATTTATCAGCAAGATAATATAAGAAAATCAAGACATGAACAATTTATACAGGATCAAGACTAGACAGATTATCCCTCATTCAATCAATCACGGCCAAGCAATGAGTACGGCTTGATACTTTAACTAGATAGGATTATCACAGGCCTAGTTACTAGCAAGATACAGTGAGATTATTCCACAGCCACAAGCCCTGCAGACCATCCAGGTTACCCAGGTCGAAATTAGGGGTTGAATTCAGGTGGGTACATCGTCCAGGAAACGCATGTACCCTTAGGTAGCTTGAAGGGTGCAACACATGACACTGTGCTGGAAATGTGCCCTACTCGACGGCAGGCTACAGATCCCAGGCGCGCCCAGGTAACGGGATTGCATGTAGCTGGGAGATCTCTTTATGACTAATGTATTAATCTAGTTATTAGTCTTAGTCCATTTCAGTAGGTACTCCTGACCGTGGTACTCAGGAGTCCCATCCTAGACATGATGCAAGACAGTACTGGATTATTTGTACAAGCACAATCGTCCACGGTATTCGGGTTATTTATACAGGTCATGTCATGTCAGGTAGCCGTCGCAACAGCTTATCAAGATATCATGTCAGGTTTACTTGTCAGAAGTGCGCCATGACGGGCCACTATCATGTCATGTCAAGTTTACTTGTCACACCATGTCATGTACAATAGTCATTTCAATCATGTCAATCAAATCGTGATTTATCAAGTTCAGGACAAAAGACGTAAGGATATAAAATGGGCGTAAAAATATACAATATGGGTAAAGATGCACGCCATAGGAACTCAAGTTACACAAGGGGGTTACAAGACATGGGCAAATAATAGTAAAATAACAGTACCCAGGGCTATAGGAGAACCATGCGGCTCAGGCCTATGCGGTCAGGAATGATCTCATGCGGCTGGGAAGAAAACAGTCCATGCGGCTGAATAGGGTCAGGCGCATGCGGCTAAAAGGGAAAGGCTTATGCGGTTGAAGCGTATCAGTCATATGCGGCCAGCGGTAAGGGAGGGGCGTATGCGGCTCAGCCAGAACATTCCATGCGGCTAGGAAGATTGGCGCTATGCGGCTCACGGGGGAAGGGCTCTCATGCGGATGGGTCAAGCGGAGTTCCATGCGGCTCTCAGAAAGTGGGCCCATATGCGGCTAGAAGAACAAGAGTCTCATGCGGTTAAGAGAGAAGCGGATCTATGCGGCTAGCAGAAGAGTCTTACACGGTGGGATGATGGGTGCACATGCGGCTGATGGAAATGAATACATGCGGCCCGGAATGAGACTCAGCCTATGCGGCCAAGAGAGGAAGTAGGCTTATGCGGCTAAAAGTTCTTCCAGACATGTGGCTGGGAGAACACTTGCTTTATGAAATATTCATGCGGTCAAGTCTGAGCACAGTTCATCTTCTCCAAATTTTCGAGAAGAAGAACACCATGAAGGCCAAGTTCCC
Organism: Iris pallida; assembly: GCA_029216955.1. Taxonomy (NCBI): domain Eukaryota; kingdom Viridiplantae; phylum Streptophyta; class Magnoliopsida; order Asparagales; family Iridaceae; genus Iris; species Iris pallida. Next base: position 7,099,637 of record JANAVB010037420.1, read on the forward strand.
AAGCTGCATAAAACCTTCATCCGGAGTCCAAATCTGAACTTCCATAGGTCAAAACGGGGCAGAATGAAATGCTCTACAACATGGAACCATCAAAACTTAGAAATAACAAGATTAAGTAGATCAAAACCCAAGAATTCCGAAAATAAAGTAAACTTAGATCTACAAGAATCTAGCCATGGAAAGTGGAAATTCCAAGTACTAAAGTAAGTTAAAATACTGTAAGGAAAAGAATGAAGCAATAAAATTGGAGTTTTTCCATGAAGCAAGTTGTACTTGCCTAGACCTCTCTCTTCCTCTCTCTGGTAGGTAAAGAAGTAATGGAGGAAAGAAGAAGAGTAATGAAGAGAGAGAAGGAAGTGGGGTTAATAAATGGTAGTGGTGGTGGTAGGTAGGGGGTTCACCCTTGGTTCATAATGAACCAAAGCAAACCGAGCCAAGCCGAACCAACCCAAGAATAACCCAAGCCATGAAGAAAACTAAGCAAGGAATCATGCAATACAAGATAAAATACGTACACGTATTCTAAAATACGTAATACGAACCACAAGCATTACAACTATAGAGTTGTGGCGCAGTTTGAGCTACAACATAAGTTTATCAACCTCAAGCAGGCCGGCAAGACGGTAGATGCTTATGCAGCGAAGTTCTGCAGATTGAGTAGGTTTGCCCCAGAGATGGTAGCGACGGAGCGCCAGAGGGCGATGAGGTTCCGGCAAGGGTTTCATCTTGAGCTCTTGCAATTGATAGAGGGGCACAACTACCAGACTTTCGATGAAGTATTAACGGCAACTCGAAGGCATGAGATCACCATTCAGAGGATCACGGCAAGGACTGGGGGACAGAAGAGATCCCACAGTCAGATGGAAGAAGGAGGGGGAGTAGCACCCCGGGCACAGCACCATCCCCTGGCATTCGTATCTACGATGTGGCGATACGAGGGCCAGCACCACCACCCAGGCAGCAGCAACAACAACCAAGGAAGAACCAGCAACCCCCAGCGGGCTGCACTTATTATGGGAAGATAGGGTACACTAGAGATGTGTGTCGGGCATTGAATGGACTGTGTTTGATATGTGGAAATCCAGATCATCGGGTTACCACATGTCCCATGAATTCGAGGTCAGGAGGACCAGTGCAGCAGTTTCCTGCTCTGCCACCACCAGGGGCAGGACAATATCGAGGACCAGCGGTAGCAGTGAGACCGTTGGCACAGCGTCCGTTAATGCCGCAGGCTCAGATGTTTCGGCAGCAGGGACCGCCGATGCAGCAACACCAGCATAGACCACCCCAGCATCATCAAGGAAGGGGCCAGCAGCAGCACCAGGCTAGGCCGCAGCATGGGAACCAGCAAGGAGGTCGAGGACAGGCATTTACTCTGTCCTTAGAAGAGGCATTAGCATCGGGAGATGTTGTGGCAGGTAACATTCTCGTCGTCTCATATCCCGCAGTAGCATTGTTTGATTCGGGAGCATCACACTCATTTATATCTGTACAATTTGCGACACGGCTAGGAATGGAGTTCGAGGCATTGCCAGGGAGGTTGAATATACTAACTGGTAATGGGCTCGTAGGAGTTAGTAGAGTTATTCTGTGAAACCCAGTTTTGTATTATGAATAATTATTGTTAGCATAATATTATTATTAATATTATAATATTCTTACTATTATTATTAGTATTATTTATGAGTTTAAAATTTATTTCAAAAATTAAATGTGGATTTTTGAGTGCTGACCTGACCCGTGCCCGGACCAGATTCCCGAAACCCAGACCCGAGTCGGACCCAATTTGAACCCGTTCCCAGTTTGGATTCCTAAATTAATATTTTGGGTTATATATATATATATATGAAGGTGTTTATATTTTGGACTTTAAATTCTAGCTACCCGACCCGATCCGTTTTTTTTTTCCTAAACCCATTCTCCTGGAGGCACCCCACGAATTGGTCATGCCCCCTCTTTGCAGCACCATGCTCCCTATATTTTTCTCTCCATCTTTTCCTCTCTTCCACTCATTCTTCTCCACCTCCCTCCTTAAGAGCTTACTACTCCATTACTTTTCCCCCTTCACTCTACTTTCCCCACTCTCAATACTTTTCCCACTCCCTCAAACCCTCTCTCTATCAAGCAAACCCCCAGAGCTTCCGAGCCCCGACCCCCAGCCTTCCAGCGTGGCCCCACCCCCGTTGCTTCCCGGCCATTTCCCAGCCGTCGCGCCCTGTCACACCCCAGAACCAGAATACTGGAGAGCGGGGGCGAACATAGCCAGCTACGTATATTGAAATGAAGTCCATCTCGCTATACGGTCACGGCTGTCTAGATGTGAGGGTTTACTATAAGCCAACAGTCTCTTAAGGTCAAACCTATTGTCTCAATCTCAAGCAAGTAATACAATTACAAGATGTTTGATCACCAAATATACAATAAAAGGCGTCCCAAATATTACATATCAGCTGATCATGAAGCTAGTCGTACAAAATGCAAGGACTAGCAAGAGTTAAGTCATACATGATCAACCCTAGGATTTGTTAATCATGTTTACAGCCCGTAGGCAGACAGTAAGTAAAAGTGTATCGAGCTAACATGTGCTCGTCGGCTAAACGCCTCAAAAGAATGATTTACAATAGAGTGAGCGAAACAAAATAGAAAACCCACTCGTAGCCCGGGTTCCTTCTAGTCGCCACCATCGGGCTGGAGGTTCGGTAGATCCTCAGGAGCTGCTCCGAAATCTGGCCATACAAAACCAGCTGGGTCAAACCCCAGAAAGAGCAAGTGCCACAAAGGAGGCCACGAAATAAGAACAAAAGCCAGCATATCAGAACATAAGAAAATAGAAGAGAAGTACAAGTAATAAAAGTACTGCAGGACAATAAGCGACTAGGGACATAGAACCATTCCGGGAGCCAGGTTACAACCCGTAAACCAAACAAGGACCGGGGTTGTAACCCTTCGCCTGAATAGCACTTATCTCTATCCAATTATTGTTAAAGCAAGTAAAATAATCATGTTCAGGAGTACCAGGTACAGGGGCTAGACAAGACTTAGACAGAGCTAGACATCATTCATTCACAAGCGGCCAAGCAATTACTACGGCTTACTACCTTAACTAACTAGGGTTGTCACAAGCCTAATTACTAACAAGATGCAATGAGAATTTTCCCAGTCCCAAGCCCTGTAGACCATCCAGTTATCATTCCGCGGGTTGAGAGTATATTTGGGTACATCGTTCCGGAGACGATATACCCTTAGGTGACTTAGAGGTGCAACACATGACAGTGCGCTAGAAGTGTGCTCTACTCGTCGGCAAGCTACAAGTCCAATTAAGAGCGCCCAGATAACAAGATTGCCTGTGACTGAAAATTCTCTATGAACTATAGTTTGATCTAGTCATTATCCTAATCCATGTTCAGTACGAATCCCTGACCGTGGGAAACCAGGGAGTCACGTCCTAGACATGATACAAGATAAGACAAGTGGATTGCACAAGCAAGCAAGCAGGAACACCCACGGTATCAAGGTTGATTATACAAGTCAAGTTAGCCATCGCAACGGCATCAAGTCAAGTCAAGTCAAGTCAAGTCAAGTTACAAGTCGAGTAGCAAGTTACAAGTCAAGAGTGCGCCGCCACGGGCCACTATCAAGTTATCAGGTTACAAGTCAAGAGTGCACCCCATCGGGTCACTATCAAGAAGATTAGAAAGTACCAGGATCGTAAATCACAGAAAACCACGAAAACTGTACTAGTCATAGCAAATACTGAAAATCGTGTCAAGTCGTGTTGGGTCAAGATAGTCGTGCTGTGTGGAACAAGATCCCAAAATCCAATCCACAAAAGAGAAGCCAAGCTTAAAGAAATAAAACCAAAACTCCAAGAGCCAATGGGTTGCGCAAGGGGTCAGGGGGTTGGGTTGCGCAGGGTGTCTGCTACGCAGGGTGCCAAGTGCGCAGGGGTCCAAGAGCGCGGGGGAAGATGGCGCATGGGTCCAAGAGCGCGGGGACAGACTGCACAGGAGCAGACTCCGCAGGATAGATGCACGCTGGGGTTGAGCGCAGTTCGCCAAGGGGCAAGCAGCACGGTCGGCGCTGCGCTAAAGAGTGCAGGCCGAGCCAAAAATACAATTACAGGCCAAAATCTGAGAAAATAAATACAGGTCCAGGATACATACAAGCTTAACCAAAATACGTATTCTGAGATATGGGTGTTACAACTCTACCCACCTTAAAAGAATTCTGTCCTCGAAATTTAAATCAAGATGCTAGAGATGTAATAACCAACTATACTAATCACCAATAAGCTACACTAAGCAAGCAATCAAGCAATCATACATGCAAGCAAGGATGGAAAGCATAAGGCATAAGGAAGACATTATACCTTACGAGTCAAAAAAGTCGGGATATCGTGATCGGATGTCATCCTCACACTCCCACGTTTGACTCTTCCAAGGAGCGATGAACTCAAGCCACACGAACTAAACTGATAGTCTTGCGCTTGAGGTCTCTCTCTTTGGTCAAACAGGGACATGGGCCTCTCCTCATACGAAAAGGTTGGTACCAATAACCATTTTCGAATGATCTAGGACATGGCTCGGGTCCGGGATATACCGTGGTAATTGGGATACATGAAACATGACATGTATCCCGTATAACGACGGTGGAAAGCAAGACAATAGGACACAAATACCTCTCTGCCGATCCTGGATCTGGGCCTGAGCCAGGGCGAACTGCTGAGGCCTCTGTTGCTGAAAGGCCTGGGCCTGAGGCGGCAATGGCCTCGGAGGCTAGTACTGCTGCTGCACGGGTGCTGGTGCTGGTCCCCTTACCGAGGGACTAGTCTGAGCCGATGATGAACTGGCCCTATTCGGACAGGACCCTATCTTGTGGTCCGGTGCCCCACAAGCCAAACACAATCCCTGAGCTCTATTTTCCATAAATAAATTCACTTTATTTATTTTGATTCTGGGAAAATACAACTTTAGGAATCCGATCTAGAAGACGATCACTTTATCCCTTGGACGATGCGAAGAAGAAAAGCTCTCAAGAATTCGACAGAAATTTAGATATTCTGTATATCTGTCCAATGAATGAGAAGAGAACTCTATTTATAGAGTCAAAAATAACTAAAAAGATAACTGTTTTCATAACCTATGCATAGTTGATAATCACGCAGGATTCAATCGTACGCAAGGTTGATGAGCAGTTACTGGACGTGGCCTATAACTGTTGGACACATGGCAATCATGCATGAGTCGTGTGCAAGTTACTGGGGCACGCATGCGAGAGATTTGTGGCATGTCTGCCACGTACTCCAATCTGATAATTTGAGATGAAATCCACGCCAACTGGTTGAGGATGAAATCCACGCAGACTTGGGGCAGAAGGCTTCAGAATACACGCCAACTTGAGGCAGAAAGCTTCAGAATACATGCCAACTTGAGACAGAAAGCTCAAAATTCACGCAAACTTGAGGAAGGAACATAGAAGTTCAAAATACACGCATACTTGAGTTAGAACGGCCAGCTGTCTTGATTCGACGTGCCTCGACTGGCACAAAATCTCTGACATTGATTGCCTTGTCAGTCACATTAAATGACAATAAGGTCTTTTTGGTACGCCAACTTGATGAAGACTGAATCTTGTTGAGGAAGATTTTGAAAGTCATGCAATAGTCGGCTGAGATCTCTCGAGTCCCGTACATACGTGGCATACGAAGAGACATTCTTTGACTATCGTGCTGTCAGTCATAATGACACTCTGACAAATGATGAGCTGTCTCTGTGTACCATTTAAACTCTGCGTATATTTGAGGAAATGGTCTGATAGAACTCAGCGTGTATTTTAGACATTGTTCTGATAGGCTGTATTAACTCAGCGTGACTTCATTTTTGAGGCCTACAAAACCCCCTTCAAAGTTTTCAAAAAAATGATAAATTATTTTGAAATACTTTGAAATCGAGATGATAAAATAATTTTAGTCACGCTGAGATGATTCAGGGAAAGATTTCTTCCGAAATGATTGGGCTGTTGGGATTCTGTGCGGTTTAGGATCCCGTGTAAAACTCCTATATCGAAGCAAATGATGACTTTGCCATTTGAAATTCTTCGTGAGCCTATAAAAAGGCCATAAATCACTTCCTTCTTTCTTTACTTGCTTTAGAGAGAGAAAATCCCACACAGAAGAGAAACTTCGTCTTCCCCGACTTCTCCTTCTCCTTCTCAGCAATGGTTCCTAAAATCGACGCTCAGGCTAAGGGTAAGGCCCCTGCGACGTCTTTGCATGCCACCACCGACAGATTTCCTTGCCGCGAAGTCACTCATCCTCCTATGCAACGTAAGTGACAGATGGGGATGCGAACTGATGAAGACGAACTCCACATAGAAATCTTAGGATTCTTAAAACAATCAATAATGAACTTTCGAAATATATCCCCCCTTCTTAGGGCAAAGGATATTAATAAAGTATGCCCCCTCTTTAGGGTTAGCCATACTTCACATCTTTGTGTTTACGAAGCTCTGTATTTTACGCAAATAAGCATGGCTCTCATGACTCTGCGTGATTTTTCATATGTTGGCAGAGATGTCAATGTTGAATTATTCATGCAGACTTCTGAGAGTCATCCTCTGGATAGATTAGTCTTGATCTGTCAGCGTATTTTTTTGTCATTTTTACTTCAATGTGATTCTGGCAATGATGCGTGACTTTTCATTCTAATCTGTCTAGACTTTGCGTGAATTAATCACATACGTGAATAAATCATTCAGCGTATCTTTTTGATCTTTGTCTGAAGTCTGCGTGACTTATGAAATTTTCTTTGAACACTGTTAAACACGCATAAGGCTCGTAGACATAAATTTTTCTGAAGTCTGCGTGACAAAACATATCTGATCTTTTCTTCTTTTCTTTTCTGTAGTGAACATCCGAAGTGAAGAAGCTAATTATGAAGGACATTTGAGCTTCTCTTTCAAACATGATTTATCTCATGTACAGTTTCCTCAATTCGACAGTCCTGAAGCTAGATTATTTTTATTGACGAATCAAGACCACACAACTCTGCTCTGCCTGATAAATGGTGAACCACTCCAGAGTCTTAATTTGGTACTTCATAAGAAACTGGCCTTTCTATTTGGGGATGCCATAGCACATAAGTCACAACCTAAAGGAATCAGGGAGAAAGTTTGTTTCTATTTTGAAGGTGATACAAGGAAGCCCATGTACTGGCCGAAGGTATCTAGGGGTTTGTCTATCATGCGATTCATGCACGCCAGTTACCCCAGAAAGATGACATGGCACTTAACCGAAAATCAAAAAGCTAAGGCGAGCAGAATCATTTACAAGAAAGACGGATTCTACAGTGCTCCGGAGAATCACGTATCCTTGTTTCGAGGTTTGAAGCCGGGATGTGTGCCACCCGAAGACTCGTCTATATTGAAGCCATTCAGGATGCCTGTTTTCATAAATGAATTCATGGCAAATGAGAAGGCATTCTATCCTACTGATTCGACGCCGAAGATGATAGGCTTAATGAATCAGGAGAATATGAGGTGGAGGACTCTGGTCCATTGGGTTTAGGAGAAGTTTGAGAATAAGCTGAAGCAGATAAATCTCTATGACGCGATCGTCAATTCCTCCTACGGCTTCAAACCCAACCCATTTCTATTCCTGGCCTTGGTTGAAAGATATAACCACCGGACGGGAACATTTATGACTCCCAAAGGGGAGATGGGTTTTGCCCTTCATGAGATGGAATACATCTCTCATCTGCCTTCAGGCACACTGCCATATGAAGAATATGTGCCTACAACCGAGGAGCTAAATTTTCTGTCGGAGAAGAAACCGGAGATGGTGCATCTGTTTGAAGAGATGATGTGCCATATCGGCACATGCACTCTGTATTATAAAAGTACTAAAGAGGAAGCCGGCTGCCACATCCAGAAGTGGATGTCTTATCTTTTCATGAATCGTGAGAAAGATGAGAAGAAGATAAATGAGAAGAGAAGGTATCAAATTAACTCCTTCAAGCCCCTCTCTGAGAGTAAAATCACCAATCTACTAGAGAAGTATGACTGTAAAGATTTCACAATCAATGAAGACTGGTATGAGTTTAAAACCGAAACCATCTTCAGATCATATGTGAGACAGAGTGAAAAACCTTTGTCAAAGAACGGTCATTTAGCCGGATTCCTCTCTCTCTGGCTAAGAAGATTTGTTGTTCCTGGCTCCAGCTCTCTGGATAGAATACATAGAGGCGTTGTTTTTGCAGCAGTGTGCCTTATGTACGGCTATAAGACAGACTTATTATCAGCAATGACTTGCAGGTTGAACGCAGGTCTTCGAAATTTTGTAACCAATATGCTGTCTAATCAAAGGAAGATGACCGATGAATTCCCAAGAATAGAGATGCCCTATACTTATTTGTATGGTTGGCTTCTTCTCCATCACGACGGTCTGATACCTCCGGGAGCAGGAGGGAGCGGCAGCCTCTTTTTAGAGAAGTATGTCGGAGAAACTTTCTGGAAGGTTCACACTCTTCCAGAATGCAGAAATGTTTTGAACCGATCATCACATTGGTCGATTCAATGTGCTCCTCCGCCACTGGGTTATGAGAGCATGCCTCTAAACATGATAGATAGAGAAAAAGGGCACAGGCTAGATGACGTAGCTTTTCAATGGCTGCAGCGGATTCGGCTATCTCACCTGGTATATCGTCATGAAGAAATGACGTACTTAGAACCATATCTACCGAGCCGATTTGCTCGACAATTCGGATATGACCAACTTCATGTTGGGAATGCCACCACCTGCCTTTCTGCTCGTGGAGGACTAATTGATGGAGCTCGGGCATGGAGATACTTCACGGCTAGAGATACAAAAGTTGAATTCTCTATGCCGAATCCTCTATCCAGGGCGGGGACGAAAATGCTATATACATACGCCCGCTTCTATGTTTCATCGAGCACTTTCATGCCGAGTTTTTATTTGAAGACTTTTGTTGCAGAAGACGACCCAGCTCCATCAAAGAGGTCAAAGAAGAAGATTGTTATGTCACAATTTACTCCGGAACCAGAAGATGAGACTGCGGAAGTTGAACCCTTATATGAATTATCTCTGGAGTAAAACTTTTCTGATGAAGTTCTTCCTCCAATATTCGTGTCCATCTCTAAGAGGAAACAAAGTGATGAATCTGAGACAGTCTCTAAAAAGAGTACTAAGTCTCAGACTTCCAAGGAGAAAAGAGTTTTAATAACTGCCACCTCATCTCTAGGTGGCATCCCCGTTGATGAAGACGATGCTGCCGACAAAGATGAAGACGATGCTCCCTTGATAAAAAGAAGATCGAGAGGCAGATACGTCAAGAAGACTGTCGGAAAGATGAAGGGCAATAAACTCCTGGAAACTATTATGAGTGGAGGGATCTTGCCAGAGATCGATGAAGCGGTTTCCATGGAGAGAACAGAATCTGATCATGTTCATCTTCCAGCAACTTCAGCTGAACCGACTGAGGTAGAGTCGACTGTCCCGACGACAAGTGGAGTAGCTGCTGAACCTTCAGAGATGAGGATTATCCCTTTTGAGCACGGGAAAGAGGGTGTCATCCAGGCATTAGATGATCAAATTGAATATTCAGAAGAAGAACCAGCTCCCGGGGCAGAAGTTAGGGAACAACCGGAAGTTCTATCTTTTCAACCTAATCAAATTGAAGAAACTCAGGTTGAAGAAAACGTTTCTTCGGCCAGAGGCGATGAAGACGTGCCAACGTCTGAACTATCAGCTGCTGATGAATTATTGAAGAATGTTTATAAAGACATCATTCTTCAAACTAACATTCCAGAAGAGACTGAACCTGCAGTCAATACCGAGTCCATGAAAATTGAAACTCAAGAACCTGAGCTCGCTATTGTTACTGTTCCTGAGATTCATCCATCTCAAGAAATAGATGTTGATGTGAATATCATGGATTCTAGATCAGAGACCCATCCTGAAGCTGGGGATCCAAGAGAGTCTGAAGAAGAACACTCTGAGAAAGAGGAAGAGGCTGAAGAGGAAGAGGATTGGCATCCTGAGACTTCCACTCATTATGATGAAGATAAAATCAGAGGAAATAGAATGGAGCTCAGTTCTGAACCTGCTCAATCTCCTGATAATGCTCCAGCACTCAGTAATTCTGGAGATGGTAGTAGTCACATAAAGCAGGCGTCAGACACCATTATGGATCGACTGCGAGAGGATGCGAGACTTCCTCAACATATAGAATATGAACCTCAGCCTGGTAGAATTTTATTTCAAATTCTGTTTCTACTATTTTTTTTCATTATATGCTGATTATTTTTCCTTCGACTAGTAGGAACTGCTGCAGCAATGAGCTCGACTCATGCTCCACTTATCCATACTGATATTGATGAAGGGAGCTCGCATTTGCCAACTTCTCCAGCGGCACATACTTCAATTCCCAGGACAGAGAACATACAAGCTTCTTCTTCAATAATGACAGCAACTCCTGGGTTTGAGACGGGATTGGCAAGGACTCTGGGGATGTATTCAGATATCATCTATTCATATCTGGATACGTACTCCAGGCGTTTCTTGAAAGACGAAACTATGCCCTTCTCTGAGCTCTGAACGGTGGTCAATTTCCCGCTCCTAGCACTGCGACATGCTGGCTGTGAAACTCAATGTATCTTCTTTGAACATCTCCTAGATGAATTGGAGATAATTATCCGAAGATACTGGGAGATCAAGAAGGAAGATGTTAAATCTTTGACTGTGGCTGAGATCGCTCAAATGGAACATGAAGCCCAAGCTCAGCAAGCTGCTTTAGAAGAATTTCTTGCTTCTTCATCTGAGAAGTTAATAGAGAAGAATGAAAAAATAGTAGCAACTCGTCGGAGAGTAGAACATCTGGAGAAAGATGAAATATCTAAAGCTGAAGAACTTCAGAAGTTAAAAGAAGAATTGGCTCGTCTTCAGGAGCGTATTGCATCCATAGAGAAGGAGCAGTCTGAGATTATTACTACTCGTACAACCGAAGCTGCACGCTATCAAGCTCTTCAACAAGAGCGAGAACAGATGCAGGCCGAGCAGATAGAAGAAGCTGACCGTCGCCATCATGCTATTGCTATTTTTGATCAACAAGTGGTCGCAGTTGAAGCGGCAGAACGAGTCCGTAAGACTCATGAGGAGAAAATGAACACTGTACTTAATTATATTCAGGAGTTAATAACTTATACTAAATAAATTTTCAAGTTTCTCATATTTTGAATCTTTTTGACATTCACTTGTAATCAGCACTTTGATCTTTGAATGAAGAAAATGAGAACTTTGATCTGATTTTTGACTTTGTTGTTTCGAGAATGATATATCTATAGAAAATATGTTCAGAGATAAATAATACATGACATATTTCAATAGAATAGAATATACAAATGAACTTTGTAATTCTATCAGATGATATTAAACCAAAGATAATTTTAGTTTAATACTAAAGAAAAAATAGAATTCAGATATAAAAATATCTACGAACTCGATTTTTCATGATCTTTGGACTCGAGAATAAAAAGACTAGATATCATTTTCATAAATATGATACTGAGATAGAAAATTCAGAGGTAATATGGACATGATTTTCTAGATATCAAATTTGCTAAGAAAATGATACAAAATAGAATATCTATTTCCACTGGGGATAAAAGATATCGAAACGATTCTTGTAAAGAACAATGACTTTGGTATATTTTACTAGCTGGGGAATGATAGGAGAACAATCTTGACAGATGAAAATATTACACATAATATTTCTTCAAGAATTTTCCATTAATGGGCATCATAGTGACTTTACCATCCATAGTGGTAAGCTGATATGCCCCATTAGAAAAGACTTTATTCACAATGAATGGACCTTCCCATTTTGTATCGAACTTGCCTTTACTCATGTGCGTCATAGTCATCGGACGTCTGACTGTAAGAACAAGTTCTCATTTTTGATATGCTCGAACTCTGACTTTCTTGTTAAAAGCTCTTGAGATTCTAGCTTGATAGAATTCGATATTCTGTTGAGCATATAACCGCTTTTCATCCAGAGCTTCTAATTCCTGAAGTCGAAGACGATCATTATTCTCGGTGGTAAGTTCATTAGCGATTGTTATCCTTAAAGAAGGAATTTGAATCTCTAATGGAAGAACAGCTTCGCATCCATACACCAAAGAGAAAGGTGTACATTTGGTGGCATTACGAATTGTAGTGCGGTAAGCCCATAAACATTCACCGAGTTTCTCACTCCAATTACGTTTGTTAGTAGAAACAAACTTCTTTAAGAGTTTGATGATGGTCTTGTTGAAAGCTTCTGCTAATCCGTTAGCTGCCGGATTATATGCGGTAGAAGCCACATTGTTGATCCGATGATCGTCACAGAATCGAGTAAATTTCTGGCTGACGAATTGTGGTCCATTGTCATGAATAATGCGTCGGAGAACACCAAATCTGTAGATGACATGATGCTTGATAAAGCTGATGACGTTAGAAGTCCTGACTTCAGATAAAGGAATAGCTTCAGCCCATTTGGAGAAATAATCGGTTATTGCGAGAATAAACCGATGACCTTTTGATGACGGCGGGTTGATTGGACCGATAATATCCATGCCCCAAGCTTCGAAAGGCCATGATGCTGCTGTTGGGTGTAGAAATTCTGAAGGTTGATGGATAAAATCTACATGGATTTGATAAGCTTTACACTTACGGGCGTATTGAATAGCATCATTTACCATAGTGGGCCAATAATAACCCATACGTCGAATACGGTCTTGAAGTTTAGGTCCAGGCTGATGTGCTCCACAAATTCTATCATGTGCTTTGTGGATAATTTGTTGGGCCTCATCACCAGCAATGCATCGAAGAAGTAAACCATCATAAGCTCGACGATATAAAGTTTTTGTAGTATGATTGTAATAAAATCTGAGTGATCGTCGTCTAATAGATGCTGCCTCATTCGGATTATCTGGAAGGATATCATACAATACAAAATCTAAGAAAGGAAGTCTCCAATCTTTATCAGTATTCTGAGTCTCAGCTGAATTACTGAAGATGAATTCCATACTAGAATCAGATGAAGATGAAGATGATTTACGATTTAATCTGTCGAACTCTAAATCAATACCGAATCCTCTTGTTGTATTGATATCATGAGATATTGATTCTTCAATATCAACTGGAAGTCCTAGAGTTAGATTGTTCTCAAGATAAAATAATTCTCGATTGTAAACAACAATCATTTGTTGACGTTTAACCGGAATAGCTAACACTGCCGTAAGATTAGCAAGAGCATCTGCTTCTGTGTTACATGCTCACCTAACATGCTCGATGAAGAATTCTTCAAATGAAGAAGCCATAGATATGGCCAATCTATAGTAAGGAACTAGATCTTGATGGCGAACTTCATAAGTACCTCTTATCTGATTGACGATGAGTTTAGAATCTCCATAAGCTTCTAAATGTTGAATATTCAAATGTTTAGCGAGTTGAAGACCAATAAGCAATGTATTGTACTCAGCTACATTGTTTGAACATGGTTGATCGAGAGAATAAGCTCTTTGGATAGCAAGACCTTCTGGCGATACAAGAACGATTCCAACCCTAGCGACAATGTCACCGTTAGGACCTATTCTTGAAGCTCCGTCAAAGAATAGACGCCAAGTAGGATCTTCTTCAGCAATTTGATTTGAATCTAGGACTTCATCTGGGATTTCATCGTAGAGTTTTGAATTTTCTGGAATTGAATGAGCAGCCAGAAAATCAGCTAAAGCTTGTCCTTTGACCGATTTCTGAGGGATATAGTGATATCATACTAAGCAAGTAAAATTCCCCAGTTAGCCAATCGAGAATTTAAAACACTTGGTTTCTTCATCATGACTCGTATAGGATTGATCCTGGAAATGACATGAATGGTCTGGCCAATGATATAATGTCGTATCTTTTGGACATCGAACATAAGAGCTAGACATTCTTTTTCGACTGGTGAATATCGAGGTTCAGCTCCGGTCATGGTACGACTGAGATAGTAAATGGCTTGTTCATGACCATTTTTATTCTTTTGAGCGAGCAGTACACCCAATGAATGACTCGTTGCTCGGGTATATAGAAGGAACGGTATTCCTGAAATAGGAGGTACCAATACTGGGGGGTTCATCAGATATTGTTTTATGTCATCAAATGCTTTCTGGCATTCGTCAGTCCAGACGAAAGAAACCCCTTTCTTCATAAGTTTATTGAATGGTCTGCAGCGTCCTAAAAGATTAGAGATGAATCTCCTGATATAAGCGATCCTCTCTTGAAATCCTCGTAGCTCTTTTAAGGTGCGTGGAGGACGCATCTCTTGGATGGCTTTGATCTTCTCGGGATCTACGTGTATACCTTTCGAGGTAATGACGAAGCCGAGAAATTTGCCACTAGAGATGCCTAAGAAGGACTTAGTAGGGTTCATCCTTAATTGATGCCGACGCATTAGATCAAATATAGTTTTTAAATCTTGGATGTGATCCTCTTTTTGTCGACTTTTGACTGCAATATTATCAACGTAGCATTCGACTGTTTTTCGTAAATGTTCACGGAATATAGTGATCATAGCTCGTTGATAGGTTGCTCCTGCATTCTTGAGACCGAATAGCATCACTGTATAACAGTATGTACCGATCGGTGTTCTGAAGGAAGTGTGTTTCTCGTCATCTGGAAACATTTTAATTTGATTGTATCCAGAATACCCGTCCATGAATGACATCCGTTCAAAACCACAAGTATTATCGATCATAACATCAGTAATTGGAAGGGGGAACTCGTCTTTAGGACATGCCGTATTGAGATCACGATAGTCTATGCATACTCTGATCTTGCTAGTCTTTTTAAGGACAGGAACTATATTAGCCACCCAATCAGGGTGTTGTTCCTCTCTAATAAACCCAGAAGCCATGAGTTTGTTAACTTCGGCTTCAATTGCATCCATAATGTCTGGACGAAATCGTCGCTGTTGTTGCTTGACCGGTTTAGCATTTGGCATGATATTGAGTTTGTGAGTTGCTATCTGTGGATCAAGTCCTGGCATATCTTCATAGCTCCAAGCGAAGACATCGATGTATTCACGAATAAGTTTAATCATGTCTTGCTTAGCAGTTTCTAAAAGACTTTCACTAATGAATATTGGTTTGGGGGATCCCTCTTCACCAACATCTATTTGAACGAGTTTATCTTCAGTTGGAGGTTCTCTTTGCTCAAATCTAAACTTCCATTGATTATCTAGCCTTTGGGCCCATTGTTCTGATTCGGATGAGATTTCAAATTCGTCTTCGTCATCTTCTTCAGGACCATCAACGGAAACCATGTTGGAAGACAAAATGTTACGGTGGAAGTCACCAATACTTGTATCAGAATCCCAAGAAGAGGTACTAGAAGAATCAGATCTTTTATCTTCGTCAGATTTAGGATCTTCATGGATGATATTGATAAAGGAAGTAGGAGCAATATAACCCAATCCGCATTTCGTTCTTCCATATTTTAAAGGAGGAATCCGAACAGGCATTTTTCTTCCTTTCCCATTACTGAGGCCAGTTCTGAAGTCATAGCCCATATTTTTGATAATATCTTTAGATTGCTGGCTGTAACGACGCAACTGTAATCTTCCAGAATCATTATTTCTATCATCATCTTCAAGGTTGATAGGTTTTTTTGGTCCTTTGTAAAAGAATATTGGAGTGTCTCCTGGTTTTCTGCTAGGTACTAGAAAGCATGAACCTTGTACTGATTCTAAGGATACTTCTGTATGAAAAGTCTGTATAACTCCTATGGTTACTGTTTTCAAGTCATCTAACAGATACAAATAATTATGAACATGATTACAAACATCAATATACTGCAAAGATGGAGACATTTCATTAATTTCAAAAGTAGTAGTATTTACATCAGAAGGAGGTTGAGCCTTAGAAATCTTAGCCAAATCAATGACTAAAGGGGGAGAAGAAGAACGAGAAGGAGTTTTGTTTCGATTAAGATCGATCACAAATGGCTCATAAGAGGTGAGCTCCCTTGAAGCTTGGGATGGAAGAGTAGTTCGCCCACCAACAGGGATTACCAGAGTGTCCTATTTTGTGGATGAAGATGCCAGAAATTTAGTATGCCCACTGACAGGAATGATCAGTGTGTCTTGGGTAGATGATTGAGGTAATGGAGAGACACGTCCGCTCACTGGAATAATGAAGGGGGCTTCTCCAGAGGGTTTAGAAGACTGTGGCTGAGTAGTTCGACCTTTAACAGGGATTATTAAAGTCTCACTTTGCGGATCTTCTTTTTCCATGGCTTGTACTATTTTTGTATACTCCTCTTTGTACATCCGGGAATCACTGAAATAAGCTTCAACCCCACAGAAAAGATTTAAATCAGCAACTTCCTTTCGTACTTTTCCATCGCTGTCAATGTATTTGAAGCACTGATGAAGAGTAGAAGGCACCATATTATTTTCATGAAGGAAGGGTCTTCCCAGGAGAAGATTATAAGATCCCACGATCTCGATCACATAGAAAGTGACTTTGTATCTGAAATCGCCTATTTGAAGTTTCAGATGAATCTTTCCCAACGGTTCGCTTCGGCTTTGATTGAATCCCAATATAGTAGTAACCGTCTTGGAAAGTTTGTGAAGAGGGATTTTTAATTCATCTAACAGACTCCTTGGCATTATGCTTAAAGCAGACCCTGGATCAATAAGAATACGATCTACCTTCATCGTATCGATATAACCGGTGTAGTAGAGAGGCCGATCATGTCGATTATCCTCCAATAACATGTCATCTTGTGTAAAGGTGATATTTGGGATGATCTCCAATACACTATTGTAATGTAAGCAAGTAACATGTTCTTCATCTGGCTTTTTTAATTGTACGAGACAAGAGTCAGCCTGAAGAAGTGCCTCACTTAATGTCTTCCGAGTCTCTTTAGAAAGACGTAGAAGTTCGAAGAGGGACATTCTAGCTGGAGTATTAGCGAGTTGAGCTAAAATGTCAAAGTTATAAGGCTTCTGAAGTCCAAGGGGAGGAGACTTCCTGATTGGTTTGTCGAAGCGAACTTATTGTTTGCCTTTCTCAAGTGCTGTGGGCTTGGAAGGAATAGATACAACCGGTGTAGTTGAAGGAACAGGTACAGTGGATGATTCTTCCTCCCGAGGAACATCGGGAATATCTTTGTCAGCTGGAGCGATATCAGGAACATCTTCAGGACTATCAGGAGTATCTTCAGGACTCTTGGAATAATCCTTTAGATAATGTTTCCCTGTTCTAGTAGCACCAGCAAGTGCTTCTACCTTATCTTTCGGCTCTGTGTCGGAAGTAGATTCGAAAGAAGTCATATGACATGACTTAGTTTTTTCAGCCTTCTTAGATTTTAGGGAAGTAATCTTTTGAATGGGAGGAGATTCAAAATCTGCCACCAGATCAGGATGAATCCAGATGATTTCTCCTGTTTCAATAGTGATTGGTACTAATCCTTCAGACTGTGGAGGGAGAATATTCACGATTTCAAGAGTTGTCTTGGGAATAGGAACAATCCCGCTTTCGAGGAGTTGAGGAGGAAAATCTCCGAATTGCATAGAGACAACGTTGGAGGTGACGGTCTTTTCTTTCGGAGTAAGAGTGACAGCTCCAGATTTGATTATTTCCTGGATTTTTCCTTTCAATACAAAACATGTACGAGCTGTGTGACCCAACATTCTATGGTACGGACAGTATTTAGGATGATCTGTCTTGCCAGCTTCATCGGGTTTCTTGATTTCAGGTAATTGTATTTTATTACCTTTAAGTAGACATTCAAATATACCAAGGACATCATCGTCGTCAAAAGAGTATTCTTCTTTGGGGCGAGGTGCTCTTGGTTGTTGATTTATTGGAGCTGGGGTAGCTTGGGCAGATAATACTTCTTGATTTTTGCTCTGGAGATTGACTTCGAGAGTTAGGTCGCGTACTATTGCTAGTATTTTGACCTGATTCATTGGGATTCATGTGTACCCCCAGACCTTTGAAAGTCTCGGCACTGACTTCGGCAGCTTTGGCACTGACGATGAAGGAAGGCCAATCTTGGAATTGAGTGGATCCTGTCCACATGCTGATGATTGGTAAGAGATTTGACTTGCAAGTGTCGATAGTGACGGCATCGGGAGTTCCAAGAGGCATTTTTAAAGCTTCTCTTCTAAATCTTTCAATGAAACTTTCAGTGCTCTCATTATTTTTCTGTTTGATTCTTATAAGAGCAGACATAGTCATGTCATTGAGCCCTTCATAGAACCGTTCAAGAAATATTTGTTTGAAGCCGGCAAATGAGGTAATACACCCATCAGGGAGACTTCTATACCACTCATAAGCCGTTCCTTTGAGACATCCGACAAACATCCGAGTAAGGAGGGCGTCACTTGGTTGTAGCTGGTCAGTCATCACTTCAAAATGATTGATAAACTGACTAGGAGAAGTGGTTCCATCAAAGAATGAGATAGTAGAAGGCTTGTATTTAGGAGGATATGATACTTGCTTCCATTCTATTGGTTAAGGTTGCTTGATACCTAACCTTTGTAAACTATCTTTCTGTTTAAATGCCTCAAATTGGGTTCGGAGATTCCTCAATTCTTCAGTAACGACTCCGGAAGATTGTGGAGTTATAGCTTGTAGAGAATAGTTAGGAGGAGGGACAGCATTATAAGCACTACCCCCAGCTCCCGAATGGCTAGGAATTGGTTGAGCTTGCCCAGGGATATTGGATTGTACTGCTGGAGGAACATGCACTGGACCTACACCAGTGTCAATTGGTATGGCATCAGGTACAGTCCATTGATTTTGCAGCTGGTTTGCCATAAGTTCATACATTGATTTCATAGTATCAGCCATAGATTTCATTTGTTGTTCCAAAGAAGCAATTCTTTGGTCTTGGGGAGTCATCGAAGAAGAAGGTTCATTGTTTAAATCAGTATTCCTATCCACCATATAAGTTGTGACCATACGAGGGATTGTTGATGATACTGTTTGTTCTGAATCATTGCTTTGTGTATCAAAATCAGTTGTAGGAGAACTACCCCCAGTAGAAAGAGGTGGAAAGTTGGATTCTCCAAGGAATTCAGAATAGTCTTCAGAAACCGAAGTTCTCTTGATTAGAAGCCAAGACTCTTGCTCTGGTGCCTCTGTATACCCCATCTGGACTATCAGTTCTACCCCCAGTATCCCGAGAGGTCATGTTGATAGAAGCGAAAAGAGGTTCATCTTCATCAGACATAGGTTCACCCTGAATCCGATTAAAGACAGACTGTCGTTTAGTTTGACATCTGCATTGAATTATGACCCTTGGCTGGAAGTCATATTCATGATCAACATGGTCATGATCCATTGACACAGAATTATTCCTCCTTTTTTGTTGAAGATGTTCTCGCAAATCCGTATGTGAAGGCTGAAGTATATTTGAGGACAATCTTTGTGCATTTTTAGGAATGTATTTCCTGTTCTTGGGTCTTGACGGCTCTTGATTATACAAGGAGTGATTAATCTGAGCCACATAATTTCTGGCATATTCTGCATCCGGATCTCTTACTTTTATTTCCGATTGGTGTGGTTTCTTAACACCAGAAGTGCTTCCCAAACGGGATTGATTAAGTTTCATTCTTAGATCTGTTGGAGGTAAAACATTGGTTTTTGATACTTTAAGTTTTCCTTCCATTGATCTGGATATTTGCAGAGAAGGAAGAGTTGAACCATCCCCTTGAGTAGGAGTTGGTAACAAACCTTTTTGTAAAGACAAATTCTGTGCCCAATTTGAAGAAGTCGTAGAAGAAGACATTAAGAAATGTTTCTTTTTAGACTTGTTCAAATTTTGAGACATAGAATGTCTAGAAGGAAGAGTAGTCAAAAGACTATTTCCTTTTCTTTGACTAACAAAATTGTCAGCCAAAGCTGTTCCTGAAGTAAACACTACAGGAGCAGAAGAAACAACTAAAGAGTTGTTCCTATTCGAAGGGACTTTGTGAGCCATTTGTGGAGGAGCCATAGCAAGACTACCCCCAGTTCTAGTAGAACTTGGCAAGGAGGAAGAAATAGCTAAAGAGCTATTCTTCTTAGAATGTGCTGATGACGATTTGGCTAAGGAACCAGTGTTGTCAGCATATGAAGTCTTGGCTAAAAAGCCAGATTTCGGTACGCATGCTGAGTTAGGAAAAGCTAATTTGGTGGATGATGCGTGCGGGATACACGCTGAGACAAGCTTGGTTAAAGAACCAGTGCTGTTAGTGTCACGCCCCAGAACCAGAATACTGGAGAGCGGGGGAATGACTCAGCCAGCTACGTATTACGGGTAGATGAATACCGTATAATACGATCAATGCTGTCTATAAGACGAGGGGGTGCATACTACATGAAAGTCTCACTATGGTCACTTCACATCTATTGTCTCAATCATTCAAACAAGAAACAAAAATAGAGAACATATAAGATAAAGCAGTAAGGCATCCCAAACGCTCAGTCAAAATGTTCTTGATATCTGGCTTTACAAAATACAGCCAGATGATGTAGTAAGTATACATAATTGTTAGCAGCTGCAGTCTGACTTAGTTACAATTATGCAAAAGTAGGTACAAGATAATCCGACTAACATGTCGGTGCCAAACGGTAAGGTATAAAGTAGATAACAAAACGGGCGGGGAAGTAAGAAACCCACTCGAGTCCTCCTGCGATCATCCCTCTAGTGTTGACCATCTTGGAGGTAGAAGTAAGCTGGATCCTCGGGGACTGGCTCTAAATCTGGCCATGCAAAACCAGAGAGGTTAGACCTCTAATAGCAAGTACCGCAAGGGAGCACAACATGAGGAGTAAAACCAGTAATAGGAAATATAATAAATAGATCTCTGCTGACTACTGGGATTCACATCACATCACGACACTTCGAACCAACCTCCCAACCAAACAAGGACAGAAGTTGGCCCATCATGTTCTGACATTCTGATCATCTCAGTTAGGTAACAGAGTAGGTACAGTACACAAACAAATCAATTTAACGGCCATGGAACTACTACGGCTTGCTACTGTGAGTCCCAAGTTATCCTGGAATTATGCAATAAAAGATTTCTCAGTTCTTACTATGCGCAAGCAAGGCTAGTTTACCCAGTCAATCAATTGCGCCATTCATGAATTAGACGAGTCCCAGCGGGACGCCCGTCATTAATATACAATATTCAATAGATAATATAACCAGATACCGCTCCCTGCCCGTGTGGCAGATTTGCAGCATCTGTGGGGACCAACCGGCCTGTCGGGCACTACTAGTCCCAAGAGGGCTGCCATGTAAGAACTCGGGAATCCATTCTCTCCATGCAATCATTATTTTATTTAACTTAATAGTCTCTATGTTGAGTGAAGTACCATGCCGTGGATCATGGTCATTCAGAATGAGTACTTTCGTACGGGGTACGATATGCACAACTCTATAATGATACCAGTGCGGTCAGGTTGTAGGTCTTACATAGCGTAATGCAACAATCAAAACTAACCACGGAGTAATCATGCCTTGACCATAAAGTACACATGCTTCTTTGGTAAGATAAATAAATAATAAATGAATTGAAGCCTGCATGTGCTTGTATGCCAATATTCGGAATTAGCCAGTCGATTTCAATAGTTCATAATTAATATGAACGTGTCTCATTCATTCAATTCAATAAGACGACTAGCCAGTCTCTTAGTTCCAATTAGGAACGCATGATCAATTATTAGTCAAGGTCACAATCATTATCAATGGTGACAAGGCATGGAAGTCAACTAGTATTCAGTGGGGTCGAGTCTACAACTCTCAGGGTTTAATTCCAGTCATACTGGGTATCTATAACTCAATTCACGACACATGGTACATCCTACGTAACAATCTATATTTAACAGAAATATTAACATATCATGACTACGCTCAAGTTTATGCCAAAAGGTGTAAGGATATAAAATAGATGTTAAATATCTAATAAAATATCAATATACAGGGCTATAGAGGATCCAGGGTAAGCAGGCTACGCTCATGTCAAGCTACGCTCAAGTCAGCGTACGCTCAGGTCAGGCTACGCTCAAGTCAGCGTACGCTCAGGTCAAGCTACGCTCAAGTCAGCTACGCTCAAGTCAGCGTACGCTCAGGTCAAGCTACGCTCAAGTCAAAGAGGCAGCATATGGGATCCATACGACTCCTCACTATCCAAGCCAGCGTACGCAAGTCATACGCTTCGAAAAGGCAGCGTGTGAACTCCATACGACTCCTCATCAAGGTAGCGTATACAAGACCATACGCCGCCAAAAGACAGCGTATGAGGCAGACTGCACTGCGCTAAAGAGCACGCGCAGCTCAGTGGCGCTAGCTAAAAAGCTCGCGTACACTGCTCACTGTCTTCTCCAAAACAGCAAGAACTCCATGGTTGCACCCAAGGCTTCAAAATCTATAACTTGGTCAAAATAAGTCAAAATCCAACTTTGCAAAGGTTAAATTTGGGTAGAATAAAATTTTTTACAACATGGAACCATCAAAACTTGAAAACAAAGAAGTTTGATAGATCAAAACCACCAAAATCCGAAAATAACTATTTTCTAGATCTAATAAAAATAAAACTTCAAAACGAAAAATGCCAAGTTCTAAACTCTCTTAGAATCACAAGGGAAAGAGAATGGAACCATAAAAATGGGTCCTCATAAAGAAGCAAGATGTACTTGCCTATGGGTTTGGTAGGTGGAGAGAGTAATGAGAAAGAAGAAGAGTAATGGTGAAGGAGAGTAATGAAGAGAGAGAAAGAGTTTGGAGGCTTTAAATGGAAGGGGTGGTGGTAGTTGGGTTCGGTTCATGATGAACCACCATAACCCAAAAATAAACCAACCTAGGCCAAACCTAAAGTAAGCTAAAGCAGAGAATAAAAGCAGGAAGTAAAATACAGAAAATTAATTGCAGGAATTTTAATTTGCGTGAATTAAATGAATTAAAATACAGAACAATACATAATAGATATTAAATAAATACATTTAAGCAGTACATGAATTTAAAATACGTATTCTGGGAACGGGAAGTGACATCTCTACCCTCCTTAGAAAAATTTCGTCCTCGAAATTTCAAATCCAAGCAGGACAGGAATATCAAGGCCAAACTAGTACAAGCAATTTAAGCAAGCAATCATTTTACAATGTCCATAGCAAGTAACATATCTATATTCAACAATCTACGATATCAAGCAATTCTACCCAAAAGGTGATAAGCATGAGGAATCAAGACAATCAAGGTACACAGAAAATGATATACCTTGTGAGTCAAACAGGTGTGGATACCGTGATCGGATATCATCCTCACGTTCCCACGTTGACTCTCCCAAAGAGTGATGACCCCAAGCAACCCGAACAAGGTTAATTGTTCGGTTCTTGAGTATCTTCTCTCTTCGGTCCAAGATGGACACAGGCTGCTCCTCGTAAGACAGGTTGGTACCAATAACCAGTTCTGAATGATCGAGGATATGGCTTGGGTCCGATACATACCTTCGCAACTGAGATACATGAAACACGTCATGCACCTCTCGTAACGAAGGTGGAAGGGACAAACGATAAGCAACATCGCCTACCCTATCAAGGATAACGAATGGTCCTACGTATCTCGGACTCAACTTCCCGCGAACGCCAAATCTAATGACCCCACGGGTAGGTGAGATCCGTAAGAATACGTGGTCTCCAACAGAAAACTCTAGCGGCCTACGATGCTGGTCCGCCCAATGACGATGCCGATCCTGTACAACTCGAAGTCGCTCTCTAATTCCCTTAATCACTTCAACCGTCTAGATAATCATTTCTGGGCCTAGCATCTTCCTTTCCCCGATATCATCCCATGCTAGTGGCGATCTACACTTCTTACCATATAGTGCCTCAAATGGCGCCATCTGGATACTGGCTTGATAACTGTTGTTGTATGAAAACTCAACTAAGTGCAGGTGGCTTTCCCAAGATCCTCCAAAATCTAGGGTGCAAGCTCGCAACATATCTTCCAAAGTCTGAATTGTTCTTTCTGATTGTCCGTCCGTCTGCGGATGGTAAGCCGTGCTAAATCTTAACTTGGTACCCAGACTATGATGCAAGCTCTTCCAGAAATGTGACGTAAAGCGGGTATCTCGGTCTGACACAATACTGACAGGGACTCCATGCTGCCTGACTATCTGTTGTATGTACAACTCTGCCAATTTTTTTGTAGATTGTCCTACTCTGAAAGGAAGAAAGTGTGCTACCTTTGTCAGCCGATCTACTATCACCCAAATAGCATCTTTACCACTTGGTGATCTCGGTAAACCGGTCACAAAGTCCATTGTGATGTGTTTCCACTTCCATTCCGGAATAGGAAGCGGTTGTAATAATCCAGCTGGCCTCTGCTGTTCTGCCTTTACTTGCTGACATATCAAGCAACGAGAAACAAACCTAGCTATCTTCCTCTTCATCCCGTTCCACCAGAAGTGTTGTTTGATATCTTGGTACATCTTGGTCCCTCCAGGACGTATAGAATACTGAGAACTATGAGCTTCTGTCATTACTTCCTGTCTGATATCTCCACTAGGTACACATAGACGTGATCCAAACCTAAGCGTACCATCTTCGTGGATTTGCATCTCTTTTCTGAGCCCTGACTCACATTCTTCCCTAAGCTTCTGAATCCTTGGTTCCCGTGCCTGAGCTGTCTTGATCCTGCCTACCAAGTCGGATTGAACTTGTAGACTCGCCAGAATTTCTATATCACTAGGAAGTATAACTTCGATACCCATCTCTTGAAGGTCTTCTAAGATGTGCTTCTGTGTTATCAACATAAATGCGCCGTCTCTTCTGCTGAGAGCGTCTGCTATCACATTAGCCTTGCCTGGATGATACTGAAGCTCCACGTCATAATCCTTGATCAGCTCTAACCATCTTCTCTGCCTCATGTTCAGCTCCTTCTGAGTAAAGATGTACTTCAGACTTTTGTGGTCTGTGTACATGTCCACTCGGTCACCATATAAGTAATGCCTCCATAGCTTCAAAGCAAATACTACTGCCGCCAACTCCAAATCATGAGTTGGATAATTTTTCTCGTGGTCTCGAATTTGCCTAGATGCATACGCTATCACCTTCCCATGTTGCATAAGGACATATCCAAGTCCTTTACCTGACGCATCACAATATACGGTAAAACCTCCGGGTCCAACTGGCAATGTAAGAATAGGTGCTGATATTAACTTCTGCTTCAAATTCTCAAACGATGACTGGCATTCTGCCGACCAGACAAATGGTACATCCTTTCGTGTCAAGCGGGTCATGGGTGCTGAAAGTCTTGCAAAATCTGATACAAACCTTCTGTAATATCCTGCCAATCCCAAGAAACTCCGTACATCAGCTAAAACTCCGTACATCAGCTACGGTCTTGGGTACTGGCCAACTCTCTACTGCTTCTACCTTCTTGGGATCTACTGCTACTCCAGCTCCTGATATGATGTGACCCAAAAATGAAATATGATTCGACCAAAACTCACACTTGCTGAGCTTGGCATACAACTGGTTCTCTCTCAGAACCTGCAACACTTTTCTGAGGTGGTCTTCATGCTCCTCTTCACTAGCAGAGTATACAAGAATGTCGTCGAGAAATACTACGATAAACTGATCTAAATACGGCATAAAGATACGGTTCATCAAATCCATGAATATAGCTGGAGCATTGGTCAAACCAAACGGCATTACTAAGAATTCATAATGTCCATACTTCGACCTGAATGCTGTCTTAGGAATGTCTTCCTTTCGAACCCTTACTTGATGGTACCCTGAACGAAGATCTATCTTGGAGAAAACTCTAGCTGTGCTCAACTGGTCAAACAAGTCGTCGATCCTGGGTAGTGGGTACTTATTCTTTACTGTTGTCGTGTTAAGCTTCCTGTAGTCGATACACAATCTGGATGATCCATCCTTCTTCCCTACAAGTACCACTGGTGCTGCCCATGGTGATGTGCTAGCTTGGATAAACTTCTTCTCCTTCAGTTCCTCTATATGCTGATATACCTTGGCCTGCTCCGAATCCGCCATTCTGTAAACCCGATCTGATATTGGTTTAGTTCCAGGTGCCAATTCTATGCTGAACTCGATATCTCTAATCGGTGGTAGACCTGGAAGTTCTTCGGGAAATACGTCTAAAAATTCTTCAACTACCTTCGGAACTTGAACTTCTTCCATTGCTGTTATTACTCCCTGCCCTTGCTGAGTTGCCTCTGATCTGACTAAGGTGAATTTCTTCATGCCTGGAATATCAAAAGATACACTCCCACTACGACAATCTATTGTCGTATGACTGTCTTTCAGCCAGTCCATGCCTAAGATAACGTCAAAATTTCCAACAGAAAATTCTATCAAATGGGCGGGTAAGGAATGCCCGCAAACTATAACACTACACGCTAGAATAACTCTACTAACTCCTACGAGCCCATTGCCAGTGAGTATATTCAACCTCCCTGGCAATGCCTTGAACTCCATTCCTAGCCGTGTCGTAAATTGTGCAGATATAAATGAGTGTGATGCTCCCGAATCAAACAATGCTACTGTGGGATATGAGGCGACGAGAATGTTACCTGCCACAACATCTCTCGATGCTAATGCCTTCTCCAAGGACAGTGTGAATGCCTGCCCTCGACCTCCTTGCTGGTTCCCATGCTGTGGCCTAGCCTGGTGCTGCTGCTGGCCCCTGCCTTGATGATGCTGGGGTGGTCTATGCTGGTGTTGCTGTATCGGCGGTCCCTGCTGCCGAAACATCTGAGCCTGCGGCATTAACGGACGCTGGGCCAATGGTCTTACTGCTACCGCTGGTCCTCGATACTGCCCTGCCCCTGGTGCTGGCAGAGCAGGAAACTGTTGCCCTGGTCCTCCTGACCTTGAATTCAAGGGACATGTGGTAACCCGATGGTCTGGATTTCCACATATCAAACACAGTCCGTTCAATGCCCGACACACATCTCTAGTGTGCCCCATCTTTCCATAATAAGTACAGCCCGCTGGGGGTTGCTGGTTCTTCTTCTGTTGCTGCTGCTGCCTGGGTGGTGGTGCTGGCCCTCGCATTGCCATATCGTGAATGCGAATGCCAAGGGATGGTGCTGTTGTTCGGGGTGCTGCTCCCCCTCCTCCTTCAATCTGACTGTGAGATCTCTTCTGACCTCCAGTCCTTGCCGTGATCCTCTGAATGGTGATCTCATGCCTTCGGGTTGCCGTCAATATCTCATCAAAAGTCTGGTAATTGTGCCCCTCTATCAATTACAAGAGCTCAAGATGAAACCCTTGCTGGAACCTCATCGCCCTCTGGCGCTCCGTCGCTACCATCTCTGGGGCAAACCTACTCAATCTGCAGAACTCCGCTGCATAAGCATCTACTGTCTTGCCGGCCTGCTTGAGGTTGATAAACTTCTGTTGTAGCTCAAACTGCGCCACAACTCCATAGTACTTCGTCTTGAATCTTGCTGTAAAATCGTCCCAAGCCACAGGACGTCTGATGCCTACCTCCTCTGATTCCAACCAATCACGTGCGAGATCCTGAAGTAACAACTTCACCTGATCCACACGTTCTTCTGCCGGCACCTTAGCGGCTGTCAAAATAGCCTCAATTTTCTTAAGCCATGCATCTGCTGAAATGGCATCCTCCGTTCCTTCAAAACGGCGAGGGTTGAACTTGTAAAATCTGGTTGATGCTCTAGAATCCGGCCTTGCTCCTCTTTCCAAAGCTGTCTGCAACCCTTGGTTGAGTAGTACGTTTTGCTCTTGCAACTGAGCATGCATGCGCTGCTGGGCTAACATCTGGTGTTGTTGAGTGGCCATCATCCCTCTCATGATCTCCAGAAGAGCCGGTGTGTCCATCTTCGTAGGGGTAGGTGGAACTGTTGGTGGTGTTGGAACCTCCGGATACTGCGGTCCAACTGCTGGTTCTACTATCACCTCTTCTTGGGTAGCCTCTTGAGTTAGTACCGGCTCTTGTTGCTGACCAACATGGTCAGGTTGTCCATGTTGCTGTCCATGTTGTTGCTGTCCAGCTCTGACAGGTACGGACGAAGTTTCCCTAAGAAAAGGGACAAGAGAACAATCAAACGACCGGACATGAAGGATCAATAAAGTCAAAGGATACTGGAATGTCAAGCTAGAGTTGAGAATTGACGAATCATGAGATCAAGGGAAAACTTGTGTGATTGAGACATCCTATTAAACACCCCACAAGTCTGAAATCAGACCTGCATGGGCCACCACTAAAACCTTGTCACGCCCCAGAACCAGAATACTGGAGAGCGGGGGAATGACTCAGCCAGCTACGTATTACGGGTAGATGAATACCGTATAATACGATCAATGCTGTCTACAAGACGAGGGGGTGCATACTACATGAAAGTCTCACTATGGTCACTTCACATCTATTGTCTCAAACATTCAAACAAGAAACAAAAATAGAGAACATATAAGATAAAGCAGTAAGGCGTCCCAAACGCTCAGTCAAAATGTTCTTGATATCTGGCTTTACAAAATACAGCCAGATGATGTAGTAAGTATACACAATTGTTAGCAGCTGCAGTCTGACTTAGTTACAATTATGCAAAAGTAGGTACAAGACAATCCGACTAACATGTCGGTGCCAAACGGCAAGGTATAAAGTAGATAACAAAACGGGCGGGGAAGTAAGAAACCCACTCGAGTCCTCCTGCGATCATCCCTCTAGTGTTGACCATCTTGGAGGTAGAAGTAAGCTGGATCCTCGGGGACTGGCTCTAAATCTGGTCATGCAAAACCAGAGAGGTTAGACCTCTAATAGCAAGTACCGCAAAGGAGCACGACATGAGGAGTAAAACCAGTAATAGGAAACATAATAAATAGATCTCTGCTGACTACTGGGATTTACATCACATCACGACACTTCGAACCAACCTCCCAACCAAATAAGGACAGAAGTTGGCCCGTCATGTCCTGACATTCTGATCATCTCAGTTAGGTAACAGAGTAGGTACAGTACACAAACAAATCAATTTAACGGCCATGCAACTACTACGGCTTGCTACTGTGAGTCCCAAGTTATCCTGGAATTATGCAATAAAAGATTTCTCAGTTCTTACTATGCGCAAGCAAGGCTAGTTTACCCAGTCAATCAATTATGCCATTCATGAATTAGACGAGTACCAGCGGGACGCCCGTCACTAATATACAATATTCAATAGATAATATAACCAGATACCGCTCCCTGCCCGTGTGGCAGATTTGCAGCATCTATGGGGACCAACCGGCCTGTCGGGCACTACTAGTCCCAAGAGGGCTGCCATGTAAGAACTCGGGAATCCATTCTCTCAATGCAATCATTATTTTATTTAACTTAATAGTCTCTATGTTGAGTGAAGTACCCTACCGTGGATCATGGTCATTCAGAATGAGTACTTTCGTACGGGGTACGATATGCGCAACTCTACAATGATACCAGTGCGGTCAGGTTGTAGGTCTTACATAGCGTAATCCAATAATCAAAACTAACCACGGAGTAATTATGCCTTGGCCATAAAGTACACATGCTTCTTTGGTAAGATAAATAAATAATAAATGAATTGAAGCCTGCATGTGCCTGTATGCCAATATTCGGGATTAGCCAGTCGATTTCAATAGTTCATAATTAATATGAACGTGTCTCATTCATTCAATTCAATAAGACGACTAGCCAGTCTCTTAGTTCCAATTAGGAACGCATGATCAATTATTAGTCAAGATCACAATCATTATCAATGGTGACAAGGCATAGAAGTCAACTAGTATTCAGTGGGGTCGAGTCTACAACTCTCATGGTTTAATTCCAGTCATACTGGGTATCTATAACTCAATTCACGATACATGGTACATCCCACGTAACAATCTATATTTAACAGAAATATTAACATATCATGACTACGCTCAAGTTTATGCCAAAAGGCGTAAGGATATAAAATGGATGTTAAATATCTAATAAAATATCAATATACAGGGCTATAGAGGATCTAGGGTAAGCAGGCTACGCTCATGTCAAGCTACGCTCAAGTCAGCGTACGCTCAGGTCAGGCTACGCTCAAGTCAGCGTACGCTCAGGTCAAGCTACGCTCAAGTCAGCTACGCTTAAGTCAGCGTACGCTCAGGTCAAGCTACGCTCAAGTCAAAGAGGCAGCGTATGGGCTCCATACGACTCCTCACTATCCAAGCCAGCGTACGCAAGTCATACGCTTACAAAAGGCAGCGTATGAACTCCATACGACTCCTCATCAAGGTAGCGTATACAAGACCATACGCCGCCAAAAGGCAGCGTATGAGGCAGACTGTACTGGGCTAAAGAGCGCGCGCAGCTCAGTGGCGCTAGCTAAAAAGCTCGCGTACACAGCTCACTGTCTTCTCCAAAACAGCAAGAACTCCATGGTTGCACCCAAGGCTTCAAAATCCATAACTTGGTCAAAATAA
Source organism: Iris pallida (assembly GCA_029216955.1). Taxonomy (NCBI): domain Eukaryota; kingdom Viridiplantae; phylum Streptophyta; class Magnoliopsida; order Asparagales; family Iridaceae; genus Iris; species Iris pallida. The sequence goes on from JANAVB010037420.1 coordinate 7,130,129, forward strand.
GTCCAAATCCAACTTTACAAAGGTCAAATTTGGGTAGAATAAAATTCTCTACAACATGGAACCATCAAAACTTGAAAACAAAGAAGTTTGATAGATCAAAACCACCAAAATCCGAAAATAACTATTTTCTAGATCTACTAAAAATAAAACTTTAAAACGAAAAATGCCAAGTTCTAAACTCTCTTAGAATCACAAGGGAAAGAGAATGGAACCATAAAAATAGGTCCTCATGAAGAAGCAAGATGTACTTGCCTATGGGTTTGGTAGGTGGAGAGAGTAATGAGAAAGAAGAAGATGAGAAAGAAGAAGAGTAATGGTGAAGGAGAGTAATGAAGAGAGAGAAAGAGTTTGGGGGCTTTAAATAGAAGGGGTGGTGGTAGGTGGGTTCGGTTCATGATGAACCACCATAACCCAAAAATAAACCAACCTAGGCCAAACCTAAAGTAAGCTAAAGCAGAGAATAAAAGCAGAAAGTAAAATACAGAAAATTAATTGCAGGAATTTTAATTTGCGTGAATTAAAGGAATTAAAATACAGAACAATGCATGATAAATATTAAATAAACATATTTAAGCAGTACATGCATTTAAAATACGTATTCTGGGAACGGGAAGTGACAGTTAGCGTGATTTTTGGGTTTGGAAATGTATGCTAGAACAGGCTTGGCTAAAGAGCCAGTGCTGTCAGCGTGACTTCTGGACTGCGTGACTACGGAAACAGATTTGGCTAAAGAGCCATCACTGTCAGCGTGTCTTTTGGATACTGTCGTCTTCGAGCACACAGAAGTATGCGTGCCTGCAGTGGAGTTCTTGCCAGTGTAAGTAATAGACACTGTAGCAGAAACTTCACCATCTTTGGTTGCCAACAGATTCTTAAAGACGTAGACAGATCGTCCCTTTGATTTGGCGGTGGTGATGGAGGCTGAAGTGTGCTTGCCACCCTTAGCCCGCTGCATTTCTTCATAGGCGAGTTGATTGAACTGAATCGATATCACCTTCTTCGTCGATCCGACCGACGAAGCGTCGCATTGAGTTGTTGACATCTCAGAAGAGGAGATGGGTTTCCCCAGCAGAGTCGCCAATTTATTTTCCATAAATAAATTCACTTTATTTATTTTGATTCTGGGAAAATACAACTTTAGGAATCCGATCTAGAAGACGATCGCTTTATCCCTTGGACGATGCGAAGAAGAAAAGCTCTCAAGAATTCGACAGAAATTTAGATATTCTGTATATTTGTCCAATGAATGAGAAGAGTACTCTATTTATAGAGTCAAAAATAACTAAAAAGATAACTGTTTTCATAACCTATGCATAGTTGATAATCACGCAGGATTCAATCGTACGCAAGGTTGATGAGAAGTTACTGGACGTGGCCCATAACTGTTGGACACATGGCAATCATGCATGAGTCGTGTGCAAGTTACTGGGGCACGCATGCGAGAGATTTGTGGCATGTCTGCCACGTACTCCAATCTGATAATTTGAGATGAAATCTACGCCAACTGGTTGAGGATGAAATCTATGCAGACTTGGGGCAGAAGGCTTTAGAATACACGCCAACTTGAGGCAGAAAGCTTCAGAATACACGCCAACTTGAGACAGAAAGCTCAAAATTCATGCAAACTTGAGGAAGGAACATAGAAGTTCAAAATACACGCATACTTGAGTCAGAACGGCCAGCTGTCTTGATTCGACGTGCCTCGACTGGCATAAAATCTCTGACATTGATTGCCTTGTCAGTCACATTAAATGACAATAAGGTCTTTTTGGTACGCCAACTTGATGAAGACTTAATCTTGTTGAGGAAGATTTCGAAAGTCACGCAATAGTCGACTGAGATCTCTCGAGTCCCGTGCATATGTGGCATACGAAGAGATATTCTTTGACTGTCGTACTGTCAGTCATAATGACACTCTGACAAATGATGAGCTGTCTCTGTGTACCATTTAAACTCTGCGTATATTTGAGGAAATGGTCTGATAGAACTCAGCGTGTATTTTAGACATTATTCTGATAGGCTGTATTAACTCAGCGTGACTTTATTTTTGAGGCCTACAAGCTCTGCGACACTCTGAAACAATGTGTCCTGGCTTTCCACAATGAGTGCAGTCCATTGCGGAAGACTGCTTCTGCTTCTGTTGCTGAAGGAACGTGACCGATGTCACTGAGGCCGCCTGCCTCGGAGTTTCAATTGTCAAAGCCCTAGCTGCCGGGGCTGGAGCTGATGATTGGTGCATCTGATTATGGGACCGCTTCCGACCTCCGGTCCTATCTACGATCCTCTGGGAGGTGTACTCATGCCTCCTAGCTGCTCTCAAAACTGCATCGAATGTCTGGTGCTCGAACTGCTCGACTGCCAACAAGATCTTCAAATGCAGTCCCTGCTGGAATCGCTGGGCCCTATCAAACTCGGTTGCCACCAAGGTGGGGGCAAACCTACTGAGTCTAGAAAACTCAGATGCATAACTGTCGACTGTTCTGCCTCCTTGCTTCAAGTTGGTAAATCTCGTCTGTAGGTCGTACCGAGCCACCGCATCAAAATAGTTCGTCTGGAATCTTTCTCTAAATACCGCCCAAGAAATGGGTGCCACTAATCCCATGGCTTGCGCTGCCCACCAACTGCGAGCTAAGTCCAAAAACTGTAGCCGTACCACGGCCACCTTTTTATTCTCAGGTGTCCTAGCTGCTTCCAGAACCACCTCGGTATCCTGAAGCCAAGCGTCCGCGGCAATCGCATCTTCACTGCCGTCGAAGAAGGGAGGGTTCAGGCGCTTGAAGCTGTTGGCCGTGCTGTTCCCTAGATGACCGCCTCTGGTCAAAGTATCTGCCACTACCTGGTGCAAGGCATCTCCTCTGCGATCTTAAGAAGCTATCAAGGTCCTGATGAGACCTACCAAGGTGCCATCGTCAGGCTCTGCAGGCTGAACGGGCTGAACTGGGGGTTCTCCTCCAGTAGGTATAACTCGGGAGGCTACTCCAGAATGCTGGGCTTGATCTCTAGGTTGCTGGTCCACGGAAGGTGCTCCACCTTGCTGATCGACGGGGTCAGGTACAGTGCCGCTGAAGAAGACGACACAAGAAAAATAATAAGGAAGGGCCAGGACAGATCAACGATACAAACATGTGATCAGGTCAAGATTCTCAGGGATTCAGAGGATACGAACGGAGATCAAGGACGAATACTGATTGAGACATCTATCCGGTAAACCCTCACATTTCTTGAATGTCAAGACCTGCATGGGCCACCACTTAAACCATGTCACGCCCCAGAACCAGAATACTGGAGAGTGGGGGCGAACATAGCCAGCTACGTATATTGAAATGAAGTCCATCTCGCTATACGGTCACGGCTGTCTAGATGTGAGGGTTTAGTACAAGCCAACAGTCTCTTAAGGTCAAGCCTATTGTCTCAATCTCAAGCAAGTAATACAATTACAAGATGTTTGATCACCAAATATACAATAAAAGGTGTCCCAAATATTACATATCAGCTGATCATGAAGCTAGTCATACAAAATGCAAGGACTAGCAAGAGTTAAGTCATACATGATCAACCCTAGGATTTGTTAATCATGTTTACAGTCCGTAGGCAGACAGTAAGTAAAAGTGCATCGAGCTAACAGGTGCTCGTCGGCTAAACGCCTCAAAAGAATGATTTACAATAGAGTGAGCGAAACAAAATAGAAAACCCACTCGTAGCCCGGGTTCCTTCTAGTCGCCACCATCGGGCTAGAGGTTCGGTAGATCCTCGGGAGCTGCTCCGAAATCTGGCCATACAAAACCAGCTGGGTCAAACCCCAGAAAGAGCATGTGCCACAAAGGAGGCCACGAAATAAGAACAAAAGCCAGCATATCAGAACATAAGAAAATGGAAGAAAAGTACAAGTAATAAAAGTACAGCAGGACAATAAGCGACTAGGGACATAGAACCATTCCGGGAGCCAGGTTACAACCCGTAAACCAAACAAGGACCGGGGTTGTGACCCTACGCCTGAATAGCACTTGTCTCTATCCAATTATTGTTAAAGCAAGTAAAACAATCATGTTCAGGAGTACCAGGTACAGGGGCTAGACAAGACTTAGACAGAGCTAGACATCATTCATTCACAAGCGGCCAAGCAATTACTACGGCTTACTACCTTAACTAACTAGGGTTGTCACAAGCCTAATTACTAACAAGATGCAATGAGAATTTTCCCAGTCCCAAGCCCTGCAGACCATCCAGTTATCCTTCCGCGGGTTGAGAGTATGTTTGGGTACATCGCCCCGGAGACGATATACCCTTAGGTGACTTAGAGGTACAACACATGACAGTGCGCTGAAAATGTGCTGTCACTCTCCGTTCCCAGAATGCGTATTTTTTATACATGTGCAATTCATGTATATTTATTTAGTATTTATCATGTATTATTTTGTATTAAAATAATTTTAATTTTATGTTAATTAATTATCTGCTCTTTAATTTTCATGTTAATTAATTTTCTGTAATTTTATTATCTGTATTTTATTCCTGCATTTTATTTTCTGCTTTTAACCTCTCTGCTTTGCTTTCGGGTTGGCCTTGGATGGACCCGATCAAACCCGACCCAATAACCCCGCCTACCACCACCCTTCCTATTTAAAGCCCCCATCTCCTTCTCTCTCCTCATAATTTTCCTTCACCATTACTTCTTCTTCTTCCTCTCATCACTTCTCCACCTACCAGCAGTAGCAGCTGGCAAGTGCAATCTTGCTTCTTGCTTGGAGAACCATTTTTATGGTTTATTATTCTTCCTCTCACGATCCTGAGAGAGTTTAGTACTTAGTATTTTTGTTTTCGTTGGCTTGTTTCTCCCAGATCTAAGTATTTGTGTTCTCGGTTGTTCATAGGTTTGATCTCCCAACTTGGCGTGTATTCTCGGTTGTCCATGGGTTCTGAACCATGGGAACTTCATTTCTGGCTTGGGACGAAGTTTTCTGAGTCACGTATACGTTCTTACGTGTCTACGTGTATTTTCAGTCACGCACACGTTCTTACGTGTCTGCGTGTATTTTCAGTCACGCACACGTTCTTACGTGTCTGCGTGTATTTTTAGTCACGCACACGTTCTTACGTGTCTGCGTGTATTTTCAGTCACGCACACGTTCTTACTGTAGGGTGTGAAAATTATGACAAGCTGACATAAGACTCAGCCAAAGTCATACGCTCAAGGCCATACGCTCAGCCAAGGCCATACGCTCATCTAAAGGCTGTGCGCTCAGTGAATATTTTATTATTTCCTGAGATGACAGCACAGCATGTATTTAATGAAGGATGAATCTGACACTTCGTCTTTCGTGCAAAGACAGCTGCCCTATGAAGATTAGCCGTCCTATAGGTTTTCGAGAATTGATTTTGTCTCTTACGAGGACAGCTCAGCAGCCATCATAAATAAAGAGCCATCATTACTGTCATTTTTGACAGTCTGTCAGCCATCATATCTGCAGCACGACGCTCGAGAGATATTTGTCAGTATTTGAAGATATGGCGTATTTGAGAAGATTGAAGACAACCACGTGTCTACTCCCTTAATGCATACGGCTCCTTGCCAAGTGAGCGTATGGACTCCATACGACTCCTTGCCAACCATGTGAGCGTATGGACTCCTTACGACTCCTTGCCAACCAAGTGAGCGTATGGACTCTATACGACTCCTTCCCAATCAAGTGAGCGTATCAGCTTTATATGATCCAAGTCAGTATATGCAAGACATGTGCCTTCAAAAGCTAGCGTATGGCTCTTCTTCAAAGACAGCGTATCATAGCAAATGCATCCAGGATGATTTTCAACGTACAGTCAATACACGTTCTCACGTGTCCTGTACTCAGTTACCCACTTATTCAAAAGTTATGCAACGTGGCATTCATGCCATCAATCTCTCCTAGATATATTCTACTACTTTCAACCGCACTCCAACGTGTCTCCATCAGAATTCGCCACACGTCCCTGCAGTTATGCACACGTCAAGTAACTGACTGAGCGTATGCTTCAGAACAGTTATCCAGAACTCTATAAAAGAGAGTTTCTTCATCTTCATTAGACACGACAGTCAATTTCAGAGAGAACAGAGAGATTGCCCAGTTGCTGTCCAAGTTCTTCAAAGTTCGAGTTTTCTTCCTCGCATCGTCCAAGGGATAAAGTAATCGTCTTCTAGATTAGATTCCTACAGTTATAATTTTCTCAGAAATACAATAAATAAAGTAAATTTATTTATGGAAAACAAATTGGTGACTCTGCTGGGGAAAGCTGTCTCCTCCAACGAGATAGCAACAACTCAATGCGATACTTCGTCGATCGGCTTGACGAAGAAGACGATGGTCGTACAATTCGACCAATCTGCTTACGAAGAAATGCTCAAGGCGAAGGAGGGCCGAACTGCTTCCTCCGCTCTTTCTGCTGCCAAGAAGAAGGGACACTCTGTCTATGTCCCTAAGTCTTCTTCGACAGCCCGAGACGCTTCTGTCACTTCTCACGCTGACAAGAACACGTCTTCAACTTCAACGAAGCATGCTTCGGCTTCTCTGAACACGGCAACAGTGGCTTCTCCTAGTCACGCCGACAAAGTGGGTTCTTTAACCAAGTCAGCGTGTCCAAGGAAAACCATCTCTGGACATGTCAAAGTCTCTTCTCCCTCTACTCTTACGACAGCAGTCGGCTCTTTAGCCATTAATGACTCTGCACGTATAACAGTCAAAGGGCAGCGTACGGCAAAGGTAGCGTACAAAAGCCAACAGCAGGCAGCGTATGCTAAGCCAAAGCCAGCGTATGCTAATAAAAAGGCAGCGTATGACCAGAAGTCCAAACCGAAGTCAGCGTATGCTAACAGATACAGTCCTTTGACTGTTTCTCAAAATCAGGCTGGGGGTTCTCTTCCACAGAACATACAAATGATTCCCCCACAACTTGCACACCAACCAAGGAGAAAGACTCTTTAGTCAACTCCTCTACTCTTGAGGTCTTTACCTCTGGGGTTAATTTGACTAGTACTTTTACTAGATCAAACAAAGGAAAACGCCTTTTGGCTACTTCCTCTAAAGATGGATTATTACCGACTCCTAGTCGGAATAATACCCATCTTCCTTCTCTCAAAATTTCTCGATCTGAGAAAGGCAAATTACAAGTATCCAAGACTGATACCAAAGTCATATCTCCTACGGATCTTCGTAACAAGCTTAATCTGAATCATCTCAGTTCCACTTCTGGTATTAAGAAGCCTGATCAAACTGAGACAAGTATACTAGACCCTGATGCAGAATATGCTAAGAACTATGTTGCTCAAATTAATCAGTCTTTATACACTCAAGAACCGAGAAGACAGAAGAACAAAAGATAAGTTTCTACACAGAAACTATCTTCAAGTACTTCCCAATCTGTTCCTACAGATCTCCGGGAGTATTTGCAGAACAAACGGAGAATCGACACTCCATCTAGCTATGACATTGCTCATATTTGCCATAAAAAGCATAGTTGCAACTTCCAACCTCGGGTTGTGATTCAGTGTTGTTGTTCACCAAAAAGACGATCTGTTTTCGAATGGATTCAATATGAACCAATATTGGATGAAAATGAACCTCTTTATGCTTCTGTCAACATGACCTCCAGAAATATTGGGGGTAGCATACGGTCTGATGCTATATCAGATTCTGAAGATGGTGTTTATCTCGGCACCCGATCCAGGACCGGAGCCTTGGCCAGGGTCTCTTCTTCTTCTCATCCAAATGATAATCCAGAGATCACAGAGGACTTCCTTGGAGAGTCCAATTTTCCAGTATTGACTCCTGTAAATAGTCCCGGGAAAGATACTGACTCACACAGCGATAATTCAGAACAGACTGTTTCATCATATATTCCTCGAATGATTACCACTTATATGGTAGACGGCAATCATGAACCTTCAACTAGCACTGAAGCTCATGAACAGAGAATTTCTTCCTTGGAACAACAGTTGCGAGCTATGGCAGATACATTGAATGCTATACACACTCTTATGCAAGCTCAGCATCAAACTTAGCAAGTTCAACAAACAGTACCACCAGTGGTATTAAATACTCCCGTTGCCCCAAATCCGGAACCCTCTACTATTTCGGGGGTACAATCTAATGTTCCTGTACAACCCACTCCAAGTCAGTCCGGAGCTGGGGGTGGTACATATGCTGCAGTCCCTCCTCCCAATTACACTCAACAAGTTATAACTCCACAATCTTCCGAAATTGTTACTGAAGAGTTAAGGAATCTCCGAGCTCAATTTGAGGCATTTAAACAAAAGGATGGTTTACAAAGGTTAGGCATCAAGCAACCTTATCTGATAGAATGGAAGCAAGTGTCGTATCCACCAAAATACAAACCTCCGACCATTTCTTTCTTTGATGGGACTACCTCCCCAAGTCAGTTCATTAATCACTTTGAAGTAATGACTGATCAGTTGCAACCAAGCGATGCCCTCCTCACTCGGGTGTTCGTCGGATGTTTCAAAGGAACAGCTTATGAATGGTATAGAAGTCTCCCGGATGGGTGCATTACTTCATTTGCCGGTTTCAAACAAATATTTCTTGAACGATTCTATGAAGGGCTCAATGACATGACCATGTCAGCCCTCATAAGAATTAAACAGAAAAATAATGAGACTACCGAGGACTTCGTTGAATGATTCAGAAGAGAAGCCCTCAAAATGCCTCTCGGAACTCCCAATGCTGTTACTATCGACACTTGCAAGTTGAATCTCTTACCAATCATCAGCATGTGGACAGGGTCCACTCAGTTCCAAGATTGGCCTTCATTCATCGTCAGTGCCAAAGCTGCCGAAGTCAGTACTGAGACCTTCAAAGGCCTGGGGGTACAAATGGCTCCCAAGGAATCAAATCAGAGTGCTAGCAATAGTACTCGACCCAATAATCGAAAAGGGAAAGAGGCTCTTGAAGTCAATCTCCAAAGCAGTAGTCAAGAGGTAAAGGCTACCCAAGCTACCCCAGCTCCAACAAATCAACAACAGAGACCTCCTCGGTCGAAGGAAGAATATTCTTTCGACGATGACGATGTTCAGGGTATCTTTGAATGCTTGCTCAAAGGTAACAAAATACAATTGCCAGAAATCAAAAAGCCTGATGAAGCCAACAAGACAGATCATCCAAAATACTGTCCATATCATAGAATGTTGGGTCATACAATCCGGTTTTGCTATGTATTAAAAGGAAAGATACAAGAGATGATTAAATCAGGAGCTGTGACACTGACACCCAAAGACAAGACAGTCACAGCAAATGTAATTTCAATGTAGTTCGGTGACTTCCCTCCTTTAATGGTGGAAAGTAGGATTGTTCCTATCCCCAAAGCAACTCTCGAAGTTGTGAACATCCTACCAGCACAGAATGAAGGACTTGTTCCTGTCACAACTAAGAAGGGAGAGATCATGTGGATCCATCCGAATTTAATGACGGAGTTTGAGACGTCTTCCTCTTCTCCTCAGAAGACTCCTTTATCTAAAAAGAAACTCGGGAAGACTAAGTCATGCAATGTGACTTCTAGTATCACACCCGATTTTTATCTAACCTCTACTTTCATCTTGGCAGGAAAGTCACTCCCTACGGAGATAAAACTTGTACCTCAATCTGAAGATAGGTACAAGCCTGCATTTCATCTATACAGTTCACAATCTCGTAAATTAATGGCGAAGATGGGTTATGATCTAGCCACTGCTCCTGGTTTCAACTCAGGCAAAGGACTCCGAGCACCTTTAGCCATCACTATGAGGCATAATCAATCTCGTGTTGGCCTTGGTTTCTGGAATGAAGCTATCATCAAGCATAAAAGAACCAAGAGCAAGATGAAGAATTGCAACATGGTTTCGATAGAATCTGAACCTGAATCTGAAGTCGAAGTTCATGCTGGAACTCGATCAAGAAAAATATATCTGAAAGATTATGCTGACATTCCTGAAAAAAATCCCGATATCCCCCCGGTTACAGTTCCAACACCCGTCTCTACTGAAGAACCTTCAAATGTTCCTGTTGAGACGGTTCCTTCTAAGCCAACAGCAGCTGACAAAGGCAAACAACAAGTTCGCTTCGATAAACCATTGAAGAAGTCATCTCCTACAGGACTTGAAAAGCCTTATAATTTTGATATATTGGCTCAACTAGCCAATACACCAGCTAAATTGTCAATCTTCGAGCTCTTACGCCTCTCTAAAGAGACTCGAGAAACTCTGAGTGAAGCGTTGTTGCAAGCAGAAACTTGCCTAACTTTCCTCAAGAAGTTGGAATCAGAATCTGTCTCTCATTGCCATAATGTATTAGAATTTATTCCAAATATTACCTTTACACAGAACGATATGCTGCTAGAGGATAATCGACATGACCGTCCTTTATATCATACTGGATATATCGATTCTATGAAGGTTGACCGTCTACTGATTGATCCAGGATCCGCTCTCAGTATTATGCCAAAGGCTATGCTAGATGCACTGAAGATACCTGTGCATAGTCTTTCCAACACTATCACTACCATCTTGGGATTCAATCAAGGAAAAAGTGAGCCTTTGGGCAAAATTCGCCTCAAATTTCAAATAGGCGATCTTCGCACTAAAGTTACTTTTTACATCATCGACAATCATGGTTGCTCATACAATGCTCTATTGGGAAGACCATTCTTGCATGAACATAATGTCGTTCCTTCGACTCTTCATCAGTGCTTCAAATATGTTGATGATAATGGAGAAGTTCAAAAGGAGGTTGCAGATCTCTATCCATTCAAAGGAGTCGAAGCTTACTTCAATGACGCTCGCATGTACAAAGATGAATACTCAAAAGTCTTGCAAGCTATGGTTAACGACGATGAGATATCAAAAGTCGATACCTTTGTTATTCCTGTAAAAGGGCGTATCACTCCTCCGTAATCTGCTAAATCATCTGAAGAAGGCTCACTGATAATTTCTGTCAGTGGACGTACTACTGTATCGTCTTCCCAAGCTCCACAAAGTTCACTGATAATTCCCGTCAGTGGACGTGCCACTCCCCCTCCACCTTCTCAGGCTGGACCAAATACTTTAGTCATTCCAGTCAGTGGACGTACTACTTATCCACGATCTTCTTCAAGGGAGCTTACCTCTTCTGAGCCTTTTGTTATCGATCTTAATCGAAATAAAACTTCTGATCGCTCTTCCTCTCTCCCTTTTGTCATTAATTTGACTAAGTCTGATAAGGCTCAGCCTTCTGTTGTAAATACAGTATCTAATATTAATGAAGCATCTCCTTTGCAGTATATTGATGTCTGTAATCATGTACAAAGTTATTTACAATTGCTAGATAGCTTAGAGCCACTAACTACAGGAGTTGTTCAAACTCTTCATACAGACGTATCATTAGAGTCCATACAAAAATCATACTTCGTGGTCCCTATTAGAAAGAAGGGAGAAAATCCAATATTCTTCTATAAAGGACCCCAGAATCCTCTTAACCTGGAAGAAGATGACACCAACGACGATACTGGAAGGTTACAATTACGTCGCTACAGTCAGCAATCCAAAAATATTATCAAGAATATGGGTTATGACTTCAGAACCAGCCTCAATAATAGAAAAGGAAAAAGAATGCCTGTTCGAATTCCTCCATTAAAATACGGAAGGACAAAATGTGGTTTGGGTTACATTGCTCCTGCCTCCTTTATCAACATAGTCCATGAAGATTCAAAATTCGATGAAGACGAACGATCTGAAGACGAACGATCTGAGTCTTCCGATTCCCTTTCTTGGGATTCTGACACAAGTATTGGCGATCTCCATCGCTCTATTCTATCCATCAATATGGTCTCTGTTGATGGCCCGCAAGAAAATGATGAAGATGAGGATGATTTTGAAATATCACCCGAATCAGAATAATGGGCTCAAAGATTAGATAATCAATGGGAATTCAGGTTCGAGCAGAGAGAACCTCCTACTGAAGATAAACTGATCCAAATTGATGTTGGTGAAGAAGGGTCCCCTAAACCAATATTCATCAGTAAAAGTCTTTCAGAAACAGATAAGCAAGACATGATCAAGCTTATTCATGATTATATCGATGTCTTTGCCTGGAGTTACGAGGATATGCCGGGACTAGATCCGAAGATCGCAATGCACAAACTTAATATCATGCCAAATGCTAAACCAATTAAACAACAACAGCGACGATTTCGTCCAGACATTATGGATGCAATTGAAGCTGAAGTCAACAAGCTTATGGCTTCCGGATTTATTCGAGAGGAACAACATCCTGAATGGGTGGCTAACATCGTTTCTGTCCTTAAAAAGACTGGCAAGATCCGAGTCTGTATAGACTTTCGCGATCTCAATACAGCTTGTCCTAAAGACGAGTTTTCTCTTCCAATTACCGATGTCATGATCGATAATACATGTGGTTTTGAACGAATGTCATTCATGGATGGGTATTCGGGATACAATCAAATCAAAATATTTCCAGATAATGAAAAACACACTTCCTTCAGAACGCCGATCGGTACATACTGTTATACAGTGATGCCGTTTGGTCTTAAAAATGCAGGAGCAACATATCAGCGAGCAATGAGCACTATAGTTCCACGAACATCTCCGGAAAATAGTCGAATGCTACGTTGATGATATTGCAGTCAAAAGTTGACGAAAGGAGGATCATATCCAAGATTTGAAGACTATTTTGATTTAATGCGTCAGCATCAACTTAAAATGAACCCTACTAAGTCCTTCCTGGGCGTCTCTAGTGGTAAATTTCTCGGCTTCGTCATTACCGCTAAAGGTATACACGTGGATCCCGAGAAGATCAAAGCCATTCAAGAGATGCGTCCTCCACGCACCTTAAAAGAGCTACAAGGATTTCAAGGAAGAATTGCTTATATCAGGAGATTCATTTCCAACTTATCAGGACGCTGCAGACCATTCAACAAACTTCTGAAGAAAGGTGTATCTTTCGTCTGGAACGAAGAATGTCAAAAAGCATTTGACGATATCAAACAGTATCTCATAAACCCTCCAGTTTTGGTACCTCCCGTCTCGGGAATACCATTCCTTCTATATGTTCGAGCCATGGATCATTCTCTTGGTGCATTACTCGCTCAAAAAAATAAAGATGGCCATGAACAGGCTATTTATTATCTCAGTCGTATAATGACAGGCGCTGAACCGCGTTATTCTCCAATCGAGAAAGAATGCCTAGCATTAATATTTGCTGTTCAGAAAACGCGACATTATATTATCGGTCAAACGATTCATGTCATTTCCAGAGTGAATCCCATCAGGATTATGATGAAGAAACCTGGTATTCTCAACTCCAGACTAGCTAATTGGGAAATCTTGTTAGCTCAATACGATATGCATTATATTCCTCAGAAGTCAGTTAAAGGACAGGCTCTTGCTGATTTTCTGGCAGCTCATGCGGTTCCAGAAGATTCTAAATTATATGATGAGATTCCTGATGAAGTCCTGGATTCAAATCTGGTTTCTGAAGAAATTTCTACTTGGCGTCTATTCTTTGATGGAGCATCTAGAATAGGTCCTAATGGCGATATTGTCGCCGGAGTTGGGATTGTTCTTGTTTCCCCAGAAGGACTAACTATTCAGAGGGCTTATTCTCTGGATCAATCATGTTCAAACAATGTAGCCGAATACAATACGTTGCTCATCGGTCTTCAACTTGCTAAACATCTAGATATTCAATATTTGGAAGTTTATGGAGACTCCAAGCTTATCATCAATCAAATCAGAGGAACGTATGAAGTTCGTCATCAGGATTTGATACCTTTGTTTGCAAAAACAAAAGTATAAAACTTTATTGATACAAACTGTGTAATAAAGATTACAAGAATTCTGGGAAAATTACAACTATAGGAATCCAATCTAGATGACGATTGCTTTATCCCTTGGACGATGTGAACTTTGAAGACGGAGCCTTTAAAGTTGAAAACAACTCTGGAAACTGAAGGCAAAAGCCTCGAAAGTTGAAGGCAAAAGCCTCAGAAGAATGCAGCAGCACTTGAGCAAGAACTCCTGGACTCTCTGATCTCTGAATATTTGATATCTGATCCCCTTGAATGAAGACTTGAAACTCTAGTTATAGAGTTCTGAAAATAACTAACTTTCAGTTATTCTGGACTGCGCAGGATGATTTGCGCAACAATTGGTTTGTGCAGCATTGGACTGTGCAGGCAGTTGCTGGGTCGTGGGCCAACTATCATGGACACATGGCATCATTTGATTAAAATGCGCATGATCGTGCATAAACAGTTGCCACGTAATGAGCAATTGATGGCATGAATGCCACGTATACTTTATCAGTTATGTTGATAGAATGCGCAGACTAAACTGCGCAGCCTTGGTTTGCGCAGACTCAGAATGCGCAGGAATGGATTGCGCAGACTCAGACTGCGCAGAAATAGATTGCGCTGCCAGCTGTCAGCCGCCCTCGAGCACTGTGCGGCGCAATAAACGAACAGTCTTCTCGTTCTCCGTGCTGTCAGTTGTCAGAAAGATTTGATTTGATTCAGGTAATGATGACTTCTGCCACGTCAGCCTGCGCAGTTGGAAGTGTACACAAACCAGTGTGCGCAATCGGATTGCTGTGCAATCTGTTGCCTGTACAATTCATCAAAATGATGTATATCTTGATTCTTTGACATTGTTGATTGATGCAACTTAATTTTTTAGGTCCTACAAGACCCCCTTCAAAGTTTTCGAAAGTTGATTTTATTCAAAATTTTGAAATACTTTGAATTTTTGAATGTTGAATCACATTGCGCATGATGCTGAGCTGTCTGCGCAAAGCGAAGAGCCCCCCAATTTTAGGCGCAATCCGAGACAGCCGTTTCATATTTAGAAAGCTATAAATAGCTATCTTTTCATTTTTAATTCTTTACTTTGCAATCTTTCGAGTTCTTGAGAGAAATCCCCCCAAACCCTTGCTGTCCTCCTCCTCCGACGACTGTCATGGCACCCCGACGATCCAATGCTACCGTCGCCGCCACCGCGAAGGGAAAAGCTCCAGTCGAGTCATCTGACAGAGTTGTACGACGAGCATCTCGACACGAATCCGCGCACCCCGCTCTGAGAGGTAGTTGAACCGATCGAAAATCCCTTTTTTAGGGTGATTCGACTTCTTTTCATCTTCGAAACTCATCTCTTTTTAGAGATGAGTTCAAATTGCGCCACCCTTTTTAGGGTTTTGGTTGCATCAACTGTCAGTCCTCATTTTTATGAAGGCTGTATTCCTGCGCAATTTGTTGAATTGTGCTGACAAGAAGTCAGCGCAATCGATGATTTGTGCGGGATGTCAGCGCAAACTATTGCTTTGCGCATTCTATTATGATGCGCAAACTGATGTTGCGCAAGCCATGTCAGCGCAATCTGAGAAGTTGTGCACTCTAATGTTTTGTGTTCAAAAACAGAGACTTTGACTTGTACTAATTTTTATCTGCTTGTTGATGCAGTTGAGGTCAATGAAGATCCAGATTATGAACATTTTGTGGGAACCCTCTCAGAGTCTGAGTATAAAGAAGATCTGTCTCATGTTCACTATCCTCAGTATGATCTGTCGGCCTCCCGTCAGGCTATACTGATTTCCCAGGATAATGAAACTTTAATGTGTTTGATGAATGGACAGCCCCTAGAATCAGCTGATGCTGTAATTCATAAGAAACCCTTGTTCCTGTTCGGTGATGCCTTTGAGAAAGTCTCTCAGCCTAGGCCGAGAATGGAGGATAGAATAGTTCACCAGAAAGATAGATCATTCTTCATACCAGACATTGCTCGCTGCCTCCCTTTATCGCGGTACGCTCATGCGAGCTACCCAAGGAAGATGGAGTAGAACATCACTCTGTTTCAGGATGCCCGTGCAGGAAAAATCTTCGTAAAAAAAGGGCCAAACAAGAGGGATATGTTTTATAGCTCCTCTGATAGATATAGCTGCTTGTTGAGAGGCTTGAGACCTGGCTGCATTCCACCAGAGAACTCCTCTATGCTGATGCCTGTTAGAACACCAATATTCGCAAATGAATTTGCGAAGGCTAAAGGAAAATATCCCGAACAAGACATCAGAATGACTGGATTGGTGAATCCAGACTACAAACGATGGAGCTATATTGCGAATTGGATTCTGACAACATTCCAAGACAGACTCCAACAGATCAACCTGTATCAAGCAGTACACGCCATTGTATACGGCTTTGCTCCCAACCCACATATGTTTTTAGCCTTGGCTGAGAGGTACAACTATAGGACGGGGACCTTCATGACTCCGGGTGGAGAGATGGGGTTTGTACTCCACGAGATGAAGTATATCTCGTACCTTCCCATGGCAGATGCTCCGTATGAGGAGTTTGTATCGACAAATGATGAGCTGAACAAGCTTAGAAAAGAGAATGCAGCGATGGTGACAATGTTCGAAGAACTATTATGCCATTACAAAATCTGCTCTCTATTTTATAAGAGTGCTACCGCCAACACTTGTTACTCTTCAAAGTGGTTACCATATCTGTTTCTCAATCATATAGAAGAGAAGAAGACCAAGGAGAGTGACAAATGCTACCCTACCTTCTTCAAACCTTTGAGCAATGCAGAGGTTATAAAACTGATGGAACAGAGTAGTCACTTTGATAAAGAAGTGAAAGATGATCATGAGTATCCTCCTTTGAAGAGAGGGGACAATTTGGAGAGTTTTTTAAGAATAGGCTATAGACCCATGTTCGAAGAAGCACAACTGGCAGGATTCCTAACATACTGGCTTCGGAGGTTTGTGGTTCCCGGATCCAGTGCCGTGGATCGTTTTCACCACGGTGTTCTGTTTGCTGCTGTCAAGTTAGTCTTCGGCTATAAAATGGACTTGTTATCAGCAATGACCTGCAAGCTAAACGCCAGTCTTCGTTTATACGTCGACTTGATGCTGAAGGCGAAGGGAGAGAAAGAGTTCCCTCTCTTGGAATTGCCATATACATATTTATTTGGATGGTTGCTTCTTCACTATCCAACCTTAATGGACCCCGGTATGGGACCAGTTGATGGCAGTTTTCTCCGAAGATATTCTGAAGGAAAATGGAAATACACTTCTTTGAGTGAGTGTAGATTCGTTTTGAATCTGAATAGAGGATGGAACTTCTGTTGTGCTCCTTTCCCTGCTGGGTACGATCAGATGCCCACAAATATGGTGGATTCGAAGATGCAGCCTCTGACCCGTACAGCCTTTGAATGGTTGAAGACGATTCGACCATCTCATCTGGTTTATCGGTTCGAAGAAGAATGCTATCTAGAACCATATCTTCCCAGCCGATTTGCTCGGCAATTTGGGTATGATCAGTTCCATGTAGGAAATGCAATTACTTGCCTCCAAGGCAAAGGTTATTTGATAGACGGGGCCAGAGCTTAGGCTTATTACAATGCCCGTGATACGAAAGCCACCTTTTCAATGCCAGCAAAGAATACTCCCCAGGGTCCTCGGATGCTCTTCACATATTCAGTATTTTATACATCCGCGAATACTTTTGCCGAGAATTTTAATCTCGCAGATAGTTTCGCTACTGCAACAAGATTGAGGAGAGGGAGAATTGCTCCATCGATCCCTGTAAATGAGAAGGTGCACGAGCCGGTCGATGCTCCTTTGGAAGTTTCGAGGGATATGATGTTCCCTCAAGAAGTAAACGCAGCAATGCGTATTTCTCTGAGAGTAGGTAGATCTCCAGCGAAGAAAAAGAGAAGAGAGAAGCCTCCTGCTCCAGCAGCAAAGAAGAAATTGATCCTAGATCTTTCATCCGAAAAGGTCACTACAAGATCCCAATCTCGGCAATTGGCCGAGACACATCAAGAAGCTGCCACTACACCAACTTCTGTGCAGAAAAAAGCAGAGCCAGTAAATGTAGAGAGTCCTGTTAGACCTCTACACAGAAAGAAGAGAGTAGTCACCAGAGGAGTTTTGGAAGAATCTTCTTCTAGACAAATCCTGACTTCAATAGATGCTGCAGTAGGAATTCTAATGTCATCTCCCACACCTATTTCTGAATCTGGAAGCAAAACTCTTGAAGAAACTGAACAGAGGGGAGATCTTGTCCCAAGAACTGAGGTTGAAAAGCCTGGAGAAAACATCTTAGAGGAAGAACAAAATGTTGTACGACCTCATTCACCTGTCGCGGAGACTACTCAACCTCCTCTTACTCCCAGGACTCTTCGTGCAGAAGAAGACCGTGAAATGATCGCAGCTTTGGAAGATTGCAGTTATAGTCTGCAGGAGGATCAGACTGCCACTAACAGTGGGAATGCAGCAGTAGAAGAAAAATAAGAAGACGAGGAGGGCTCTTCATCCGAAAATGTTGATGAATATATACAAGATCCCGAAAGGGATAATGAAGAACATATATCTCTTGATACAGCCGATGATACTTCAGATCCTAAAAAGGATATTGAAGTAGAGGCGTCTGCAGAAAAAAGTTGTCGATACTTTAAATCTTGATGAAAATGTTGAGATAGAAATATCTCCTGAAGAAACAGCCGATGAAGGTGTTCTGAAAGAAAATCCCACCACCGACCCTCAAGGTATAAAATGAGATCTAGCAATCTTCTCTTTTAAAATGAACTGATAACTAATATCTTCATTCTTGCAGATCTTGAGATTCTGCCAACACCTCCAACGGACCTGGCTATGGTGCCTATACCAACGGTGGTTGTTAGTAGTAGCCATCACTTATCTTGCGGTTCTGAAGCGGGCAGCAGCCAGGCTGTCGCAGCTGAAGCTACTTCTGTTCAACGGGAATCCATTCCAGCAGGAAATGTACTTGTTGTTAGATCAAACCAAGGTAAGATTACTTTTATTTGATCTTCTTGTTCATCAGCAAACAATTAGTAAAATAACAATTTTACTATTGCAGAGGATCAAACGGGAGGAGCGACCAGTTCTACTCTAGCTCCTTTATTTAAAGAACCTGTTGTCCAGCCACAAAGAGTCGAGCAACCTGCTACCTCATCCTCAACAGGAGTAGCAGCAACTCCTGGAACTCTGGCCATCAATCAACAAGTTGTTCAGTCTTTTACCAGATGCTTCTTCGAATCTCTAGGTTCTCTTGTTCATAAAATGATAGAGAAAGAAGGAGCTGATTTCATTATGGTTAGGAAGCCAACTTCTTTCTTAATAAGAGCCATAAGGGATGAAGGAGACGAAGCTCGGGCCACTCTTCTTGAACACATATTGAATGAATTAGAAATATCCATCAAGAAATATAAGGAGCTCAAGAAGAAGGATATAGACTCTTTAGTTCAGGCTGAATTTGAACGACTGGCTCAAGCTGCTGATATGGAAAGGATAAACCTTCAAAATCTTTTAGAGGCTCATTCTGCAAAATCAGCTGAATACAACTCTAAGATAGAATCAGTTACTTTAGTGGCTGAAAGCAAAGGATGGAGACTTGCTGAGCTGAAAACAGAAATTACTCGCCTCCAGCAAGAGTTTGAAGAGGAAACTATTAATCACCAACTGGTGATTGAACAATTCAATACTTTAATTCAAGAGAGGACTGAGTACGAGACAACCCATGGTGCAGAAATCACCCGACGGACAGTGGACATGCCCATTTTTGATGAAGAAAGCGGGATGGAAGAAGCGAAAAGGATAGTAGCATCAACTCATGAAGAAGAGCTGCAAACACTGAAGCAGCAAATTGACAATCTGATTATCCCTGCTTCTTGATTAGGACTTTTTATATTTTTGTGTTTTGTCATTATTGATGCGTTTCTGTAATGCCTTATATTTTGATAAATGAAAGACATTTTGTTGTGGCTCCATTATTTATTGTATATCTTATTCAGATATAAATAATAGAGACAGAAAATATATTCAGAGGTACAAGACATGATATATTTCTTATAGAAAATAATTATATTCATTATATCTGCTCAGAGGTAATATGGACGTGGCAGAATATATTGAATACTATTATTTCGATTTTGACAACTTAGTCGAAAACAACGAGTTGCTGATGTGGATAATGAACGATGATGAATCGTCAATGAATGAACGGGTAGACCGTCAAGTGATGATGAATGAATGGATGAACCGTCAAATGATGGTGAACGAACGGGTGAACCGTCTAGTGGTGAATGAACGAACGGGTGAACCGTCAGGATGAATGTAATAAATGAACGAATGAACCGTTAGGAGTTAATGAACGGATGAACCGTCAAATGAATGTAAATAAATGAACGGATGAACCGTCAGGAGTTAATGAACGCATGAACCGTCGAATGAATGTAAATAAATGAACGGATGAACCGTCAGGATGAATGTGTCGCTTCATTAGTTGAGAAACTTCTGCCTATAAATATAGCAGAAATCTGACAGAAACGAACACTTCTGCTCTTTTAACATAAAAATGTCGTCCGGAGAAGCATCTAAGAAGGCTGAGATCGCCTCGTAGGTTGAAAAGGGCACTGAAGAACGCCCTGCCGATCCAGTTCAGCCGAAAGAGACAGAAGCAGGCGAAGGTCCGTCTGCACCCCAGCCACCACGGGACATTCTGGACTTCCTGCTTGAACCGGGAAGGACTGAAGAAGAAGAAGCTATGAGGATGGCCGCCTGCAAGTTCCTCGTGGGTTCCTGCAAGGAGGTTCTCGGTTCTTTTGCTGATCACGTTTTCGAGAAGGACGGCAGTGGCCCGTGTCCCAATGTAGAAAAAGATGATAGTGACCTTTAATATCATGTACTATCATATAATGAAATAAAATTTGAATTTTATTTATGAACTTGATTCTGTCTGATGATTTACAAGCATTTATATTTATACATAATATTTCTTAAGGAACTTGCCATTGATAGGCATCATAGCTACTCGACCATCAAGTTCTGAGAGCTGATAAGCTCCATTTGAGAAGACTTTGCTTATAACATAGGGACCTTTCCATTTAGCATCGAATTTCCCTTTACTCATATGAGTCATAGTCATAGGACGTCTGACCGCTAGAACAAGTTCTCCTTGCTGAAACGTTCTGACTTTAACTTTGCGGTTAAAAGTCTTCGAGATGCGGGCTTGGTATAACTCAATATGTTGTTGAGCCATTAATCGCTTCTCATCAAGTGCTTCCAACTCTTGAAGTCGAAGAAGATCGTTGTTCTCTGTAGTAAGCTCGTTAGCAATGGCAATCCTTAAAGAAGGAATTTGCAGTTCCAAAGGAAGAACAGCTTCACAGCCATACACCAAAGAGAAGGGTGTAAAGCCCGTAGGATTACGGACCGTAGTTCGGTAGGCCCAAAGACATTCGCCAAGTTTCTCGCTCCAGTTCCGTTTGTTAGTGGATACAAACTTCTTGAGGAGTTTAATGATGGTTTTATTAAAAGCTTCAGCTAAACCATTAGCAGCAGGATTGTATGCTGTCGAAGCGACATTGTCAATCCGATGATCATCGCAGAATCTGGTAAACTTCTGGCTGATGAATTGAGGTCCATTGTCATGGATGATTCTTCGAGGTACACCAAATCTATAAATGACGTGGTGTTTAACGAAGTTGATGACACTGCTAGTCTTGACTTCAGCCAGAGGTATAGCTTCAGCCCACTTGGAGAAGTAGTCGGTTATAGCTAATATGAACCGATGTCCTCTAGAAGAAGGAGGGTTGATAGGACCTATGATGTCCATACCCCAAGCTTCAAAAGGCCAGGAAGCAGCAGTCGGGTGTAGGAATTCTGATGGTTGATGAATAAAGTCTGCATGGATTTGACAAGCACGATATTTCCTTGCATACTCAATGGCATCTGACACCATAGAGGGCCAGTAATAACCCATGCGTCTAATGCGGTCCTGTAGTTTAGGACCAGGTTGATGTGCTCCACAGACACCGTCATGAGCTTCACGCAAAACTTGTTTGGCTTCACCACCAGCGAGACAACATAGGAGAAGACCGTCATAAGTTCGTCGATAGAGGGTTTTGGTAGTTTGATTGTAGTAGAATCGGAGAGATCGTCGACGAACACTCGTAGCCTCCTTAGAATCTTCAGGGAGTATGTCATGAACCACGAAGTCGATAAAAGGAGTTCTCCAATCTTCATTGATAACATTGACTTCAGCAAAGTTGCTGAATTCAATATTACGATTGTTCTCGATGCAGAACAGTTCTCGGTTGGAGATAACTACCACATGTTATCTTTTGATAGGGATGGCTAAAACAGCTGTAAGATTAGCCAAAGCATCTGCTTCGGTATTGCAAGCTCTTCGAACATAGTCGATGAAGAAAGCTTTGAATAATATAGCTATATTGATTGCTGCTTCATGATAAGGCACCAGATCTTGATGACAGACTTCATAGGTTCCTCTAACCTGATTAACAACCAGTTTAGAATCACCGTAGACTTCGAGATATTCAATATTCAATTGTTTGGCTAACTGAAGGCCGATGAGTAGAGCATTGTACTCCGCTACATTATTGGAGCAAGGTTCATCTAAAGAGTAGGCTCTTTGGATAGTTGATCCGTCTGGAGAAACGAGGACCACTCCAACTCCTGCTACAATAGCACCATTTGGTCCAATTCTCGATGCACCATCAAAGAATAAATGCCATGTTGGAAATTCTTCAGAGATCATGTTGGCTTCCAATGTCTCGTCTGGAATTTCGTCATAGAGCTTAGATGTCTCAGGCACAGGATGAGCTGCTAAGAAGTCCGCCAGTGCTTGACCTTTAACAGACTTTTGTGGAACATACACCATGTCATACTGAGCTAGCGGGATTGCCCACGTAGCCAGCCGAGAATTGAGTGTGCTGGGCTTCTTCATGAGTACCCGAAGAGGATTAACTTGGGATATGACATGAATAGTTTGGCCAATGATGTAATGCCTTGTCTTCTGTACAGCAAACATGAGAGCCAGGCATTCTTTTTCGACCGGACTATAACGGTGTTCAGCACCAATCATAGTACGGCTAAGATAATAGATAGCCTGTTCATGACCTTCTTTATTCTTTTGGGCAAGTAAAGCACCCAATGAATGGTCCATAGCACGGACGTACATCAAGAATGGAATGCCAGAAATAGGTGGCACCAAAACTGGTGGGTTCATGAGATATCGCTTGATGTCGTCGAATGCTCGTTGACACTCTTCAGTCCAAACGAAAGATACACCCTTCTTCATTAGTTGAGTGAATGGTCTGCAGCGTCCAGACAAATTCGAAATAAATCGCCTGATGTACGCAAGTCGGCCTTGAAATCTTCGTAGCTCTTTTAGGTTGCGTGGAGGACGCATCTCTTGAATGGCTTTGATCTTCTCGGGATCCACGTGTATACCCTTAGAGGTAATGACAAAGCCGAGAAACTTGCCACTAGAGACACCCAAGAATGACTTGGTGGGATTTATCTTGAGTTGATGTTGGCGCATGAGATTGAAGATTGTTCTCAAATCTTGGATGTGATCTTCTTTTAGACGACTTTTGACAGCAATATCGTCAACATAGCATTCCACAGTCTTGCGAAGATGATCTTTGAAGATGGTACTTATAGCTCGTTGGTAGGTTGCACCAGCGTTCTTGAGACCAAATGGCATCACCGTGTAGCAATAGACACCACGAAGAGTGCGAAAAGATGTATGCTTTTCATCTTCAGGATTCATCTTGATCTGATTATATCCAGAGAATCCATCCATGAAGGATATTCGCTCAAACCCACAGGTATTGTCGATCATGACATCCGTGATAGGTAGAGGAAATTCATCTTTAGGACATGCTTCATTAAGATCCCGGAAGTCGATGCAGACTCGAACTTTGCCGGTTTTCTTTAGAACTGGAACGACATTGGCCACCCAGTCAGGATGTTGTTCTTCTCGAATAAAATCACAAGCAATGAGCTTCTTGACTTCATTATCGATTGTGTCTATCATTTTGGGTTTAAAATGCCGTTGTTGCTGCTTAACTGGTTTTGCATTAGGCAAAATGTTCAGTTTATGTGTAGCAATCTTGGGATCTAAACCTGGCATGTCTTCATAACTCCATGCAAAGACGTCGATGTATTCTTTAATAAGAAGAATTAACTCTTGTTTGTCTGCTTCTGGAAGATTCTTGCTGATGAAGATTGGACGAGGCAACTCGCTTTCCCCTACATCAACTTGAACTAATTGATCTTTAGTAGGAGGTTCACGTTGTTCAAAGCGATGTACCCATTGATTGTCCATATGTTGAGCCCAAGGATCTGTTTCAGTATTTTCTTCAACGTCTTCATCATAGCCTTCTGGTAGTTCAGCGGAGACCATGTTAGATGATACGATCAGCCTGTGAACTTCACCAATGCTAGTATCAGAATCCCAAGATCTAGAATCAGATGAATTAGAGCGTTCAGAGTCAGAGACTGTTGGGGATAACAGTGGAGGAGAAGTATATCCGAGACCTTTCTTAGTCCTGTTGTAGTACATTTCCGACTTTCCTTCCGGAACAGTCGTGCGGATAGGAGTTCGTCTACCTTTACCGTAATTGAGGCCACTTTTGAAGTCATAGCCCATTTTTCGGATGACATCTTTTGATTGTTGACTATAACGATAGAACTGGAGACGTCCCGTATCGTTAAGTTTGCTATCATCCGTATAACTGAATTGTTTTTCTGGTCCTTTACTAAAAGTTTTGGACTTTCACCTTTCTTTAGAGAAGGGTGAATACGGTAAGAATCATCTGGATCTTCAAGTGAGACTTCTGTCTGAAGAGATTGTACAACTCCCATTGTAATTGATTGAAAGCTATCCAACATATCCAAATAGCATTTAGTATAATAAATAACATCAGTATACTGGAAAGTAGGTGCTTTTTCATTAATTTGTACATCAGTATTTACAACAGGACCTTTAGCCTTAGCAGGCTTGGTCAGATTAATTACAAGAGGGAGAGAAGAAGAACGTGGGGGAGGCTTGTTACGACGGAGGTCGATAACAAGTGTCTCAGAGGAGGTGAGCTGCTTTTTGTCCTTGTTACGACGTAGGTCAATAACAAGTGGCTCAGAAGAGGTGAGCTCCTTTTTGTCCTTATTACGACGTAGGTCGATAACAAGTGGCTCAGAAGAGGTAAGCTCCTTTTGATCTTGATCAGCATCAACTGATTTCTTTTGAATTGGCAAGTGAATAGCCAGTGGTTTAGAAGACTGAGGATGTGAAACTCGCCCTTTGACAGGTATGATAAGAATGTCTTTAGGCATTGCTTCTTATTCTTCTTCAGTGTCTAAGGCTAACACAATCTTCATGAATTCATCCTTGTACATCCGAGCGTCGTTGCAGTATGCTTCAACGCCTTTGAAGGGATAAAGATCCGCAACTTCCTTATGGACCTCTCCCTTATCATCAACATATTTTTAATATTGATGAAGGGTGGATGGAACAATATTATGCTCATGTAAGAATGGTCTCCCCAATAGAGCATTATAAAAACAACCATGATTGTCAATGATATAGAAGGTAACTTTTGTGCAAAGATTGTCTATTTGGAGTTTTAAGCGAATCTTGCCCAAAGGTTCACTCATTCCCTGATTGAATCCAAGGATGGTGGTGATTGTGGTGGAGAGACTATGTACAGGAATTTTCAGAGCATCGAGCATTGTTTTTGGCATGATGCTGAGAGCAGATCCTGGATCTATCAGGATACGATCGACTTTCATCGAATCAACATATCCTGTATAGTAGAGAGGACGATCATGCCTATTGTCCTCCATCAGCATGTCATCTTGTGTGAAAGTAATGTTCGGAATCAACTCCATAACACTATGACAATGTAGACAAGAGACTGGTTCTGCTTCTGGCTTCTTGAGAAAGGCTAAACAAGTCTCAGCTTGCATAAGAGCTTCACTTAAAGTTTCTCGCGTCTCTCTGGAAAGACGCAAGAGCTCAAACATAGATAGCCTTGCTGGGGTATTAGCTAGTTGAGCCAATATATCAAAGTTGTAAGGTTTCTCAAGCCCTGTAGGGGATGATTTCTTTAAGGGTTTATCAAAGCAGACTTGTTGTTTGCCTTTATCAGCAGCCACTGGTTTGGGAGGAATAGGAACTACAACTGGTGAAGACGTAGAAGGAATTTCTTCAATAGCAACAGGTTGTGCTGGGACAGGTTCAGAAGAAGAGGCAGGATTCTCTTGAGATTCAGAGTAATCTTTCAGATAAGTTTTCCCTGATCTGGTGCCCAACAGAATTTTTTCATCAACTATGGGGTCAAAAGACACCATGTTACAAATCTTTATCTTGTCTTTAGAGAGACCTTTCTTCTTGGAAGAAGAAGAATCCTCGAACTCCGAAGTAAGATCGGGATGGATCCACATAACCTCGCCATTGTCAAGAGACAAAGGAACGAGACCTTCGTTTGGTGGAGAAGGAAGATTTTCAATCTCGAGAGTAGCCTTCGGAATAGGAATGACACCATGCTGTATCATCTGCGGGGGAAAGTCACCAAACTGGACTGAAACCATATTGGCAGTAACAGTCTTCTCATCTTGTTGCAGAGTAACAACTCCATCATTGACAAGCTCTTGAATCTTACCCTTGAGCACATAACATACTCGAGTAGGATGTCCAATGAATCGGTGGTAGACACAATACTTATGATGATCGGTCTTACCGACTTTATCAGGCTTCTTTGGGTCTGGAAGCTGGATCTTATTGCTTTTGAGTAAACACTCAAAGATGCTTGCTGTGTCATTTTCATCAAACGAATACTCTACCTTAGGGCGAGGTTCCCTTGGTTGAGGTGCAGCAGGAGTAGAAGTAGATGTAGGCAGAGCTATATTGACAGCCAAGGACTCTTTGCTTTTCAGGTTAATGTTCAGAGTTTCCTTATTCTTGCGGTTGTTCTGACGATTACCGCCACCTGATGATTAATGTTCATCCCGATCAGGGTTAGACATCTGTACCCCCAGCTGTTTAAATTTTTCAGCACTCACTTCAGCTGCTTTGGCGTTGACAATAAAGGATGGCCAGTCTTGGAACTGAGTTGAGCATGTCCACATACTGATGATAGGCAAAAGATTTGCCTTACAAGTGTCTATGGTAACAGCAGCAGGAGTCCCCAGAGGCATCTTCAAGGCTTCTCGACGGAAACGTTCGATGAAACTCTCAGCAGTTTTATTATGTTTCTGTTTGATTTTATTGAGGGCAGACATAGTCATGTCATTGAATCCCTCATAGAATCTTTCTAGAAAGATCTGCTTAAGTCCTGAAAAAGAAGTAATACAACCATCGGACAAACTTCTGTACCAGTCGTATGCTACGTCGGCTAAACAACCGACGAACACCCTGGTAAGAAGAGCATCATTTGGTTGGAGTTGAACAGTCATTACCTCGAAGTGATTGATGAACTGGCTTGGTGAGGTACTGCCGTCGAAAAGAGAGATTGTTGGAATCTTGTATTTGGGAGGAAATGGAACTTCCTTCCATTCAACTGGGTATGGCTGCTTGATTCCCAACCTTTGTAAATTATCCTTCTCTTTGAAGGCTTCGAACTGAGTTCGCAAGAGTTTAACAGCTTCATTGGTGTCTTCAGATGATGAAGAAGGAGCCGACGGAGTCAGAGTAGTAGGAGGAGGAACAGCATTGTAAGCACTACCCCCAGCGGACTGACTAGGTGTAGTTTGAACTTGTACTTGTACAGGAGGCATTTGAGAAGGCATTACTCCCAACTCAGCATTGACAGGTACTGAAGATGCTATGATCTCCGGATTTGAGGTAGGTATAGTTGGTGGTGTGGCATGTTGGGCCACAATGATAGAATGCATGCTAGCGACCATTTCAGCCATGGTTTTTAGCTTATCTTCAAGTGCAGCGATTCGATGTTCTTGATTTGCAGACGTTGAAGCATCTTGATCATCAGTGACAACATAAGATGTCACTTCTTTTGGTACAGTGGAAGATACTGTCTGTTCAAAACTTTTGCTGTATGCATCATAGTCGGAGAAAGAGTCATCTCCTGACTGAGAAAGAGGGAAATGACCAGAAGGATCTTGAGGAAGATTCCTTTGACCGATTGTATCTCGGCTTCGGGAACGGGTATGCTGGAATACTCCCTTAGAAGATTCTTGAAGTAGATCCAGATACCGTTGACTTGGTTTACGAGGTTTGTCGTGCTTAGAGCATCTTCTACCCCCAGTGTCTCGAGAAGTCATGGTAACAGAAGCATATAGGACTTCATCTTCATCCTCTGACATTGGTTCAGTTTTAGCAAAAGTCAGACGATCGAAGACAGATCGTTTTGTTGTTTGACAACAACATTGGATGATGACTTTATGATTGCAATG
Organism: Iris pallida; assembly: GCA_029216955.1. Lineage (NCBI taxonomy): Eukaryota > Viridiplantae > Streptophyta > Magnoliopsida > Asparagales > Iridaceae > Iris > Iris pallida. Next base: position 7,158,379 of record JANAVB010037420.1, read on the forward strand.
ATGATCAGATGATTGAACTGAAGGAGTTGAAGCACTATCTCGTTTTTGCTTGAGATGTTCTCGGAGATCAGAAACCATGCCAGGATGAGGAAAGGTTCGAGGAATATGTTTTTTAACAACATTCGGAACATGGTTCCGATTCTTCAAATGTTTTGTCCCCTGTGTGTACAAGGAAGTGCTCACCTCATTGGCATAGGTATCAGGATTTTTGTTCCTGGAGGTTTGTCTTTGAGGCTTGACCTTCGGCATAGGTTGTTTACATTTTGCCGAAGTTGGCCTATTAAGATATGTTCTTAGATCTGCAAATTCACCCCCAGGGGTTTCTGTTTGAGACACCAACAGTTTTCCCTGTTTGGAACGGGATATTTTGAATGTCGGAAGGTCTTGGAATTCTGCTACTGGGGTAGGTAGAATACCTCTTTAATCAGTACAAGTTCCCTTGTCATGAAGGAAAGAAGAATCCTTGTTTGTAGGAGTTCTTGTACTGACAGGTGCCGAAACACGTTCAATTTGATCTTCTTCAGTAAAGACCGAGGAAGACTGAGAAAAGACCAAAGGGCCTTTTCCTTTATTTTGAGAAGAAGGGTTAGCTAAAGAGCGTTTCCCTCTGTTGTCTTCCAAGTCATGAGACAAGGAAGTCTGAGAAAAGACCAACGGGCCTTTTCCTTTATTTTGAGGAGGAAGAGGAATAGCCAAAGGATTACCCCCAGTAGATTGTGCAGGAACAGCAGAGTGTTTAAGGGGAGGAACAGAAGTTTCCCTTTTGTTATTAGAAGAGGAGAGTTTAGCGAAAGGGCTGTTACTCTTAGATTGCGCATGGGTGGATTGCGCACTGGCCACTTGTGCATTAGAAGCTTTGGCAGAAAGTGCATTGGTTCTAACCACAGAAGCTATGGTTTGCGCATCATGAGTCCTTGCTTTAGAGTGCTTAGAATGTACTTTGCTGGCTGGAGTGTTGGTTTGCGCAGGAAAAGCCACTGCCAATTGCGCCAGAGTCATAGGAGTCTTGTATTTTGACAAGGCAGCATATGAAGTAGCCTATGCAACAGTTGCAACAGATTGCGCAGCATTGACTGCAACAGATTGTGCAGCAGTTGTTGAGATAGACTGTGCAGGAGTTGACACAGTAGATTGTGCAGCAGTCTGACTAGCAGATTGTGCAACAGAGTGTACTACATCTTTAGTGGCAAAACTGCCAGATTGTGCAGCAGTCTTGGAGACCCATACTGAGCGCACTTTGCTCTTGGCAGAAGTGGCTGCAGTACGGGGAGTGGTCTTGGAATTGAGCATCGCCTCGTAGGCTGTCTGGTTGACCTTAACAACCAGTATCTTCTGCGTCTTCCCGATAGACGCTACGTCACATTGAGTTGCTACTTCCTCGTCGGAGGAGAAAGTTGTCCCCAGCAGAGTCGCCATTTTGTTTGCAAAAACAAAAGTATAAAACTTTATTGATACAAACTGTGTAATAAAGATTACAAGAATTTTGGGAAAATTACAACTATAGGAATCCAATCTAGATGACGATTGCTTTATCCCTTGGACGATGTGAACTTTGAAGACGGAGCCTTTAAAGTTGAAAATAACTCTGGAAACTGAAGGCAAAAGTCTCAGAAGTTGAAGGCAAAAGCCTCGGAAGAATGCAACAGCACTTGAGCAAGAACTCCTGGACTCTCTGATCTCTGAATATTTGATATCTGATCCCCTTGAATGAAGACTTGAAACTCTATTTATAGAGTTCTGAAAATAACTAACTTTCAGTTATTCTGGACTGCACAGGATGATTTGCGCAACAATTGGTTTGCGCAGCATTGGACTGCACAGGCAGTTGCTGGGTCGTGGGCCAACTATCATAGACACATGGCATCATTTGATTGAAATGTGCATGATCGTGCATAAACAGTTGCCACGTAATGAGCAATTGATGGCATGAATGCCACATATACTTTATCAGTTATGTTGATAGAATGCGCAGACTAAACTGTGCAGCCTTGGTTTGCGCAGACTCAGAATGCGCAGGAATGGATTGCGCAGACTCAGACTGCGCAGAAATAGATTGCGCTGCCAGCTGTCAGTCTCCCTCGAGCACTGTGCGGCACAATAAACGAACAGTCTCCTCGTTCTCCGTGTTGTCAGTTGTCAGAAAGATTTGATTTGATTCAGGTAATGATGACTTCTGCCACGTCAGCCTGCGCAGTTGGAAGTGTGCGCAAACCAGTGTGCGCAATCAGATTGCTGTGCAATCTGTTGCCTGCACAATTCATCAAAATGATGTATATCTTGATTCTTTGATATTGTTGATTGATACAACTTGATTTTTTAGGACCTACAACCTTATCATCGAGCAGCACTCTCTATGGCCTCATCCTTTGAAGGTTTCTTTATTGAACATGTCCGACGAGCCTATAATATAGAAGCCGATGCTTTGGCTAATCTAGCCGCTGTGTTAGCCATACCAATCAGACGTCAGCAAGTAATAGTGGTTTATAACCGAGAACTATTCTGCGTTGAGAATAATCTGGCTTTGGCTTTTCCCCATAATCCCCATGAAGATTCTCTCAACTTTGATACCGGATTAAAGTTTGACAAAGTGTCCTTATCTTCTTCCGATTCTACTATGGAATATATCTTTTCTAATAAAACAGAAGCCATAACTGAAGATTGGAGACGTCCATTTTTAGACTTTGTCTTATATGACATACTTCCTGATAATCCGAATGAAGCAGCGTCTATCCGGCGTCGATCTCTCAGATTCTATTATAATCATACAATGAAGACACTATATCGTCGGTCCTACGACGGTCTTCTCCTCCGATGCATCGCTGGTGAAGAAGCACAACAGATTGTCCGTAAAGCACATGATGGTGTTTGTGGAGCCCATCAACCAGGTCCTAAACTTCAAGATCGTATCCGACGTATGGGTTATTATTGGCCCACGATGGTGGCTGACGCCATTCAATATGCTCGGAGATGTAAAGCCTGTCAAATTCATGCAGACTTTATCCATCAACCATCAGAGTTCTTACACCCAACAGCGGCATCATGGCCCTTTGAGGCTTGGGGCATGGATGTCATTGGTCCTATTAACCCACCATCATCAAAAGGACATCGGTTTATTCTAGCAATAACCGATTACTTTTCCAAATGGGCTGAAGCAATCCCGTTATCTGAAGTCAAAACTTCTAATGTTATTAACTTCGTCAAACATTATGTCATCTATCGATTTGGTGTTCCTCGGCGTATTATCCATGATAACGGACCGCAGTTCGTCAGTCAGAAATTTACTCGATTCTGCGATGATCATCGGATCAATAATTTAGCTTCTACAGCATATAATCCAGCAGCTAATGGATTGGCAGAAGCTTTCAATAAAACGATCATCAAACTCTTGAAAAAGTTTGTTTCTTCTAACAAACGCAACTGGAGCGAGAAGCTTGGTGAATGTTTATGGGCCTACCGCACCACAGTTCGCAATGCAACCGGATGTACGCCTTTCTCTTTGGTATATGGGTGTGAAGCTGTTCTTTCCCTTGAGATCCAGATTCCTTCTTTGAGAATTGCAATCTCCAATGAACTTACAACAGAAAACAATGATCGTCTTCGACTTCAAGAATTGGAAGCTCTAGATGAAAAGCGATTGTATGCTCAACAAAATATCGAGCTGTATCAGGCCCGAATCTCAAAAGCTTTTAACCGGAAAGTCAAAGTCAGAGCATATCAGAAGGGAGAACTGGTCCTTACTGTCAGACGTTCTATGACCATGACACATATAAGCAAAGGCAAATTTGACGCGAAATGGGAAGGCCCATTCGTAGTAAACAAAGTCTTCTCTAACGGAGCATACCAGCTTGTCTCTATGGATGGGAAATTCACGATGATGCCTATCAATGGCAAATTCTTAAAAAAATATTATGTATAATATTTTTATCATTCCCCAGCAAATATAAAATCAAAGTTAATTCTTCTCTACAAAAGTTATCTCGATATCGTTATCCCCAGAGGAAACTGATATTCTACCATGTATCATTTTTCCAGAGAATTTGATATTTTGTCTTATTAGATCCCCAGTAGATTTAATAAAGATCTTGTATAGAAAATTATGTCCATATTACCTCTGAATTTTTTATCTCAGTATGTATCATATTTTCTATTCTATGAAAATGATATCTCGTCTTTTGATTTCCGAGTCCAAAGATCATGGAAAATAGAATCCAAAGATATCTTTATATCTGAATTCTGTTTTCTCTAATCAGTATTAAACTAAAATTATCTTTGGTTTAATATCATGATAGAGTTACAAAGTTTATTTGTATATTCTATTTTATTGAAATATGTTATGTATTATTTACCTCTGAACATGTTTTCTACAAAAATATCATCCACAGAATTGAAATCAAGTCAAAATATTCATTTCAATCAAAATCAAAACATTGATTACAAATGGGTACCAAAACTTCAATACATGATAAATGTAAAAGATCTATTTAGGAGGAGTAATTATCTCCTGAATACGAATGATTACATTATTCATCTTTTCGTCATGAGCTTTCTTGATTCGCTCTGCTGTTTCAGCTCCAATCATCCGTTGGTCATATTCCACAATAATAGAGCTACGGCGATTGGTCTCTTCAATCTGATTGGTTTGCATCAATTCTCGCTCTTGCTGTAAAAATTGACAGCGTTCAGCTTCAGATTTACGATCAGTAGCAATCTCTGATTGTTCTTTTTCCACGGAGGCAATTTGCTCCTGAAGACGAGCTAGCTCTTCCCTCAACTTTCTAAGCTCTTCAGCTTTTGACGCTTCATCTTTCTCTAGACGCTCCATATTCTGATGAGTACTTATTATTTCTTCGTCTTTCGCCATTAACTCTTTAGAAGACTGAGCGAGGAATTCTGTCAGAGCAATGTGCTGAGCTTGAGCTTTATTCTCCAATTGAGCAATCTCAGCTGCAGTCAGAGACTTAATATCCTCCTTTTTAATCTTCCAGTATTTATGGATATTTGCTTCTAAATCATTCAGGAGATGTTCAAAAAAGACACATTGGGTCTCATAACCAGCCTGTCTCAAAGCTGAAAATGGAAAACACTTACGTGTCTGCGTGTATCTTCAGTCACGCTCACGTTATTACGTGTCTGCGTGAATTTTGAGTCACGCTCACGTTCTTCCGTGTCTACGTGAATTACGTGTCTGTGTGAATTTTAGTCACGCTCACGTTCTTGTACGAGTGCGTGAATTTTTAGTCACGCACACGTTCTTACGTGCGTGCGTGTATTTTCAGTCACGCTCACGTCTCGACGAGCGTGCGTGAATTTTCAGTTACGCACACATCTTTGCATGAGTGCGCGGATTTTCAGTCACGCACACGTCTTTACGTGTTTGCATGAATTTTTAGTCACGCACACGTCCTTACATGTCAGCGTGAATTTTGAGTTACGTACCATCTTTGCATGCGTGCGTGAATTTCTTATCACTTTTCCACGCCCATTTTCCACGCTCATTTTCCACGCTCATTTTCCACGCTCATTTTTTCACGCTCACGCTGTGCGTGCCAACATGCATCATTTTCACACTCATTCCTACTAGACTTGGTGTGACTTGTTGGCCTTAGCCTAGACTTGTTGGCGTGACTTTTGGGCCTTAGCATAGACTTGATTGGCGTGACTTTCTAACCTGGGTGTTACTATTTGCTCTATAACTTATTTATTTAATGATGGCATGATAATTCTTCTATTATATCCTTACGCCTTTTGGCATGAACTTGATAAAATCATGATATGTTAATATTGTTAAAACAGATTATTATGTGGAATGCGTCTTGTGTCTTGATTGGTTTATGGATACCCAGTATGACTAGAACTTAACTCTGAGGAGTTATAGGCTCGACCCCATGTAATACTAATTGACTTTCATGCCTTGTCACCATTGATAATGATTATGACATTGACTAATAATTGATCATGCGTTCCTAGTTGGAACTAAGAGACTGGCTAGTCGTCTTATTGAATTGAATGAATGAGACACGTTCATGTAATGAACTATTACAATCGATTAGCCGATCCCGAATATTGGCATACAGGCACATGCAGGTTTCAAATTATTTATTTATGTATTGGTTATTTATTTATCTTACAAAAATAGCATGTGTACTTTATGGTCAAGGCATGATTACTCCGTGGTTAGATTTGATTGTTGCATTACGCTATGTAAGGACCTACAACATAGCCGTACGGGTATCGTTGTAGAGTTGCGTATATCGTACCCCGTACAAAAGTACTCATTTGAATGACCATGATCTACGGCATGGGATTTCGCTTAACGTAGAGACTATTAAGTTAAATAAAATAATGATGGCATGGAGAGAATGGATTCTCGAGTTCTTACATGGCAGCCCCCTTGGGACTAGTAGTACCCGATGGGCCGGCTGGTTCCCACAGATACTGTAAATCTGTCACACGGACAGGGAACAGTATCTGCTTATATTATTGTACATGCTATATTAACGGCGGGCATCCTGCTGGGACTCGTCTAATTACATAATTGGCGCAATTGATTGACTGGATAGACTAGCCTTGCTCGCACATAGTAAGAACTGAGGAATCCCTATTTGCATAATTCCAGGATAACTTGGGACTCACAATAGCAAGCCGTAGTAGTTGATTGGCCGTTCAAGATAATTTGTTTGTGTACTGTACCTACTCTGTTATCTAACTGAGATGATCAGAATGTCAGGACATGACGGGCCAACTTCTGTCCTTATTTGGTTGGAAGGTTGGTTCGAAGTGTCGTGATGTTATGTGAATCCTAGTGGAAAGCAGAGATCTATTATTATATTCTCTTACTTACTGGTTTAATCCTTCATATCGTCCTTCCTTGTGGTACTTGCTATTAGAGGACTAACCTCTCTGGTTTTGCATGGCCAGATTTAGAGCCGGTTCCCGAGGATCCAGCTTACTTCTACCTCCAAGATGGTCAATACTAGGGGAATGATCGCAGGAGGACTCGAGTGGGTTCCTTACTTCACCACTCGTTTTGTTATTTACTTTATACTTTGTCGTTTGGCACCGACATGTTAGTCGAATTGTCTTGCACTTACTTTTACATGATTGTAACTAAGTCAGACTGCAGCTGATAACAATTGTGTATATGTTACTATACCATCTGGCTATGTTTTGTAAAGCCAGATCTCAAGAACATTTTGACTGAGCGTTTGGGACGCCTTACTGCTTATTCTCACATGTTCTCTATTTTTGTTTCTTGTTTGAATGATTGAGACAATAGATGTGAAGTGACCATAGTAAGACTTTCATGTAGTATGCACCCCCTCGTCTGGTTAGACAGCATTGATCGTATTATACGGTATTCATTTACCCGTAATACGTAACTGGCTGAGTCATTCCCCCGCTCTCCAGTATTCTGGTTCTGGGGCGTGACAAGGTTTTAGTGGTGGCCCATGCAGGTCTGATTTCAGATTTGTGGGGTGTTTTGATTTATAGGATGTCTCAATCACATGTGTTTCCCCCTTGATCTCATGATTCGTTATTCTCCGCCCTTGCTTGACATTCCGGTATCCTTTGACTTCATTGATCCTCCATGTCCGGTTGTTTGATTGTTCTCTTGTCCCTTTTCTTAGGGGCACTTCGTCCGCATCGGTTAGAGCTGGATAATAGCAGGGGCAACATGGACAACCTGACCATGCTGGTCAGCAACAAGGGCCAGTACTAACTCAGGAGGCTACCCAGAAAGAAGTGATAGTAGAAGCAGCAGCTGGATCGCAGTATTCGGATGTTCCACCACCACCAACAGTTCCACCTACCCAAGTGGACACACCAGCCCTTCTGGAGATCATGAGAGGAATGATGGCTACTCAGCAACATCAGATGTTGGCCCAGCAACGCATGCACACTCAGCTACAAGAGCAGAATGTGTTGCTCAACCAAGGACTGCAGACGGCTTTGGAAAGAGGAGTGAGGACTGATTCAGGAGCATCAGCCAGGTTTTGCAAGTACAATCCCTGCCGTTTCGAGGGCACGGAGGATGTCATCTCAGCAGATGCATGGCTTAAGGATATTGAGGCTATTCTGACAGCAGCTAAGGTACCGACAGAAGAACGTGTGGATCTAGTAAAGTTGTTACTTCAGGATCTCGCACGTGATTGGTGGGAATCAGAGGAAGTGGGCATCAGACGTCCTGTGGCTTGGGATGATTTTACTGCAAGATTCAAGACCAAGTACTATGGAGTTGTGGCACGGTTTGAGCTACAACAGAAGTTTATCAACCTCAGGCAGGCCGGCAAGACTGTAGATGCTTATGCAGCAGAGTTCTGCAGATTGAGTAGATTCGCCCCAGAGATGGTAGCAACAGAGAGCCAGAGGGCCATGAGGTTTCAGCAAGGGTTTCATCTTGAGCTCTTGCAATTGATAGAGGGGCACAATTACCAAACTTTTGACGAAGTATTGACGGCAACTCGAAGGCATGAGATCACCATTCAGAGGCTTGCGGTGAGGACTGGGGGTCAGAAGAGATCCCACAGTCAGATTGAAGGAGGAGGGGGAGCAACGCCCCGAACAACAGCACCATCCACTGGTATTCGTATCCACGATGTGGCGATACGAGGACCAGCCCCACCACCCAGGCAGCAGCAATAGCAACAGAGGAAGAACCAGCAACCCCCGGCGGGCTGCACTTATTGTGGGAAGATGGGGCACACTAGAGATGTGTGTCGGACATTGAATGGACTGTGTCTGATATGTGGAAATCTAGACCATCGGGTTACCACATGTCCCATGAATTCGAGGTCAGGAGGACCAGGGCAGCAGTTTCCTGCTTTGCCAGCACCAGGGGCAGGGCAGTATCGAGGACCAGCAGTGGCAGTAAGGCCGTTGGCACAGCGTCCGTTTATACCGCAGGCTCAGATGTTTCGGCAGCAGGGGCCGCCGATATAGCAACACCAGCATAGACCACCCAAGCATCATCAAGGAAGGGCCAGCAGCAGCATCAGGCTAGGCCGCAGCATGGAAACCAGCAAGGAGGTCGAGGGCAAACATTCACTCTGTCCTTGGAGGAGGCATTGGCGTCGGGAGATGTTGTGGCAGGTAACATTCTCGTCGCCTCATATCCCGCAGTAGCATTGTTTGATTCGAGAGCATCCCACTCATTTATATCTGCACAATTCGCGACACGACTAGGAATGGAGTTCGAGGCATTGCCAGGGAGGTTGAATATACTCCCTGGTAATGGGCTCGTAGGAGTTAGTAGAGTTATTTTAGCATGTAGCGTTGTAGTTTGTGGGCATTCCTTACCTGCCCGGTTGATAGAATTTCCTGTTGGAAATTTTGACGTTATCTTAGGCATGGACTGGCTGAAAGACAGTCATGCGACAATAGATTATCGTAGAGGGAGTATATCTTTTGATATTCCAGGCATGAAGCGGTTCACCTTAGTCAGATCAGAGGCAACTCAGCAAGAGCAGGGAGTAATAACGGCAATGGAAGAAGTTCAGATTCTGAAGGTAGTTGAAGAATTTCTAGACGTATTTCCTGAAGAACTTCCAGGTCTACCACCAGTTAGAGATATTGAGTTCAGTATAGAATTGGCACCAGGAACTAAACCGATATCAGATCGAGTTTACAGAATGGCAGATTCAGAGCAGGCCAAGGTATATCAGCACATAGAGGAACTGAAGGAGAAGAAGTTCATCCAAGCTAGCGTGTCATCGTGGGCAGCACCAGTGGTACTTGTGGGAAAGAAGGATGGGTCATCCAGATTGTGCATTGACTACAGGAAGCTTAACGCGGCAACGGTGAAGAACAAGTACCCATTACCCAGGATCGACGACTTATTTGATCAGTTGAGCAAAGCTAGAGTTTTCTCCAAGATAGATCTTCGTTCAGGGTACCATCAGGTGAGGGTTCGGAAGGAAGATATTCCCAAAACAACATTCAGGTCGAAGTATGGGCATTATGAGTTCTTAGTAATGCCGTTTGATTTGACCAATGCTCCAGCAATATTCATGGATTTGATGAATCGCATCTTTATGCCATATTTAGACCAGTTTGTCGTTGTGTTTCTTGACGACATTCTCGTATACTCTGCTAGTGAAGAGGAGCATGAAGACCACCTCAGGAAAGTGTTATAGGTTCTGAGAGAGAACCAGTTGTATGCCAAGCTCAGCAAGTGTGAATTTTGGTTGAATCACATTTCATTTTTGGGTCACATCATATCAGGAGCTGGAGTAGCAGTAGATCCCAAGAAGATAGAAGCAGTAGAAAGTTGGCCAGTACCCAAGACCGTAGCAGATGTACGGAGTTTCTTGGGATTGGCAGGATATTACAGAAGGTTTGTGTCAGACTTTGCAAGGCTTTCAGCACCCATGACCCGCTTGACCCGGAAGGATGTACCATTCGTTTGGTCGGAAGAATGTCAGGCATCATTTGAGACTTTGAAGCAGAAGTTGATATCAGCACCTATTCTTACATTGCCAGTTGGACCTGGAGGTTTTACAGTATATTGTGATACGTCAGGTAAAGGACTTGGATATGTCCTTATGCAACATGGGAAGGTAATAGCATATGCATCTAGGCAGCTTCGGGACCACGAAAAGAATTACCCAACTCATGATTTGGAGTTAGCGGCAGTAGTGTTTGCTCTGAAGCTATGGAGGCATTACTTATATGGTGACCGAGTGGACATGTACACAGACCATAAAAGTCTGAAGTACATCTTTACTCAGAAGGAGCTGAACATGAGGCAGAGAAGATGGTTGGAGTTGATCAAGGATTATGATGTGGAGCTTCAGTATCATCCAGGCAAGACGAATGTGGTAGCAGACGCTCTTAGCAGGAGAGGCGGCGCATTTATGTTGACAACACAGAGGCATATCTTAGAAGACCTTCAGGAGATGGGCATCGAAGTTATACTTTCTAGTGATGTAGGAGTTCTAACAAGTTTACAAGTTCAATCCGACTTGGTAGGCAGAATGAAGGCAGCTCAGGCACAAGACCCAAGGATTCAGAAGCTTAGGGCAGAGTGTGAGTCAGGACTCAGGAAGGAGATGAGAATTCATGAAGATGGTACACTTAGGTTTGGATCACGTCTATGTGTGCCTAGTGGAGATATCAGACAGGAGGTTATGGCAGAAGCTCACAGTTCTCAGTATTCTATTCATCCTGGAGGGACCAAGATGTACCAAGATATCAAGCAGCATTTCTGGTGGAACGGGATGAAGAGGGAGATAGCTAGATTTGTTTCCCGTTGCTTGGTATGTCAGCAAGTGAAGGCAGAACAGCAGAGGCCAGCTGGGTTATTACAACCGCTTCCTATTCCGGAATGAAAATGGGAGCATATTACAATGGACTTTGTGACCGGTTTACCGAGATCACCAAGTAGTAAGGACGCTATTTGGGTAATAGTGGACCGACTTACGAAGGTAGCACACTCTCTTCCTTTCAGAGTAGGGCAATCTACAGAAAAGTTGGCAGAGTTGTATATGCAACAGATAGTCAGACAGTATGGAGTCCCTGTCAGTATTGTGTCGGATCGAGATACCCGCTTTACATCACATTTCTGGAAGAGCTTACATCATAGTCTGGGTACCAAGTTAAGATTTAGCACGGCTTACCATCCGCAGACGGATGAACAATCAGAAAGAATGATTCAGACTTTGGAAGATATGTTGCGAGCTTGCACTCTAGATTTTGGAGGGTCTTGGGAGAGTCACCTGCACTTAGTCGAGTTCTCATATAACAATAGTTATCAAGCCAGTATCCAGATGGCGCCATTTGAAGCATTATATGGTAAGAAGTGCAGGTCACCGCTTGTATGGAATGATATCGGAGAGAGGAAGATGTTAGGCCCAGAAATAATTGTTCAGACGGTTGAAGTGGTTAAGAGAATTAGAGAGCGACTTCGAGTTGCGCAGGACCGGCATCGTCATTGGACAGACCAGCATCGTAGGCCGTTAGAGTTCTCTGTTGGGGACCACGTATTCTTGCGGATCTCACCTACTCGTGGGATTATTAGATTTGGCGTTGGCGGGAAATTGAGTCCGCGGTACGTGGGCCCATTTGTTATCCTTGATCGGATAGGCGATGTTGCTTATCGTTTATCCCTCCCACCTTCATTACGAGAGGTGCATGACGTGTTTCATGTATCTCAATTACGTAGGTATGTATCAGACCTAAGTCATATCCTCGATCATTCTGAGCTGGTTGTTGGTACCAACCTGTCTTACGAGGAACAGCCTATGTCCATTTTGGATCGAAGAGAGAAGATACTTAAGAACCGAACAATTAGTCTTGTCCGTGTTGCTTGGGGTCATCACTCCTTGGGAGAGTCAACGTGGGAACGTGAGGATGGTATCCGATCATGGTATCCACACCTGTTTGACTCACAAGGTATATCTCTTTCTGTATACCTTGATTGTCCTGATTCTTCATGCTTGTCACCTTATGGGTAGAGCTACTTGATATCATGGATTGATGAATTTACATATATAGTATTTGCTTTTGATATGGTAAAATGATTGCTTACTCACTAGAATTGCTTGTATTAGTTTAGCTCCGATATTTCTACCTGCTTGGATTTGAAATTCCGAGGACGAAATTTTTCTAAGGTGGGTAGAGATGTCACTCTCCGTTCCCAGAATACGTATTTTTTTATACATGTGCAATTCATGTATATTTATTTAGTATTTATCATGTATTATCCTGTATTTAAATTCCTTTAATTTTATGTTAATTAATTATCTGCTCTTTAATTTTCATGTTAATTAATTTCCTGCAATTTTATTATCTGTATTTTATTCCTGCATTTTATTTCCTGCTTTTAACCTTTCTGCTTTGCTTTCGGGTTGGCCTTGGATGGACCCGATCAAACCCGACCCAATAACCCCACCTACCACCATCCTTCCTATTTAAAGCCCCCATCTCCTTCTCTCTCCTCATAATTTTCCTTCACCATTACTTCTTCTTCTTCCTCTCATCACTTCTCCACCTACCAGCAGTAGCAGCAGGCAAGTACAATCTTGCTTCTTGCTTGGAGAACCATTTTTATGGTTCATTATTCTTCCTCTCACGATCCTGAGAGAGTTTAGTACTTAGTATTTTTGTTTTCGTTGGCTTGTTTCTCCCAGATCTAAGTGTTTGTGTTCTCGGTTGTTCATGGGTTTGATCTCCCAACTTGGCGTGTATTCTCGGTTGTCCATGGGTTCTGAACCATGGGAACTTCATTTCTGGCTTGGGACGAAGTTTCCTGAGTCACGCACACGTTCTTACGTGTCTGCGTGTATTTTCAGTCACGCACACGTTCTTACGTGTCTGCGTGTATTTTCAGTCACGCACACGTTCTTACGTGTCTGCGTGTATCTTCAGTCACGCTCACGTTATTACGTGTCTGCGTGAATTTTGAGTCACGCTCATGTTCTTTCGTGCCTGCGTGAATTACGTGTCTGCGTGAATTTTAGTCACGCTCACGTTCTTGCACGAGTACGTGAATTTTTAGTCACGCACACGTTCTTACGTGCGTGCGTATATTTTCAGTCACGCTCACGTCTTGACGAGCGTGCGTAAATTTTCAGTCACGCACACATCTTTGCATGAGTGCGCAGATTTTCAGTCACGCACACGTCTTTACGTGTTTGCGTGAATTTTTAGTCACGCACACGTCCTTACATGTCAGCGTGAATTTTGAGTTACGCACCATCTTTGCATGCGTGCGTGAATTTCTTATCACTTTTCTACGCCCATTTTCCACGCTCATTTTCCATGCTCACTTTTTCACGCTCACGCTGTGCGTGCCAACATGCATCATTTTTTACGCTCATTCCTACTAGACTTGGCGTGACTTGTTGGCCTTAGCCTAGACTTGTTGGCGTGACTTTTGGGCCTTAGCATAGACTTGATTGGCGTGACTTTCTAACCTGGGTGTTACTATTTGCTCTATAACTTATTCATTTAATGATGGCATGATAATTCTTCTATTATATCCTTACGTCTTTTGGCATGAACTTGATAAAATCATGATATGTTAATATTGTTAAAATAGATTGTTATGTGGAATGCGTCTTGTGTCTTGATTGGTTTATGGATACCCAGTATGACTAGAACTTAACTCTGAGGAGTTATAGGCTCGACCCCATGTAATACTAATTGACTTTCATGCCTTGTCACCATTGATAATGATTGTGACATTGACTAATAATTGATCATGCGTTCCTAGTTGGAACTAAGAGACTGGCTAGTCGTCTTATTGAATTGAATGAATGAGACACGTTCATGTAATGAACTATTGCAATCGATTAGCCGATCCCAAATATTGGCATACAGGCACATGCAGGTTTCAAATTATTTATTTATGTATTAGTTATTTATTTATCTTACAAAAACAGCATGTGTACTTTATGGTCAAGGCATGATTACTCCGTGGTTAGATTTGATTGTTGCATTACGCTATGTAAGGACCTACAACATAGTCACACGGGTATCGTTGTAGAGTTGCGCATATCGTACCCCGTACAAAAGTACTCATTTGAATGACCATGATCTACGGTATGGGATTTCGCTTAACATAGAGACTATTAAGTTAAATAAAATAATGATGGCATGGAGAGAATGGATTCCCGAGTTCTTACATGGCAGCCCCCTTGGGACTAGTAGTACCCGACGGGCTGGCTAGTTTCCACAGATACTGTAAATCTGTCACACGGACAGGGAACGGTATCTGCTTATATTATTGTACATGCTATATTAACGGCGGGCGTCCCGCTGGGACTCGTTTAATTACATGATTGGCACAATTGATTGACTGGATAGACTAGCCTTGCTCGCACATAGTAAGAACTGAGGAATCCCTATTTGCATAATTCCAGGATAACTTGGGACTCACAATAGCAAGCCGTAGTAGTTGATTGGCCGTTCAAGATGATTTGTTTGTGTACTGTACCTACTCTGTTGTCTAACTGAGATGATCAGAATGTCAGGACATGACGGGCCAACTTCTGTCCTTATTTGGTTGGAAGGTTGGTTCGAAGTGTCGTGATGTTATGTGAATCCTAGTGGAAAGCAGAGATCTATTATTATATTCTCTTACTTACTGGTTTAATCCTTCATATCGTCCTTCCTTGTGGTACTTGCTATTAGAGGTCTAACCTCTCTGGTCTTGCATGGCCAGATTTAGAGCCGGTTCCCGAGGATCCAGCTTACTTCTACCTCCAAGATGGTCAATACTAGGGGAATGATCGCAGGAGGACTCGAGTGGGTTCCTTACTTCACCACTCGTTTTGTTATTTACTTTATACTTTGCCGTTTGGCACCGACATGTTAGTCGGATTATCTTGCACTTACTTTTACATGATTGTAACTAAGTCAGACTGCAGCTGATAACAATTGTGTATATGTTACTATACCATCTGGCTATGTTTTGTAAAGCCAGATCTCAAGAACATTTTGACTGAGCGTTTGGGACGCCTTACTGCTTATTCTCACATGTTCTCTATTTTTGCTTCTTGTTTGAATGATTGAGACAATAGATGTGAAGTGACCATAGTAAGATTTTCATGTAGTATGCACCCCCTCGTCTGGTTAGACAGCATTGATCGTATTATACGGTATTCATCTACCCGTAATACGTAGCTGGCTGAGTCATTCCCCCGCTCTCCAGTATTCTGGTTCTGGGGCGTGACATGTGCTCTACTCGTCGGCAAGCTATAAGTCCAATTAAGAGCGCCCAGATAACAAGATTGCCTGTGACTGAAAATTCTCCATGAACTATAGTTTGATCTAGTCATTATCCTAATCCATGTTCAGTGCGAATCCCTGACCGTGGGAAACCAGGGAGTCACATCCTAGACATGATGCAAGATAAGACAAGTAGATTGCACAAGCAAGCAAGCAGGAACACCCACGGTATCAAGGTTGATTATACAAGTCAAGTTAGCAATCGCAATGGCATCAAGTCAAGTCAAGTCAAGTTACAAGTCGAGTAGCAAGTTACAAGTCAAGAGTGCGCCGCCACGGGCCACTATCAAGTTATCAGGTTACAAGTCAAGAGTGCACCCCATCGGGTCACTATCAAGAAGATCAGAAAGTACCAGGATCGTAAATCACAGAAAACCACGAAAACCGTACTAGTCATAGCAAATACTGAAAATCATGTCAAGTCGTATTGGGTCAAGATAGTCGTGCTGTGTGGAACAAGATCCCAAAATCCAATCCACAAAAGAGATGCCAAGCTTAAAAAAATAAAACCAAAACTCCAAGAGCCAATGGGTTGCGCAAGGGGTCAGGGGGTTGGGTTGCGCAGGGTGTCAGCTGCGCAGGGTGCCAAGTACGCAGGGGTCCAAGAGCGCGGAGGCAGATGGCGCATGGGTCCAAGAGCGCGGGGACAGACTGCACAGGAGCAGACTGCGCAAGAGCAGACTGCGCAGGAGCAGACTGCACATGATCGATGCGCGCTGGGGTTGAGCGCAGTTCGCCAAGGGGCAAGCAGCACGGTCGGCGCTGCGCTAAAGAGCGCAGGCCGAGAGGGGGATGCGCAGTCCAGCACTGCACTAAAGAGCGCAGGCTGCAGTCTTCTTCTCCAGGCCGAGAGCAAGCATCAAGAACACCAAAAATTCTATTCTTCATATCTTGGTCAATTCAAAGCCAAATCTAGATTTTTCAAAGTTCTAAAGTGAGTAAAATTGAGTTCTCTTCCACATGGAAGCATCAAAACCCACAAAAACCCAACTAAAATAGATCAAAATCATGTAAATTCGAAAATAGAGAAAACTTAGATCTAGAACAATGAAGACTCCAAATCACAAAATGTCAAGTTCAAATGTTGATCTCCATGGCCTAATCTAGCTAATAGATAAATAAAAAGTGGTTCTCATGTGGTGGCAAGGTGCACTTGCCTATGGTGTTGGTGAGTTGTGTAGAGGAAGAAAGAAGAAGAAGATGGAGAAAATAAATGAAAGAGTTATAAGGAGAGAGAAAAAGTTGGTAGGGTTTTAATGAGGGTGGGTTGTGGTGTGTTGAGGGTGAAGCATAGGCTAAGGTGTTCCAAATACATGTTGAACCAAACCAAACCAAACCAAACCAATTTTCGTCCACAAAATAAAACCAAGTCATGTCAAAACCCGTTTTTACGAGAAAACCAAAATCTGTAAGTCGAGCCAAAAATATAATTACAGGCCAGAATCTGAGAAAATAAAATACAGGTCCAGGATACATACAAGCTTAACCAAAATACGTATTCTGAGATATGGGTGTTACACGCCCCGCACGCGCCTTACCGGCCGCCGCGCCCAGCCCCGGCGCCTTCCCGGCAGCCGCCCGCGACCCCCGGCCGCTCCCAGCGGTGCTGACCGCGTGCCTTCCCGGCTCTCGTACCCCAGCACTGTCCTCCCCGGCATCCCGTGCCCGACCAGCACCCCATGCGCACCCCGAGCCGTGTCCGCTATTCTGGACAGCCCCTGTCCAGCGCTCTTTGCGGGAGATCGAGTCCGATCTGTGGATTTGCGCGTCCCGAGTCCGAGGCAACCCTTCGGATTCCGTCGTTTTGGGTAATCCCTGGTTAATCACAGTAGTTCGTCCCTCCCCGTGTCAATGATGAATTGGTCCACGAATTCTCCTTCGGGAAATTCGATTTTTGGGTTAACGTCGTTTCCGGGATTTTCCGAGAAACCTTCGGAAAGGTTCTGTTGGTTGTTTTGCTTTTCCGAAACTTTTCAAAAAATGGATTTCTAGATATTTTAGGTTTTCGGATATTTCCGATATTGTGCTGTGATGTTTTGGTTGGATTCGGACTCCCGAATTCGTTTCGGGTTGTTCCAAATTAATATTGAGAATAATTGTGGTTATTTTGATATATATAGTTTGGGATTCCCTGGTTTGGGATTTTGCAGGAAAATATTGGCACACTTTCCCAGTTTTTGGGTTGACCAAAAATAGAGAAAATACTGCCGAATTTTTCCACAAAGTTAATTATATTTTAAAAATGATTTTAAAATGGATTTTGGAAAATATTAATATTTTGGTTTTTGGGCGACGACCGTATCGGTCAATGGGCACTGGCTAAGTGCAAATGAAATCGGCTTCGCCCGGACGTTGAGGCATTAGCCTAAATGACGATTAGACCATATCTGAGACTCATTAAATATTTACTTTATTTTTATCATTTAATTTATTCATAATTAATTATAGGAAGTTTTAGAACTAACGACCATTTTGTCTTATTTCAATTTATGTAAATAAATTATAATGGGCATAAGCCCAGCTGGTTGTTGGCTCTGTGACTTGTAATTTAGTAGCGTGGGTTTTCTGTTGATTTGCTGGTTTTGCGAGTTCTTTTAGCGTACGCGTAAATCGAAATAGATAATTATTTTCATATAAAAATTAATAAAGTTTTCTCACATTAAAATTTACAAGTTTTAATATTTAAACAACGATTATGTGTTTCTCATTAAAATAAGAAATTTAGTTTTATATGTATAAATATGAAAATACGAAGTTTTAATCAATTAATTTGGTATCGACGAGTTTTTCCCAAAATACAAAATTTAAACGATCTTTCCCTCGTTATTAATTCAACGCACCAATAATCGTGTTTTTGTTCGTGTTTTGTTAATAAAGAATTAAAATTGATTAGAACACAATTAGAGATTTCAACTAGCGTAGTTAGATTGGTAACCCTGGATTCTGAGTCAATTTCTCGAATGTAGGAATTCGAGGACGATCCTAAAATCCCATCTCGAAGTTTTCAACCTTTCCAATCCAGTACATTTTGATGCAAGTACATTTTGTGTTAGTTTACAGTTATTTAATAATCGCTTTACTGTAAGTTTAAACCACGATGCAACACGGAACTCTCTCTGAGACCACTGACTGTAACTACTGTAACTGTTTAGGGACTGGGGGAATAGAGTAATGTTTATGACCACATCCACTGTAACTTAGAACTGTACTAGTTTACCCCTCATACACACGGGGATAAGCCGTATCTGAACTGTAACAAACCCAAGCCGGTCATATTCATTGCCTATTCAAATCACACTGTTTTACTGTTAGAAAACTGTTTATTTCTAAATTATTTAAAAGTGCATGATTCTATTATTATTTCAACTGTCAAATTAGCATGAAATGTACTTTGCTCCCTCCTGACTGGAGATACATTTTTAGGGGACATTGAGGATGCTGAGCTGTTATACAGCAGCTACTACGACCTTGTTCTGTACCCCGTAGTGCTGCCAGAGTTCCCATTGGAGAACGCAGGAACCGAGACCGATGAGCCGAATGCTTAGATATATTTTTCTTTCCAGTTTTGTTGTTTCATTTGAAAATCTGTTTATTTGAATTCAGGATTTATTTCAGTACTTTTAAATTCCAGTTGTATTTATTTCAAATGTTCAATAAAGTTTTCAATTTCTGATCATTGAGTTGTGACAAATATAGATGCTGTTGTTATGGTTACCTGCTAATGGAATAGCTTACTGCCGCCGTCTCAACAACGGTGCAGGCTGGGCATGATCCGGTTCGACCCAATTATTTTGGATCGGGTCGTGACATGTTTTTAGTGGTGGCCCATGCAGGTCTGAACAATAACTTAGGAAAACATACCTAGAAACAATTAGAACACTAGAACATTGATTTGTCATAACATAGGTCCGAATTATACGTAAATAAATATTTTTGTTTGATTATAGACTGGTAGGCTACCTTGATTATGTTTGCACCCTAAACCTTCCAGAATATAACTAAGGATAAGACCAATCCTGCTGGCGATGAGGTGTCATCTACGGATCATACCCCATCTCCTCAACCAAGTCCAGGGTTTATTCCCTCGCGGCTGATTGATCATCCCCATGATGCATCCAGTAAAGTTTTTACTACACTGGCGAATCCTATCTCTTCTCAAACTGAGTTACATTTCCTTGGTGGAGTATCCATTCCTGTTGCTCCATCAGTACCAGCAAACACCTCCCAAATGGTTACCCTATTTCAAGAAATTCTGGAGTTCCAGAAAGCTGAAGATGAAGCCCAGCGGGAACAGATGAATATCACGAGAGAAGACATGAAGAACGTCAATGATATAGCCTTAGCTATCTTAAACCAAGTTGGAGCGGAACCACGTCCTAGGAGGGATACCCCTGAATCTAGGAGAAATTTGAGCCCTATCCGGCAGTCATATCGTACGAAGCTATTGGTTTGTGACTACTGTAAAAGGCTTGGTCACCAAGCCAATATTTGTCGCAAGAGATTGGGAAAATATTTGGCATGTGAATCTGCTGAACATCGGGTAAAGGACTGCCCCTTATCTTTCCATCAAACCAGAGCACATGTCCCAGCAACACCTGTTAGGCCACAACCTAGGGACTCTTCCTATCCAGCAGACCTTAACTCCTACAATAAGACATGATGCAGACTCGAGGTTCATAGAAGATGAAGCAGTTGGAGACTACTCATGCAAGAGCCAGAACCATGAAGAATAGTACCTAGGACTACTGAATAGTATTATCTATTGTTATAAGAAGTTGTAACAGGATGTCCTTAGATCAATCATAAAAGTTTTTGCTGTAATTCTCCACATGAATAAACTTCTTAGTTACACCTTTATGGTAGATGTTTTCCCTGATAGTCTTCCCGGATTACCCCCAGATCTAGACATAGAGTTCACTATTGACCTAGTCCCCGGCTCTCCCCTATTTTTAAGGGACACAATAGAGTCAACCCGAAGGAGGCCAAGAAGATGAAGGACCAGATCAATGAAGGCTCTAGGATTTATCCAGGATAGAACTTTATCCTAGGGAGCGTCTGTCTTGTTAGTGCATAAGAAGGACGGAACAGTACGGATGTGCATCGACTACCGGGTGCTGAACAATATCACCATTAAAGAACAAGTATCCTCTGCCCCGGATCGATGACCTATTTGATCAATTGGGCGGGGCTAAGGTGTTTTTGAAGATTGATCTTAGATCTGGCTACCACCAGATCAGGGTCAGGAAGGAAGATATTCCCAAGAAGGCATTCAACACCAAGTATGGGCAGTTTGAATTCTTGGTCATACCATTTGGACTGACGAATGCTCCTGCGGTGTTCATAAACCTTATGAACAAGGTTTTCCATGAATACCTAGATCAATTGTTGTTGTCGTCATCGATGACATTCTGATCTATTCAAAGACGGAAGAGGAGCACGAAGAGCACCTCAGGAAAGTTCTGGAAACTTTGAGGAAAGAGAAGCTGTATGATAAGCTTTCCAAGTGTAAATTCTTTCTAGACAAGGTAGATTTTCTTGGCCATGTTGTCACAGGAGAAGGAGCTATCGGTGGATCCGAAGAAGATAGCCGCTGTTGAGAAGTGGTCTACCCCAAGCTCAGTTGCTGAAATCAGGAGTTTCTTGGGCTTGGCTGGCTACTACCGGAAGTTCGTGAAGGGTTTTGCCAAAATTGCTGAGCCGATGACGAAGCTCACTCGGAAGAATGAAAAGTTCATCTGGACAGAAGGTTGCCAGGCATCATTTGAGGAGCTGAAGAAGAGGCTTACCACTGCACCAATCCTTGTGCTACCCGTAAGAACTGGTGGTTTCTCAATATACAGTGATGCCTCAGGTGAAGGACTGGGTTGCGTTCTTCAACAACAGGGAAAAGTGATTGCTTATGCATCTAGGCAATTACAGACTCATGAGAAGAACTATCCTACACACGATTGGGAGCTTGCAGCGGTGATATTTGAATTGAAGTTATGGAAGCATTACCTTTATGGAGAGAGAGTGGAAACATTTACAGACCACAAGTATAATTTTACTTAGAAGGAGCTGAACATGAGGCAAAGAAGGAGCTGGACGCTGATCCATTTGCAAGTGAGCTCGAGTCTGATGGACAAAATCAAGGAGACGCAGTTTCAAGACGAGACACTTTGCAAACTCAGAGATCAAGTGTTGGCAGGAACACTTGAGGGTTTCTCAACCGCCAGCGATGGAGCACTGAAGAATGGTATGAGGCTCTGCATAGCATCTGGCGAACTGAGGAACGAGCTGATGAAGGAAGCACACCAGTCACAATATTCCATACATCCTGGAGCTAACAAGATGTATCGGGATATGCGTACCACTGTTTGGCGGTTTGGAATGAAGAAAGATGTGGCCAGGTATGTTGCTAGATGTTTAATTTGTCAACAAGAGAAGGCTAGTAGGCAGAGACCAGCATGACTATTGTAGCCGCTTGACATTCCGGAGTGGAAATGGGAGCACATAACAATGGATTTTGTGTCAGGACTGCCTCAATCCCAAGGAGGGAAGGATGCCATTTGGGTTATCGTGGACTGACTGACGAAGTCAGCTCATTTTATTCCCTTCAAGGTTGGTCTATCCATCGAGAAGTTGGCAGCACTGTACATACGGCATATCTACCGGATTCATGGAGTTTCGGTAAGTATTGTGTCTGACAGAGATACTAGATTTATCTCTCACTTTTAGAAGAGTTTGCATGACAGTTTGGGAACACAACTGAAGTTCAGTGCCGCCTACCACCCCAGACTGACGGGCAATCAGAGAGAACAATATAGACGCTAGAAGACATGCGGAGATCCTGCGTCATGGAATTTGGAGGGTCTTGGGAAGACCATTTGCACTTGGTAGAATTCTCCTACAACAGCAGCTACCAAGCCAGTATCGGTATGACACCGTTCGAGGCACTCTATGGACGTCGTTGCCGCACTCCTTTTGCTTGGGACGACGTCGGAGAACGAGCGTTGCTTGGACCTGAGAAGGTGACCGATGCAACAGAGAATGTGAGAATGATCAGAGACAAGCTCAGGATTGCCCAAGACAGACAGAAGCATTGGGTTGATAGTAGTCGTCGACCAGTGAAGTTTGAAGAAGGAGATAGTATTTCTGTAAAGTTTTCTCCTACTAGAGGAACAATCAGTTTTGACGGAGCTGGGAATTGAGGCCAGGTACATCAGGCCATTTGAAGTTTAAGACGAGTCGGAAGTAGCGTACCGGTTAGCTCTACCAGCTAATCTTGAGAGTGTGCACAACGTCTTCTACGTATCACAGCTCAGACGCTACATTTCGGATCCGAGTCACATTTTGGATATTTTAGAGCTAAAAATTGGACTCAACCTTTCAGTGCCAGAGAAACCAGTTGCAAGCGTAGTCAGAGGTGAGAAGAAGATCAGAATTTGAGCCATCACATAACTCCTATCTTTTCGTTCTAAACTTGTCTGATGCTGATAAGTTAGCCTAGTTTTACAAGCTATCTCTTTATCAAGCTTGATCATGACAGTATTTTATTGGGTGCACCTACTAATATATTGTCTAATCAGGACCGGTGCATGATGGTCTGATCAACCTCGTGTACTTTGGTTCGCTTTTGTATTTTTCTGCATGGATGATATCATAAATGAAACTTGTCCCTAAACCGTCTCATCCACAACTGTCTTGGAAATTCTTATTGTTAGACCTGAGTTACGGGTGCAGTAACCGTACTTGTTTGAGACTTAAGGTAACCCCTAACCCTGCCTTTAATTTCGAGGACAAAATTTTTCTAAGGAGGGAAGATTGTGAAACCCAGTTTTGTATTATGAATAATTATTGTTAGCATAATATTATTATTAATATTATAATATTCTTACTATTATTATTAGTATTATTTATGAGTTTAAAATTTATTTCAAAAATTAAATGTGGATTTTTGAGTGCTGACCTGACCCGTACCCGGACAAGATTTCCGAAACCCAGACCCGAGTCGGACCCAATTTGAACCCGTTCCCAGTTTGGATTCCTAAATTAATATTTTGGGTTGTATATATATATGAAGGTGTTTATATTTTTGGACTTTAAATTCTAGCTACCCGTCCCGACCCGATTTTTTTTTCCAAACCCATTCTCCTGGAGGCACCCCACGAATTGGTCATGCCCCCTCTTCGCAGCACCATGCTCCCCATATTTTTCTCTCCATCTTTCCCTCTCTTTCACTCATTCTTCTCCACCTCCCTCCTTGTCACTTCCCGTTCCCAGAATACATATTCTAAATACATGTACTGCTGGAATGTATTCATTTAATATTTATCATGTATTGTTCTGTATTTAAATTCCTTTAATTTCCTGCTAATTATTTTCTGTATTTTATTTCTGCATTTTACTTTCTGCTTTTATACTCTGCTTTAGCTTTGCTATGGGTTCGGCTCAGATTGGTTTAATTATGTTGGTCCATCATGAACCGAAATAAACCCCCACCTACCACCACTCATTTATTTAAAAGCCCATCCCCTTTCTCTCTCTTCATTACTTCACTATTACTCTTCTTCTTCCTCATAACTCTCCCACCAACCTAGGAGAGCAAGGCAAGTGCCAACTTGCTTCCTGATGGATCCCCATTATTATTGTTCCATCATCTTCCTTATTCGATTCTAAGTCTCTTTAGTACTTAGCATTCCCAATTTCCATGGCTTATTTGTTGTAGATCTAAGTTTGATGTATTTTCGGGTTTCTTAGGTTTTGATCTAGTAAACTTTGTTCTCTTCAAGTTTTGATGGTTCCATGTTGTAGAGAATTTCGTTCTACCCAATTTTGACCTATGAAAGTCCATATTTGGGCTTGGGATGAAGGATTTATGGAGCTTGGAAGCAATGGCTTCCATGGTTCTGTTCTCAGAAAAATTCGGAGAGGAAGAACAGCCACAGCGCATGAGATTTATTTTTCACAGCCGCATGAATCTTTCTTCCTCAGGCGCACGATATTATTTATTTCCCAATCATTTCCCACAGCGCATGAGATTATTTATTTTCCAATCATTTTCCACAGCGCATGAGATTTATTTTCCACAGCCGCATGAATCTTTCTTCCTCAGGCGCACGATATTATTTATTTCCCAATCATTTCCCACAGTGCATGAGATTATTTATTTCCCAATCATTTCCCACAGTGCATGAGATTTATTTTCCACAGCCGCATGAATCTTTCTTCCTCAGGCGCACGATATTATTTATTTCCCAATCATTTTCCACAGTGCATGAGATTTATTTCCCACAGCCGCATGAATCTTTCTTCCTCAGGCGCACGAGTTTATTTATTTCCCAATCATTTCCCATAGCGCATGAGATTATTTATTTCCCAATCATTTCCCACAGCGCATGAGATTTATTTCCCACAGCCGCATGAATCTTTCTTCCTCAGGCGCATGATATTATTTATTTCCCAATCATTTCCCACAGCACATGATACTATTTATTTCCCAATCATTTCCCACAGCCGCATGAATCTTTCTTCCTCAGGCGCATGATATTATTTATTTCCCAATCATTTCCCACAGCACATGATACTATTTATTTCCCAATCATTTCCCACAGCCGCATGAATCTTTCTTCCTCAGGCGCATGATATTATTTATTTTCCAATTATTTCCCACAGCGCATGAGATTATTTATTTTCCAATCATTTCACACAGCGCATGAGATTTATTTCCTACAGCCGCATGAATCTTTATTCCTCAGGCGCATGAGATTATTTATTTCCCAATCATTATTTCCCAATCATTATTTATTTCCGATTCATTATTTTCCAATCATTATTTATTTCCCAATTTTTATTTCTCGAATTTGGTATTAATTAACATTGATTATTATCTTGATTAATAATTGATCATGCGTTCCGAGGTGGAACTAAGAGACTGGCTAGTCGTCTTATTGAATTAGATGGAATAAGACACGTTCATATTAACGATGAACTATTACAATCGATTGGTCAATCCCGAATATTGGCATATGGATACATGCAGGCTATAATTTATTTATTTATTTTACGAAAGCAGCATGTGTACTCTATGGTCAAGGCATGATTATTCCGTGGTTAGTTTTAATTGTTGCATTATGCTATGTAAGACCTACAACCTAACCGTACGGGTATCGTTATAGAGTTGGGCATATCGTACTTTGTACGGAAGTATTCATTCTGAATGACCATGATCCACGGCATAGAATTTCACTTAACATAGAGGCTACTAAGTTAAATAAAATAATGATTGCATGGAGGGAATGGATTTTCGAGTTCTTACATGGCAGCCCTCTTTGGACTATTAGCGCCCAACAGGCCGGCTGGTTCCCACAGATACTGCAATTCTGCCACACGAGCAGGGAGCGGTATCTGCTTATATTATTGTATATTGTATATTGATGACGGGCGTCCCGCTGGGACTCGTCTAATTCATGATTGGCGCAATTGATTGATTGGATCGACTAGCCTTGCTTGTCCATAGTAAGAACTGAGAAATCCTTATTGCATAATTCCAGGATAACTTGGGACTCACAGTAGTAAGCCGTAGGAGTTGGATGGCCGTTTAAGTTGATTTGTTTGTGTACTGTACCTACTCTGTTAACTAACTAAGATAATCAGAGTGTCGAGACATGACGGGCCAACCTCTGTCCTTGTTTGGTTGGGAGGTTGGTTCGAAGTGTCGTGATATTATGTGAATCCTAGTAGCAAGCAGAGATCTATATATCATATTCTCTTATTACTGGTTTTAATTTCTCATATCGTGCTTCCTTGCGGTACTTGCTATTAGAGGTCTAACCTCTCTGGTTTTGCATGGCCAGATTTAGAGCCGGTTCCCGAGGACTCAGCTTACCTCTACCTCCAAGATGGTCAATACTAGAGGAATGATCGCAGGAGGACTCGAGTGAGTTTCTTACTTCCCCGCTCGTTTTGTTAATTACTTTACATTTTGCTGCTTGGCACCGACATGTTAGTCGGATAGTCTTGCACTTACTTTTACATAATTGTAATCAAGTCAGACTACAGCTGATAACAATTGTGTATATGTTGTTATATCATCTGGCTATGTTTTGTAAAGCCAGATCTCAAGAACATTTTGACTAAGCGTTTGGGACGCCTTATTGTTTTATCTTAAATGTTCTCTGTTATTGCTTCTTGTTTGAATGATTGAGACATTAGATGTGAAGTGACCATAGCGAGACTTTCATGTAGTATGCATCCCCTTGTCTTTTAGACAGCATTGATCGTATTATACGGTATTCATCTACCCGTAATACATAGCTGGCTGAGTCATTCCCCCGCTCTCCAGTATTCTGGTTCTGGGGCGTGACAAGATTTTAGTGGTGGCCCACGCAGGTCTGATTTCAGACTTGTGGGGTGTTTTAATTTATAGGATGTCTCAATCACACATGTTTCCCCTTGATCTCCTGTTCGTTATTCTCGATTCTAGTTTGACATTCCGGTATCCTTTGACTTCATTGATCTTTCCTGTCCGATCGTTTGATTCTTCTTTTGTCCCTTTTCTTAGGGGCACTTCGTCCGCATCTGCCAGGACTGGACAACAACAACAAGAGCAACACGGACAACCTGACCATGTTGGTCAGCAACAAGGGCCGGTACTAACTCAAGAGACTATCCAAGAAGAAGTAATAGTAGAAGCAGCAGCTGGATCACAGTATCCGGAGGTTCCACCACCACCAACAGTTCCACCTACCCCTGCGAAAATGGACACACCGGCTCTTCTGGAGATCATGAGAGGGATGATGGCTACTCAGCAACATCAGATGTTAGCCCAGCAGCGCATGCATGCTCAGTTGCAGGAGCAGAACGTATTACTCAACCAAGGATTGCAGACGGCTTTGGAAAGAGGGGCGAGGACAGATTCAGGAGCGTCAGCCAGGTTTTGCAAGTACAACCCCCGCTGTTTTGAAGGCACGGAGGATGCCATCTCAGCAGATGCATGGCTTAAGGATATTGAGGCTATTTTGACAGCCGCTAAGGTGCCGACAGAAGAACGTGTGGATCAGGTGAAGTTGTTACTTCAGGATCTCGCACGTGATTGGTGGGAATCAGAGGAGGTAGGCATCAGACGTCCTGTGGCTTGGGACGATTTTACAGCAAGATTCAAGACAAAGTACTATGGAGTTGTGGCGCAGTTTGAGCTACAACAGAAGTTTATCAACCTTAGACAGGCTGGCAAGACTGTAGATGCTTATGCAGCAGAGTTCTGCAGATTGAGTAGGTTTGCCCCAGAGATGATAGCAACAGAGAGCCAGAGGGCTATGAGGTTCCAGCAAGGGTTTCATCTTGAGCTCTTGCAATTGATAGAGGGGCACAATTACCAGACTTTTGATGAAGTATTGACGGCGACTCGAAGGCATGAGATAACCGTTCAGAGGATTGCGGCCAGGACTGGGGGTCAGAAGAGATCCCACAATCAGATTGAAGGAGGAGGGGGAGTAGCGCCCCGAACAACAGCATCATCCCTTGGCATTCGTATCCACGATGTGGTACTGCGAGGACCAGCACCACCACCCAGGCAGCAGCAACAGCAACAGAGGAAGAACCAGCAACCCCCAGCGGGCTGCACTTATTGCGGAAAGATAGGGCACACTAGAGATGTGTGTCGGACATTGAACAGGCAGTGTTTGATATGTGGAAATTCAAATCATCGGGTTACCACCTGTCCCATAAATTCGAGGTCAGGAGGACCAGGGCAATAATTTTCTGCTCTGCCAGCACTAGGGGCAGGACAATATCGAGGACCAGCGGTAGCAGTAAGACCGTTGGCACAGCGCCCGTTCATGACACAGGCTCAGATGTTTTGGCAGCAGGGACCGCCGATGCAGCAGCACCAGCATAGACCACCCCAGCATCATCAAGGAAGGGGCCAGCAGCAGCACCAGGCTAGGCCGCAGCATGGGAACCAACAAGGAGGTCGAGGGCAGGCATTCACTCTGTCCTTAGAGGAGGCATTAGCATCGGAAGATGTTATGGCAGGTAACATTCTTGTCGCCTCATATCCCGCAGTAGCATTATTTGATTCAGGAGCATCACACTCATTTATATCTGCACAATTTGCGACACGGCTAGGAATGGAGTTCGAGGCATTGCCAGGGAGGTTGAATATACTCACTGGCAATGGGCTCGTAGGAGTTAGTAGAGTTATTCTAGCATGTAGCATTATAGTTTGCGGGCATTCCTTACCCGCCCGGTTGATAGAATTTTCTGTTGGAAATTTTGACGTTATCTTAGGCATGGACTGGCTGAAAGACAGTCATACGACGATAGATTATCGTAGAGGGAGTGTACCTTTTGATATTCCAGGCATAAAGCGGTTCACCTTAGTCAGATCAGTGGCAACTCAACAAGAGCAGGGAGTAGTGACGGCAATGGAAGAAGTTCAAGTCCCGAAGGTAGTTGAAGAGTTTCTAGACATATTTCCTAAAGAACTTCCAGGTCTACCACTGGTTAGAGATATTGAGTTCAGTATAGAATTGGCACCTGGAACTAAACCGATATCAGATCGAATTTATAGAATGGCGGATTCCGAGCAGGCCAAGGTATATCAGCACATAGAGGAACTGAAGGAGAAGAAGTTCATCCAAGATAGCATATCACCATGGGCAGCACCAGTGGTACTTGTGGGGAAGAAGGATGGGTCATCCAGATTGTGCATCGATTACAGGAAGCTTAACGCGGCAACAGTGAAGAACAAATACCCACTACCCAGGATCGACGACTTATTTGATCAGTTAAGCAAAGCTAGAGTTTTCTCCAAGATAGATCTTCGTTCAGGGGATCATCAAGTGAAGGTTCGGAAGGAGGACATTCCCAAGACAGCATTCAGGTCGAAGTATGGACATTATGAATTCTTAGTAATGTCGTTTGGTTTGACCAATGCTCCAGCAATCTTTATGGATTTAATGAATCGTATCTTTATGCCGTACTTGGATCAATTTTTTGTTGTGTTTCTCGACGACATTCTTGTATATTCAACTAGTGAAGAGGAGCATGAAGATCACCTCCAGAAGGTGTTACAGGTTCTGAGAGAGAACCAGTTGTATGCCAAGCTCAGCAAGTATGAGTTTTGGTCGGATCATATTTCATTTTTGGGTCATATCATATCAGGAGCTGGAGTAGCAGTGGATCCCAAGAAGGTAGAAGCAGTAGAAAGTTGGCCAGTACCCAAGACCGTAGCAGATGTGCGGAGTTTCTTGGGATTGGCAGGATATTACAGAAGGTTTGTATCAGACTTTGCGAGGCTTTCAGCACCCATGGCCCGCTTGACACGAAAAGATGTACCATTCGTCTGGTCAGCAGAATGCCAGGAATCATTTGAGAATCTGAAGCAGAAGTTGATATCAGCGCCTATTCTTACATTGCCAGTTGGACCCGGAGGTTTTACCGATTATTGTGACGCGTCAGGTAAAGGACTTGGATGTGTCCTCATGCAGCATGGGAAAGTGATAGCATATGCATCTAGGCAGCTCCGAGACCACGAGAAGAATTATCCGACTCATGACTTGGAGTTGGCAGCAGTAGTATTTGCCTTGAAGATATGGAGACATTACTTATATGGTGACCGAGTAGACATATACACAGACCATAAAAGTCTGAAGTACATTTTTACCCAGAAGGAACTGAACATGAGGCAGAGAAGATGGTTGGAGTTGATTAAGGACTACGACGTGGAGCTTCAGTATCATCCAGGCAAGGCTAATGTAGTAGCAGATGCTCTCAGCAGGAGAGACGGCACATTTATGTTAACAACACAGAGGCATATCTTAGAAGACCTTCAGGAGATGGGTATCGAGGTTATACTTTCTTATGATGTAGGAGTTCTGGCGAGTCTACAAGTTCAATCTGACTTGGTAGACAGGATCAAGGCAGCTCAGGCACAAGACCCAAGGATTCAGAAGCTTAGAGCAGAATGTGAGTCAGGACTCAGAAAGGAGATGCAAATTCATGAAGATGGTACCCTTAGGTTTGGGTCACGTCTATGTGTGCCTAGTGGAGATATCAGACATGAGGTTATGGCAGAAGTTCACAGCTCTCAGTATTCCATACACCCTGGAGGGACCAAGATGTACCAAGATATCAAGCAGCACTTCTGGTAGAACGGAATGAAGAGGGAGATAGCTAAATTTGTTTCCTGTTGCTTGGTATATCAGCAAGTGAAGGCAGAACAGCAGAGGCCAGCTGGGTTATTGCAACCGCTTCCTATCCCGGAATGGAAGTGGGAACATATTACAATGGACTTTGTGACCGGTTTACCGAGATCACCAAGTGGTAAGGATGCTATTTGGGTAATCGTAGATCGGCTTACGAAGGTGGCACATTTTCTTCCTTTTAGAGTAGGTCAATCTACGGAGAAGTTGGCAGAATTGTATATGCAGCAGATAGTCAGGCAGCATGGGGTCCCAGTCAGTATTATGTCAGACAGAGATACCCGTTTTATATCATATTTTTGGAAGAGCTTACATCGTAGCTTGGGTACCAAGTTAAGATTTAGCACGGCTTACCATCCACAGACGGACGGACAATCAGAAAGAATAATTCAGACTTTAGAGGATATGTTGCAAGCTTGCACCCTAGATTTTGGAGGATCTTGGGAGAGCCACCTACACTTGGTCGAGTTCTCATATAATAACAGTTATCAAGCCAGTATCCAGATGGCGCCATTTGAAGCACTATATGGTAAGAAGTGTAGGTCGCCACTAGCATGGGACGATATTGGGGAGAGAAAGATGCTAGGCCCAGAAATAATTGTCCAGACCGTTGAAGTGGTTAAGGGAGTTAGAGAACGACTTCGAGTTGCGCAGGATCGGCATCATCATTGGGCGGACCAGCATCGTAGGCCGCTAGAGTTTTCTGTTGGGGACCACGTGTTCTTGCGGATCTCACCTACCCGTGGGGTCATTAGGTTTGGAGTTCGCGGGAAGTTGAGTCCACGGTACGTGGGCCCATTTGTTATTCTTGATAGGATAGGCGATATTGCTTATCGTTTATTCCTTCCACCTTCGTTACGAGAGGTGCATGACGTATTTCATGTATCTCAGTTGCGAAGGTATGTATCGGACCCAAGCCATATCCTTGATCATTCTGAGCTGGTTGTTGGTACCAACCTGTCTTACGAGGAACAACCTGTGTCTATTTTGGATCGAAGAGAGAAGATACTCAAGAACCGAACAATTAACCTTGTCCGGATTGCTTGGGGTCATCACTCTTTAGGAGAGTCAACGTGGGAACATGAGGATGATATCCGATCACGGTATCCGCACCTATTTGCCTCACAAGGTATATTTTTTTTTGTATACCTTGATTGTCTTAACTCCTCATGCTTGTCACCTTATAAGTAGAATTGCTTAATGTTGTAGATTGTTAGATGTAGATACATTACTTGTTATTATCATTATAGAATGATTGCTTACTCAATTTACTTGTATTTAGATTAGTTTAGCTTTGACGTTCTATCATGCTTGGATCTGAAATTTCGAGGACGGAATTTTTCTAAGGAGGGTAGAGATGTCACTTTCCGTTCCCAGAATATGTATTCTAAATACATGTACTGCTGGAATGTATTCATTTAATATTTATCATGTATTGTTCTGTATTTAAATTCCTTTAATTTCCTGCTAATTATTTTCTGTATTTTATTTCTGTATTTTACTTTCTGCTTTTATACTCTGCTTTAGCTTTGCTATGGGTTCGGCTCAGATTGGTTTAATTATGTTGGTCCATCATGAACCGAAATAAACTCCCACCTACCACCACTCCTTCATTTAAAAGCCCATCCCCTTTCTCTCTCTTCATTACTTCACTATTATTCTTCTTCTTCCTCATAACTCTCCCACCAACCTAGGAGAGCAAGGCAAGTGCCAACTTGCTTTCTGATGGATCCCCATTATTATTGTTCCATCATCTTCCTTATTCGATTCTAAGTCTCTTTAGTACTTAGCATTCCCAATTTCCATGGCTTATTTGTTGTAGATCTAAGTTTGATGCATTTTCGGATTTCTTAGGTTTTGATCTAGTAAACTTTGTTATCTTCAAGTTTTGATGGTTTCATGTTGTAGAAAATTTTGTTCTACCCAATTTTGACCTATGGAAGTCCATATTTGGGCTTGGGATGAAGGATTTATGGAGCTTGGAAGCAATGGCTTCCATGGTTCTGTTCTCAGAAAAATTCGGAGAGAAAGAACAGCCACAGCACATGAGATTTATTTTCCACAGCCGCATGAATCTTTCTTCCTCAGGCGCACGATATTATTTATTTCCCAATCATTTTCCACAGCGCATAATATTATTTATTTCCCAATCATTTTCCACAGCGCATGAGATTTATTTTCCACAGCCGCATGAATCTTTCTTCCTCAGGCGCACGATATTATTTATTTCCCAATGATTTCC
Source organism: Iris pallida (assembly GCA_029216955.1). Taxonomy (NCBI): domain Eukaryota; kingdom Viridiplantae; phylum Streptophyta; class Magnoliopsida; order Asparagales; family Iridaceae; genus Iris; species Iris pallida. The sequence continues at coordinate 7,191,535 of JANAVB010037420.1, forward strand.
CACAGCGCATGAGATTATTTATTTTTCAATCATTTCCCACAGCGCATGAGATTTATTTCCCACAGCCGTATGAATCTTTCTTCCTCAGGCGCACGATATTATTTATTTCCCAATCATTTCCCACAGCGCATGAGATTATTTATTTCTCAATCATTTCCCACAACGCATGAGATTTATTTCCCACAGCCGCATGAATCTTTCTTCCTCAGGCGTACGAGATTATTTATTTCCCAATCATTTCCCACAGCGCATGAGATTATTTATTTCCCAATCATTTCCTACAGCGTATGAGATTTATTTTCCACAGCCGCATAAATCTTTCTTCCTCAGGCGCATGATATTATTTATTTTCCAATCATTTTCCACAGCGCATGATACTATTTATTTCCCAATCATTTCCCACAGCCGCATGAATCTTTCTTCCTCAGGCGCATGATATTATTTATTTCCCAATCATTTCCCACAGCGGATGAGATTATTTATTTCCCAATCATTTCCCATAGCGCATGAGATTTATTTTCCACAGCCGCATGAATCTTTATTCCTCAGGCGCATGAGATTATTTATTTTCCAATCATTATTTCCCAATCATTATTTATTTTCCAATTTTTATTTCTCGAATTTGGTATTAATTAACATTGATTGTTATCTTGATTAATAATTGATCATGCGTTCCTAGGTGGAACTAAGAGACTGGCTAGTCGTCTTATTGAATTAGATGGAATAAGACACGTTCATATTAACGATGAACTATTACAATCGATTGGTCAATCCCGAATATTGGCATATGGATATATGCAGGCTATAATTTATTTATTTATTTTACGAAAGCAGTATGTGTACTCTATGGTCAAGGCATGATTATTTCGTGGTTAGTTTTAATTATTGTATTACGCTATGCAAGACCTACAACCTAACCGCACGGGTATCGTTGTAGAGTTGGGCATATCGTACTTTGTACGGAAGTACTCATTCTGAATGACCATGATCCACGACATGAAATTTCACTTAACATAGAGGCTACTAAGTTAAATAAATTAATGATTGCATAGAGGAAATAGATTTCCGAGTTCTTACATGGCAGCCCTCTTTGGGACTATTAGCGTCCAACAGGCCGGCTGGTTCCCACAGATACTGCAATTCTGCCACACGGGCAGGGAGCGGTATCTGCTTATATTATTGTATATTGTATATTGATGACGGGCGTCCCGCTGGGACTCGTCTAATTCATGATTGGCGCAATTGATTGATTGGATCGACTAGCCTTGCTTGTCCATAGTAAGAACTGAGAAATCCTTATTGCATAATTCCAGGATAACTTGGGACTCACAGTAGTAAGCCGTAGGAGTTGGATGGCCATTTAAGTTGATTTGTTTGTGTACTGTACCTACTCTGTTAACTAACTAAGATGATCAGAGTGTCGAGACATGACGGGCCAACCTCTGTCCTTGTTTGGTTGGGAGGTTGGTTCGAAGTGTCGTGACATTATGTGAATCCTAGTAGCAAGCAGAGATCTATATATCATATTCTCTTATTACTGGTTTTAATTTCTCATATCGTGCTTCCTTGCGGTACTTGCTATTAGAGGTCTAACCTCTCTGGTTTTGCATGGCCAGATTTAGAGCCGGTTCCCGAGGACTCAGCTTACCTCTACCTCCAAGATGGTCAATACTAGAGGAATGATCGCAGGAGGACTCGAGTGGGTTTCTTACTTCTCCGCTCGTTTTGTTAATTACTTTACATTTTGCCGCTTGGCACCGACATGTTAGTCGGATAGTCTTGCACTTACTTTTACATAATTATAATTAAGTCAGACTGCAGTTGATAACAATTGTGTATATGTTGCTATATCATCTGGCTATGTTTTGTAAAGCCAGATCTCAAGAACATTTTGACTAAGCGTTTGGGATGCCTTATTGCTTTATCTTAAATGTTCTCTGTTATTGCTTCTTGTTTGAATGATTGAGACATTAGATGTGAAGTGACCATAACGAGACTTTCATGTAGCATGCACCCCCTTGTCTTTTAGACAGCATTGATCGTATTATACGGTATTCATCTACCCGTAATACGTAGCTGGCTGAGTCATTCCCCCGCTCTCCAGTATTCTGGTTCTGGGGCGTGACACTCCTTAAGAGCTTACTACTCCATTACTTTTCCCCCTTCACTCTACTTTCCCCACTCTCAATACTTTCCCCACTCCCTCAAACCCTCTCTCTATCAAGCAAACCCCCAGAGCTCCCGAGCCCCAACCCCGGCCTTCCAGCGCGGCCCTGACCCCCGCGGCTTCCCGGCCATTTCCCGGCCGCCGCGCCCCGCGCGCGCCTTCCCGGCAGCCGCCCGCGACCCCCGGCCGCTCCCAACGGTGCTGACCGTGCGCCTCCCCGGCTCCCGTGCCCCAGCGTTGTCCTTCTCGGCGTCCCGTGCCCGGCCAGCACCCCCGGCGCACCCCGAGCCGTGTCCGCTGTTCTGGACAGCCCCTGTCCAGCGCTCTTCGCGGGAGATCGAGTCCGATCTGTGGATTTGTGCGTCCCGAGTCCGAGGCAATCCTTCGGATTCCGTCGTTTTGGGTAATCCCTGGTTAATCACAGTAGTTCGTCCCTCCCCGTGTCAATGATGAATTGGTCTACGAATTCTCCTTCGGGAAATTCGATTTTTGGGTTAACGTCGTTTTCGAGATTTTTCGAGAAACCTTCGGAAAGGTTCTGTTGGTTGTTTTACTTTTCCGAAACTTTTCGGAAAATGGATTTCTAGATATTTTGGGTTTTCGGATATTTCCGATATTGTGCTGTGATGTTTTGGTTGGATTCAGACTCCCGAATTCGTTTCGGGTTGTTCCAAATTAATATTGAGAATAATTATGGTTATTTTGATATATATATTTTGGGATTCCCTGGTTTGGGATTTTGCAGAAAAATATTGGCACACTTTTCCAGTTTTTGGGTTGACCAAAAATAGAGGAAATGCTGCCGAATTTTTCTGCAAATTTAATTATATTTTAAAAATGATTTTAAAATGGATTTTGGAAAATATTAATATTTTGGTTTTTGGGCGACGACCGTATCGGTCAATGGGCCCTGGCTAAGTGCAAACGAAACCGGCTTCGCCCGGACGTTGAGGCATTAGCCTAAATGACGATTGGACCATATCTGAGACTCATTAAATATTTACTTTATTTTTATCATTTAATTTATTCATAATTAATTATAGGAAGTTTTAGAACTAACGACCATTTTGTCTTATTTCAATTTATGTAAATAAATTGTAATGGGCATAAGCCCAGCTGGTTGTTGGCTCTGTGACTTGTAATTTAGTAGCGTGGGTTTTCTGTTGATTTGCTGGTTTTGCGAGTTCTTTTCGCGTACGCGTAAATCGAAATAGATAATTATTTTCATATAAAAATTAATAAAGTTTTCTCACATTAAAATTTACAAGTTTTAATATTTAAACAACGATCATGTGTTTCTCATTAAAATAAGAAATTTAGTTTTATATGTATAAATATGAAAATACGAAGTTTTAATCAATTAATTTAGTATCGACGAGTTTTTTCCAAAATACAAAGTTTAAACGATCTTTTCCTCGTTATTAATTCAACGCACCAATAATCGTGTTTTTGTTCATATTTTGTTAATAAAGAATTAAAATTGATTAGGACACAATTAGAGATTTCAACTAGCGTAGTTAGATTGGTAACCCTGGATTCTGAGTCAATTTCTCGAATGTAGGAATTCGAGGACGATCCTAAAATCCCATCTCGAAGTCTTCAACCTTTCCAATCCAGTCCATTTTGATGCAAGTACATTTTGTGTTAGTTTACAGTTATTTAATAATCGCTTTACTGCAAGTTTAAACCACGATGCAATACGGAACTCTCTCTGAGACCACTGACTGTAACTACTGTAACTACTGTAACTGTTTGGGGACTGGGGGAATAGAGTAATGTTTATGACCACATCCACTGTAACTTAGAACTGTACTAGCTTACCCCTCATACACACGGGGATAAGCCGTATCTGAATTGTAACAAACCCAAGCCGGTCATATTCATTGCCTATTCAAATCACACTGTTTTACTGTTAGAAAACTGTTCATTTCTAAATTGTTTAAAAGTGCATGATTCTATTATTATTTCAACTGTCAAATTAGCATGAATTATACTTTGCTCCCTCCTGACTGGAGATACATTTTTAGGGGACATTGAGGATGCTGAGCTGTTATACAGCAGCTACTACGATCCTGTTCTGTACCCCGTAGTGCTGCCAGAGTCCCCATTGGAGGACGCAGGAACCGAGGCCGATGAGCCGAATGCTTAGATAGATTTTCCTTTCCAGTTTTGTTGTTTCATTTGAAAATCTGTTTATTTGAATTCAGGATTTATTTCAGTACTTTTAAATTCCAGTTGTATTTATTTCAAATGTTCAATAAAGTTTTCAATTTCCGATCATTGAGTTGTGACAAATATAGATGCTGTTGTTATGGTTACCTGCTAATGGAACAGCTTGTAGGAACGAGTTGTAAAGCGTAATACTCTAGAGGGGGGTGAATAGAGTAGGCAGCGGAAATTTACTATTTAAAAATGTTAGTAACAAGATCACAGATAATATATCACAGATATGTAAATAAAAGTAGAGAGTAGAGAGCAAACGCAAACACAAGGATGTATACTGGTTTCCCTCTGTTGAGGACTAGTCCAGTCGGTAGAACTCTTGCTACCAGTTGAATCCACTATGGAAAATCACCACAAGTTTTCATCCGAAGATCTTGCAACTTCTACAACGCGAGCTTTGATCCGAAGTACTCGACCAACTTCAATTATGAAGTGTGTACCTTCAATCAAGCCTCCAATTACAACCACTCTGAAACTTCTAGACCGTACCGCACTGGCAAATCGACTAGAGGATTGTAACTGGCTTGAGATTTGAAAATGAAAGCTCAGAATACTTTGGAAGAAGTAGTAGGCTGATAGAGAAGAGATATGAAAGTGAATTGGTGAGTTGAAATGATCGAAATCCTTCTCTATTTATAGTTTTTCCAAAGGCAGAATTCTGACAGAATTCGGGCAGAATTCGGACAGAACTCGATGAGAAAATCTCGGTGGGATCCGTAACTGCAGGAAGACCAAGTTCAAAAAGCAACGTTCACTAACCGAACTCTGGCCGAACTCTGGCCGAATTCTGGCCGAACTCTGGCCGAATTCTGTCCGAGTTCTGTTGGAGTTCTGTCAGGGTTTGTGTAAATTGGTTTTGGGCTTTTTGAAAAGTCAGACAGTTAGGAAGTAGTTTGGGCTTTTGTAAGTGGGCTTGTTTTCAAAACGAAAGGGTATTTTGAAAACGTTTCTTGGGTAGCCTATTTGCCAGTACGATGCAGTGTACATCGTATTCCTAGACTCAATAAATATGCAAAATTATATTGATGAAATAGGAAAACCAAGAGCCCTTTGATGACGCCTTTCTTCAAAACTTGAACAGACTTGAAGATGCCTTTTTTACTTGACGGCAATCGTCCAAAGATAAACAGATCTGAAAATCTGAATACCTTTCGGGGGCTTCGCCCCCGAACCCCTGACGGGGGGCGCTGCCCCCTCGACCCCTGTTCGCTGACCGTGCAGCGAAACCCCCGATGCGAGGCCCCGGATAGGTCGTTAGGCGGTTCAGAGAAATCTTCTTGTATGACGCCGTCTTTGGCCCATCAATAATTCTCCATTGCATATGTCCTGGTTTGATCATGTTTGATCATGCTTACAACATGTCTACAAATACATGTTAGACAAACAAACCAATATGATACAAGCACAGCAATATGATATAGAACATTTAGGACAATACTAACATTAGGACAATGCTAAGTTTAAGTAGCAGCAACATGATAGTGATGACATGAATATTAGTGACATCAATATGTTAAACTTAATTGATTAGCCATATTCAAAAATATGATATAACCATTGGGCTAACACAGCTTACTGCCGCCGTCTCAACAACGGTACAGGCTGGGCATGATTCGGTTCGACCCAATTATTTGGGATCGGGTCGTGACATATTCTAGCGTATAGCATTATAGTTTGCGGGCATTCCTTACCCGCCCAGTTGATAGAATTTTCTGTTGGAAATTTTGACGTTATCTTAGGCATGGACTGGCTGAAAGACAGTCATGCGACAATAGATTGTCGTAGTGGGAGTGTATCTTTTGATATTCCAGGCATGAAGAGATTCATCTTAGTCAGATCAGAGGCAACTCAGCAAGAGCAGGGAGTAATAACGGCAATGGAAGAAGTTCAGGTTCCGAAGGTAGTTGAAGAATTTTTAGACGTATTCCCCGAAGAACTTCTAGGTCTACCACCGGTTAGAGATATTGAGTTCAGTATAGAATTGGCACCTGGAACTAAACCGATATCAGATCGAGTTTACAGAATGGCAGATTCAGAACAAGTCAAGGTATATCAGCACATAGAGGAACTGAAGGAGAAGAAGTTCATCCAAGCTAGCATATCGCCATGGACAGCACCAGTGGTACTTGTGGGAAAGAAGGATGGGTCATCCAGATTGTGCATTGACTACAGAAAGCTTAACGCGGCAACAGTAAAGAACAAGTACCCACTACCAAGGATCGATGATTTGTTTGATCAGTTGAGCAGGGCTAGAATTTTCTCCAAGATAGATCTTCGTTCAGGGTACCATCAGGTGAGGGTTCGGAAGGAAGATATTCCCAAGACAGCATTCAGATCGAAGTATGGGCATTATGAATTCTTGGTAATGCCGTTTGGTTTGACCAATGCTCCAGCAATATTCATGGATTTGATGAACCACATCTTTATGCCATACTTAGATCAGTTTGTCGTGGTGTTTCTCGACGACATTCTTATATACTCTGCTAGTGAAAAAGAGCATGAAGACCACCTCAGAAAAGTGTTACAGGTTCTGAGGGAGAACCAGTTGTATGCCAAGCTCAGCAAGTGTGAGTTTTGGACAGATCATATTTCATTTTTGGGTCATATCATATCAGGAGCTGGAGTAACAGTGGATCCCAAGAAGGTAGAAGCAGTAGAAAGTTGGCCAGTAACCAAGACCGTAGCTGATGTACGAAGTTTTTTAGGATTGACAGGATATTACAGAAGGTTTGTATCAGATTTTGCAAGACTTTCAGCACCCATGACCCGCTTGACACGGAAGGATGTGCCATTCGTCTGGTCGGCAGAATGTCAGGCATCATTTGAGACTTTGAAGCAGAAGTTGATATCAGCACCCATTCTTACATTGCCAGTTGGACCCGGAGGTTTTACCGTATATTGCGATGCGTCAGGTAAAGGACTTGGTTGCGTCCTCATGCAGCACGGGAAGGTGATAGCATATGCATCTAGGCAGCTTCGAGACCACGAGAAGAATTATCCAACTCATGACTTGGAGTTGGCAGCAGTAGTATTTGCTTTGAAGCTATGGAGGCATTACTTATATGGTGATCGAGTGGACATGTACACAGACCATAAAAGTCTGAAGTACATTTTTACTCAGAATGAGCTAAATATGAGGCAGAGAAGATGGTTAGAACTGATCAAGGATTATGACGTTGAGCTTCAGTATCATCCGGGAAAGACTAATGTGGTAGCAGACGCTCTTAGCAGGAGAGGCGGCGCATTTATGTTGACAATACAGAAGCACATTTTAGAAGACCTTCAGAAGATGGGCATAGAAGTTATACTTCCTAGTGATGTAGGAATTCTGGCAAGTCTACAAGTCCAATCTGACTTGGTAGATAGGATCAAGGTAGCTCAGGCACATGATCCAAGGATTCAGAAGCTTAGGACAGAATGTGAGTCAGGGCTCAGGAAGGAGATGCAAATCCACGAAGACGGTACACTTAGGTTTGGATCACGTCTATGTGTACCTAGTGGAGATATTAGACAGGAAGTTATGGCAGAAGCTCACAGTTCCCAGTATTCTATACATCCTGGAGGGACCAAGATGTACCAAAATATCAAGCAACACTTCTGGTGGAATGGAATGAAGAGGGAGATAGCTAGATTTGTTTTCCGTTGCTTGATATGTCAGCAAGTGAAGGCAGAGCAGCAGAGGCCAGCTGGATTATTGCAACCGCTTCCTATCCCGGAATGGAAGTCGGAGCACATCACAATGGACATTGTGACCGGTTTACCGAGATCGCCAAGTGGTAAAGATGCTATTTGGGTAATAGTGGACCGGCTTACAAAGGTAGCACATTTTTTTCCTTTCAGAGTAAGGCAATCTACAGAAAAGTTGGCAGAGTTGTATATGTAACAGATAGTCAGGCAGCATGGAGTCCCTGTCAGTATTGTGTCAGACAGAGATACCCGTTTCACATCACATTTCTGGAAAAACTTGCATCATAGTCTAGGCACCAAGTTAAAATTTAGCACGGCTTACCATCCACAGACGGACGGGCAATCAGAAAGGACAATTCAGACTTTGGAAGATATGTTACGAGCTTGCACCCTAGATTTTGGAGGATCTTGGGAGAGCCACCTGCACTTAGTCGAATTCTCATACAACAACAGTTATCAAGCCAGTATCCAGATGACGCAATTTGAGACACTATATGGTAAGAAGTGTAGATCGCCACTAGCATGGGATGATATCGGGGAAAGGAAGATGCTAGGCCCGGAATTGATTGTTCAGACGGTTGAAGTGGTTAAAGAAATTAGAGAGCGACTTCGAGTTGCGCAAGATCGGCATCGTCATTGGAAGGACCAGCATCGTAGGCCGCTAGAGTTTTCTGTTGGGGACCACGTGTTCCTACGGATCTCACCTACACGTGGGGTCATTAGATTTGGCGTTCGCGGGAAGTTGAGTCCGCGATACGTAGGACCATTTGTTATCCTTGATAGGATAGGCGATGTTGCTTATCGTTTATCCCTTCCACCTTCGTTACGAGAGGTGCATGACGTGTTTCATGTATCTCAATTATGAAGGTATGTATCGGACCCCAACTATATTCTCGATCATTCCGAACTGGTTGTTGGTACCAACCTGTCTTACGAGGAGCAGCATGTGTCCATCTTGGACCGAAGAGAGAAGATACTCAAGAACCGAACAATTAACCTTGTCCGGGTTGCTTGGGGTCATCACTCTTTGGGAGAGTCAACGTGGGAACGTGATGATGATATCCTATCACGGTATCCACATCTGTTTGACTCACAAGGTATATCTCTTTCTGTATACCTTGATTGTATTAGCTCCTCATGCTTGTCACCCTATGGATAGAACTACGCGATATCGTAGATTGTTAATATAGATATATTATCTGCTAGTTAATATTAAAGAATGATTGCTTGCTCAAGTTTCTTGTACCTAGATTAGTTTAGTTTTGATATTCCTATCCTGCTTGGATTTAAAATTCCGAGGACGAAATTTTTCTAAGGAGGGTAGAGATGTCACTTCCCGTTCCCAGAATGCATATTTTAATACATGTATTACTTTAATATATTTTTAATATTTATTATGTATTGTTTTGTAATTAAAACCCCTTTAGTTTCATGTTAATTATTTTTTTGCAATTTTATTTTCGCATTTTATTTCCTGCTTTTATACTCTGCTTTAGCTATACTTTGGGTTCGGCTTGGATTGGATTAAGTATGTTGGTTCATCATGAACCGAAACAAACCCCCACCTACCACCACCCCTTCATTTAAAGCCCATCCCCTTTCTCTCTCTTCATTACTTTACCATTACTCTTCTTACATTTCTTCTTCCTCATAAACTCTTCAGCCGCCAAGGCAAGTGCCAAACTTGCTTCATGATGGAATCCCAGTTTTATTGTTCCATCATCTTCCTTACTTGATCTTAAGCCTCTTTAGTACTTAGCATTTTCAATTTCCATGGTTCATTTCTTGTAGATCTAAGTTTAATGTATTTTCAGATTTCTTAGGTTTTGATCTAGTAAACTTTGTTATCTTTAAGTTTTGATGGTTCCATGTTGTAGAAAATTTCGTTCTACCCCATTTTGACCTATGAAAGTTCATATTTGGGCTTGGAATGAAGGATTTAGAGAGCTTGGAAGCAATGGTTTCCATGGTTCTGTTCTTAGAAAATTTGTAGAAGAAGAACATATCCTGGCCGCATGACAGTGCTTGACCGCATGAGTTTTCATGCGGCAAGTCTTAGATAGCCGCATGGGCTTAGTTAGCCGCATGAGCCTAGATAGCCGCATGGGCTTAGTTAGCCGCATGAGCTTAGTCAGCCGCATGAGACTTATCTGCCGCATAAGTTTTAACTAGCCGCATATGCATTCAGTCCCACAGCCGCATGATGCTGCATGACCTCTCAACCGCATATAGGCTTGCACCTATTTCAGCCGCATAGAATTTCCTCTGGCCGCAGGGGCGCAGGTCATCCGTAGCCGCATGAGATATTCCTCAGCCGCATGGGCGCGCGTTGCTTGCAGCCGCATGAATTCGAAACCCGAGCCGTATGAGGCCAGTCATCCGCAGCCGCATGAACTTCCATTGTATCTTAGCCGCATAAAGCTTATTTGCATCCAGCCGCATAGGCCTGTTCTTTGAAGCCCCATATGAATTGTTATTTCCAGACCGCTCAGATGGAGCCCGACTTACCTAGCCGCATAGATAGGCATCTGCCTATGGCTGTCCATAATACCCTTTTGACTGATTCTGTCCCAATTTGACATTAATTAAACATAAATTGCTATTTTGGTATTAATTGACATTGATTGACATTTATTACCATTGATTGATTGACTTGGCGTTTAACATTAATTATTGTCTTGACATTAATAAACAAAGATTGTCATCTTAAATTGATCATGCGTTCCTAGTTGGAACTAAGAGACTGGCTAGTCGTCTTATTGAATTAAATAAATGAGACACGTTCACATCATGAACTGTTGCAATCGACTGGCTGATCCCGAATATTGGCATACAGACACATGCAGGCTTCAATTTATTTATTTATTTATTTATTTTCCACAAACATCAGCATGTGCACTTTATGGTCAAGGCATGATTATTCCGTGGTTAGTTTTGATTGTTGCATTACGCTATGTAAGACCTACAACCTAACCGCACGGGTATCGTTGTAGAGATGTGCATATCGTACCCCGTACACAAGTACTCATTCTGAATGACCATGATCCATGGCATGTAATTTCACTCAACATAGAGACTATTAAGTTAAATAAAATAATGATTGCATGGAGAGAATGGATTCCCGAGTTCTTACATGGCAGCCCTCTTGGGACTATTAAGTGTCCGACAGGTCGGCTGGTCCCCACAGATACTGTAAATCTGCCACACGGGCAGGGAGCGGTATCCGGTTATAATATTTATTGTATATTGTATATTGATGACGGACGTCCCGCTGGGACTCGTCTAACTCATGATTGGCGCAATTGATTGACTGGGTAAACTAGCCTTGCTTGCACATAGTAAGAACTGAGGAATCCCTATTGCATAATTCCAGGATAACTTGGAACTCACAGTAGCAAGCCGTAGTAGTTGCATGGCCGTTTAAATTGATTTGTTTGTGTACTGTCTCTACTCTGATGACTAACTAAGATGATCGGAATATCAGGACATGACGGGTCAACTTCTGTCCTTGTTTGGTTGGAAGGTTGGTTCAAAGTGTCGTGATGTGATGTGAATCCCAGTAGCCAGCAGAGATCTATTTTATATGTTTCCTATTACTGGTTTATTCCTCATATCGTGCTTCCTTGCGGTACTTGCTATTAGAGGTCTAAATTCTCTGGTTTTGCATGGCCAGATTTAGAGCCGGTTCTCGAGGATCCAACTTACTTCTACCTCCAAGATGGTCAACACTAGAGGGATGATCGCAGGAGGACTCGAGTGGGTTTCTTACTTCCCCGCTCGTTTTGTTATTTACTTAAAACTTTGCCGTTTGACACCGACATGTTAGTCGGATTGTCTTGTACTTACTTTTACATAATTGTAACTAAAGTCAGGCTACAGCTGATAAACAATTGTGTATATTATACTACATCATCTGGCTACGTTTTGTAAAGCCAAATATCAAGAACATTTTGATTAAGCGTTTGGGACGCCTTACTGCTTCATCTTACATGTTCTCTATTTCTGTTTCTTGTTCGAATGATTGAGACAATAGATGTGAAGTGACCATAGGGAGACTTTCATGTAGTATGCACCCCCTCGTCTTGTAGACATTGATCGTATTATACGGTATTCATCTACCCGTAATACGTAGCTGGCTGAGTCATTCCCCCGCTCTCCAGTATTCTGGTTCTGGGGCGTGGCAATGGTCATTCCAGTGTTAAAACACAGGAGAATGACCATTCTCCGTATAAATTAACACGAAGAATGGCCATTCTCCGTGAAAATTACACGGAGAATGACCATTCTCCGTGCTAAATTACACGGAGAATGGCCATTCTCCGTGTAAATTAAGACGGAGAATGGTCATTCTCCTGCATTTTAACACTGGAATGACCATTCTCCGTGTAAATTAAGACGGAGAATGTCCATTCTCCATGTTAGAAACACGAAGAATGCCATTCTCCGTGTTAATTTATACGGAGAATGGTCATTCTCCTGCATTTTATGGTCAGTTGAAACTTTGGAGGGCCATAACTTTTGACTGGGAGGTCGAAACGAGGTCCGGTTTGTCGCAAAATGAGCGTATTTTTGAGGAGCCTGAGATTAATTGCTTCACCGTTAGACGGCCTTCCAAAATTTTAGAATCGCAAAAAAATGATGTTTGGACCTCCGTTTTAGCACTTTTGCCAAAATTTTAGAATCACAAACAAATATTAATTCAATGACTTACAAATAAGACTGCCACCCCCTGGCAGTCCTACACTTATGAATGACTGCCAGAGTGCTGGCAGTCCTCCTTTTGTATAGGACTGCCAGGGGGGTGGCAGTCCTAATTGAAACTCTCTGTGACAGAGAATTTCAGTTTCAAACTCTCATCACAAAGAGTTATAAATAGGACTGCCACCTCATATCAGTCCTGTACAAAAGGAGGACTGCCAGGGGGGTGACAGTCCTCTGATACTAAATCAAAAATATCAGGAATTAGCCAACAACTTAAGTTTCCAAACGTAAATAACAACTACATATCAGACAACTACATATCCAACATGTACGTAAATAACAACTACATATCAGACAACTACATATCCAACATGTACATAAATATCAGACAAAATATCCAACTTCAAAAAAACAACGTAAGTGTCAACTACATATCATTCAAAAGTCTGCCCAACAACTTAAGTTTTCAAACAATAAATATATTCTTCAAGTTTCAAACAACAAAAACATCTTTACAAAAATATCCAGATTACATCCAACTAATGATCATTCCACATCCAACTAATGATCATTCCACATCCAACTACATATCATGCCGGGCCTTTGAACGAGACTCCCTATATTCATGAAGGGGAACTCGACCACGTCGTCGTCATCGGAAGAACGCGTAGGAGTAGGAGCTCGTTGCTTCGACCGAGCTTGACGTGCCGGTGGCGACGTCCGAGACCGAGCTTGGGGCGCCGGTTCGGAAATTGTTATCGGACGCTCGAGAGGACGTCCCGCACGTTCCTTTCGCTTTGACGCGGTGGGCCGTATTCTTTTGTTAGCGGCCGGTGGACTGCATGACAACATACAGTTATTAAATAATAGAAACAACATGTATTACCCACCCCCATATGTCATAACAGTAGGACTGCCAGGCCTGTGGCAGTCCTACTGAAAATAAGGACTCTGGAAGTCCTGATTTTCAGTAGGACTGCCACAGGCCTGGCAGTCCTACTGTTATGAGACCCGAACTGCCACAACGACATGCTACTTTGTCGTGTTCTAGGGTTAGAGTTTCAACATAAAATGTGGGTTTCTTGTGTTCGAAAATTAGGGAAGAGAACGTGAAAGAGATTCTAAACCTATTTTATCAAAACTTTTTCAAGAATTAAAAATATTCTAGGGTTTCGAATAGAATGTATAAAATTCTCGAATAAATTAGGGAAGAACGTACCTGGATTCTGGTTGCTTTGACTTGCGTGTCATCTCTTCGAGAAGGTTGTGGAAGAAATCTTGGTGGAGGAATTGGGAGTGGAGTGGTGGAGAAGAAGAAATTAGGATTTTAGGAGAGGGAGAGGGAGAGAGCTCTTTTTTTTCCTTCTTGAGGAGAGAGAGTGTAGAATGAAAATGAAAGTGAAAAGAAGGGTTTGGGGGGTTGGGCTGCCCCCTAGCAAATTTTGGGTGCCCCCTAGCAAATTCTCCACCTTCTTGGGCTGCCCCCAAGTAAGTGATGCCCCCTAGCAATTTTGGTAGTACCCTTAGAAAAAAACCTTATTTTTGGCCTCCTTCTCAATATAAATTAATCAATGGCATCTAAAATACTCATCGGTAAAAAAAATATATATAAAATTTATTTTTTACATGGAGTAAAATGAAATACATCATATAAACTGGAATAGTACACTATAAAAGCGAAAAAAAACTTAATACATCATATGATAGAGTTTGGAGTATCATAGTTTTGATACAACCCTATATGACAATTGGGCCCCTCCTCTCTCTCTCTCTCTCTCTCTCTCTCTCTCTCTCTCTCTCTCTTTCTCTCACTCTCTATATATTTTAAGGTGGGATTCACTTGTTGGAAGCTAAAGTTATATCAAAACTTTTATACATATGTATGTATCAAAGTTTTATTTTCTAAAAGCCTCTTGTCAATTGCAATTCTCGATACAAAATTGTTATTCCTTTTTACAAAAGAGCTGTAGTAAAGTTTTATTCTCTAAATGCCTCTTGTCAATTGCAATTAGGGATCGACATTGGGTCGGACCGGGCTATCCAAGCCCATAAAGTACGAACTCGGGCCGATTTTTTTGGCCCTAAAGAAATTTCGGACCGAACTTAATTATTATTTATGAAGCCAAAACCCGCCCACAAGAGTCGGACTTTTCGGGCTAAGTCGGATCGGGTCGGACTAGCTCTGTGAAATTTGATAATTTACATGTTTTACTCTTTCAAAAAAAAAAAAAAAAATTGGACTTGAGAAGTTAATATTTTGTGGAGCACGTTAATGCTTGAACAACCAATCAATAGAAGAGTCAGATCATTGATTAAGCATAAATAATAGTTCTGCAGAATTAATGACTTCTATCTTTACATCCAAGAGTGAGAATTCAAAATTAGGGGCCCGTGTACTTTGAAGAAAGACATTTTATGCTTTCAGATATCTTGTTCATGCATTTTGTTCGTGTCAGTGTCACATTGCCATGACACTTTGGCTTAGTCCCCCCTCACCTCTTGAAAATAGTATTTTCTAGTTCTCGTTTATATCAATCTTGTGGCACTGTGAAACCCGTAATTTCAGAAAAAAAATTATTATTTGATTTTAATAGCTAATTATTAATTGTTAATTTAGGAATTTGTATTTTTAGAAATTATTAAAACTGGAAATTTTATCGAAATATATAATTTTCTAATTAATTAATATTAGATTAAAAATAAATTTTTTGAATTAGTTAAACAATTAATTCTGGAGATTTTTGTCAAAAATTATATTTTGCTAATAAATAAAATATTGTTTTCCAGTTAGGTTAAATATTAAATTAAATCTGTTAATTAAGAAAAAAACCATATTTTAGAAAATAAAGAATTATTTTCTGGATTTTGATTTTGACCCATCTGGATCTGAGACCCGAACCCATTTCCGAGTTCCGAACCCAAGTCCTAATCCAAACAAATATGTTTTTTCGAAATCATTAATGGATATAATATTTATTGAGTTTCATAAAAAAAAAAAAGAAGATAATTTAATATATATTTTTCCTTTTAAAATTATTCTTAAAACTCTTTTATTTCCCTCGGATCAGTTTCCCAGCATTGAGTAAGGAATATTCATTCCTTAATAAATCTCTTAACTTCTCATTTTAACTCTCTCTCTCTCTCTCGCGTTCTCTTTCTGAGAGGAACGGCCGACCCTCTGTTTTCGAACGGCCACCGCCGCCAACCTCCCGACTCCTCCTTTCACTTTCCGTAACCCCAAGAACAGATCCTATATAAACCCACAACTCTCTCATCTCTCCCTCTCTATCTCTCCACAAATCCCCTCCTCCACCTACCCGACCCCAAACGCACACCCTCCCTCTCCCCGAGCGTCCGGCGACTCCGGCCCACGGCGTCTCAGCCGCGCCCACGCCCCGTCGTTGACCGCCCCGTCGGCGTCTCCCCGCGTCAGCACCCGAGCTGACCGCCGACCGCGCGACTCCCGAGGGCGCCGTCCCTCCAGCGCGTCAGAACCCTAGTCCGGCCGCTCCCCTCGCCTCCGGCCGTCCGCGCGCGAGCCTTCTCGCCGGCGACCTCCCCCGAGGACGACGCCTCCCCTGCGGTCGTCCGCGCCCCTCCCGCGGGCCGACAAACCGCCGGCCTCCTCCAGGCCGACGCCGTGCTCCGGCGACCCCCTGTGGCCGCTGCCCCTCTGGCCGAGCCACCCTCCGCGCGATCTCTCCCCGCGCGCGGTTCCGCCGTTGCCCCGCGCTGTCAGTGCTCCCCCGCCCGGTGCCCTAGCCCTCGCGGCCAGCGTCCGCAGCCGCTGTCAGCGGATCTCCGCTGCCCCGCTGCGCTGTCCAGCGCCCCGACCCTTCCCGCGGACTTCTCCGCGGTTCTTCGCTGTCCGTGCGCGTCTCCCTTCTGTGCGTGGCTGGATCTAGGATTCGCGACGTCGCTGTTCGGGATCTTCGACCTGCTGCCGACTTAGTTTCGGATTTCTTTCCCGAGATTTTCCCGCGGCTCCCCGCCAACGGAAACTGGTAATTTTCTGGATAGTCACAGTAGTTCGTCCCCCCGTAGAGTCGATGATGATAGATCGGTCCCCCGGTTCCCTCTCGGGAATCCGGTTAGCTGCGTTATAATTTTCGTTAGCTGCGTTAGTTTGTTTTCCTGTGTTTTTACTTGCTGGGTTGGTGTGAATTGGTTGATATTGGATTCCCGGACTTTTCGGGAATTATTTGGTGGTGTTGGAATTATGTCTGTGGTGTTGGAATTATTTTTGGTGGATATTCTGTGGACTATTTTGGGTTGTAAAATATTTGCAGGAGTTTGTTGGCGCACTTCCCAGTTTTGGGTTTGTCCCGAAATAGAGGAAGTGCTGCCCAAATTTTTACAAAAACTATATTTTATTGATTTCAAAACTGGCTTTCGAAAATGAATTTCTAAAACCGATTTTTCGGGCGACGACCGTACCGGTCTGTGGGCCCCGGCGAAATGCAAACGCACCGGTCCGACCGGACGTTGTGGTATTAGCCGAATTTTGAGGAATGGACCGAGTCTGAGACTCTTAGTTTCATTTTAATTATTTTTAATATTTAGGCTATTTATATTAGATATTTAATTCCTGCACTTTAATTATTTAATTTCAGTCATTTTCTCTTATTTAATGTAAAAGAAAGATGTATCGGGCATAAGCCCACCCTAGGACCAGTAGCTGTGCCCATGTATTTGTGTAGCGTAGTTTGTTTTCTTTTCTTTTCTCGTGGATGTAAATTTGGGTGGTTTGGATTGATTTCATATTCGTAGTTAGGACGTAATTTACGGCTTAATTACGAGTTTAGCTAAAATAAATAAAATATTATTAATTCACTGTTTGTCACTAAAAGAAACTGTATTTTATATACATATTATGAAAACACAAAGTTTTTCCAAAAATTGTAATCGATTCTCGTGATTTTCCAAATAATCCAATTAACCGGTTAATCAACGCACGTAGTTGCGACGTAATCGTTAGCTGTAAATTAATACAACTTAAAACCTGACTAGGACTTACTACTAGAGATTGCAACTAGCACACTTAGTCTGGTTATTCAGGAATCTAAGTCGAGTTCTCAATTGTAGGAACTCGAAGTTACAACTGACGTTCCTCCTCGGTACCGACTCGTCTATCCAGTCACAATAACAAAGGCAAGTGCAGTTATGTTTATTTGGTAATTTATCTAGTAATTGTTTTATTGCAATTTTAAACCACATTGCTACACGGAACTCTCTCCTAGAGTTCGAATATTGACTCATTGATTGAATCTGATTGACTCGGGATATTGGGGGAGTAGTGTAGCGTCTATGACCAATACCCCTATATTGCATCATTGATTGTGCGAGCTGATTCCTCCTATACACGAGGATAGGCCGGACCGTATCATTAGGATATAATTGAATCATCCCAAGCCGGTCATAGTTCGTTACCTACTCAAATCACATTGTTTTCAATTGTAGAATTGTGAAAAATATTGTTAAAGTATTTCAAATTGTTTAACATTGCAAATTTTAAATTATTATTTGAATTATTGGATATTCGTAATTGTACTTTGCTCCCTCCTGACTGGAGACCCAACATTTTAGGTATCACTGATGAGGTTTTGTTACGCGATCCCAAGACGAGGAATTCGAGATTGCTGAGCTATTTGCCTAGAGTTTTCTTTTATTCATGATGTATAAAAAAAAATGGTTTAAGTTGTATCTTTTATTTCATGTAAAAGTTTAATAAAGTTTTAAATTTTCGAATGTTGAGTTGTGACAAATATAGTGTTGTTGTATGGTTACCTGCTACTGAACAGCTTACTGCCGCCGTCTCAACAACGGTGCAGGCTGGGCATGATCCGATTCGACCCAAGCAATTGGGATCGGGTCGTGACATGTTTTTAGTGGTGGCCCATGCAGGTCAGAACAACAACTTAGGAAAAAATATTTAGAAACAATTAGAACACTAGAATATCAATTTGTCACAACATAGGACCGAAATATACTATAAATAAATATTTTTGTTTGATTATAGACTGGTAGGATACCCTGCTTATGTTTGCATCCTAAACCTTCCAGAGAATGACCATTGACAAGACCAATCCTGCTGGCGATGAGGTGTCATCTCCGGATCATATCCCATCTCCTCAACCAAGCCCAGGGTCTTTTCCCTCGCGGTTGTTTGACCGTCCTCATAGTGCATCCAGTGAAGATTTTCCTACACTGGCGATTCCTACCTCATCTCAAACTGAATTGCATTTCCTTGGTGGAGTATTCATTTTTGTTGCTCCACCAGTACCAGCAAACACCTTCCAAATGGTTGTCCTATTTCAAGAAATCTTGGAGTTCCAGAAAGCTCAAGATGAAGCCCAGCAGGAACAGAAGAATATCACGAGAGAAGACAAGAAGAACGTCATGATGTAGCCTTAGTTATCCCCAACCAAGTTAGAGCAGAACTTTTGTCCTAGGAATGATACCCTTAATCTAGAAGATATTTTGGGTCCCATCAAGTACTCTACTCTCCGGCAGTCTTGTCGTAAGAAGCTATGGGCTTGTAACTATTGCAAGAGGCCTGGTCATCAGACCGTTAGTTGCCGGAAGAGATTGGGACAATGTTTGGCATGTAGATCTGCTGAACATCGGGTAAAGGACTGCCCCTTATCTTTCTATCAAACCAGAGCTCATAACCCAGCAACACCTGTTAGGCCACAACCTAGGGATCCTCTTCCTATCCAGCAGACCCTGCCCCTTACAATAAGGCATGATTCAGACTCGAAGATCATAGAAGATGAAGGACCATATCAATGAAGGCTCTAGGATTTATTCAGGGTGGAATTTCACCTTAAGGAACACCTATCTTGTTTTTGCCAAGAAGAATGGAACAACGGATGTGCATCGATTACCAGACACCAAAGAACAAGTATCCTCTGCCCGGATCGAGGATCTGTTTGATCTGGTTGTGTGGAATTAGGGTGTTTCGAAGTTTGACTTAAGATTTGACTACCATCATATCAAAGAGGACATTTCCAAGACGGCGTTCAAACACCAAGTATGGATAGTTTTCTTTGGTCAGGACGTTAGACTGACAAATGCTTCTGCTGTGTTCATGAATCTCATGAACAGAGATTTTCATGAGTATTTGAATCAGTTTATCTTCTCCATAGATAACCTTCTGATATATTTGAAGACTGAAGAAGAGCATGAAGAACACCTGAGGAAGTTTTGGAAACTTTGAGGAAAAAGAAGTTTTATGGTAAGTTATCTGAACGTGGATCTTTGACAATGTGGACTTTTGGCCATGTTGTCAAGAGAAGAAAATTTCGATGGAAGATAGCTGCTGATGAAGAGTGGTATACTCCAAGTTCAATTCGAAAGTTTCTTGAACTTGGCCGGCTACTATCAAAAGTTCGTGAAAGTTTTCGCCAAGATTGCTGAGCCAATGACGAAGCACACTTGGAAGAATGAAGAGTTCATCTGAACGAAAGTTTGCCAAGCGGCATTGAGGAGCTGAAGAAGAGACTTACCACTACACCAATCCTCGCGCTACCCGCAGGAACCGGTGGGTTCTCAATTTACTGTAATACCTCTGGAAGAGGACTGGGTTGCGTTCTTCAACAACATGGGAAAGTAATTGTTTACACGTGTAGGCAACTACAGACTCATGAGAAGAATCATCCCACGCCTAATTTGGAATTTGCTGCAATTATCTTTACTTTGAAACTATGGAAACATGATTTTTATGGAAAGGGAGTGAAAACTTATACGGACTACAAAAGTTTGAAATATGTCTTCACTCAGAAAGGGCTGAATGTTAGACTAAGAAGATGGCTGAAGCAGATGAAGGATTTCGACATCAACTTGCAGTACCATTCAGGTAAGGCTAATGTGGTCGCTGATGTACTTGGTCGATACTGATGGCGAAGTTCTTAACCAAGGACTAGCACCTGCTAGAAGATATCGAGAAGTTTGGACTGGAGGTTATACTACCTGGAGATAGAAGGACGGAGCTGAATGCTGATTCAGTATTGATAAAGTTCGAGGCTGAGGGATAAAAATCAAGAGAACGTAGTTTCAAAACGAGGCACTTTGCAGGCTTAGAGCTCAAGTGTTGGCAGGAACACCTGAGGGTTTCTAAATTAATCAGCATTTGAACTCTGAAGAATGGTGCGGGACTTTGCGTATCGGCTGACAAACAGAGGAACGAGTTGATGAAAGAAATGCACCAGTCGCAGTATTCCATAAATTCAGGAGATAATAAGATGTATCGGAATATGCCCCCAATGATTGGTGTTATGGAATAAAGAAGGACGATTCCAGGTATGGGACTAGATGTGAATTTGTCAACATGGGAAATTTAGCAAGAGAACAAGAAGTTTGTTGGAGCCGCTGGACAATTCGGAGTGGAAGTAGAAGTAGAAGCATATAACCATGAACTTTGAGTAAGGATTGCCTTGTTCCCAAGGAGGGAAGGGCACCAATTGGATTTTAGTAAACCGACTGACTAAGTCAGCACACTTTAATTTCCTTCAAGTTGGTTTATCCACTAAGAAGTTGGCGGCATTGTACGAGAAGCACATCTACCGGATTCATGGAGTACCGCGGGACGAGCAAGCAGAGAGGTCAATCCAGACGCTTGAAGATGTATTGAGATTTTGCGTCTCGGAATTTGGTAGGTCTTGGGAAGACCAAATTGCATTTGGTGAAGTTTCTCCTACCAGAGGAACAATCAGTTTTGACGGAGCTGGAAATTGAGGCCAGTAACATCAGGCCATTTGGAGTTTAAGACGCGTAGGAAGTAGCATACTAGTTAGCTCTACCAGCTAATCTTGAGAGTGTGCAACGTCTTCTACGTCACAGCTCAGACACTACATCTCGGATCCGAGTCACGTTTTGGATAATTCAGAACTGAAGATTGGAATCAACCTTTCAGTGCCAGAGAAATCAGTTGCAAGTCTAGTCAGAGATGAGAAGAAATCAGATTTTGAGCCATCACTTAAACTCCTATTCCTTATCTTTTCTTTTCCGTTCTAAATTAGACTAATGCTGCTAAGTTAGCCTAGTTTTGCAAGCTATCTCTTTAATCAAGCTTGATCATGACGGTATTTTATTGGGTGCACCCACTAATATATTGTCTAATCAGGACCGGTGCATGATGGTCTGATCAACCTCGTGTACTTTGGTTCGCTTTTGTATTTTTCTGCGTGGATGATATCATAAATAAAAACTTGTCCCTAAATTGTCTTATCCACGACTGCCTTGGAAATTCTTATTGTTGGACCTGAGTTACGGGCGTGGTACCCGTAGCCGTTTGTAATTCCTACCCTACTCTTTAAATTTCGAGGACGAAATTTTCTAAGGAGGGAAGGTTGTGAAACCCGTAATTTCAGAAAAAAATTATTATTTGATTTTAATAGCTAATTATTAATTGTTAATTTAGGAATTTGTATTTTTAGAAATTATTAAAACTGGAAATTTTATCGAAATATATAATTTTTTAATTAATTAATATTAGATTAAAAATAAATTTTTTGAATTAGTTAAACAATTAATTCTGGAGATTTTTGTCAAAAATTATATTTTGCTAATAAATAAAATATTGTTTTCCAGTTAGGTTAAATATTAAATTAAATCTGTTAATTAAGAAAAAAACCATATTTTAGAAAATAAAGAATTATTTTCTGGATTTTGATTTTGACCCATCTGGATCTGAGACCCGAACCCATTTCCGAGTTCCGAACCCAAGTCATAATCCAAACAAATATGTTTTTTCGAAATCATTAATGGATATAATATTTATTGAGTTTCATAAAAAAAAAAAAGAAGATAATTTAATATATATTTTTCCTTTTAAAATTATTCTTAAAACTCTTTTATTTCCCTCGGATCAGTTTCCCAGCATTGAGTAAGGAATATTCATTCCTTAATAAATCTCTTAACTTCTCATTTTAACTCTCTCTCTCTCTCGCGTTCTCTTTCTGAGAGGAACGGCCGACCCTCTGTTTCCGAACGGCCACCGCCGCCAACCTCCCGACTCCTCCTTTCACTTTCCGTAACCCCAAGAACAGATCCTATATAAACCCACAACTCTCTCATCTCTCCCTCTCTATCTCTCCACAAATTCCCTCCTCCACCTACCCGACCCCAAACGCACACCCTCCCTCTCCCCGAGCGTCCGGCGACTCCGGCCCACGGCGTCTCAGCCGCGCCCACGCCCCGTCGTTGACCGCCCCGTCGGCGTCTCCCCGCGTCAGCACCCGAGCTGACCGCCGACCGCGCGACTCCCGAGGGCGCCGCCCCTCCAGCGCGTCAGAACCCTAGTCCGGCCGCTCCCCTCGCCTCCGGCCGTCCGCGCGCGAGCCTTCTCGCCGGCGACCTCCCCCGAGGACGACGCCTCCCCTGCGGTCGTCCGCGCCCCTCCCGCGGGCCGACAAACCGCCGGCCTCCTCCAGGCCGACGCCGTGCTCCGGCGACCCCCTGTGGCCGCTGCCCCTCTGGCCGAGCCACCCTCCGCGCGATCTCTCCCCGCGCGCGGTTCCGCCGTTGCCCCGCGCTGTCAGTGCTCCCCCGCCCGGTGCCCTAGCCCTCGCGGCCAGCGTCCGCAGCCGCTGTCAGCGGATCTCCGCTGCCCCGCTGCGCTGTCCAGCGCCCCGACCCTTCCCGCGGACTTCTCCGCGGTTCTTCGCTGTCCGTGCGCGTCTCCCTTCTGTGCGTGGCTGGATCTAGGATTCGCGACGTCGCTGTTCGGGATCTTCGACCTGCTGCCGACTTAGTTTTGGATTTCTTTCCCGAGATTTTCCCGCGGCTCCCCGCCAACGGAAACTGGTAATTTTCTGGATAGTCACAGTAGTTCGTCCCCCCGTAGAGTCGATGATGATAGATCGGTCCCCCGGTTCCCTCTCGGGAATCCGGTTAGCTGCGTTATAATTTTCGTTAGCTGCGTTAGTTTGTTTTCCTGTGTTTTTACTTGCTGGGTTGGTGTGAATTGGTTGATATTGGATTCCCGGACTTTTCGGGAATTATTTGGTGGTGTTGGAATTATGTCTGTGGTGTTGGAATTATTTTTGGTGGATATTCTGTGGACTATTTTGGGTTGTAAAATATTTGCAGGAGTTTGTTGGCGCACTTCCCAGTTTTGGGTTTGTCCCGAAATAGAGGAAGTGCTGCCCAAATTTTTACAAAAACTATATTTTATTGATTTCAAAACTGGCTTTCGAAAATGAATTTCTAAAACCGATTTTTCGGGCGACGACCGTACCGATCTGTGGGCCCCGGCGAAATGCAAACGCACCGGTCCGACCGGACGTTGTGGTATTAGCCGAATTTTGAGGAATGGACCGAGTCTGAGACTCTTAGTTTCATTTTAATTATTTTTAATATTTAGGCTATTTATATTAGATATTTAATTCCTGCACTTTAATTATTTAATTTCAGTCATTTTCTCTTATTTAATGTAAAAGAAAGATGTATCGGGCATAAGCCCACCCTAGGACCAGTAGCTGTGCCCATGTATTTGTGTAGCGTAGTTTGTTTTCTTTTCTTTTCTCGTGGATGTAAATTTGGGTGGTTTGGATTGATTTCATATTCGTAGTTAGGACGTAATTTACGGCTTAATTACGAGTTTAGCTAAAATAAATAAAATATTATTAATTCACTGTTTGTCACTAAAAGAAACTGTATTTTATATACATATTATGAAAACACAAAGTTTTTCCAAAAATTGTAATCGATTCTCGTGATTTTCCAAATAATCCAATTAACCGGTTAATCAACGCACGTAGTTGCGACGTAATCGTTAGCTGTAAATTAATACAACTTAAAACCTGACTAGGACTTACTACTAGAGATTGCAACTAGCACACTTAGTCTGGTTATTCAGGAATCTAAGTCGAGTTCTCAATTGTAGGAACTCGAAGTTACAACTGACGTTCCTCCTCGGTACCGACTCGTCTATCCAGTCACAATAACAAAGGCAAGTGCAGTTATGTTTATTTGGTAATTTATCTAGTAATTGTTTTATTGCAATTTTAAACCACATTGCTACACGGAACTCTCTCCTAGAGTTCGAATATTGACTCATTGATTGAATCTGATTGACTCGGGATATTGGGGGAGTAGTGTAGCGTCTATGACCAATACCCCTATATTGCATCATTGATTGTGCGAGCTGATTCCTCCTATACACGAGGATAGGCCGGACCGTATCATTAGGATATAATTGAATCATCCCAAGCCGGTCATAGTTCGTTACCTACTCAAATCACATTGTTTTCAATTGTAGAATTGTGAAAAATATTGTTAAAGTATTTCAAATTATTTAACATTGCAAATTTTAAATTATTATTTGAATTATTGGATATTCGTAATTGTACTTTGCTCCCTCCTGACTGGAGACCCAACATTTTAGGTATCACTGATGAGGTTTTGTTACGCGATCCCAAGACGAGGAATTCGAGATTGCTGAGCTGTTTGCCTAGAGTTTTCTTTTATTCATGATGTATAAAAAAAAATGGTTTAAGTTGTATCTTTTATTTCATGTAAAAGTTTAATAAAGTTTTAAATTTTCGAATGTTGAGTTGTGACAAATATAGTGTTGTTGTATGGTTACCTGCTACTGAACAGCTTACTGCCGCCGTCTCAACAACGGTGCAGGCTGGGCATGATCCGATTCGACCCAAGCAATTGGGATCGGGTCGTGACAGGCACCAAGGAGAATAAGGGGCCGGACTCAGACGGACACATAGTCCAAGTTTGTATCGGAGGGACTTTAAGCCGAGCTCGGACAGACGGATGCATAGCCCAAGTCCGGCCCTATGCTAATATGGATCGGATCGGGCTACCCTAATAACCGGGCTTTATCGGACTTTGGTCCATTGGGCCGGACGGACTTTTCGGGTGCCCATGGACTTGGGGCCAAATGATGATCCCTAATTGCAATTCTCAATCCAAAATTATTATTATTTTCTTTTTTTACAAAAGATGTATGCAAAGCATATGCAGTGAGTTAATTAGACCTCGTATTATCAGAAGGTACAAGGACCGTCACGCAAAATCTCCATCTGCTTCTTCCTTGGTAATATTCCTCTACATCCTCAAGTAAGTATTCCCCATTAGCAAGCAAACGAGGAAGCTTTTGTGCATTTCCAGTATAAATCGACGAGAGCTGATCTAGATTATAGGGTTTTGGCTCTTGCGTCAATTTCTTCGAATTCTTCTAATATAGAGACGAAGCGGGAGCTCCAAACCCTAATCCGAGAATTAGGGTTAGGGTTCGATGGCGATGGAGCCCGAGAAGAAGCCGGCGGTCTCGAACGCCGGAGCTTGGGGGATGAACGTGGTCAGCTCCGTGGGAATCATCATGGCCAACAAGCAGCTTATGTCGCCCTCTGGATACGGGTTCAGCTTCGGTAATATCCTCGTTTATTGATCTAATTGTGGAGTTCGATTCCTTGTGTTTTTGCTTAGACCCCCGTCGATTTGTGGAAATTTCGAGCAGAGTTAGGGTTTAGGGAGATATAAAAACTTAGACCCATCGCCAGATCTGTGTTGTTTTTATTATCGTTTCGCGTTTGCGTGACTGTGAAGAAATTCTGGAGCAACTTGATACAAATGTGTCAAATTTTGGGTTTATGATGCAACCGACAATAAATTGAGAGGTCCAGTAAGAAAAAAAAAAAAAGAGTACTTTGATCTTGGATTTTGTTACTAGCTAGGGGGCGTTCAAGATGATACTTCAATTTAGATAACCAAGAATGAAATGTAATGGCTGAGCAAAATGGAGATTGGAAAAAAAACTTCATTTTTGCTTATTTACCTAAGAAATTGCATTTGGTCTTTGGTTATTTCATTGGACCGACTTATTTCCTAAGTGATGGTTTCTGCATCAATTTTCTCACTTTTGTTGCAAAACCGAGTGGTTAAAGTTTAAAGAAACAGTTACAAGCAGAAATGTCTGACAAATCGCACTTAACACCCTCGTTGAAGCCTATTTCAATCCTTTTTTTTTCAGCAATAGTCGCAGCATGAAGTTATTCAATTTTGAACTACTAGGCATATCTGATGTGTATATATATGATATTTTGCAGCAACTACATTAACGGGGTTCCATTTCTCCGTTACTGCTCTTGTTGGTTGGGTTTCAAATGCTGCGGGAATTTCTTTGTCCAAGCAAGTCCCGCTGTGGGAGCTGTTATGGTTCTCGATTGTTGCTAATTTGTCAATTACTGCAATGAATCTTAGTCTAATGTTGAACTCAGTTGGATTTTATCAGGTTTGTTTTTGCTTTTCTTTGTTTGGTCATGGGAAATGTTTATCTTGAAGGTTGATCTGAGGTCTTTATGAAATGCTAGATATCAAAATTGAGCATTATACCAGTGGTTTGTTTGATGGAATGGATACTCAATAGCAAGCACTACTCCAGGAGAGTGATAATGGCCGTGGTTGTTGTGGCATTTGGTGTTGGTGTCTGCACGGTCACTGATGTGGAAATTAATGTGAAGGGTTTCCTCTGTGCATTTGTGGCTGTCTTCTGCACTTCACTGCAGCAGATTGTGAGTATGCATACTATTCCTTCCGGTTTATTAAAACAAGCGATGGTTTTATTTGTTATTTGTCACTCTATTGTTAGGGTATTCGAACAGGAGCTTCTAATAAAAAAACGCAAAATCCACTCTTACTACTAATGTCCTAATAGGTTATCAGAGAGGGGAAAAAAGAAAAGCGATGACCTAATGACCTTGATTGCTTCCTAACCTTGACGTTGCTGACCAAGCCAAACAGCCACCCTCCCCTCGAAATGCACTTATCTTTTATTATAATCGAGTCACAAATACATCCAGAAACCTTTAATTTATGATTTCTTTTTATTTAAACTCCATACTTCCTGCTTGCAAGGGTAGCCAAACCTTAACCGACTCAATGAGTAATGCTGCTTACCGTTTTCTTGTTATACTAGAGCAAGCATTGGAAAGTTTAAAGACCACATTTGAACTATAGCATGGACCAGAAATTCCTTTTAGTGTATAATTGTCAAAATCTATCGATACAAAAACCTTTACATATTTTTATTTTTCATTATTCTGAACTATCTTTTTATCAAATAAGGAAAATATTAAAAAAGTGACAGTTGGTTAGTCAAATGGAATGACTGGGTAAAATTGATTACTTAGTTGTTAGGTATCTAAAGAAAGATACCTATCAAGACAAAAGCAAACTCAACCTTTATTCTTTTGCTACTATCAACTAACTAGTTCAATGTTTTTCATGAAATCCTCTTGGAGAATATATCAACATTGCATGCCTTGAAGTTCAAAACTGATCCAAATTTGTCCTCAGAATACTTCCTCTACATAGTTTTAGTCTACCTCATATATTGAGGTACAAAAATCAACTAACTCAGCATTGTATGACCTAATAAATAATAACGATACATATCTAGTTATCTACTTAATATTTTAAACAGAAATCAGAGAACCAGTAACCATATAAAAATTTGATTTTATCTAGCGTGGAATGGCACAAACTAACAATACAAATGCAATATATACTTAAGGTCCTTTTGAAGTCTGTCTTGCAAGCTGGAATGCTAGTAATTATGTATTTATATGAGTTTTTTTTATTACTATTCTAGTGGAGAAAGGACAATACCTTTCTTGGTACTCGGTAGTCCGTAGGGTTCCTCTGTTCTATTTATGCTAAACGGTTACCTTGCTTCTGCCATAGGTCCTTCGACTTTTGCATACTTAAAATGTTCACAAATATCCATTATCATATTATCTCTCACCTATGAAATAGACTCCTTCTCCCTTTCCAAACAAGTTTTCTTGTCAGTTTGATAATAGAGTGTCTTCATTAATCCCAGATTAACTTTGTCCAAGTGTTCATCTGATTCATGGAAGGCCAACAGTGAATTTGGGAGTTCCGCGGCAAACACCTACCATTACTTTTCCATGTGGGTGTTCATTAGTAGCTCTCCATACAATTCTCTTTTTTTCCTCATAAAAGAAAGTTAATTTTCTTCTTTTTCATGATTTTACATCTAAGGTCATTTATTACAAGACAGTTTTCAAGACCCAAATCTGTGACTTGTAAATATTGCCATCATCTGAGAGGTCTTCTAGTCCCGTCTCATGGAAGTTGGGTAAGCAGAACACAACGTTCAAGGACATGTTTTTATTGAATTCCAATTTAGTCAAAACATTTCATGTTCGGAAGAAAAAGGTTTCTCCAAATTGGTGTACATAG
Organism: Iris pallida; assembly: GCA_029216955.1. Taxonomy (NCBI): domain Eukaryota; kingdom Viridiplantae; phylum Streptophyta; class Magnoliopsida; order Asparagales; family Iridaceae; genus Iris; species Iris pallida. The sequence continues at coordinate 7,220,537 of JANAVB010037420.1, forward strand.
TGTGAGTGGGAAAGCATGTTTTACTTTTGGTTGCTTTTATATAATCCCAAAGTTACGAAGAGCAACACTTTACATATCTTCCTCTGTGGTCATAGTTACTCATTTCTGAAAGAGAACTGGAAACTGATTCAAGATATTCTTCAACTGGGAAGACACGTAACCCTCAATTAGTTTAGCTTATATAGTGCTATAACCTTCATTTTAATAAAACCAACATCAGGAATATAGGATCACTCGTTATCTGACCAAAATCTATATCCCCTGCAGTTGCACCCTTCGTTGTCAACGCTTTGAATATAAGACAGGTAATATAAAGCATAATAAGACCTAATAGAAAAAATCGTTTCGCTTGCCTGAGGCAGGTAGGTTCCTATCAAGTTCGTTTTGAATTGTTCTCAAGAAAAGAGCAAATGTCACTTTGTATATAAAATGTGTATCAGTAATGATATTACTGAAAGATATCCAACACAACTTGATCAGTCTTCCGTGTCAAGAGAAAGTAATATCATGTCCGTCGTCATCTTAATTTTATAAAATCTTACCTTGGATCTTTCCAATACTATTAAGCAATAGCTTGATTTATCACTTAATAGTTAGTATTTTCAAGGATAACTACTCTCGAGTCAGCTTTTGTATGGTTCAGATTGTAGTTACAGAGAAAGGTATCTTGATTCACCATGTGAAAATGTACCGAACGTCTCTCATTTTTGTTTTGTCTTCTGTTTTATGATGACAATAGTAGTCTTGCCCTTGTGAGAACTCTGATACCATTATGATGTCAAAGTCTATTGATTTGATTGAAATTCATTATATTTTCCTTCCTGATTTGATATGTTAGATCATGTTTCAATGTCTATTTGCTCATACTGTTTTAAATGTCCTTTTGCTCCAGACAATTGGTTCATTTCAGAAGAAATACAGCATTGGTTCGTTTGAGCTTCTGAGCAAGACTGCACCCATACAAGCAGTCTCTCTTGTTCTGTTTGGCCCTATTATTGACTACTACCTTAGTGGGCAATCACTTTTAAAGTATCACTTTTCTACTGGAGCTACTGTAAGTTGTTGACCTTCCTTAAGAACATAATTTGCTTGCTTTCTGACTTTCATACTTATTATCAATGTCTCACCTGATGATATTTGAGTCCATTTCTTCACAAGTACCACCAGAACAAAAAAGAGAGGAATAATTTACGTCAAAACTAGTTACAGGTACCTGCTGTGGTTCTGTAAGAAACCTTGATCAAATGATTCATTATGCCTTAGCATATGAAAGAATAATGAATTTTGAGGTTATAATATCATTCCAAAGTATACTACATATTTCGTGCACGAATATTTTTTTGTTCCTTCATAAGTTACTCTGCACGGTATTTATCATATAGGTTTGGTTCACACTGAATTATGCGAGATTCATATGTTATCCTGAATGATAGGATTTTGTCCAACAATAAGTGACAAGAGCTCTGTATTCTTGATTCGGCCATTGTATCATTTTATACCAGCTGGTGATCGGGTTTAATTCACCCAATGAAATGAGTTAATCTTCCTGGATATTGGTCAAATTAAAAATAAAATGTTAGGGAAAGTCAAGAAAAAAGATCAGCCTCAGGACTTCTAATTATCTACATACTGTTGTAACCAGGAAAGCTGGCAGTCCATGTGCATATGGACCATCTGACTAGTTCATTTTGCAACTTCGCCGGGCTGCCACCATACCAGCATCTTGATTTAGATACATATGCACTTTGCCAACCTACATAGTTTGTTTTTTTCTTGTATCTTTTGCTATTTTCCATTTAAATAATCCTAGATTTAGATTTAATTCTTTGGATTCTTTTGCAGCTGTTCATACTCCTCTCCTGTGCCCTGGCTGTCTTTTGCAACATGAGCCAATACCTGTGCATTGGCCGGTTCTCGGCAACAACCTTCCAAGTGTTGGGTCACATGAAGACTGTATGTGTATTGATACTTGGGTGGATACTCTTCGACTCTGCCCTCACCATCAAGAACATTCTAGGAATGATTCTCGCCGTCGTTGGAATGGTAATTTACAGCTTGGCTGTTGAGAGTGAGAAGCAGGTAAAGATAGCTTCCCATAGCAGCATCATGCTAGACAGCAAATTGGATCAAGAGGATGTGAAGCTGTTGATGGATAGAAGCAACGGCATTGCTCACTCTGATACCGAGCTCTCACAGACGAAGTGCTGATGTTTTACATTTTGTACAAATTTTTATATGTCCATTATTGTTCATTTATCTGGAATACTAGCCTAATGTCGTAGCATATGTTTTATTAATCAGTCAATTCTTTTTTTTTTTCTTTTTTTTGTAAGCATAAGATATTTCGTGTATTCTTATCAATTCTTTGTCCTGTTTAGTGTGAAGTTATTTTCAGGTTTCTGATGTGGTTACAATGTTGGGGTACTCTCTCTCTCTCTCTCTCTCATTTTGCTTTCCCTTTAGTATTGAATATTTGTTAATTACATTGTCAATTGTTACATTGCTGAGGCACCTTGTGACCCAACATTCATTTTCCAACTGCTACTAGTAACTAATATCAACTTCTGAGCGAGGAAAATGCTGTTTCTGAAAGTTGCTTCTGAGTCTTCTGACCATAGGTCCATAACAAAAAATTCCATCCTCCATAGAGCTGAGCCTGAATGTAGACGTAGAAGGTCCGGGAGTCGGGACATCAAAAATTGTGAATTCTTAAAAGTGTGGCGCGAGTAGTCTCGCAATAATTGCAATTAAAAAATTAGATGAATTAGGACTTAAAAATGGGCTAAAAGGGCACATAAAAAATGTCATCAGGGCTATCCCATTTGAAAGTTTGATTTATTTACAAGTTTACCATTGAAAAACTTTGATCAAGGCTATCCTATTGATTGGTATAAAAGTCACTTTTTTAATCTTTGCTCTTCCTCCTCAACTCATCAAAGAACAAGAAAAAGAAGAAGAGGAAGAGGAACAACAACAACAACAACAACAAAAATATTAGATGTGTTTTCTTCTCATTTTTTTTTTCTTCTCCATCATTTTCATCCTCACTATCTCCAAGTATAATGGGGTTTAAACTCTATTTTTCTTCCCATTTCGATTTCAATTGACGGAGAAGAAGAAAATGAGAAGAAAACACCCAAAAATTAAACCATAATTTTCTTCTCATTTCCAATTTTGATGGCACCCAAAGGCTCCTCATAATGTACAAACCCTAGTATTGGTGGAAACCCTAATATTGTTGTTCAACTAGTACAAACAAGTACTGTCCAATTTTCTGGCAGTCCTACAAACTGAATGGACTGCCAGAACACAGGACTGTCCAGTTTTTTGGCAGTCCTTACTGTATGTAGGACTGCCAGTTTTTTTGCAGTCCTACATACAGTAAGGACTGCCAGAAAACTGGACAGTCCTTTGTTTCGCATGTTGTGAATTATGATTGTCCAGTTTTCTGACAGTCCATTCAGTTTGTTGGACTGCCAAAAAACTGGACAGTCCTGGTCGACGCGGAGTTTTCTCGTTCGTGCATACTTGGGTTTAATTTAAATGGGAAATTCTCCACTCCGAATGTAGTTTAATTCAAATGTGCTACAAATAATTGAAATAAACAATGTAATGGATGCTTGAATTTTTTAAATTAATTTCTAGGATTTTGAAAACAAATAGAGAAAAAATTTGGGTGTCGTCGGTCTTCTTGAGAAGAGGAGGATGGTGGAGAAGAAGAGGAAGATGTTGGAGAAGAAAGATTATAACTTCTTGCATGGAGATGGAGGAATGGTGGAGGAGAAGAGGAAGAAGAAGAAGAAGAAGAGAGGAGTTAGAATTTTGGAAGAGAGAGAAGGATATTTGAAAATGAATAGAAAACTATGGATTTGGGGGGGGGGGGGGGGGGGGAGTGGAGTTTGGGACAACCCTATAATTAAAAAAATGGACTGTCTTGAATAAAATCTCCTAAAACTCGGACTAGCTCCAATCCAAACTAGTCCTGATAATATTTTGATGTGCCTTTATAATTAGCCTAAAAATATGACAGCTAAAAGGAAATGTTAGAAATCGCAAAAAATGGAATGGTCACAACCCTTTCCGAGCACTCTAGACTATTCTAGTTTTCCAATTGTGTGTGTGCAACAGATTTAAAAAAGAAAAGAAAAAAATGCACCGTATCTCAATGACAGGTGGGCCAATGGAAACGGCCAACATGTTATTTGGGAAGCAGCGGGCCTGTTCTTTTCTTTCTGATGTAAATTTGTCCCCTTCTGAAGGGTAGAAATGACATTCGAACTTGGCTAGGGTTTTACCTCCTGCTATTTATACTCATCCATCATCCCTCTTCCTCTCTGCTCCCCTAACGCCTCCTCTTCCTTTTTACTGATTTTCTTCACTTTTGGTATTTCCATACTACTCTATTTTTTTTGTTTTCTTTTTTAAATTATTATTGTTATAATTATAATTGAGTGCCTTCGTTAATCCCAAATAAACTTGATTATTGTGTTTATTTGATTCATAGAAGGCCAATAGTGACGATGATGGGAGTTTCGCTGATAACATCCCCTTTTCTGTTCCATGGGGTTGTTTCTTTAGTAGCTCTCCTTACATTTTTTATTTATTTTATTTTTACACATTCTTCTAATATGGGTTTACTTGGGATAGGATTAAAAAGAAGAAGAAAAACACTATTTTTATTAATTGGTATAGGTATTAATAAAATTGTTTTAGTTGCCTTGTTCTTCTTTGGTTAATCATACCCGTTCTTGAACATTTTGGCCCATTGAAAGAAAACCAATTGAATTAACATTAGATGCCCTAAACTGAAAATGCAAAAAAATAAATAAAAAAATAATGAAAATATGAAACGGAGAATTCCGTTGCCGGCACTTGGAAACCGGTTGGGTTTTGTTGGGTGGGAGCCGAGTATCCTACAATATCTATTCTACTATATACAGTAAAAATTCTATAAAATAATACACTTGGGACCACCAAAATTTATTAATTAAAAGAGTTATTAATTAATCGATAAATTAATAATTATTAATTTATATATTAATTAATATTTTATTAATTTATAGTAAAATATTTACGTAGTTTACAAACATCTTTCAAGCTTCCACTTAATTATTGTATACAATGCATGTGTATATCAAATGAAGGGCCCAATTTGAAAGAAACCTTCAATCTCCCACCTTATTATGCTTCTTGTGTTCATAAATCATTCATGTAATATGCTATATATAAGGAATTATTAATTATTAATTTAGCACCCTATTCCCGAGTCGGGACCGGCCAAAAATATTATCTTAGAGAGTTTATTAAATAATCGAGTATTAATTTATAGAGTTTCTACTGTAATAGGAAAACGTAGATGGTGAAACTTTTGAATTTCGAAAATGCCCTTACATACTTATACTAATTAAAAATAGTTCATTAATTTTAATAAGGACAACTTAGTAATTAGGAAGACTACCATTTGGTCTTCCTAAAGAGTCTTCCTAAACTAATTAAGAAATGTTAAAATATGTGCAAGGCACGTGCACATATATTAGTTATGTTAAGGGCACTTCTTTTTTTTTACAAGTTTCACTAGTAGAGGTTGATTTTACCAATTTTGAGTTTTTTTTTAATAAAATTTGTAGAATCCATCCTATTTAGTGAGAGGAACATGTTAGGGGACACCAATACGAGGACACAGCAGATCCCAATCCGATTCTTTCATTAATATGTTAGGGGACACCAATATTAGTTTCTCTATACAGTAAAAAATATCAAACATATTTTGTTTGTGTCAAATAGGAACGGTCAGAATAAGCCGTTTAAATTCCTAACATAATAATGAAAAAATCATTTGACGTTCCTGAAATATTAATGAGAGTATCAATTTAGCCTTTAGATCCTGAATTATATATCAGTTTAAAATTTAAGTTCTAATATGTCTAATTAAAAATTTTGGACCCTAATTTTTTATTTTGTTTTTTTTCATTATATCCTACTTTTCAACATGAATTGGTGGTTGTACTTGTACTCACGTTGAGGGTAAAATATTAAAAAATACATAAAAAAAGGGTATAAAATTTTTAAATGGATCTGTCCGGACTTATTTTATGATCTAAACACTAATTAGCCATAATAATAATCCCATGTCAATGAAATGTTTCCCTTCTTTCTCTCTTCCTACCTCCCCAAAATTCTAACCAAACTCTCGTCTCGTGGAGCAAGAAGAACCATGGCCGGAAAAAATCCCTCCCTCCTTCCAAGAAAAACGATTCTTCCGACAAGCTCTCCTCCGTAGAGTTCGAAATCTTTAGTCTCGAAGGAACTATTGTGAACTTGACAAACAAAAGAGAAATTTGTGTAGAAATTCGACATCGGGTCATAATCATAATAGTCGATAAGAATTGGATAATTATATTATTGATATTTTTTTATCAACGATGTATCGATCGATTATATATATATATATATATATATTGTAAATTCAAACCTACAAAATAATTATTCAGTTTAGATAATCTAAATAACTTCCATTAGACCACCAAGGGGTGTTTTAGTGGTAACACTAGTTAGGGAGGGTAGGAGTGGGTGTGGATTTGAAGGTTAATAATTAAATAGGAGAGGGTTGTGGTGCTAATAGTCATGGTCAACTATGATGGACCCAAATCCATAATAGAACGTGTTTGATGCTAAATGGTAATACGTATACGGTGTCATTCGTACCCATTATAATGTTGTCAAGGTTTGACCATTTACAACATGCTATGTTATACGGACACAGAAAAAATTGTGTGCATATATGTATGGTGGCTTTATCTGTGTCCATGTTCTTGCAAGATAAAGAACATGTTTTGCTTTGAGGTATGTACCTACAATTTAGGCCTCGTTTGGTTCGCGGAATGGAAGGAAAAGGAAAACATGTCTTTGACTAGACTCTATCGTGAATTTAATTTGTCAAGTATATTAGATTTGGGTGTTTTTTGTCCAAGAATATGATGTGAGTTTTTTTTGTTTTTTTTTTTTTGTGTAAAATGCTATGTATCACAATCTGGACTATCAAAGACAATTATTAAGTAAACCCTTTGAATACGAACAGAAAAACAAAGAAATCCGCCATAGGTGAGCAAACATTGTTTCTTTAAGATCTGTGACAAATCTGCGAGATTTGTTACAAATTTTTATAGGCAAACTAGCAAGTAGGTACATCAAGACCACCATGCTTGTGTGTGCGAGCTTTATATGTTTATGCATCGTAGGTTGGTCTAACTCAAGTAATTGGCATGAATATTTTTGAAAAGGTACGATAAGAGTACTAATTGTTGGATTATATCTCCTTCCCGTTTGAGCGCTCAAAATGGGAAGGCAATCGTGTTGGTAATTTAGCCCCACATTAGGTTTGTGAGATCATGAGGTGTAGATAATTGTAATTGGTTCAGGTTTTACATGTGTCACTCCCCGTTCCCAGAATGCGTATTTTTTATACATGTACAACTCATGTGTATTTATTTAGTATTTATCATGTATTTATTTAATATTTATCATGTATTATCCTGTATTTAAATTCTTTTAATTTCATGTTAATTAATTAATCTGCTCTTTAAATTTTCATGTTAATTTATTTCTGCAATTTTATTTCTGCACTTTAATTCCTGTTTTATTTCTGCTTTAGCTAGGCTTTGGGTTCGGGTTGGCTTTGGTTGGATCCCCTACAACCCGACCCGTTGGACCCATTGGACCCATTGGACCCGGCCCAACTTTCACCTACCACCCTCTTTTCTATTTAAAGCCACCCTCTCTTTCTCTCTCCTCATAAACTCACATTCTCACCATTACTCCTCTTCTTCTTCTTCTTCATTACTCTCTCCACCTACCAAACCGTAGGCAAGTACAACTTGCTCCACATGAGAACCCATGTTTTTATAGTTCATTTATCTTCCTCTCAAGATCCTAAGAAAGTTTAGAACTTGGCATTTTTCATTTCGAAGTCTTAATTTTTGTAGATCTAGAAATGAGTTATTTTCGGAGTTTGGTGGTTTGATCTATCAAACTTCTTTGTTTTCAAGTTCTGATGGTTCCATGTTGTAGAGAAGTTTATCCTACCCAATTTTGACCTTCGAAAAGTTGGATTCGGACTTATTTTGACCAAGTTATGGACTTTTGAAGCTTTGGGATGCAACCATGGAGTTCTTGCTGTTTGGAGAAGACAGTGAGCAGTGTACGCTAGCTTTTTAGCTTGCGTCACTGAGCTGAGCGCGCTCTTTAGCGCAGCGCAGTATGGGGTCCATACGCTGCCTTTTTAGGTAGCGTGTGTCTTGCATACGCTACCTTTTGGAAGCGTGTGTCGTATGGAGTTCATACGCTACCTTTTGGGAGCGTATGACTTGCATACGCTGACTTGAATGGTCAGGAGTCGTATGGAGTCCATACGCTGCCTTTTGGGAGCGTATGACTTGCATACGCTCACTTGGATAGTGAGGAGTCGTATGGAGTCCATACGCTGCCTTTTGGGAGTGTATGACTTGCATACGCTCACTTGGATAGTGAGGAGTCGTATGGAGTCCATACGCTGCCTTTTTGGAGCGTATGTCTTGCATACGCTCACTTGGATGGTCAGGAGTCGTATGGAGTTCATACGCTAGCTTGACCTGAGCGTACGCTGACATGAGCGTAGGCTGACATGAGAGTAGCCTGCTTACCCTGGATCTTCTATAGCCCTGTATATTGATATCTTATTAGATGTTTAACGTCCATTTTATATCCTTACGCCTTTTTGCATAAACTTGATATAATCATGACATGTTAATATTTCTGTTAATTGTTACGTGAGATGTACCATGTGTCGTGAATTGAGTTATAGATACCCCGATTGACTGGAATTAAACCCTGAGAGTCGTAGACTCGACTCCACTGAATACTATTTGACTTTCATGCCTTGTCACCATTGATGATAATGGTTATCTTGACTAAAATTGATCATGCGTTCCTAGTTGGAACTAAGAGACTGGCTAGTCGTCTTATTGAATGAAATGAATGAGACACGTTCATGTAATGAACTATTGTACTCGATTAGCCAATCCCGAATATTGGCATACAGGCACATGCAGGCTTCAAATTATTTATTTATTTTACAAAAACAGCATATGTACTTTATGGTCAAGGCATGATTACTCCGTGGTCAGATTTGATTGTTGCATCACGCTATGTAAAACCTACAACCTAGCCGCACGGGTATCGTTGTAGAGTTGCACATATCGTACCCCGTACGAAAGTACTCATTTGAATGACCATGATCCACGGCATGGAACTTCACTCAACGTAGAGACTATTAAGTTAAATAAAATAATGATGGCATGGAGAGAATGGATTCCCGAGTTCTTACATGGCAGCCCCCTTGGGACTATTAAGTGCCCGACGGGCCGGCTGGTTCTCACAGATACTGTAAATCTGTCACACGGGCAGGAAACAGTATCTGCTTATATTATTGTACATGCTATATTAACGGCGGGCGTCCCGCTGGGACTCGTCTAACTACCTGATTGGCGCAATTGATTGATTGGATAGACTAGCCTTGCTTGCACATAGTAAGAACTGAGGAATCCCTATTTGCATAATTCCAGGATAACTTGGGACTCAAAATAGCAAGCCGTAGGATTTGATTGGCCGTTCAAGATGATTTGTTTGTGCACTGTACCTACTCTGTTACCTAACTGGGATGATCAGAATGTCAGGACATGACGGGCCAACTTCTGTCCTTGTTTGGTTGGGAGGTTGGTTCGAAGTGTCGTGATGTGATGTGAATCCTAGTGGAAAGCAGAGATCCATTATTATATTTCTCATTACTGGTTTTAGTTCTCATGTCGTGCTCCCTTGTGGTACTTGCTATTAGAGGTCTAACCTCTCTGGTTTTGCATGGCCAGATTTAGAGCCGGTCCCCGAGGATCCAGCTTACTTCTACCTCCAAGATGGTCAACACTAGAGGGATGATCGCAGGAGGACTCGAGTGGGTTCCTTACTTCACCGCTCGTTTTGTCACTTACTTTATACTTGGCCGTTTGGCACCGACATGTTAGTCGGATTGTCTTGTACTTACTTTTACATAATTGTAATTAAAGTCAGACTGCAGCTGATAACAATTGTGTATACTTTTGCTACATCAATCTGGCTATGTTTTGTAAAGCCAGATATCAAGAACATTTTGACAGAGCGTTTGGGACGCCTTACTGCTTTATCTTACATGTTCTCTATTTCTGTTTCTTATTTGAATGATTGAGACAATAGATGTGTAATGACCATATTAAGACTTTTATGTAGTATGCACCCCCTCGTCTGGTTAGACAGCATTGATCGTATTATACGGTATTCATCTACCCGTAATACGTAGCTGGCTGAGTCATTCCCCCGCTCTCCAGTATTCTGGTTCTGGGGCGTGACAACATGAAAAAAAAAATTTATTCATATGGGCACAATTCAATTTTGCATCTTATGGGCCAACTCCGGTTCGGATCCTTGTTAGCAATCACCCGAATAAAACTCGTATTATACGCAAATTTTTTCGTATCTTTCAGAAACGTATAATACTTGCGTACTTTTGACAGATTCAAATTAGTACGTAAATTTTAAGTATGCAAAGTTTTAAACGTGTTCCGTATAAATTATTGAAAAAATGGGCACAAAAAACGTGGTGGAAACATATTTAATTAATCAAATTTGACAATATATTTAAGAATGTGAAGTTTCTAATCTTAATATTTTTATTTTTCGAATTTTTGACCGAATTTTTGAAAGTATTTTATTTGCACTGAGCCTATTTATACTCGTACTTTTGTCGTCCCGAATTTTTTCCGTTTGCAGAATTGCTAACAAGGGTTCGGACCACAAGGTGTTGGCACACAAGGTTTTGAGGGGTTAAAGTTAGGGCGGCAAACGAGCCAAGCTTTTGTAAGCTTGAACTTGGCTTCACTAGAATTATTCGAGCTTGATAAGTTTTTTATTTTGAAGCTTGAACTTGGCTCGAGCTTGTTTATATTAAGCTTGAGCTTGACTTGGTTTGAGCTCGAGCTTGGCTTGATAAGGAAGCTTGATTCAAGCTTGATAAATAAGCTCGGTAAGCTTGAAATCAAGCTTCTCTCAACTTTATTTCAAGTTCATTACGCTTGAATTCAAGCGAACTTGATTTCAAGCTAGTTAGGTTTGATTTCTAATATATGAAATATTAACAATTTATTTATAAAAATTTAATTAAAAAAAGTTCCTTAATTTCACTTATTAAGGACATAAATATATAATACACACAACCATATATATATATATATATATATATATATATATATATAGAGAGAGAGAGAGAGAGAGAGAGAGAGAGAGAGAGAGAATTCAACAAAGAACAAACGAGCTTTTAAATGAGCTAGCTCGCAGCTCGCGAGCTCAATCGAGCCGAGTACTTCTAAGCTTGAGCTTGGCTTGTTTATTAAACGAGCTAAAAAATAAAGGTTAAGCTCGGCTTGTTTACTAAACGAACCGAGCTCAAACAAGATTTTATCGAGCCGAGCTTCGAGCAGCTCGCGAACGGCTTGGCTCATTTGCAGCCCTAGTTAAAGTTAAACTATTCACAGATGAAAAAGATAAGTGAACATTAACATGTAACAATCCCTTACTGTTTCTTCTGAACCCCAATCTTTTTGTGATCCTTTCATAATTTATCTGATGGCTCTTTGATAAACGATGGCGCAAATTCTTGGCCATAAAGGTATTTGTCAATATTTTTGAAGCTTCGATAGGCCATAGTCCTTTAGCTAAGATATCTGGAAGGTATATTTGCCAGAGATCCACTTTTGCCAAATGCTCGGATATGAATGTTTGATTTTTTTTTTCTTCTTACCAGGAATCAAGGTTTCTGTTACTTGAATCATACAATTCTTTACCCACTGCTTCCAACCTTGAGTTTTCTTCTCAACTATGAGGATAAATATGAGGATGGTCACTCTAACAGTGTAAGAGGACTTTGTCGAACTCGAAAATCAGGGAGTTACAGAAGAAGCAAAAGGTAGGCTTGTCGACAAAACTGACCAACTTCTTTGGGTGAGTTACAGTGACATTCTTGTACATGGAGTTAATATTTGAACATAATGTTAAGAATCAGCATTTTCAAGAACACCAGAAATGTTATTATTGGTCATAGATGCTTGAATGATTGAATATATCTTCTTTAAGATGTTGTTCTTTTGACAAGGTGAGTAGACAATCTTGATCACCAAATCAAGCACCCAACCTGAAGAAAATTGTTAAGTTGAGAAGAAAATTAGTAAAATGGTGCTTCTTTATACAGAAAATGGCTTTTTAGTGCTCTTAGGCTACTTTGATATAAGTTTTTGTCACTATTACTTTGTAGGATATTGTTCTAGACTAAATCTTGAGATTCTGATCAGAATATGTTGCATCTTACTGGAATTCTTTTGCATGCCTACTGTTTTTATAATTCTGAATTTGTATAAGCATATAGCAAATCTTCAGTATTTTAACTTACTAATGTGATACACGGGGCTAATTGGAGAGAAGCCACAACATATGTCACTGGGATGTCTGTGCTGTTAATTTTGATGAATTCTGTGAAGGTAATATATGTATATAGGGACTTGTGAGTTGCTTCAAATAACATATTAACATTTGATATGATGATTCAAAGTCCATTTGTTGCTTGCTAGATTTGTAAATGTGACATAGATACTTGGATCTCATTGTTTGACAAAAGATCGAAAGATTATATGAATATCCATACATAGGGCTGCAAATGAGCCAAGCCGAGCCAAGCTTTTGTAAGCTTGAGCATTGAGCTTGGCTTGACTGGGATTAATCGAGCTCGAGCTTGAGCTTGATAAATTTTTTATTTTAGAGCTTGAGCTTGTTTATATTAAGCTTGAGCTTGGCTTGATAAGAAAGTTTGATAAGTTCAAAATCAAGCTCGTTAAACTTGATTTCAAGCTCGCTCTTTCAAGCTCATTAAGCTCGATTTCAAGCTTAACAAGCTCGATTTCAAGCTAGTTAGGTTTGAATTCAACTACATGTAACATTAACAATTTATTTATAAAAATTTAATTAAAAAAGTTTCTTAATGTCAATTATTAAGGACATATAAATATATAATGCACACAACTATATTGTTATACAAACATATATAAAATTAAAATTTAACAAAGAACAAACAAGCTTCTAAACAAGCTAGCTCGCGAGCTCAAACGAGCCGAGTATTTCTAAGCTTGAGCTTGGCTCGTTTATTAAACGAGCTCAAAAATGAAGCTTGAGCTCAGCTTGTTTACTAAACGAATCGAGCTCAAACGAGCTTTTATCGAGCCGAGCTTCGAGCAGCTTGCGAACGACTTGGCTCATTTGCAGCCCTATCTATACATAGAAGGTCTAGAGAAAGAAAAATGTGGCATTTCTTCTGTTTTCTCTAAACCCTTGTTAGCAATTCGGCAAACCGAAAAAATTCGGAACGGCAAAAGTACGAGTATAAATCAGCACAATATAAGTAAAATACGGTCAAAAATTCGTCCAACGAAAAACATTCGGATCAAATTTAATTCGTGTTTAGTATGTTTCATATAAACCAATTCGGTATATATGGCCCATCCACCTCTACTCCTTCATAAACAAGGGTTCATCCACCTCTACTCCTTCATAAACAAGGGTTCATCCACCTCTACTCCTTCATAAATAAGAGTTCAGTGTGAGAATAAGAAGAGGTTAGATGATGGAAAACCGAAAGATTTTTCTTTGATTGTTGCAAGCAACATATGCAAAGACTCTTGGGGTTTTTTTTTTGGTTACTGTGAGACTTTTCTTCTTTTCTTTTGATAATTTTTTAGAATTGTGCCGGTCTTAATATCTAATAGCAGCAAGAGTCAAGAAAGTCAAGACTGTTGGGTTTCTTGGTCACATTTTTTTGGCCAAATTTTTTAAAAATTCGTTTGGTACGCGTTTAAAACGCCACATGCTTAAAATTCGCGTACAAATCTGAATTTTTCAAAAGTACGCAAGTATTATACGTTTATGTAAGATACGGAAAAATTTGCGTATAATACGTATTTTATTCGGGTGATTGCTAACAAGGCTCTAAACTGGAAAAATGTGGAATAAGGTTGAAGTAGTGTAAGATTAAGTCCAAAGGAAGCAGTTTTAATGGGAAATTAGTACAAGAAGATAATCCAGGATTTATATGTAGTGATTTTGAGCTTTGCACTTATGATTATGGACATTTATTCCTGAAGCAATGTTACCCAGTGGTTAAAAACTTAAAAATCATCCTATATCATCTATTGGTTTGCTCTCTGTTCTAAGTGATAGAGCAGAACTTTTAAATTTTTATACAATCTATCTATGCTAGATTATGGATGGTGTAGATATATCAAAACTGATATATTGTATAATATTTATTTTAGTTGGAAACACACATTATTTTTCAAGATTATATGCGCGCGCGCGCGCACACACACACACACAAAACTTTTGATATATCTACACCGTCTTAGATATATCAAAACTGATATAGGCTACCGAATACAGCCTTATCATCCATAGCAATCATCTTTTATCTGTAAAGACCCAAACTTACCCGAAGTGATCATCTGAACTAGGAGAAATTATTAGATGCTTCCGGCTCACCACTGGACGTGCTGAGTGGTGAGCCCGGGCCAATGAACAATTGACACTTGGAATAACAAATTAATCCCATATTTTTCACATCATAACCGGATATGAAAAAATAACGAAAAATGCTAACAAAATCAATCATATTAATATTAACATTAAAATTAATATTAAGATTAACATTTATATTAACAGTAAAATTAATATTAACAATAATAGTAATATTAATATTAACATTTAAATTAATATTAATATTAACATTGAAATTAATATTAATATTAACATTGATGTTAAAGATAACAAAAAATACTAACAGAATCAATAATATTAATATTATCATTAAAATTAATATTAAGATTAACATTAATGTTAACAGTAAAATTAATATTAACAATAATATTAATATTAATATTAACATTAACATGAAAATTAATATTAATATTAACATTAATATTAACATTAATACTACGATTAACATTAACATTGATATTAAACTTAACATTAATATTAACATTAATATTAATATTAATATTAATATTAATATTAATATTATCATTAATACTAAGATTAACATTAATATTAATATTAATATCAAAATTAATATTAATATTAATATTAATATTAAGCTAACTTATGAATTGTCCGGTTATGATGTGGAAAATATGGGATTAATTTGTTATTCCAAGTGTCAATTGTTCATTGGCCCGGGCTCACCACTCAGCACGTCCAGTGGTGAGCCGGGAGCACCTAATAATTTCTCCTGAACTAGACTACAGAAAGAAGTTGGGAACTATTTTTGAACTAGGCATTTCACGAATTCTCAAGTAGACTATTTTTTTTTTGTTTCCAGCACGTGCGGATTCAGTTAAATCGTATCTTTTCGCACACGATTTTTAGCCGGTCGTCATGTCGTTTCGGACTCTTCGTGCGGATCTTGTCCGCACTGGCTTTTTCATCATCGTCCCACACGCACGTTTCGCGCACTCCGCGCGCTCCAGAGCCTCACGGGAAGGCCGACGTCTTTCGACGCCCCACGACGTCGAAGGCGTCCACGACGTCTTCACGACGCCTACGACAGTCGATGCCGTCCAGCCACCCGTTCTATGCGCACGACGTCCTTACGACGTCTTCTCGACGCCCTTACGGCGCCACACGACAGGTCGCGTGGTCGGCCGTCATTTATATCCGTGGTAGAATGGTGTCGGTCTTCGACCGTCCGTGCGGCCCATTCTGACCCACGTCAGCTCAGATCGTGGCCATACATTGTGTGTTTACTGATAGAAATAGCTATACATTGTGTAATGTTAAGCATTTCGATATTAATGGATTCAATTGAATATCAAAATAGCTTATGTAATTTTAAGCATTTCGATATTAATGGATTCAATTGAATATCTCAGAGTTCGCTCAAACCTTATAAACTGATTCTTGGTAGGGGTGAGCATATAACGGTTGAAAACCGAAAATCGAACCGAACCGAACCGAAATATGACAAACGGTTCGGCTTTTCGGTTATCGGTTCGGTTTGGAAATTTAAAATTTTAAAATAACGGTTCAGTTTTCGGTTCTTGATCCGGATAACCGAACCGAACCGAAAACCGATTTAGATTTAATAATTTATCAAACTATCTTCAATCTACATATACTAATATTTTGTAACCCTTAGCCGATGACACTCTCCTCTTATTCTCTGTCGGTACTTTTTTGAGTACTCTCTCTCTACCCTCAATCTATGTATATATACTGATATTTTTCACACTATGTAATATATAATTCATTAATACAATAATACCATATTTTTAAAATAAATTGTTATTTAAATAGGCATATTTTGCTAAAAATTGAAGGTCCGACACATTGGTCCATGAAACCGAACCGACCGAAAATTCGGTTCGGTTTTGTTCGGTTTTTATAAAAACGGTTCGGTTTTCGGTTTTGAGAAGTACGGTTTACGGTTATTTCGGTTTTCATATATACGGTTCGGTTTAAACTGAACCGAACCGTTGCTCACCCCTAATTCTTGGAGATTGTAATCTTCTCTAAGTAGTTTAATGATTTTTAAGGTTTTGGTGTTAATTATTTCTTGATTTTATTATTACTTTTTTTAAAAAATTTCCACATCTTTGATACTCCTCAACCTAAGCACAGACTTGTACTTGTTAGTGCCGAGGCACAATTTGCGATGGAAAATTCTGAAACTGAAACAATTGTAAAGACAACGTTTCAAATGCAACACCTTAAAGAAGATGTGCAACAGAGATCCTGGAGGATTCTGAATTACGAGGATCTAAAAAGATTCTACGTAATACACAAAAAATCTAAAGAGACTTTTGTGCAAGCGACTATCGGCAGTAGAGCTTCTAAAAAGAAGTTACTGTGAAAGGCAACAGCAGCGATGACAGGCGAGAATGAGATGCTGGGGTGATTGAACCACCGTTGCTCAAAGCTTTATTCGTCCCACACGAGCACGAACAGCTTCCAGGAACCAGCAAGTTCACGAAGAACTTCTGGAACGCTCGTAAGTCAATATTTGAGACTTGAACGGGCTTCCTGGACTTTACAGACTCCCTTAACTCTCTTCTTGGTGCTTCTTTCAAAGGAGGCCGAGGGGCTCTATTTATAGAGTGGAGTTGAGACTTCACCTCTTCTCCTATCCGATGTGAGACTAAAATACCAATACTCAAAAATAGAGTTTGATATTTTAGATCATCCCACAATCAGCATAGAAGTGTGCCAGTCCACGCCTACCCCCCGAACACTCCCGTGCAAGCACGAGACATCCCGGAGTCCGTGTCCGAGTCCGAGTCCGCACAACAAAAATTAACTTGCATCCTTGTTGGATTTAATCATTTTTCCTTCTAGGAAAATAATTCCACATGGCACAAACTTGTGCCCCACTACACCTCATGTGCACACCTCAACACAAGCAATGCATTATATTGAGATACTCACCATTTGGTGTAGTCGATGTGGGAGTATCTTTTCTAGTCCAAAGGCAAAAACACCAACAATCCCCCACATATCTCAATATATGGGTTGAGCGTTCCCCACAGTGACTGTCCATCATGCATTAGGAGAGATGTTGCTACGACTTGAATCTTCCCGCATAGGTTAAATAACAGCATGATACAAGAATGGACTAAGCCTTGAATTCTGCACCATAACTGCAATTCTTCCTGCTCACATAATGACATCAACTGTGCTTCTGGCTGCACATTGAAGGCCCTGTGCCAGCCTGGTTTCAGTGTATAATTTTGGGCGTCTACAAGTTTACCCTCAAGAGACGGCCTGATATCTCTTTCCATACACTATAGGTGAGTTCTTTATTAAAGAGATATGGCATGAAGCCTTGCGCTTCCTTGCGGTGCTACACCGCTATGACATGGCCTGAAGCCGAGGCATTACTCCTACCTGGGAACCTCATCGTAGTGTCATACTACTGTAGCATGAGGTCACAAGCCTCTTTGTAGTGCCAAACTACCCAGCATGAAGCCTAAGGCTTCCTTGCGGTGTTACGCCGCAACGACATGGCTTGCAATGCCAAGGCTTTACCCCTACCTGGGTACCTCATCGTGGTGTCGTGCCACTGTAACATGGGGCCATCCTCCCCTTTGTAGTGCTGTCTACAACTCTTTAATTACGTCATACAGCATTAGGCTACCTGCCTATTTGCGGTGCTACGCCTATGACTTGGCTTGCAAAGCCGAGGCATTACCCCTACCTGGAAACCTCATGGTGGAGTCACCCCACTGTAGCATGGAGTTTCACTCCTTGTAGTGCTGCTCTACCGTGCTTCCTGTAAAGCACACCAGGCATTCACTCTGCCTGAGAACTCATTAAGGCGTTTAAGCCAACCTTCCACAGGATCTGTTTTTTTCGCAGAAAATACATAGTAGACAACAGTGGTTATGGGTCCGTATCCCTTCCATGTTTCAGAGAACAAGTACCCACTGTTACCTGATAGTTTCCCAGTCAGTGATCCTCCTTTGAACCAAAAGTTAGATGCCTAGTAGATTTCTCTTTGAACTAATAGCATAAAACTTTATGGTAGGATTACAAAGACACTATCAGAATGCCTTCAAGCCCATTTTACAAGCTGTGTCATCGACCAGCTGGCGCTTGAGGCCCTTGGTGAACGGATCCGCCAGGTTCTCCTGACTTCGAACATCAATCACTATAATAACACCTCTCTTGATAAGATCGTGTACTGCTCTGTGCTTCAACCGCACCGTTCTCTTCTTTCCGTTGAAGAGTTCATTTGATGCCACTGCTGCTGCCGCCTGGTTGTCACAGTATATCAGTATTGCCGGTATCTGAGCCCCAACCACCGGAAGATCATACATGAGCTCCCGAAGCCACTCTGCTTCATCTGCAGCAGCATCCAATGCAAAGAATTCAGATTCCATGGAGGAGCGAGATAACATAGTCTGCTTCTTCGACTTTCACGATATAGCAGCTCCGTCCATGGCGAATACGAATCCACCTGTGGAATACTCGCTCTCCATATCTGAACACCAGCTAGCATCACTGAAGCCTTCCACTACTGACGGATCTCCGCTGTAGAAAAGTGCATATGTCTGAGTTTTCTTGAGATATCTCACAACACGCTTCACAGCTTTCCAGTGCTCAACGCCTGGATTGCTAGTGAACCGACTCAGCATTCCCACGGCAAAAGCTATGTCAGGCCTTGTGGCAGTAGTAGCGTACATCAAGCTTCCGATGACGCTAGCGTACTCCAACTGCCTGACGCTTTCCCTCGAGTTTGGCTCCAGCTTCTGATCACTCCGGTACGGTGTATCGATTATAGGAAGATCTTGATATCCGTAGCGAGTGAGCATCTTCTCAATATAATGAGATTGTGACAGCGCTATTCCAGTGCCTGTCCGGATGATCTTGAGCCCCAAGATTACGTCGGCATCCCCCAAGTCCTTCATACTGAACTTGGTCGAGAGGAATTTCTTTGTCTCTGTGACGCAGCTTAAATCCGTACCTAGGATTAGCATGTCGTCCACGTAAAGACATACGATTACTCCTCTTCCGTCAGCAAACTTCGTATAGACACACTTGTCTGTTTCACTGACCCTGTAGCCATTTGACCTTATCACCTTGTCAAACTTCTCATGCCACATTTTGGAAGCTTGTTTCAAACCATACAGAGACTTCATCAACTTGCAGACTTTGTCTTCCAGACCTCTGACGACAAAACCTTCTGGTTGTTGCATGTAGATCTCTTCGGTCAGCTCGCCATTAAGGAATGCCGTTTTCACATCCATCTGATGTATCATCAGCTTGTGTATTGCTGCTAGAGCAATTAACAATCTGATGGGTTGTCATCCGAGCTACTGGAGCATAAGTGTTAAAGTAGTCGATCCCCTGCTTCTGAGCAAACCCCTTGGCCACTAGCCTGGCCTTGAACTTGTCAATGGTTCCATCTGCTTTCATCTTCTTCTTGAAGATCCATTTGCATCCGATGGGTCTTGCTCCTTCTGGCAGGTCAACCAATACCCATGTGTTGTTGGAGGTGATTGAGTCAATCTCGTTGTCTATCGCCTCCTTCCAGAATACAGCATCTCTGGTCTTCATCGCCTCATCATAGGTAAGCGGATCTGCTTCCACATGATAGGTGACGAAATCATCTTCGAAGTCTTTCGACCTTCTCGTTCGCTTAGTTGACGGCTCAGCGAGTTCTGGTTCAGCTGGTGTCTCCTTGACGACAGCTTCATCTTGGACTACTGGTTCATTAAAGACTTCTGTCTGCTTTGTACCCTCATCATTCTCCGGAAGATCCGCGAGAACAATATTCTGGTGTTTTGCAAACTTGTCTTCAAAGTATTCAGCATCGCGAGATTCGATGATATGGTTTGACTCGATATCAAGGAATCTCCGAGCATCACTCTTCTCGGCATACCCCAAGAAGATCGCCTTCGTTGTCTTTGTCTCCAGCTTCTGAATCTTCAGATCCGGGAGCTTCACATAAGCCAGACACCCTCACACTCGAATGACATTCAAGTTAGGTCTGACTTTGAACCAGAGTTCATGAGGAGTTATGTCGGAAGTTGCATATGGCACTCTGTTCAGAATGAACGTTGCCGTTAGTGCAGCTTCTCTCCAGTAGCACTTTGGAAGACCCGCAGTCAACAGCATGGAGTTCATCATCTCTGTCAACGTTCTGTTCTTCCTTTCTGCTACTCCGTTGGATTGAGGAGAGTACGGAGCCGTTGTCTCATTGATGATTCCATGTTCTTTGCAGAATGATGAGAATTCATGAGACCGATACTCCCCGCCTCGATCACTCCTTAACCTCTTGAGTTGTTGTCCAGTTTGCCGCTCAGCCTCGGCCCTGAACTCCTTGAACTTCTCGAATGCTTCGTCTTTAGACTTGAGCAAGTAGACGAAAGCATACTTTGAGAAGTCATCGATGAAAGTAATGAAATACTTCATCCCGGCCTTTGTAGAGAATTGTTTGAAGTCACAGATATCTGAGTGAACCAACTCCAGAAGATCTGTGCTTCGATGGACCCTGTGAAAGGGTTTCCTTGTGATCTTCGTCTGAGCACATACTTCGCATTTCTCTACCTTACCCCCACACTTGGAGATAAGTCCTAGACTAGACATTCTGTTAATCCTTTTACAATGAACATGTCCTAGCCTATTATGCCACAACTCAAGAGAATAATCAGAAAAAGTGATTGCATTTATATTATCATGCTGGGTTACAACAAGCTGAATCTTGTACATTCCTTCAGTTTGGAAAGCTTTCCCGAAGAATGTACCCTTTTTGGACATCACCAACTGGCCAGCATTGATGTCCATTCTCAAGCCTGCGTTGCAGAGCAGACTTCCAGAGATCAGGTTCTTAGCAATTACTGGAACATGCTTCACACCTTGAAGCGTCAGAGTGTTCCCCGATGTGAGTTTCAGCTCCACCGTCCCGATCCCCAGTACTTCAGCTTGTGCCTGGTTTGCCATTATGACATTCTCTGAAGTTGGCTCATAAGAGACGAACCAGTCTTTGTCTGAACAGACATGGCAGGTCGCACCAGTGTCTATCCACCAGTCCAAGTCAGCCCCCACAGTTGCAACTTGTGCTATCATGGCAACTAGATTAGTAATCATAGAAACCTTACTAGGCTCACCTTGTTCTTTGGGCTTGGACTTGCATTCGGATTTGTAGTGGCCCTTCTTGCCACAATTGAAACAAGTTACATGGGACTTGAACTTCTGCTGCTTGAAAGCAGGACCCTTCACTTTCAGATTCGTGAAGTCCTTCTTTTTGCGATGAGAAGCAGCCTGCTTCCCCTGGTACTCTCTGGTTTGGACCAGATTAGCCTTCGCCAGTTGCTTGGATAGAGTATCCATCTTCTGTTGAGAGCGCATCTCGTCCTCAACATGGATCTCTTGCAAGAAATCTTCCAAGCTAATTTCCATCTTCTTTCGATGCATCCTTGCATAGAAGTTGCTCCATTCTGAAGGAAGTTTCGCGACGATCCCTCCAACGACAAACTTGTCGACGAGGGGCATGTTCTCGTCTTCTACATAGAGCTTTCCCAAGGAGTCCCATATCTCTTTGGCAGATGTCTTCTTGGAGTAGGACTCTGCCAGAGAGTCTTCCATGGAATTGAGTATCAGTAGTTTGCATATACTGTTTTCTCTCTTCCACTTCGCTTGCTTGGTCGTAGTAGCGGCCACAGCCGTAGCAGATCCAGTGGTTGGAACGATCGGTTCTTCTTCTGACAGCACGTGATCAACATTCACGAGTTGAAAATTTAAAGTGACCTTTCGTTTCCATATCTGGAAGTGTTCGCCATCGAATTTCTCCAACTTGTTAAAGCCGATATCGATGAGCGAAGCACGAGAGTTATCCATCTTCTCAATAAAGCTTTGAGATTGTTAGTGCCGAGGCACAATTTGCGATGGAAAATTCTGAAACTGAAACAATTGTAAAGACAACGTTTCAAATGCAACACCTTAAAGAAGATGTGCAACAGAGATCCTGGAGGATTCTGAATTACGAGGATCTAAAAAGATTCTACGTAATACACAAAAAATCTAAAGAGACTTTTGTGCAAGCGACTATCGGCAGTAGAGCTTCTAAAAAGAAGTTACTGTGAAAGGCAACAGCAGCGATGACAGGCGAGAATGAGATGCTGGGGTGATTGAACCACCGTTGCTCAAAGCTTTATTCGCCCCACACGAGCACGAACAGCTTCCAGGAACCAGCAAGTTCACGAAGAACTTCTGGAACGCTCGTAAGTCAATATTTGAGACTTGAACGGGCTTCCTGGACTTTACAGACTCCCTTAACTCTCTTCTTGGTGCTTCTTTCAAAGGGGGCCAAAGGGCTCTATTTATAGAGTGGAGTTGAGACTTCACCTCTTCTCCTATCCGATGTGGGACTAAAATACCAATACTCAAAAATAGAGTTTGATATTTTAGATCATCCCACAATCAGCATAGAAGTGTGCCAGTCCACGCCTACCCCCCGAACACTCCCCTGCAAGCACGAGACATCCTGGAGTCCGTGTCCGAGTCCGAGTCCGCACAACAAAAATTAACTTGCATCCTTGTTGGATTTAATCATTTTTTCTTCTAGGAAAATACTTCCACATGGCACAAACTTGTGCCCCACTACACCTCATGTGCACACCTCAACACAAGCAATGCATTATATTGAGATACTCACCATTTGGTGTAGCCGATGTGGGACTATCTTTTCTAGTCCAAAGGCAAAAACACCAACAGTACTCTTAGGCCTTTGGTTCGCATGAAGGAAATTAATTTTTGCTCTTTTTTTTCCTTTGAAAAATTATAATTTTATTAATTTTTCTTTAAGGTGTTTGGAAGGACCAGTAATATAATCACAGTACATCTTTGAGCAGGAATTGATGGATAGTTTAGTACTAAAAATTTGTAATAATTGGATAGTTTAGTCCTAGTATTTTGTAATAAATGCAGAAAATTGGAAGAAAAAGTTAATCTTAGGGTTGATGGAGTACCATTTTATTTTATTTTATTCTTTGGGAATCATTTTTTTTCTTTGTTTTTTTTACATCCAGGCATGTGAACCTCTTGTAATTGGAGAAAGAAAGTATGTGGTGCAAATAGCACTTTAGCTAATTCAATGGTTTTTATGTGCGAATTGCTTTTGTGCTATATGCCCAATGTAACAAGTTATAAGGATCAAAACCATATTATGGATGAAATTAAAGACTTTGAGCTCGGATATTTGTTAAAACATCTTTATGAAGCAATTTCTTCCTAAGAGCATCTCCAACCCTATTGTGAGTTTGAAAAAAATGGTTGCCACATAGGAATGACAACCATTTTTTTCAAAAGTACTTCTCCAATGCAAATGTGAAATAAAGTGTGGAGTTGACATGGCAATGACATGGCAAAGACAATGTGAAGTTGGTTGTCTAGATCTAGACAATGCACTTCACAATGTCTTTATGTCCACATCATCATTTGTGAATAAAAATATTTATAAAAAAGAAGTAGAAGAGTAAAAGTTGTCTTGGAAGTTGTAAAAAAATATTTGTATTGTCTTCTCAATACTTTTGCATTGGAGATGACTTTTTAAACCCATTGTCATTTGTGAATATAACATTGCCACCTATACAAGACATTGTCTTGTGCCTCATGCCACCTAGGATTCACAACACAAAACAAGACAATAGGGTTGGAGATGCTCTAAGCATCTCCAACCCTGTTGTGACTTTGGAAAAAAGTTGTTGCCACATAGGAATGACAACATTTTATTCAAAAGTTCTTCTCCAATGCAATTGTCAAGTCAATTGCGAAGCTTATGTGGCAAAAATTAAAGAAGACATTGTGAAGTTGATTGTCTTGTTCTAGACAATGCACTTGACAATGTCTTCTCTTCCATGTCATCAATTATGAATAAAAAATATTAGAAAAAAGAAAGAAGATGAGTAGTTGTCTTAAAAGTTGTCTTGGAAGTTGGAAAAAATAATTTTTATTGTCTCCTCAATACTTTTGCATTGGAGAGAGTTTTTCTATCTCATTGTCTTTTGAGATATAATTTTGCCACATAAACAAGACATTGTCTTGTGGCTCATGCCACATAGGAGCCACCTAAGACTCACAACACTTAACAAGACAATAGGGTTGGAGATGCTCTAACCCATGAGGAAAAAAAAGAAAAGGAAAATTAATGGTGTCAAGATATCAAAGCATTTTTGTTTGCTTATGCCCATGCAAAAAATAAAATAAAAAAAGATTGTCATGATTAGGAAAGAACAGTTTGTATAATGAAGGGATTTTTTTACTTTCATCCCACTTATTAATATGCATTTGTACTTACATTCTATTTTTTTATTTTTTTAGACTTACATTCCACTTTTTGTCACTAAAAGTATTTATATTGTCACGAAAAATATTCATTTTGTCACAAAAAATATTTTTCGCGACAAAAGTGAAATGTAAGTCAAATAAAATTAAAAAGTGGGATGTAAGTACAAATTCATATTAATAAGTGGGATGAAAGTCAAAAAATTCCTATAATAAAAGGATGAACATCAGCAAACCAAATTAATGCAAATTAAGCACTAATGACATCAGGTGTTCCCACTCTGAACCAATTCTTTTCATGTATTATATGTGTTCTTCATCAATCAAATCGCACACGTGTGAGATATTAGGTTACATCAATTAATTTGGCTAAGCGGCTCCTATTTATATATTATCACTGCTGGTCTACTTGCATGTGCCTGCTTTGTACGTGGTTTAATTAGAATATTATATGGTCAACTATCTTCTTTCCATTTTTTTCAGATGACTATTTATGTGTGTGTGTGTATTTTTTTTTTTAAATGTCGAGAGATTCGAAGTACGATTTATTTTTTAAAATTTTCTATTGAGAATAATAACCTTTGAAAAATGGTAAGGACATAAAAATATATTACCAATAGAACATGAAAAGTTGAATGGAAAAAGAAAAGTTCATAGCATACAAATTTTATTGTTTTGACTATTAAACATAATAACCAAGTTGACATAATAATATCATGTTTATAAAATATTCAAAAATATTTTAAAATTTTAAAAGTTTTACCACCAAATATTTTTATTATATAGTAGAATAGATATTTATATTTGCTTGAAGAACCATAATTTAACAATGGTTTCATTAAACAACGTCACATAGTGCGTGGAGTAAATAATGTCAAATAGACAGTATTTCAACAAATGACAGGCAGTCGTCTACGTCAGAGAATCCTTCAGTGCATGTTTTGTTAAATTATAAAATTATAATATGTTTACTCTTAGATTAAAAAAGGGATTTTTTGACTTTCATCCCACTTAGTAATATGAATTTGTACTTACATCCCACTTTTTAATTTTATTTGACTTACGTCCCACTTTTCGTCACAAAAAGTATTTATTTTGTCACGAAAAATATTTATTTTGTCACGAAAAGTCTTTTCGTGACGAAAAGTGGGACGTAAGTCAAATAAAATTAAAAAGTAGGATGTAAGTACAAATTCATATTAGTAAGTGGGATGAAAGTCAAAAAATCCCATTAAAAAAAGAAGTCTCAGAATGAATATAATAAAGGAATTTTTTTACTTTCATCCCACTTGCTAATATGAATTTGTACTTACATCCCTCTTTTAAATTTTTTTAAACTTACATCCCACTTTTCGTCACGAAAAACATTCATTTTGTCACAAAAAGTACTTGTTTTGTCACGAAAAATACTTTTAGTGACGAAAAGTGGGATGTAAGTCTAAAAAAAATAAAAAGTGGGATGTAAGTACAAAGTCATATTAATAAGTGGGATGACAGTCAAAAAAATTTTGACTTTCATCCCACTTGTTAATATGAATTTGTACTTACATCCCTCTTTTTAATTTTTTTAGACTTACATCCCACTTTTCGTCACGAAAAACATTCTGTCACGTCCCAGAACCAGAATACTGGAGAGCGGGGGCAGACATAGCCAGCTACGTATATTGAAATGGGAACCACCTCGATATACGGTCACGGCTGTCTAGATATGTGAGGGTTTTCTACAAGCCAACAGTCTCTTATGGTCATGAACAAGCCTAATGTCTCAATCACAAGCAAGTAAGTAAAGTCGCAAGATGTATGATCACTAAATATACAATAATAAGGCGTCCCAAATATTACATATTCAGCTGATCATGAAGCTAGTCGTTACAAAATGTTAGGACTAGCAAGAGTTTAGTCATACATGATAAACCCTAGGATTTGTTAATCATGTTTACAGTCTGTAGGCAGACAGTAAGTAAAAGTGCATCGAGCTAACAGGTGCTCGTCGGCTAAACGTCTCAAAAGAATAATTTTACAATAAAGTGGGCAAGACAAAAAGGAAAATCCACTCTTGGCCCGGGTTCCGTCTAGTGTTCACCATTGGGCTGGAAGCTTGGTAGATCCTCGGGAGCTGCTCCGAAATCTGGCCACACAAAACCAGCTGGGTCAACCCCAGAAAGAGCAAGTGCCACAAGGGGGCCACGAAATAGGAACAAAAGCCAGCAAATAACACAAGAAAGACTAATATTAAACGAGAATTACGAAAACATGTTAGGATGATATACGATGGGATAACCATGGAACTATTCCGATAGCCAGGTTACAACCCGTAAACCAAACAAGGACCGGGGTTGTAATCCTTCATCTGAACAGAGCTTGGTTTTCCGCCATTTATCGGCAAGATAATAATGTAAGAAAAATCAAGACAGGAAAACAATCTTGTACTGGATCAAGACATGGCTAGACTGGTTATACCTCATTCAATCAATCACGGCCAAGCAGATCCTACGGCTTACTACTTTAACTAACTAGGGTTATCACAGGCCTAATTACTAACAAGATGCAGTGAGATTGTTCCACAGCCACAAGCCCTGCAGACCATCCAGGTTACCCAGGACGAAAGATTAGGGTTGAATTCAGGTGGGTACATCGTCCAGGAGACACATGTACCCTTAGGTGACTTAGAGGGTGCAATACCTGACAGTGTGCTGGAAATGCGCCCTACTCGACGGCAGGCTACAAATCCCTGGAGCGCCCAGGTAACGGGATCGCCTGTAGCTGTGTCATCTCTTCATGACTACTGTGTTATTCTAGTTATTAGCCTTAATCCATTTTAGTGGGTATTCCTGACTGTGGTACTCAGGAGTCCCATCCTAGACATGATGCAAGACTGGACAAGTGGATTTAGCAAGCAAGCAAGAAAGAACCACCCACGGTGTCAAGACAGGTCAAGCTAAGTTATCTGGTCATGTCAAGTCAGGAGTGCGCCGCCAAGGGCCACTATCAAGTTATCAAGATAAATCATGTCAGGGTACTTGTCAGGAGTGCGCCACTACGGGCCACTATCATGTCAGGTTGGTCATGTCAGGAGTGCACCACTACGGGTCACTGTCGTGTTATGCTAGTTCCTTGCCATACCAAGTCATGTACAATGGTCATTCCAAACATAACAAGTAAAATCAAGTTCATGACAAAAGGCGTAAGGATATAAAATGGGCATAAAATATCTAATAAAATATCAATATACAGGACTATAGAAAAGCCAAGCTTAAAGAAATAAGACCAAAACTTCAAGAACCAATGGGTTAAGCAAGGGGTCAGGGGAGCAGCGTACGAAAAGTCACGCACGCTACAGGGAGCAGCTGCGTAAAAAGTCACGCACGCTCAAGGAAGCAGTGTACGTGAAAGTCACGCACGCTACAGGGAGCAGCTGCGTGAAAAGTCACGCACGCTCAAGGAAGCAGTGTACGTGAAAGTCACGCACGCTACAGGGAGCAGCTGCGTGAAAAGTCACGCACGCTCAAGGGAGCAGCTGCGTGAAAAGTCACGCACGCTCAAGGAGACACGCTTCCAACATGAAGCGTACTCAAGCCTGTGTACGCAGCGCTAAAGAGCGCGCGTAGCTCAGTGTGCGTAGCTAAACAGCTCTGCACACTACTCACTGCCTTCTCCAAACCGCAAGAACACATGGCTGAAACCAAAACTTCAAAAGTTCATAACTTGGCCATCCGAACTCCAAATTCGGATTTCCAAGGCTCCAACTGGAGTGAAACTGAAGCTCTTCCACATGGAAACATCAGAACTCAAAGAAAACCAACCAAAATGGATCAAAACATGTAAAATCCGAAAATAGCAATAACTTAGATCTACATCAACAGAGACTCCAAATCATAAAAACCCAAGAACTAATGTTGATCTCCATGTCCTAAACTAGCAAATGGACAAAGAAAAGAGGGTCCTCATGTAGTGGCAAGATGTACTTGCCTAGGGTTAGGAGAGTTGTGGAGGAAGGAGAAGAAGAAGAAGAAGGAAATTAATGGTGGAAGTTATGAGGAGAGAGAGTGGTAGGTGGGGGTTATAAAGAGGGGGAGTTGTGGTGGGTTGAGAGGTAGCATAGGGCTAGGGTGTTCCAACACATAAAACCGAACCAAAATGAACCATCCCCAATAAAACCGAGCCAAGCCAAAACCCAAAATACAAGAAATACCAAAATTCCACAAGTCGAAAAAAATAAAATACATGCCAAAATCCAGATACGAGTATAAATACGAAATATGGGAAATACGGGAAATGAGGGTGACACCTCTACCCACCTTAAAAGAATTCTGTCCTCGGAATTTAATCAAGGAGCTAGAGATTGCCACGACAAGCTACACTAAGCACAGGCAAGCTACACTAAGCAGTCCAATCATACAATCATACAATGCAAGCAAGGAAGGGAAAATGTAAGGCATAAGAAAGACATTATACCTCACGAGTCAAACAGGTAGGGACATCGCGATCGGATGTCGTCCTCACGCTCCCACGTTGACTCACCTAGAGAGTGATGACCCCAAGCAACACGGACTAATTTAATAGTCTTGTTCTTGAGTATCTTTTCCCTCCGGTCCAATATAGACACGGGCCTCTCCTCATACGAAAGGTTGGTACCAACAACCAATTCCGAATGGTCTAGGATGTGGCTCGGGTCCGGAATATACCGTCGTAATTGGGATACATGGAATACATCATGTACCTCACTTAGCAACGGCAGAAGAGCGAGACGATAGGATACATCTTCTACTCGTTCTAGAATATCGAACGGCCCTATATACCTAGGACTAAGCTTTCCCCGCACGCCGAAGCGAATGATGCCGCGGTTAGGCGAGATCCTAAGGAATACATGGTCGCCGACAGCAAATTCTAAGGGACGCCGATGAGCATCGGCCCAATGGCGCTGGCGGTCCTGGACAACTCGGAGGTGATCTCTGACCTTCCTGACCACTTCAACCGTCTGGAAAATCAATTCGGGTCCGAGCATCTGCCTCTCTCCGACATCGTCCCATGCTAGCGGGGATCTGCACTTCCTGCCATAAAGAGCCTCGAAGGGTGCCATCTGGATACTGGCCTGATAACTGTTGTTGTACGAGAATTCCACCAGGTGCAGATGATTCTCCCATGAACCACCGAAGTCAAGGGTACAGGATCTCAACATATCTTCAAGAGTCTGGATTGTGCGCTCTGATTGACCATCCGTTTGTGGGTGATAAGCTGAGCTGAACTGAAGACGAGTCCCCAAAC
This sequence comes from Iris pallida, assembly GCA_029216955.1. Classification (NCBI taxonomy): domain Eukaryota; kingdom Viridiplantae; phylum Streptophyta; class Magnoliopsida; order Asparagales; family Iridaceae; genus Iris; species Iris pallida. The sequence continues at coordinate 7,250,738 of JANAVB010037420.1, forward strand.
TCTTCTGCAAGCTGCGCCAAAAGTGTGATGTGAATCTTGAATCCCTGTCCGAGGTGATGCTGACTGGCACACCGTGAAGCCTGACGATCTGCCTGAGATACATCTCTGCTAACTGCGCCGTCGACTGTCCAACTCTAAATGGGAGAAAGTGTGCCACCTTGGTAAGTCTGTCCACAATTACCCAAATAGCATCTCTGCCGGCCGGAGATCTGGGCAATCCGGTCACGAAATCCATGGTTATATGTTCCCATTTCCATTCTGGGATCGGCAATGGCTGAAGAAGTCCAGCGGGCCTCTGATGTTCAGCCTTAACCTGTTGGCAAACCAAACACCGAGAGACAAACCGGGCTATCTCCCTCTTCATGCCGTTCCACCAGAAATGCTGACGAATATCACGGTACATCTTCGTACCACCCGGGTGAATAGAATACTGTGAACTGTGGGCTTCTGCCATGACTTCCTGTCTGATATCTCCACTGGGTACACAAAGACGCTTACCATGTCGAAGTGTACCGTCTTCATGGATACATAACTCTGGCCTTCTTCCTGCTTCACATTCTGCTCTGAGTCGCTGGATCTTGGAATCTGCTGACTGCGCCATCCGGATTCTCTCAACTATGCTGGACTGAACCTGTAGACTGGCCATCAATGCCACACTGGTTGGAAGAACCACTTCAATTCCCATCTTCTGAAGATCTGCCAATAATTCTGGTTGTGCCGTCAGGAAATAAACTCCGGCTCTCCTGCTCAATGCATCTGCTACAATGTTGGCCTTCCCGGGATGATACTGTAAATCCACATCATAATCCACCAGTAGCTCGAGCCATCTTTTCTGCTGCATATTAAGGTCCTTCTGGGTGAAAACATACTTCAGGCTCTTATGATCAGTAAAGATCTCCACTCTATCTCCGTACAAGTAGTGTCTCCACAATTTCAAAGCAAACACTACCGCCGCCAGTTCCAAGTCGTGGGTCGGATAATTCTTCTCATGATCACGTAGTTGACGTGATGCATAAGATATTACCTTCCCATGCTGCATCAAGACACACCCCAATCCTCTGCCTGAAGCGTCACAATAAACTGTGAATCCTCCGGTCCCATCTGGAAGGGTGAGAATGGGAGCCGTTATCAAACCTCGCTTCAATTTCTCAAATGATTCCTGACACTCTGCTGTCCAAACAAATGGCACATCTTTGCGGGTCAACTGGGTCATCGGCGCTGAAATCCTTGCGAAATCTAAAACGAACCGCCGGTAGTAGCCGGCCAATCCAAGGAAGCTGCGAACCTCTGCCACTGAGCTGGGTACCGGCCATGACTCGATAGCCACAATCTTCTGGGGATCCACTTCCACTCCTCCTCGGGTAATGATGTGACCCAAGTACGAAATGCGATCGAGCCAGAACTCGTATTTACTGAACTTGGCGTACAACTGATGTTCCCTAAGCGTCTGAAGGACGACTCTGAGATGCTGCTCATGCTCTGCTTCACTCTTACTGTAGACCAGGATGTCATCTAGGAACACGATCACAAATTGGTCCAAGTAAGGCATGAAAATGCGATTCATGAGGTCCATGAATACGGCCGGCGCATTGGTCGCTCTAAAGGGCATAACAAGGAACTCCCAATGTCCATACCTCGATCTGAATGCTGTCTTCGGGATGTCCTGCTCTCTGACTCTGATCTGGTGGTATCCTGACCGCAAGTCGATCTTCGAGAACACTGAAGCCCCTCTAAGCTGATCAAACAAGTCATCTATCCTCGGAAGAGGGTATCTGTTCTTGATTGTCACCGAATTCAAGGTACGATAATCAACACATAGCCTGGACGTACCATCCTTCTTTTTCACAAGAAGCATCGGGGCTCCCCAAGGCGATCCACTTGCACGGATGAATCCCTTGGTCCTCAATTCTTCAATCATCTTGTATAAAATCTCCAATTCTGAAGGCGCCATCCTGTAGACTCGCTCTGACACTGGTGCTGTCCCGGGAATCAAGTCTATAGTGAACTCAATCTCCCGTTCTGGCGGCATCCCAGGAAGCTCCTCTGGAAAGACATCTGGAAACTCTTCAACTATCCGGGGTAACTGCACTGCTGCTACTGCCATCCGCAATGCTGGGGAAGATGGCTCCACTGCGCCTCTGGAAAACGAAAACTCTGGCTCGCCAGGGATACTAAAGATAACTCTGCCAATATGGCAGTCTATCCTAGCATACTGGTTCCTCAACTAATCCATGCCTAGGACTACATCATAGTCTGCCATAGGAAACTCTATGAATCTAGCGGGGAACTCCCTACCGCAAATTACGATCCGACACGAGGAAAACACTCGATCTACTCCCACAAGACCATTACCAGTAAGTATATTGAGCCTCACTGATAATGACTCAGGCTCCAATCCTATCCGTGTCGCGAATCGTGCAGACATGAATGAATGCGATGCACCAGAATCAAACAATACCGAAGCTGGAAAGGAGTTGACGAGAATAGTACCTGCCACAACCTCACCTGGTGCAACTTCTTCTTCCATAGCCATCATCATGGCCTGACCTTGTCCTCTGGCTGCTGGTCCCCTCTGCTGGAAACCTCTCTGCCTATTCTGGGTCTAAGCTTGGGCTTGTGCATACTGCTGGGGGTGTTGTTGCTGGAATGCCTGAGACTGAGGCGGCAAGGGCCTCGAAGACTGATACTGCTGCTGCTGAACTGGTGCTAGGGCCGGTCCTCTCACCGAAGAGCTAGAAGGGTTGGATGCTGATGAACCACCTCTATTCGGGCAAGCCCCAACCCTATGGTCTGCTGCTCCACAAGCCAGGCACAATCCCTGCGCCCTGCGGCAGTCTGCCACCACATGCCCTGGCTTCCCGCAATGAGAACATCCCATCGCGGAAGTCTGCTTCTGCTTCTGCTGCTGCGGGTACGTCGGGGTCGAATGCTGAACCGACGTTACTGAGGCCGCCCGCCTCGGAGTTCCAATGGTCAATCCCCTAGCTGCCGGGGCTGGAGCTGATGATTGGTGCATCTGACTATGGGACCGCTTCCTACCTCCGGTCCTATCTACGATCCTCTGGGAGGTGTACTCATGCCTCCTAGCTGCTCTCAAGACCGCATCCAACGTCTGGTGCTCGAACTGCTCAACCGCCAATAAGATCTCCAAATGCAGCCCTTACTGGAACCGCTGGACCCTATCAAACTCGGTCGCCACCAAGGTGGGGGTAAACCTACTGAGTCTAGAAAACTCCGATGCATAACTGTCGACTGTTCTACCTCCTTGCTTCAAGTTGGTAAATCTGGTCTGCAGGTCGTACCGAGCCACAGCATCAAAGTACTTCGTCTGGAATCTCTCTCTAAATACTCCCCAAGCAATGGGTGCCACTAATCCCATCGCCTGTGTCGCCCACCAATTGCGAGCTAAATCCAACAACTGAAGGCGTACCACCGCCACCTTCTCATTCTCGGGTGTCCTGGCTGCTTCCAGAATCACCTCGGTATCCTGAAGCCATGCATCCGCGGCAATCGCATCCTCGCTGCCGTCGAAGAAAGGAGGGTTCAATCGCTTGAAGCTATTGGCCGCCTGGTTCCCTGGATGTCCGCCTCTGGCCAAAGCATCTTGAACTGTCTGGTGCAGGGCGTCGCTTCGACGATCCTGGAAAGCTATCAAGGTTCTGATGAGGCCTACTAAGGTACCATCCTCGGGCTCTGCGGGCTGGACGGGCCGAACTGGTGACTCTCCTCCAGTAGGCACAACTCTGGAGGCTACCCCGGAATGCTGGGCTTGATCTCCGGGTTGCTGCTGATCCGCGGGATGTGCTCTTCCTTGCTGATCGGCAGGGTCAGGTACAGTGCCGCTGAAGAAGACGACACAGGGAAACAATAAGGAAGGACCAGGACAGATCAACGATACAAGCATGTAATCAGGGCAAGAATTTCAGGGATTTGAAAATACGGGCGGAGATCAAGGGCAAATACTGATTGAGACATCTATTCGGTAAACCCTCACATTTCTTGATTGACAAGACCTGCATGGGCCACCACTTAAACCATGTCACACCCCAGAACCAGAATACTGGAGAGCGGGGGCAGACATAGCCAGCTACGTATATTGAAATGGGAACCACCTCGATATACGGTCACGGCTGTCTAGATATGTGAGGGTTTTCTACAAGCCAACAGTCTCTTATGGTCATGAACAAGCATAATGTCTCAATCACAAGCAAGTAAGTAAAGTCGCAAGATGTATGATCACTAAATATACAATAATAAGGCATCCCAAATATTACATATTCAGCTGATCATGAAGCTAGTCGTTACAAAATGTTAGGACTAGCAAGAGTTTAGTCATACATGATCAACCCTAGGATTTGTTAATCATGTTTACAGCCCGTAGGCAGACAGTAAGTAAAAGTGCATCGAGCTAACAGGTGCTCGTCGGCTAAATGCCTCAAAAGAATAATTTTACAATAAAGTGGGCAAGACAAAAAGGAAAACCCACTCTTGGCCCGGGTTCCGTCTAGTGTTCACCATTGGGCTGGAAGCTTGGTAGATCCTCGGGAGCTGCTCCGAAATCTGGCCACACAAAACCAGCTGGGTCAACCCCAGAAAGAGCAAGTGCCACAAGGGGGCCACGAAATAGGAACAAAAGCCAGCAAATAACACAAGAAAGACTAATATTAAACGAGAATTACGAAAACATGTCAGGATGATATACGATGGAATAACCATTGAACTATTTCGATAGCCAGGTTACAACCCGTAAACCAAACAAGGACCGGGGTTGTAATCCTTCATCTGAACAGAGCTTGGTTTTTCGCCATTTATCGGCAAGATAATAATGTAAGAAAAATCAAGACAGGAAAACAATCTTGTACTGGATCAAGACATGGCTAGACTGGTTATACCTCATTCAATCAATCACGGCCAAGCAGATCCTACGGCTTACTACTTTAACTAACTAGGGTTATCACAGGCCTAATTACTAACAAGATGCAGTGAGATTGTTCCACAGCCACAAGCCCTGCAGACCATCCAGGTTACCCAGGACGAAAGATTAGGGTTGAATTCAGGTGGGTACATCGTCCAGGAGACACATGTACCCTTAGGTGACTTAGAGGGTGCAACACCTGACAGTGTGCTGGAAATGCGCCCTACTCGACGACATGCTACAAATCCCTGGAGCGCCCAGGTAACGGGATCGCCTGTAGCTGTGTCATCTCTTCATGACTACTGTGTTATTCTAGTTATTAGCCTTAATCCATTTTAGTGGGTATTCCTGACTGTGGTACTCAGGAGTCCCATCCTAGACATGATGCAAGACTGGACAAGTGGATTTAGCAAGCAAGCAAGAAAGAACCACCCACGGTGTCAAGACAGGTCAAGCTAAGTTATCTGGTCATGTCAAGTCAGGAGTGCGCCGCCAAGGGCCACTATCAAGTTATCAAGATAAATCATGTCAGGGTACTTGTCAGGAGTGCGCCACTACGGGCCACTATCATGTCAGGTTGGTCATGTCAGGAGTGCACCACTACGGGTCACTGTCGTGTTATGCTAGTTCCTTGCCATACCAAGTCATGTACAATGGTCATTCCAAACATAACAAGTAAAATCAAGTTCATGACAAAAGGCGTAAGGATATAAAATGGGCATAAAATATCTAATAAAATATCAATATACAGGACTATAGAAAAGCCAAGCTTAAAGAAATAAGACCAAAACTTCAAGAACCAATGGGTTAAGCAAGGGGTCAGGGGAGCAGCGTACGAAAAGTCACGCACGCTACAGGGAGCAGCGTAGGTGAAAGTCACGCACGCTACAGGGAGCAGCTGCGTAAAAAGTCACGCACGCTCAAGGAAGCAGTGTACGTGAAAGTCACGCACGCTACAAGGAGCAGCTGCGTGAAAAGTCACGCACGCTCAAGGGAGCAGCTGCGTGAAAAGTCACGCACGCTCAAGGAAGCAGTGTACGTGAAAGTCACGCACGCTACAGGGAGCAGCTGCGTGAAAAGTCACGCACGCTCAAGGGAGCAGCTACGTGAAAAGTCACGCACGCTCAAGGAAGCAGTGTACGTGAAAGTCACGCACGCTACAGGGAGCAGCTGCGTGAAAAGTCACGCACGCTCAAGGGAGCAGCTGCGTGAAAAGTCACGCACGCTCAAGGAGACACGCTTCCAACAGGAAGCGTACTCAAGCCTGCGTACGCAGCGCTAAAGAGCGCACGTAGCTCAGTGTGCGTAGCTAAACAGCTCTGCACACTGCTCACTGCCTTCTCCAAACCGCAAGAACACATGGCTGAAGCCAAAACTTCAAAAGTTCATAACTTGGCCATCCGAACTCCAAATTCGGATTTCCAAGGCTCCAACTGGAGTGAAACTGAAGCTCTTCCGCATGGAAACATCAGAACTCAAAGAAAACCAACCAAAATGGATCAAAACATGTAAAATCCGAAAATAGCAATAACTTAGATCTACATCAACAGAGACTCCAAATCATAAAAACCCAAGAACTAATGTTGATCTCCATGTCCTAAACTAGCAAACGGACAAAGAAAAGAGGGTCCTCATGTAGTGGCAAGATGCACTTGCCTAGGGTTAGGAGAGTTGTGGAGGAAAGAGAAGAAGAAGAAGAAGGAAATTAATGGTGGAAGTTATGAGGAGAGAGAGTAGTAGGTGGGGGTTATAAAGAGGGGAAGTTGTGGTGGGTTGAGAGGTAGCATAGGGCTAGGGTGTTCCAACACATAAAACCGAACCAAAATGAACCATCCCCAATAAAACCGAGCCAAGCCAAAACCCAAAATACGAGAAATACCGAAATTCCACAAGTCGAGAAAAATAAAATACATGCCAAAATCCAGATACGAGTATAAATACGAAATACGGAAAATACGGGAAATGAGGGTGACACATTCATTTTGTCACAAAAAGTATTTGTTTTGTCACGAAAAATACTTTTAGTGACGAAAAGTGGGATGTAAGTCTAAGAAAAATAAAAAGTGGGATGTAAGTACAAAGACATATTAATAAGTGGGATGAAAGTCAAAAAACAACAGCTTTCTTTACTAACTAAAACATATATTAGGGATTACAAGTCTGACAATTCTACGGTGATAAATTCTAATTAATTTTTACCATGGCATCCCAATTTAAACAATGGATATTTTAGCAAATATTTCAATGTTAAAATTAGAATATATTTCTATTATTTTTTTAAACTATCAAATGTTTCCATTTTTTTGTACTAAAAGTATTACCCCCATTTTATTAACAAATTTTTTGTTGTTTTATATAAGAGTGAAGGTATTTGTTAGATAAAAAAAATAGTTGAGATATATATTATTTTGAACATTTAAAATGGAAGTATTTGCTAAAGTATCCCTTTAAACAACAACAGCTTTGAATTTATACATCCCCATTGTAGGGAGAAATCATGGTTAGCTTCTACTCACTGTTTAGGTAAATAAGTCTAATTTTTGAAAACTTAAAAAAAAAAAAAAAAAAGAGGAACAAGTGCTTTTAAAATCAGAAAATAAAAGCTAGGTTATTTTGTAAACGTTAGTTTTACACCTTAACAAAGGGTGTAAATTGTCAAATTAATTTTAAAATTAGCTTTTCTTGCGTCAACATTTACGTCCTTCAAACTAGCTATTGGGGCTATGTCTACAAATTCTATAAACTTTGTATCTTTACGCAATTAAAAAGAACATTTATACTTCCTATGTAATTTTATGGTAAAAATATCACAAATTTTGCAAATAGCATAAATATTCTCTAAACAATTTTAAACAAGATTAATATTAAACACATAATAAAATATCAATCAAGTAACAATCATTACAAATACAAACTGAAATAAGATTTAGAAATATGAGTTAAAGAGTTTGGTTGAATTTTTTTTTAAGATTTAAACCTTTTATTTAACGAGTATGAAACTATATATATATATATATATATATATATATATATATATATATATATATGCTAGTGGAATTGTAGCCTAGTGGCTAAGTCCATTGGCACGTTGTGGGGAGGTCATGGGATCGAGTCCCACAGGAGTCGGCTGGGTGTCTTTAGGACACGGGCTCCCTAACCAAAACCGATTGGATGTCTTCGACACGAACTTTAAATTTTTATATATATATATATATATATATATATATATATATATATATATATATATATATATATATATATATATATATATATATATATCGAATTCTTTTGATAATTCGACAGATGAGTCCAATCTAAGTTTTGATACCAAGCCCAAACCACCAAAATCCTAACCCTAAAATTTTCCCTTCTTGTAATGGTGTCACGTCCCGCTTCCCGGATGGAAGGGTGACGTCCGAAACACATCTCCAGGCTACGCGCCGAAATCGCGATTGTCGCCCGTAATATCAGCAAAATGGAAAATACCAGAAATTTCATAACATTAAGCATATTGTACAGGGAACTTTTCCAACAATTCTTATACAGATTTATTACAAAAGCAAATTGCATAATGACTGAGAAGTACTCGTCCTAGCTATAAGCAATGGTTCACTCCTCGAGGTATTGCGGCGATACTTCAGCAGAGACGTCTTCTTCTTCACCTAGTGAACAAAACTAGGTCGTTTAGAAACGACAAGCAAGTCCTCGGTCAAGGGCGATGAAATATAAATAAATAAAATTAAAATATGCGGTTTTCTTTAAAAGACTTGTGCAACTGCATGTATGTATGTAAGTACATATATATGTATATATATATCCTTAATTTTACTAAAATGACACATGTAACCATCATCCTACTCCAGGGATTGTGAGATTTCCGAGCTTCCCTTGAGCTTTCTGTAAGATTTGCTTCCCTTGAGCAAACTGCCTACCAAAGTAGGTATGAGTTACTTTTGGAGTAAGATGAAATCTAATACAATGCAATTGAGAACAATAATCTGAATAATTCTCTAGATGCTTCCCGTGAACAATTCCGTTAACCTGGGATCAGGCTGTGAATTCCGAGCCTCCCTTGGGCTAAACCATCTATTTGATGTTACTGTCGAAATAGATGCATTGATTTCCGAGCCTCCCTTGGGCTAGTACTCTCTATTTGAAAATAGAAGTACGGATTTCCGAAATACTGATCAGCTTTTATTGTTATTATGTTACGGGATATCTAGGAATATTCAGTTGTTCTCCCCGCCCAATGCTTCCTATATATGAAGCTTTCTAAAATTTTCCAAAAGTCAGAAATTTAACTATCTCTAGAATTTCTCAAAAATTTTGGCAGAGTCTCCTTTGTATTTAGGAGCCCCGCAAATTTACAGAAAACATATATAGATGATAAGAAAATATGGGCTCGCCGACCCCTTCGGTGGAGCAACTCTCAACATCGGAACCACGCAAATAAAAATTGGGCTCGCCGACCCCTTCGGTGGAGCAACTCTCAACACCGGACCATGCAGTTTATATAAAAAGTAAAGAAGGATAAATAATTAGACACCTTTTACCTTTTTGCAAACGAGGGAATAAGCATATTTTACCTTTCTTTAGCAATCAGTCGGAAGGCGATTTTTGCAATTAGCAAGCAATACAATGATAGCCATAATTTTCCCTTGCAAGTTATACTAGGCAACATGTAGAGACTTAAAATGAAAACATGTACATATATATATTTATATACTAGGTAGATAGTATGTAGATACTATACATATATTTGCATATACTCATATATCATGTATATAGATAATAGGTATGTATATATACATTATGTAGATAGTACATATATATATAATATGTATAGATGTATTTGTAGATGATATGTATGTATATATATATTATGTAGATAGTACATATGTATACAATATGCATAGATGTATTTGTAGATAGTTTATATACAATATGTATGTATATATATATTATATAGGTAGTACACATATATATACAATATGTAATATGTATGTATATATATATAGATAGCGTACACATAAAGGAATTAAGAACGTAGAAAAATAACAAGTCCTCATACTTTACCTTCCCGTGAATGGTTCTGTTGTTCAGTTCACATGTGTATCAGACTTACCCTGGGAGAGTCCCATATGTTCACATGTGTTTGTTTGTTCATGAAGAGTCCAATAGTTCATGTCCAAAATCGCAAGTCCAGAGTCCGTGTTCAAAATCGATCCCTCTATTTGTGTCTATTCGATTTCCACTTGTTCGGAATATATTACCATAAATGTATAACACTTTCGTTTATGTCTATCAAATTAATCATTCACTAGAAATTAGAATTTGCATCATTTTAATATATCGTGACTTGATTTAAATATTATCAATTCAGAATTTAACTAAACCAAAATTCAGAGATACTATCTTAACTAATTATATTCCAAACTTATGATATGAAATTTCAGATTTTTTTTTTGAAGATTAAAACCCTACAACTTCAATTTTCTGGTATTACCAAAATAGTCATGAAGCTATAATTTCAGAATTTTAACATGATAATAAAAGAATAATTATGATTTCCATTAACCTAGATGGAAATATTGAGAAGAAGAAGGAGAGGAGGACTTGCCTTGGGTTTTAAGAAAATCTAGGCTTCTCCTCACAATTTCCTACATTAATTCCCATCATTGATCAAAGTATCCTTCATTAGTAAAGCTTAACCCAAAATTTAAGAAGGAAATGGAAAGGAAATTTGGGGAGAAAAGTTAGGTTTTACCTAGGTTTCCTCCTTGGAGAGTTGAAGTAGAGGAGGAAGGAGATGAAGGAGGAGATGGATGAAGAGGTGGTGGTGGCCGGCGGTTGCTGGCGGCGGCGGACGGCGGCAGCGGCGGGCAGCGGCGGCAGTGGCAGCAGAGAGAGGGGGGTTCGGGTGTGTGTGTGAGGGGGTTTTGGTTTTGTTTGTTTGTTTTTTTTTTTTTTTTTCTTCTTCTGTTTCTTTTGTGTGTGTGTGTGTGACTTTATATAGAGGGAGAGGGGGTGAGCTGGTGGGGTGAGGTGTGTTTGTGTGTGTTTGTGGGAAAGAAATAAATGGGGAGAGAGGGAGGGTGAGGTGTCCCTCTTCTCCACTCTTCCCATACATTCTATTGGTTTTAAAAAAATAATTTGGACAGAACAAATAAATAAATAAAAATAATAATAATAATAATAATAAAAGACTATGACAAATGGCGCGCACCAAGCAGACCGCACGCAAGTCCACTGGCGGCAAGGCCCTGCACAAGCAGTTGGCCACCAAGGCCGCCCGGAAGTCCGCTCTGGCGATGGGGGCGTGAAGAAGCCCCACCGCTTCTGTCCGGGTACCGTCGTCCTCCGCGAGATCCGCAAGTACCAGAAGAGCACCGAGCTCCTCATTCGCAAGCTCTCCTTACAGCGCCTGGTCCGAGAGATTGCGCAGGACTTCAAGACCTCCGCTTCCAGAGCTCCGCCGTCGCGGCACTCCAGGAGGCGGCGGAGGCCTACTTGGTGGGGCTCTTCGAGGACACCAACCTCTGCGCCATCCACGCTAAGAGGGTCACGATCATGTCCAAAGACATCCAGCTCGCTCGTCGGATCCGTGGTGAAAGGGCCTGAGCCGCGCGGACTGTTTGATTCTGTTGTTTATTTAGGATTTGGGTGTAGTACGTGGTGTTGGGTTTAATATGAACGTCTAAATGTTATTAATATGAAGTGCTTACTACGACGAAGTTTTAAAATGAAAAAGAAAAAAAATTAAACTCAAACGCAAGTTCAAATCCAAGTATATTCGATCCTAGTCCAACCCGATAACGAATCTCCCCTTTTGGCCCACGATAGGTAAGAATGGTCATATCGCCCATCATATTCACGTTTTGCGTAGAAAAGGAAACAAAACTCTCTCTCCCCTCACGCTCATTACACCACGCACAAGAAGTAGAGAGAGAAAGGAGGAGAGAGAAACAAACAAACACAGAGTTGCTCTCTCTCTCTCCGTGCTGTGTCCCAAAAGAAGAAGAGAGAATCTATCCAATCTATAGTTGCAATAAAGAGCGTACTCTCCTCGTGAGTTGAAGAGGAGCTCAAAAGAAAAACTCGGAGAGAGAGAGAGAGAGAGAGAGAGGGGGGGAGAGAGGTCGGGGGAGGGATGACATCGGGGGGAGGTCGGCTGCCGACGTGGAAAGAGAGGGAGAACAACAAGAGGAGGGAGAGGAGGAGGAGAGCCATAGCCGCAAAGATCTTCACCGGTCTCAGGACCTTCGGTAGCTACAAGCTTCCGAAGCACTGCGACAACAACGAGGTCCTCAAGGCCCTCTGCGCCGAGGCCGGATGGACCGTCGAGGAGGACGGCACCACTTACCGGAAGGTGATGATCACCCCCCCCCCCCCCCCCCCCCCCCCCCCCCCTCCCTCTCTCTCTAGACTAGATGCGTCTTGCTGTTCTTTTCCTTTTTGGTAATTTGATTCACCAGATGTCTTCTTTTTTGTGTTTCTCATAATGGGTATTTTTCCGTTTATTTAAAATAATTAAAAAATAGACTCATTTGCATCGAATGCTCTCTCTAGGGGGGTCTAGATTAATTTATTGAACAGATCTCTTCTTTTTTCTGTTTCTAATAATGGGTATTTTTTTGTTTAATCAAAATCATGGCAAATGGACTCATTTTCATTGATTTCTCTTTTTTTCCCCTCCCTCTAGATGTGGCTTTTGCTTCTTTTTTTCACATTTAGATTGATCAGATCTCTACTTTTTGTTACTTTTTGTTGATTTTGATGGTGGGTTCTTGGTGTTTGATTCAGATCCATTGCTGATCAGAAATATGATATGATGATTGCTACTAGTACTTATAGTCTGGTGTCCTTCCTTTGAAAGTTCTCAGCTTTTAGCTATAAAATAGGAGGAGGAAAAAAAAGGCTTTGGCTTCTTTTTTTCTTTTCTTTCATTTTGACTGGTTCTCTTTAGTGATTCTTCTTCTGTCCAATTTCTCATTGCCCAAGAATAGCCAGTGGCTCCCTTGTGGGAGATTTGTGTCCTTTTTTGCTCACTCACACTTTTTGTTGCTTTCCCTTTATTTGTTTTTGGTCATGAAAGAACTGGAATTTTTGTGGATTTTTTAAAGGCATTGGCTACTTTCTTCTGTCATCTTTAATCAAAACAACAAAATACATTACTTAGTGTATTCTAATTACCAGTTAAGACATGATACTTATGTTTAGGACATACTTTCTTCTATTAATTTAACATAGGACAGATCATAGGAAGAAATTTCTTCTATTAATTTAACATAGGACAGATCATAGTAATTTCTTCTATTAATTTGGCCAGAGAAAAGACTGAATTAAACTCTTTAGGTACTCATTACCACCTCTTCTTTTATTCTCTTTTAATTACATTATGGAACTTTTAGTTAACTTTATTCCTTAAGCTTGGTGTGTTCTCTGTGAGCATTGCATATATACTTTCTTTCATAATACAAGATGATCCAAAATATATGAGGAAAATAAAGTTTCCATATTTTCTGGAGCCACATACTACTTATATCAATGATTAACTAAAGGAGCAGATAGATATCCTCATTTACCAATTCAATTCCTTACTAGATTTAGTTTTCTCCTGTAATTATAAGAACCAAATATCAATATTTTTCATTCACATTCATCCGAAATATTCTCAATTTTTTATGTATCGCATTAAAGAAGAAATTAGCTTTCTAATACCAACCGATTAGCCATTCTAATATGTCTTACAGGTTCTACTTCTATTCTACACTTCTTACAATTGGTTTCTCCTGCAATCCTAATGTTCAACGCCTTTTTGCACATACAATATATTTGATTTTGTCCTGTAATTATAACATTTAAGTAGTAATCTTTCTGTATCTTTTAAACCAGAAACTGAACTCTTGATGTAACTCATCCTTCCCTTTGTTTTGATGTATTCAACGATTGTCATTGCATGTTTTTTCGGTTGTTGCATGCTCATCGTCCTATCTTCCACCGCATCCTCCGAATAAAGGAAAGGACATAGAGTTCCCTCGATTACTCTAGCAACAAAGCCAAAACGACGACTCCTTGGACATTTCTAGAGTTTAAACTTTAAACAACTCATGCATTAGATTTTACTTGAGTATTATAATTTAAAAGACAGCTCTAATGTTCTAGTTAGGAAAATTTGTGTTTTTGTTTGTCTAGATCCAGGAGTTTAAAAAGTTTTCATATTAACTTTCTATAAACTCCTTTTCTTATGTCGAATTGATTCTCTCTAGGCAAAACATTATGTTTCTAGTGGATATTTGTAGTCATTGTCCTCTTTGTTGGAATCTTGCTTGAAACCTGTACACCCCAGTCCCAAGGGACCGACTCATGACTTGGCCAACTAATACGACTTTCGGAGGGATCTAACCCTATTGGTCCCAACCAAACGTACTCCGTCGTATGAATGTGAACTCCAGTCCACTAATACTATGTCTCATGCAGATGCAGGTGAAACTAATCTCATCCACAAGGCAAATAGAAGATCAAATACACAACATAGAAGTAAAAGACTGAAATATACTATATCGGAATAAAAGACAGGAAATGTAATAGATCCAACATATACAAATCTGAAGCTAAAGTCTGACGGGAACAATCCCGTGAATACATGTACTAAAAGGAAATACAGACTCAAAGAGTACATAAGGATAATTGGGTTCGAGCATCGATAAGCTAGATAAAGATATCCGAAACCCAACAAAAGTCCTACTCAACTCATGGTACTCCTGCGAGTAGACGTTTGAGGTCCTTGGTTAGAACAACAACTTATGTAGCTTATGGATCATGCTCCTCGGGGAAGGAAATTGGGTCCTCAAAGGTACATAGAAAGATACAGATAAACATACCAAAAGTAAAGCAGTAATATAAACAAGCTTCTAAAGATCTGGGGGTACAAATAATAACTACCTGACTAAGTGAAATGCAAGTCGAGGACAACGTTCGTACGCGTGGGCTATCAAAGATAGGGGTAAGTAACTATCGTAGCTCATCGAGCTCACGACCTATAGTATCACAGCTCGTCGTGAGACTTACGGTCTATAGTAAGTCTCTACCGTAGCTTAACTTAAGGTTGGTCATCGAGAAGAACCGGGTGTATAGCAACCCAATGTCTTTTAACTGTCCTCCCATCCCAATGAGAACCTATTGTCAACACGAGTCCAGGAAAATCCAAAAGTAATCACAACTAAGAATAACACTAAAACGGGGATCTTGGTTAATTTTCTCTATAACTCGTCCACGTTTCGGACGCTATTGGACACATGAGTACGTGACCAAACATGAATGCATAAGTAATCCATATCCTGGTGGTCAAGTCTGTATCATGGGATATAACGAGGTAACATAGTACCCCAATCGTCTCAATATGTCGATCGCACTTGAGTCTAATTCGGAAGCCTGTGAACCGAGTAACAAAATCATGGTAGAAGATGCAAATACTGCTGCTCCCCATGCATGGCGAGTAAGTTATTTCAAATTTTCAAAAAAATGGTAGAAGACGAACACTTACTTTGCAGCCAGTTTCGTTTGGAAAAAAAAACTGAACCACACAAAGCAAGTAAATATGCTCTTGTTCAACAAACAATCTGAAATATTAATTAAATCTTTATGGAGTTAAACTATAATAATCAGTTTTAATCTGAAAAAAAATATTATACCTGATTTTCATCTACGACCACTGAACCGTCAGGTGTACGATGAAGAAACATAAAGTTGCTATGTAGCCAACTAACGCTAACGTCCGATCTACCCTTCTGTCCCAGTCCGGTCGAACCCGATATACCAAGATATCGACGTATCAAAACACTAGCATTTGATCGTTCGGTAAAATATATAGGATCACTTGCAATATTAATTTAAAATATTATATTATCCAAATCAAGGTATCAATGAGAAATTATCTAATAAGTTATTGTACATGTAATAGGTAATCCTAAAATGTTGGCTACGTCCCAGAGAGTAACTGTCATCTCTCCTACTGGCAACTAGAAAGTATTACGTTAGGGCTACCAACGCTCTGCCAAACTAAACAACAAGTCTCTGTCATGTTGCATGAACTCTATTTGGTCTATATAATTAAAACCAAAAGACTCAACCAAGTTCTTTTATTCGGAGATTAGCTCCTATTTGCCAGTATCGACGTCATTTTTTACGTGACGCCATTGACCATGTTCCCGTAAACGTGCTTCCAGCGGATAATCATACAACTAGAAATACAATTTTATTAAGTTAAATAAACTAATTTAATGTAGCAATTAAAATTAATATATAAATAAATAAAGTTTTTAAACAAAAATTATCTTTCCAGTAAATAACAGTCGAGAAACATGACTTTCACGTTCTTGAATGTCTCTTTGGAAGATAGGTCCACACTAGGAATACGACCATCATTCTGCTCTTCCATTTTCTCTTCTGTCAAAATTATAATTAGGATTATGATGATATCACAACTATCAAAATTATACTCAATCAAATTTTCCTCTACTAAATCGAAGTCACCTCTCTTTCGGAAGAACTCTTCTTCTTCTACTTATTGTTCTTATGTTTCTTCTTTTGCTTATTATTTTTCTACTTCTTCTGTATGTTTCTTCGTCTTCTTTTAACTCCCCTCTTATACCCAAAAGCACTCACTCCCGTCCAAACCTATTCCCTTACCATGGGTCAAAGTCTGTTACATTTTTCATTTTTTTTCTCACGCTCAATCAAATTCCGTTGGGATAAAACAACACCAGGCTCAATCAAATCCCGTTGGGAAAGAGTGTGTGGTTTTGAAGTTGTGAGCTAGAAGCGAGGGAATGTGAGAGAGTGACCTAAAGTTATGAGTGAGTTGAGAGAGAGGGAACTGTAGTTAGAATCTAGGAAAAGATTTGAATATGTTAAAGTAGATGTTCATGAATAGAATTTAATTAGTTTATGTTTAATTAATATAAATAAATAACAATTAGGATAAATGACAATATTAATTTTAGTAATAATAATTAATACAATGAAGAATATAGCTTAATTTCTAAATACTAAAAAATAATTCTTGGGGTTCTTACAAAACTGAAAAAATTCCCCACACTTTCTCACTAAGACATAACTCAGAACCCAATTAGTGACAACAAACAACTCATTCATTTGATTTTAGTACTGCCATAGGAATGTCATAAACTGAATTTTCTTTTCTTTTCTTCCTATTGTCTACTGACAGGGATGCAAGCCATCAATACCATTTCCTGAAGCAGCCAATGGTGGTCCATCGACAAACATAAGCCCATGCTCCTCATCCCATCACCTTAGCCCACCCTCTTCTTCCTATCCTAGTCCAGTACCTTCCTACCATGCCAGCCCAACTTCATCCTCCTTTCCGAGCCCCAATCGTCTCGATAGCTCAATCCCTAACCCTAACCCTAATCTGAGCATCCATCCTTCCTACCTCCTCCCCTTCCTCCGTAACTTTGCTCTTCCACCTCTCCGCATCTCCAACAGCGCACCTGTGACCCCACCCCTCTCCTCACCGACCTCCCGCCCTCAGAAGCTGAAGAAACCGGATTGGGATTACAATGTCTTCCGCCACCCTATGTTCAATGCTTCAGCCCCTGCCAGCCCTACTCGTGGAGGCCGCCAGCTCCACCCAGCGACCATACCAGAATGCGATGAGTCCGATGTCTCCACTGTGGATTCTGGACGGTGGGTCAGCTTCCAGATGACAGCTCCATCTTCACCCACCTTCAATCTCATCAACCCGGTCGCCTCAAGGCAACAGGCTGTTGTGGGTCCTGGAGGAGGGACGCCGGAGAGGGGGCGAGGCGCTGCAGAGTTTGAGTTTGAGAGCAGTAGTGTGAAGCCTTGGGAGGGGGAGAGGATCCATGAGGTTGGGGTTGAAGACCTTGAGCTGACGTTGGGAATGGGTAGCAGCAGCAGCAGCAGCAAGTGAAGGATCGCATTATTCTGAAAATCATCTTGCTCAGTTATCTTAGCTTAGTGTTCGGACTCTCATGCCGCAAATTTTGTTCAAGAGTTTCTACTAAGCATGATGCTGCATGCTCACAAATTCCTTCTTTCTTCACCTGAAAGTTCCTTTGTGCCATGAGCTTCTACTAGTTTGGTGGCAGTTGCTGATGTTAAAACATCATGTTGAAGGTCTTGCTGTTGGTTTTTGTAAATGGTAAGAAAAGATTGGGTCTAGGGCTTCTTTTTTCTTCACCCCTCCTGTTCAGGAAGTTTTATTGTCATATTATGTTGACTCTTGCAATTTTAGAGATGTTAGTTTCAAAGCTGAACATTTTTTTCTCGACATTGATAGTGTGTGGCTATTCTCGACGAATGCGTGTTAGTAATATCTGAAGGAGTTCCTCTTTCCTGATTACATCACTCTTGTAAATTTTCTTCAGGACCTGACAGAGTTCCTCTAGTGATCAATATTTTGAGTATTTGTTGTACTTGATAACCGTGTAAATTAAGGATGCAAATGATTCTTTGTGCAAAGCTCTTAGCGAGGAAAGCTACTGAAAGGAATAGTTGTTTGTTTAAGGGTCTGCTTGGTAATGGTGTTTTCACCGGCTTTGGGGTGTTTTTACACCGATCGTTTATGAAAACCCCTGCTTGTTAATTTTTTTGAGCCACTGGAATTGGTCGGCTCAAAAACCTCCTAAAACCGGTGTAATGTATTTTTGGGTGGCTTTATAAACACCCCAAATCGGTGGGTTTTGGGTGGCTTTATTATTTTATTCCATTTGTATTCTCACCCAAAAAGATATAAATATAACCCCTTAACTAAACCCTATTTTCTCATGCTTCTCTCCGTTGTTCTTTTATTTTTCCCGGGAACTATACGCGGCTGCTATTCCCGCCACTTCTTCTTCCTGGTAATATTCTGAGACTCTTCTTCCTCGTAATATTTTTTTAGTCATCTATTGAGTTCGGCACCTTCTATGCCAAAATTCCTTGCTTGCAAAGTGACTGCTCGTAATATTTTGAGTTGAGCATCTTCTACTCAAACTCAACAGATGCAAAGTGCCGGCCTATAATCTTCCATTGAGAAGAAAAGATAAAGTTAATAGAAGGAAATTTTTGTTCCAAACCGTAGTTAACATCTGTGAATAGAAAACTTCTAATGCAAAAAAAAAAAAAAAAAAAAAAAAGGAAAAAAAGGAAAAAAAATTGTTCCAAATAGTATATGCATGCATGCATTATTATTTTTTATATTTGAACTTCTATTTGATATTGTTTGCTTTCAATTGCTAACAAAATTTTGTTGTTGCTATGTTTAGTGTACAATTTCAAAAAATTGGATTTGTAGATGGCCAACCTTCGTAGGAAGTGGACCATGTACATCACCAGTTGTCAACAATAATAAATTGTAATTAATTTTGTGTGAATAGAAAACTTCAAAAAGAAAATTTTTGGTAGATGGTCAACCATCGTGATTGACCCTGTACACCACCAGTTCTACAACAATAACAAATTGTAATTAACTGTGTGTGAATAGAAAACTTCAAAAAGAAAATTTATGGTTCCAAATAGTACATGCATGCATGCATTATTATTTTTTATATTTAAATATGGACATAAAGGTAATTTTATCATTGTAAACAACTTTCAGAACCGCTGGTTAATGAATTACCAAGCATGAATTGAACTGGTTTAAAAGCCGTTACTTAAAACCACCAAAAATCGGACCTCTCATAACCGTTCATTTCCGCTACTCTAAAAACACCTCATAACCGCTACTCCCATAATTGCCAAGCAGACCCTAAAAGTCTAAATGGCAGGTTTGACAAAAGGAAACATTAAAGCAGCCTAATGTATGATGAATATAATACCGAAAACTTTCTTGGTTGAAGGTGTTCTAGTAAATTCACTTCTTGATGCTGATGAATATAATTAATTTGTTCAGTTGATAAATCAGGACTGATATCTTTGTGACAGTGATCATCACTTGGAATTATTTTGTTTATTCTCTTCATTTCTTTTTGTGCAGGTATGTTAAGACTTTTGTGTTTCTTTCTAATATTGCCAGAAGGCTGAATAGATCCTTTGTAAGACCAGCAAGAGTCAAGACAAGTCTAAATGGCAGGTTTCTTTCTAATATTACTTCTTCTTTTTGTCTTTTTTTTCTCCTCGTTTTTCTCATTGTTTTTTTTTTTCGTTTTTTTTTTCTTTTTTCCGTTCTTTATTTTCTTTTCTTGTTTTTTTTTTATCGGGTTGTATTCGGTTTGTATCGCGGTGAGTTTGGATTAGGTTCAGTTCAGATCGAAATATTAATCTATTACTAAAAAAAAATATGATATCAATAAAATTGGAAAGTCTGTGGGGGTGTAGCCTATTGAGTACACCGGAGAATTCTGTGGGAATGGACACGAGTCGAACCCTCCCACCCCTCTTGGCGTTGCTCGTCGGCCCGAAGAAAAGGACACATAAAAAAATGGGACTATGTTCTCTTGGATAGGAGTCTATCACCTTAACTAATTATGCTATAAAAAATCACAAAAAAACAACTACTATTAAATTTATTTAATTATCAATTAAAAATATTATATTATTTTATATGAGCTATATATTTTTGTAATATTTACCATGGAAACTAAAATTTTCCAAAAATTTAATTTCAGAAAATTTAATTCTCAAAAATATAGAAATTTTTTTGGCTTGATTGCAACTTGATACCTTCAACTATTCTTGTTTTTCAACTTAATACCCTAAACTTTTTTTTTGTAACAATTTGATACCCGAATATTTTTTTTGGACGAAATTACCCATTCTCAAACTTGAAAATTATTCTCCCCCCCCCATCCCCCCCCACACTCCCCACCACTCCGCCACCCCCTCCCTCCCGCCCCCCTCCGGCCACCCTCTCTCCCGCTTTCGCCACCCCCCCTCCCCTCCCGCTTCCGTCCACACCCCCCCCCTTCTCCGCCGCTCCGGCCGCCCGCCCCCGCCTCTCCCCTAGGGCGCATCAACGTGGGAGGAGAGGGGGGGGGGGGGTGTGGACGGAAGCGGGAGGGGGGGGAGGCGGCCGGAATCAGGAAGGGGGGGGTGACCGGAAGCGGGAGAGGGGGGTGGCCGGAGGGGGGGGGGGGAGGACGGGAGGGAGGGGGTGGCCGGAGTGGGAGGGGGGGGGGGGGGGGGGGGGGGGGGGGGGGGGGGAGGGGGGGGGGGAGGTAGAGGGAAGGGGAAAGGATAAGAGCATTTCGGAATTTTTAAAAGTTTAGGTATGAAGTTGAAAAAAATAATAATAATTGAGGTATTAAGTTGTTAAGTAAAAAATTTAGGGTATCAAGTTGAAAAACCGAATTAGTTGAGGGTATTACAATTAAGCCTTTTTTATTGTAGTATTTCGAATAGCAAATGCATGCTCAAAGTTGTACCAAATGACTACCTTGAATTGCAAATGGAATGAATTGTGAGTCAGTAGTGAAAACTCCATCTATTATTACTAACAAGCCATTATTGTTGGGTCAAAGGGCACCAGGAAACCATAACCCACCCTCCTCCTCCTCCACACACACACACCCCCCCTGCCCTGCCCCCCCCCCCCCCCCCCCCCCCCCCCCCCCCCTGTTAGCCATGTGAGGTGTATGTGATGGATCAACTGACCTCTCATCTACCAAACACTGCAGGACCTCCCCTTATTAAAATGGGCCCAGAGGAAAAGCTACATGTCATACTGAAAGTAAAAAAGAAAGGACCCTTTCCATGAAATTTACCAATAGGAACCAATGACAACAGAGTACCTTCAACATGACCTCAGAATTTGCCAGGAATCCTAATGTGGTATGTCTGAAAATAGTTCAGTGGCATCACAAATACACTGCCTTCTCATTCAATACTAGTGAAGATTTTTGGGAGCTAAAATAAGAGTAGTATATAATAGGATTATTTTAGTTTTAGGGTCTCACATAATATTCAAAAAAAATATTTAGATTTTTATATTGTCCAGTAGGGGAATTGGGTCTCGTCCTAACATTGACTTAGGCTGTCCGATAAGTCTTGTTTAGGCCTCCATAATATTCGGAAAAAAAAAAAAATTAGTTTTAGGGCCTCGTATAATATTTAAAATTTGTGTTTTTTTTCATTTTTTTTACGGAAACTTCTTGAAAATATAGAAATCTAAACTCAAATTTCAAATATGATACGAAATCCTAAAACTAAATAACCCTATATAGTTTCACGATAATTGAGAAACATGTATATATATATGTACATGTTATGATATAGACAATCAACAAACTGTAGCTGTAAATCTCACTTTACTCGATAATACATTTGGACTAAACATACATCATTGTGAATGTTGGCTCACATGAAATGTTATTAGCACTCTTGTGATGCAAATAAGAAGGATGAGAAACCAAACTAGCAGAAAATTACAGAAAAACCAATCATTGCTGCGTGAACTCTTGCACAATTTCAAACTAAACCTTCTGTCGAAATAACCAGTTAATCAATCATCAGTCTACAAGCATTTATCCAATTCTATAGAAATAAAACACAAAATTTTCCAATGCTTGGGGAATTGCTGCGACTACTCAGCATCCCTCTTCGGTCTTTTGACTTGTAAATGCATTCATTCTGCGTATGTTAAATATCTGGCTGGATGGTCATTGGTGACTGGCTAGTGATCCCTGCTGCTTGCACCAAGGTACATAGATCATCGTCATGTCCTTGCCCATAGCTTCGGCTTTCTGAGTTAATTTATTCCAATTCACGATGCATCCCACAGTTTTGCAAAAATGTACAGTACCCTCCACTTTGGACAGTACCCTCCACTTTGGACGGAATCTGTCAATTTTTTTTACCAAAATATCATTGTCTTCTTCCTCTCCTCTCCCCCTCCCCCCGTGGGACCACCACCCTCGCTCCCCTCCCCCCCCCCCCCCCCCCTCCCCACCTCCGGCGGCGGCAGCGGAAGCAGCACGGCGGAGGCGGGGTGTCTCCCCCCCTCCCCCCCCCCCCTCCCGATTTTCTACTAACCCATGCAATGTAGCACCGCAGCAGCGGAAGCAGCACGGCAACAACCATGCAATGTAGCCTTCGCTAACTCTCATGCGTATCGTCGGACATCTCAAAATAAAAAACCCATGTATTGATTTTCTACTAACCCATTGGGCATTGTGTTCTCAACCTAAACCTTGTAAGTCGAGCCTGAGCCCGAAGCGCAACTACCAGTATCCAGCAATTTGGATAGGAGGGGTTCTGAAGAATGAACAATTATAGATTCTTCTTCAAATTAATGGTTTAACATATTCAACTCTAGTCATGCAATTTGGGTACAAGTGTGCTCAAAAGTTCATGCCCCATTAAAATTACTTGTCTAATAATTTGCTAAAAAAATTAAAATTAAAATGAGGATACCTTAGTTGTTTGACAACCATGTCCTGCTGGAGTGGAATCTTAATAACAACAGAACCTGGATCAATCATGCCAAGGAACTAAAGCTAATTCGCAACAATTAGCCCTACTTTTGCACTATAACCAGGTTTGTACATAAGGAAAGGTTGCATTTCCAATGAGGAAAATAGCATTTCACATAAAGAGAGGAGGAAAATAGAGACCTTCACCTTCACTTGCTCGAGTTGCATTTCCAATGGCCACTTCTTACTCTTGAAATGCACTCCATGACAGTTAATCTCGCCTTTTGTCACCAGATACACAGATACCATTAAACTTTTGAAATTAAGAATAAAAGAAGAGGACAAAATATTACAGTTTGCCGCGGCCAAGCAATACCAAAACGCAGTAGCTCTTCACCACTTAAACCCTAAGTC
This sequence comes from Iris pallida, assembly GCA_029216955.1. Classification (NCBI taxonomy): domain Eukaryota; kingdom Viridiplantae; phylum Streptophyta; class Magnoliopsida; order Asparagales; family Iridaceae; genus Iris; species Iris pallida. The sequence continues at coordinate 7,274,441 of JANAVB010037420.1, forward strand.
TTCTCCACAGTAAATTGTTTGTTCCAACAGCTGGTATCATGATCTACCATTTTCTCAAGAAACAGTTGAAAGGAAGATAAATGAAAGCATATTCCTTTTTCGACCATATTTTGACCTCTCCAATACATGGTAAATCAGGAGAAAAAATAAGGAGACTGCCGAACAATTTCTGAAACAAAAAGCAAGGATTCTACCTACATTAACCAACAGAATATATGAATCTTAAGGTCATTCCATGAAAAAAAAAGGACTAAAGCATTTAATATAAACTAAAAACCAATCATAAAACTGGTGCATGGTAACAGAACAGAAGTATAGAACTATCACTGGCAAGAGTAGAGGAGGGCATTCTACTTAACAAGTGCATATTAGACATCAATGGACACCAAATACTCCCCTTCTTAACAGGTTTTATTGCTCATTATAAATTTGAAGCTCGCGACAACCAACCCATGATCTAGAAAATCCATGTCTCAGATCTGATGGAGGGGCTGTGCAAACCGTCTCCGGTATCATCATACTCTTTGAAATATGAGAGCCTTCACTTTCTGAAGAAAATTCTATTCACAACATCAACAGGCAAAGCGTAAGCAGGGTCGATAGTCTTTAAACCTGGATATTCCATAAGTGAAAGACCTGCAATGAGATAATGAGTGCATCAGATATATGCTAAACCATGATAACCATAACTTTTAAGACTAGTGTCTTTCACCAAAAGACATTAGACCCCATCAACCTTGTGTTTCAACAGTAAAGCGATAATAAATTAAAAAATAACTAGCACCTGCTATTCCAAAGTAGGTATGAAATACATCAACAGCGTTATCTGGCCTGTCTGAAATTCCTCCATTTTCTTTATCCTGCATGTTTTCATAATGTAACAAAATTTATTGAGTCCACTATTTCAAAAAGCTATTGATTGTATTCTCCTGTGGTGTGTCCATATCAAAGATTTACGGGGAACAGTACAGACACCAGAATCAGTGTTGTTCTTGTTTTCCAAGTTGCCGGGTTCGTATCTTCCCATGATGTGTATGTGTCCGTGCAAATAAACTATTCAGCAGTAAAAGTTTGTTGTGGTGTGGGTGTATGTGCCTGTGTTGTTGATGATGATGGTATGTGTGTGGAAAGGGTGGTGCTAGGTTAGGGCACTCACCTGACAATTCAAAATGAATTTAGTAAGTTTATTCTTGTCAATCCAATGCACCCGATCAATCATGATTAGGCTGGATAATACCCACCAAGAATAGCATACCTGAAAGGAAAAATTCAATACTCGATACAAATGACAGAGACTCCAGATCGTATCTCAGAAGAATGTACAATCATAATCTTACATCAGCAAGCTTCTCAGGGCGCCCATTTAAACCTCCATCTTTGCATTGTCGCTCGCAAAGCCACCAACCAAGAAGGTCCCTGTCAACGTGGTGCAGAGAACCAGCTATAGCAAGGGCTCCAACACAACAGAAGACTGCAATTGGGAAAGGTGCAGCAAATCATTATCCTTCTAGGAAAAATATTTTTCTAGCTATTTGTCCAAAAAGATTTTTCCGAAACATACATCATAAAGGCTAGGCTACTTGGTAAAGTAGTTAAGAGTTTATTTATAGGTTAGAGTTTGAATCCTCCCATACATTTGGAAGAAAAAAAAAATCCAAGTCCTACTCAGTAAATTTTCTGGATCCACCCATAGCCAACGACCATGAGTGATATAATAAGATATAATAATTTACCCTGTGGGTTCCTATAGTAATACACTGTCAATCTATTTCCAGAGGATTTGGACACAAATGTTCACATTCGAGGTATGGGTTGGGTTAGAGATAATTTGCTAGCCCCATTGAAATTTCTATTAAGCAGGATTACAAAAGCATGAAAATGTAAAAGGAAATAATAGGTGTAAGTAGGAGAAACGAATTATGAACTCTGAAGATGAATTCCATGTAAAATTTGAATTTAAGATATTAAGGATTTTGTGGCTTCTTTCAAACCAACCAAAAACATATCCTATAAAAAAGAAATCTCCAAGAAACAGTCATCCGGAATTCTATGTTCTATAATAAGATAAAATAAATCACATCTTAAAATACAAAGTACACCATATTATATGATTTCCAGCATGTTCATCAAAAAAATAAAGTCGTACATACTTTGTCCAGCGTGAGATTCCCCTCCAGGTATAGATCCAAATCCACCGTCTAAATTTTTGCAGCTCACAATAAAGTTCACAGCCTTATCAACATTGATTTTATCCAGACGGTGTAATATTGAGAGGCAACAAATTGCCAAGTAAGAGAACCTACAAGGAAAAAGGAATCAAACAGATTTTTGTTGCATCAGTCTTCTGCAAGCTATCCTATATGATTCGGAAGAAAACATTTACAAAATAAGAAGGAAGTCCCTACCTGGTGTCAATTTCGCCCCATATATCTCCAGAAATAGATCCATCTTCATTCTGAAGGCCAGCAACATCTAACTTGAGAAGTGTAAAAGAAAAGCAAAAAAACAATCTTTCATACATTTGTTGCAAATATCATTACCGAGTACATTCACCTATGTCCGAGCTCTCTAGCCTAGTGGTATTAGAGCGGACAGCCGGAGGGACCGGCAAGGTTCGAGTCCCCCAATTGTGTGTGTGCGTGGGATTTCAAAAAAAAAAAAAGAGTACATTCACCTATGGATTTAAGATTCCCAGCCGGTTTGTGCAAGTTTTAATAGATCAAAGTTCAAATTTTGATAACACATCATGCTATCATTCTCTTCGACAATGAAAATTTGTTGGTCACTTTCAATTGTGAGGAGCTCATGAATTTGAAGCAAAATGACTAGACGTGAAACTTAGGGTGTGTTAGCTATGAAGGGTTGGACAATGTAATGTAATTGATACTACATTGTAAATCTAATTCACGTGTTTGGCTAGGCAAAAAAAGAATGTAATGTAATGGCCATTACAAGCTTCATTACATTACATCACTTTCTATTAAAAAAAATCATCATAGAACTCATGTAATCCCACTTACATTACAACTTTAAACTTACAAAATTATTTTATTTTACTTTACTTATTTATTTGTTTCTTGTTTATTTATTTTTATTTTTTTTATAATTTATCATTTATACTTTCTTTCTTTTTACTTTTTTCCATCTTTATTTTTTAATTTTTAAATTTTTAGATTTTTAGATTTTTAAAATTTTACATTATAATTTTTATATTTTCAAAAAATTAAAATTTTATAAATTTAATTTATTATCTTTTTTTTTAAAGAAACTTATTTTTAAGTTCTTTTATTTTTTTATAAATGTTAAGGTTGACCAAAACAAAAAATATAAATGTCAAGGATATATTTGTCAAAATCAAGGTTGTGAAAAGCGCTTGGCGCTAATCGGGTGGGCACCCGCCTCCTAGCGCCTAGCCCACCTAGGCGGGCGCCTAAATCTAGGTGGTTTAAATAAATAAAATAAATCCAAACACTCTATTGAAAATTGTAGAAAAAGTCCATACAACCCCAAAACATGCATAGTCGGGCGTTGGGAGGGTCTAGACGGGCATCGGGCGGACACCAGGCGCCTAGCGCCTAGGCGGCTGCCTAGACCGCCTTTTGGAACAATGGTCAAAATGATACAATTACTATTCAATTACATTACATGGTAACCCAAACATTTACATTAAATGATTTGATTATGTGTTCCAACCAACATGGTAATGTAAGTGTAATTCTATTACATTACAATCTCCATTCCATTTCGATTACAATTACATTGCAATGAACCAAACGCGACCTTACTCTAGAAGTTATGCAATTGCACACGCACCAACACACGCACTACTGTGGAGGATACTCACTAATTAAGCAATATCCTTTTCAATCTCTGTGTAATGATGAATAATTGATCGTAAATAGTGAAAACTATCTTTTACCTTTTCCTCTACATTTCACATGCTTTGCTTTTGGCGTTTTGGCCTACTACTTTCAGACGCTTTAGATTTCACATTTTCAATAATTTTATTTCGTAAACAAAACTTCTATTCTCATCAACTAACACAAGATCATATGCAAACAACATAAAACATTGAATCTCATACTGCTGAATGTGTCTATTAACTTCATCATAACTAGTGCAAACAGGTAAGGATTTGATGCTTAGACTTAATGGAAGCATCTCCTCCAATTATGTTGTTATCCAATTATTCACATAATAGTTACAAACTCATCATATATCTCCTTGATAATCTCAAAACGCTACTAGAAACTTGTTTCTTCTCAAATCCACCCTCCATGGGACCCTAACATAAGTCTTTTCTAACTCGATGAAAATCATATGCAATTTCTTTCTTTACAGTTTTCCATCAAATTTCTAAGTAAATAGATCCCCACATAGACCTAGCTGACACACAATCAAATTCTACCACAAAAAATTGATCCGCTGGGCATGATGAAGCTTTCTCTGGAAAGTACAAACGAATATTGAAAATACATGAGCAACTTCTAGTAAGACGACTTGATATAGTAAGCTAACAAGATTCTGGGAACTTTGGCGTGATCAAGAGGAAGGCCAGATTAAAAGAACTGAGCATATGCCTAACAGACTGTCACAACACTCAATTTTCACAACACTCAATTTTCTCAGTAGCAATCAAATATATACTTAAAGAGTACTTTGATTTCTTAAATCATAATTTGCTTATGCTTCTTGTCAAATAGGAAAGACTCACTGCCTTTTTCTGCTTCTATTGGACAATTCACTTCTCTGTTGGATTTTATTCATTACAAAATTCTTAGCCCATTTAGGTGGTTCCGAACTCAATCATATGTTCAACACATGTTAACATCTAATTCTAAGAGATACTGAAACTACCTAGAAACTAGTTAGCAGAATATGTAGAGCATTCCAGGAAAACATTAGAACAAGAACAACATTAATAACCAAATCCATGTAAATCATAGAACCAAAAGGATACAACTCGAAACCTTCTCAACATCCAAAACATCGATCCGATCAAAGAGTGCCAGAATCTGCACAGCACTGAGCGTGTATAGAAGGTGTGGATCATGCCCAATATTTCCACCAAACCCACCTATAATAATGGCGCAGAGAAAATACCGATCATATATTCATTTAATTCTATATTATGCTTAAATCTCAAAACATTGCACTTAGATAAGAGTGAATTTACCACAATCTTCATCATAGCATTTCATCACCCATGGGATGACCTCCTCCGGATCAACGGCTGAGATCTTGTGGAGAAGGTCTAGAGTGGTTAAGCCCCAGTAGGCACCGTTTAGTCTGAGGTGTTCCATCACTAATGCTTCAAAACTATCCTTTTTCTGTTGAATCAATGAAAAGGTTCAAACGAAATTCTTAAGCATTCTATATGAAGGAAAAAAATTACTGAACAGAAGGAAGCAAACCTTTTCTATGGAGACAATGTATTTGACATGCTTCTCAGACTCTAGCTCTCCCATAATTCTTCTTCGGATGGAACAGAATCTATTTAAAAAAGACATGAAATTGGGAGGAAGCAAAAGAGCATTAGTAGGGGGTTTAAAAATAAGGAAGTACCTTAAGCACGCTGGGGTCGGCTTGATGTCAAACAGTTCTGTATCCAAACTCCTCCAACCGGAATTTACTTCTTTGGTTTGCCCTTTCGAGCAAAAGCATAATGAGACTTATACAAATAATCAAGTAGCAATAATAAATCACAAGTGCTCAAATAACTTTAAAATTGGTTTAATCGGATTGTCGTGAGGTACCAGCGTGCAGGCAAGCTGCTGTAAGATAAGTTCAAGAAATGACAACATACTCTTAATGGAATTAACCTATTGAGATAATTGAAGCCAAGACATACATGCAGGAGTGAAGGAAGATCTCTATGTCAGGTGGGGTACTATGGTCTATAACAAATGGATATGTGCCACACAATTTTTCTTACTTTTTCTTCCACTCAGCTCTGTTAAGGGAATGTCATATGTAACACTAATAGAAACATGTCTTTTACAACTTCAATCCATGTTCATTTAGGACTACCCCTACTCCTAGAGGCTCCTTTAAATATCTATAGCTCCTTGTACCGCAGCATCTAATGGTCTACTTTGCACATGCCCAAACCTCCTAAACAATTTTCTTTCAGTTTGTCATAAATTGAAAACACCACCAACTTTCTATGACTGGAAACATTTCATATCCTATCTTTAGATGTATTACCACTTATCCATCTTGGCATTCACATTACATGTCCTTAAATGCCCAACACACATCCATCAAGCACGGCTGGCCTTACCATTCTCCTATAGAACTTTCCTTTAAACATCATTGTTATCCTTCAATCACAAATTACTCCATAGCACTCTCCATCTCAACCATCATATTCTCTATCTCAACCATCATGTTTTAATTCTATAACAACATCCTTATCGATCTTTCCATCATGATGATAGATCTTAAATACTGAAAACTTCAGTTCTAAGTATTTCTAGTCCATTAATATGTACTCCTCCCTCATATATATAATTATATATTTGACTTTGTGTTTAAGTTATAGCATATACTCTTTATCCGTCTTACTAACTTAAAGGTTTATATTACAAAAAAATTCACACTTCTATTTAGGATCTAAGTTTCTATTTTAACCTCTAACCATTTTCCACTCTCACCGACCAGCACAATATCATCAGCAAACATCCACGGAACTTTCTAATATGTTATATGCTTAATAAATTCATCCATAATAGTGCAAAAAGGTAAGTCCTTGTGTAAGCCAACTAAAATGAATTGTTATCTCCTCTAATTGATTGTACATTTGTTGTATCTGCATCAGTTATATGCTCACTACCCGTTTGAGGCTTTTGTTCTCCAAAGGCCCCCACATTATCACTCTAGTAATTATACTGTAAGATTTCCTTAAGTCCATACAAAAAAATATGCAAAATCCCTCCTTTTCTTGCTATTTTTTTTTTATTGATTTCCTTAGTAAGAAATGGCTTCATATTAGATCTTTCAGACATAAACTGAATTACCTCTATGAATTTCTAGTTTCCTTTCTTATTTTTTGCTCGGTTACTCCCTTTTAATGTTTTTTGGTAGGGCTCATAAGCTTAATTTCTCGATGGTTAGTACAACTATCTATATCTCCTTTATTATATATAAGTACTATAATACTGATTCTCCACTCACCCTACATTTTACTAGTCGTTAGGGTTTGGTTAATGAACTAATAAGCAATATCAATTATTTCTGACATAAACATTTCTAGGACTATTATCTTGTCCTACTTGCTTCCCTCTTTTTTTCTTTTAAGCATCCTTAAGTTCACAAACCCTTCTAAGAAAATAGAAATAAGTCACTTGAACTAACTTCGCTTCTAAATTAAGCTTTTTCGGCTGCTTTTCTTAAGCAACTTGTGAAAATAAATCTTAATTTATTCTCTTACTAATAATATTTAATCTAAAACCTTTGATACATTAAGAATTATCTAGGTCTCCACTCCCTTCCCTACTCTTAGAAAGCATATAAATATCTTTCTCAAGTTCCTTAGTCTTGAACATTCTATGCAAAAAACCACAAGCCTTAAGTTTAGCTTCACTAATTGTGTTCTTAACTTTTCTGGTAGTTTATCTTCAAAGTTTTCACTTTTCATCATTTTTACACTTATGCTAATCTATATAGCAATTATTTTTGCCTTCGTTATCTTTTGGACTTCATCGTTCCAATACCAACTTTCTTTCAAACTTCAAACCATTGCCTCTAGCAACACTTATGTATCTCTTACTATTTTTCTTTATACAATTTAACACAGTATACCCCACATGACTATGTTGCAATAATTCAGACACATAAGATACAGATAAGGACACGATACGAACATGGGAACGAGCATTTTCAAATAGGTAAATATGTCTAGGCCCCTATGTTGCACGAATATAAACATGAATACAAATATGAAGGGTACGGACGCTATTTTTACATATTTGTGCAACATATCCACACGGCATTAGTATATTCTCCAATGTTCCATCTCCATTCCTTTTATCATTTTATCCTTAAATTGTATTAAGTTATATCCTTTCAGTTTCACCATCTTGTTCTCAATACTAGTCTATTCTAGACTTTCTTTTCATTTTTCTAATACTGACATCTAAGATCATCAACCTATGTAGTGGTGAATTTCTCTCCTGGTATAAATTTGCAACATTAACATGCTAGTGTATCAACCTTTATAGTAAAGATATAATCTACTCGGCTAATATTAGATCCACTCTTGAAAGTAATTAAATTTTCATCTCTTTTCTTGAAACAAATATTTTTTATTATAAGGTCATACGACACAGCAAAATGAAAGATTCTCACTAAATAGTCCATTACAATAATCTGGTCATTAAAAATATTCACAAAATTCCGAGTAGTTTCAAGCAATTTGGTGGAGAATGCTACCATCTTAGACGTTTTCATGATTTTCCCCCCTAGGGTATGGCATGTGCCAACCCTTCCCTCTGCCTATGCATATACAACAGACTCGACTATAAGGTATATGAGGTGGACAGACTCAAATATTCAAGTCTTTCCACTATCAACAAGATCAAATATTAATTAATGAATTATAAAACATAACTGACACACACACACACACACACACACACACATATATATATATATATATATATATATATATATATATTCAGGGCCAAGTTGAGTCCTTCGCCTTCGGGGCCGAGTTTAAGAGAGTTGTACCAAGTCCTAAGCATATATGCCGGCAATTGATTACCACGGCTTAAAATATATGATTATGTGTGTGTGTGTGTGTGTGAGAGAGAGAGATTGGCATTTCACAGTAGAGTTAGGTATTTTGTTACTTTACTATACACAAAAATTTCCCTAGCTTCCAATTATTAGTAACTTGCTTTTTTTTCCCTAATGACCGAATATACTTCCTCTATGTGTACAAGTCTTTCCTATCAAATTGGGGTCGGCTACGGAGTACAAGAAAGCTCCACGTAAAGAACCGGCGATGCTTTATTGAGCAATTGTCTATCCAACATTACAACCCTAAGCTGGTACGACGTTCCCAGTATAGTTAGCAATGGAAAAGGGATGAGGCCTTGGCCGGGAGTACCTATCAGACACTCCAAAAATTGGTGTCGCGCCCGTGCCGTGCCGGACACCCACGATGCACTACACAAACGCTCCCAAAGGACGGGGGGCCAAAATCAATTAACCCCGTGCCGGTGTCGCGGTGTCCGTGCCGTGTGGATTTCGGAAGCCCTATTCCATTCGAGAGGTCGTCTCAGTAGAGACAACCAACTATTGAACCTATGCCATAAATAAGGATGGATAATGATTTGAGCTAACTGTTGACCGTCGTCGCGCCGAGAGAGAGGACGGTCGCGACGATCGTTGTCCTCCGCCGCGACCGCGAGAGAGTGACGGGAAGATCGAAGGGAACCAAGGGAGTAATGAAGAATCGAGCAATCGAACTACTACGAATCAGAGAGAGATGGAGAGTCATAAGAAGAAGGAACAAGTAAATCTAGGGTTTTTCTTCTTAAATGTGGAAGAGATCTCTATAATGATGATGCTCACCTCGCCGGCGGCCGCCACGGAGTTCGTCGCTGAGCTGAGCTGAGCTGCGCAAGAAGAGATCAGTACAAAAAAGAAGAGATTCCTCGATCAAATTCTTGGATTGTGACATGTATAAGTAACAACATAAGCAGCTTCTAAAAACAGCTTTCTATCTGATTTTCAAAAGCTGTCTCAAAGTATATTTTTCAGTGTTTTTTTTTTTTTTTTTTCACTTCTTTGCACAACTCTTGGGTTGGGTCTGATGGCATCATCTCCAAATCCGCCCTTCGGACGAATCTCTGTTGTATGTCCCACTCGAGCTTCACCGTCAACACCCCAATCCTCTTTTCGGACAAGTTGTTCCTCTAAATTGAACTCTCAATCAACTATTACATAAATTTCTCGATTATCCGAACCACCAATCAGATTTTTTGAATCCTTCTGTCTTCGTATTTGAATACTCGATCCAAACCAACTCTTCTAAAATTCTTTCTCTCGGATGTTAGTCATGAATTTTAGTAACAACTTCTATGGATATTAATTTCTGTTCTTTTATAATATAATAAATTTTATTCGTCCTGAAGTTAAAAATAAGATTTATCGAGTAGATTTACTAGGTAATGGAAATCTATGAATAATTTCCAATGTGCGATCATTAAAGATATTAGGGGATTTCTATGAATAATTTATATTCTTTTTTTTCTTTTTATATAAATCATAGTTGAAGTTCCAAATTTGATGATTCATTTCTAGCAACAAAGTATAATGCTGAAGCAATACATGGGCCGACACCGTTCCCAGGCTTCTAACAAATCTATCCAACGTATCCTATTATCATTTGGGCCGACCGAGGTTTTTGCTCTATCAAGTTTGGAATGGGCCGAAATTCTCTTGACTCGGGTTAATTTGGTTTGTCCGGACCTGCAAATGTTCTTAATCTGAACCCTGACATCATCTTTTGATGTTCTAACAATTTTGTAAAGATTTTTATTTCATATATCATTTGTGGAGTGGAGTGGACACTGTGTTTGATTGACCATTTTTTTCCATGAAAAATATTTCTATCATAAATTTTCCACCAATTATAATGTTTGATAGCATTTATTTTCTATGAAATTATTTTTTTAAAATCTATAATTTCCTTTTTTTTTTTCCTTCAGAATGGTGGAATAAAACTAGTCTAGCCATATAAAAATATCAATTTTCATGGAAAATAACTGTTTTTCATGAAAAATAACGATAATCAAACACCCAAATTAATCCGTGGATTTTTTTTTCGTGAAATTTTTTCCTAGTAAAATAATTCTGTGGAATCAATTTATTTTTCCACCTTGTAATCAAACGAATAATAGTTATAAGTTAATATGATAAATATTCGAAAATCTAAGTTCCATGCACATGAAAGTGATTCGAGAGAGAGTCTTGAAGATCTTTCTTTCAGACATGACCGATCCAGAAGGTTGGGTTACCTTAGCTGGAACTAATTTTAGTTGCCCTTTCCTTCACACCTATTGAAAAGAGAGATTTAAGTTGAGTTTGGACTGGACCGGTCCTAAGAACACCAAATGACTTTGGGAGTTGTCCTATAGAGGGGAGTTGTCCGAACAAAGTCTTGTCGGACTTATCCGTGGACCGGTCCTACTTTCATGCCACACATGCCATATAGTAATTAGCATGCAATCTAATTCTCGTCCGACGATACATAATGGATCCGTGATGTCGAAGGCGGCTCAACTCATCGTAGTATACTCACACTGCCACAACTGCTACCACTCGAAAATCCAATTTGATCGTATAGGGTGCATTTGATTACAAGGTGGAAAAGTTATGGAAAAGAAATTAATTCCTTGGAATTATTTTCCTAGGAAAAAAATTCCATGGAATTAAAAAAAAAAAACTATGAAAAACTTAATTTGGGTGTTTGATTGTCATTATTTTCCACGAAAAATAGTTATTTTGCATGAAAAATAATATTTTTCTATGGGTTGGACAAGTTTCATTTTCCACCATTTTAGAAGAAAATATGAAAAATGATAGTTTTTTAGAAAATAATTCCATGAAAAATATAAGCTATCAAACACTACAATTGGTGGAAAATTTGTGATGGAAATATTTTCCATGGAAAAAAAAAGTCCAATCAAACACAGCCATAGTGTTGTCATCTCTCCAGTACAACACGCTGTGGCACATAGCACAAGAAGTATCATAGCACTTTGTAGTGTCAAGCTTTATATTTTGCGACCTCAAACAAATTCTAAAGTGGTGCCCTCAAAGCTTTTAATGTTCATATAATTTATTTTTTTCATCAACGATGATACAATAGTATTATCAACACAAAACTCAAAAAAATAAAACAATCAAAAATATAATTATGTCCAAAATATTGTCATAATAAAATATTAATAAAATTGAAGATGTTACAATAAAAAATTGTAACTTGTTCTGTTGTTCAATTACCTCTAAGTAACACACATACAGAGAGAGATCGACATAGCAGATTGACAACGACATAAGAGAGATTGAATGGACGGTTAGAGCGACAATAAAATAGAGAATTTTGACAGCGATCGTATAAAAAAAAATAGTATTACTAAATGACTTGTTTCTTGGTATTCTAATATCTGACATTTAGATATCTTATAACAAAAAAAAATTTTGCGGACAAAAAAGATTAGAATGAGCATGATGGCTTTTATTTATAATTGTGCTTACATATGCTACATAGTAATAAAAAAAATTGTACACTCTATAATTTTGGACCTGAGAGACCTGAGACAACCGTCTCATATCAAGTACGGAACTGGTACTTGGATCGCAAACCCATCAAGCCGATCTCTAGCCAATATGCAGCTGCCAACAGTTTTGCAGCTGCCAACAGTTTTGTAGAGACAATTTTATTTTAACTGTAGTGCTCTTGACCCACACGATGTCCAATCTACCACCAAATGCCGAGGACGAATATGTGAATGCAATGGAGAAGGAAAATTAATTATCATAATTAATATTAATTAATTGTAACCGCTAAACTAGTTATCATAATTTTACAATATATACTCTCTCACTTTTTATATATATTTTAATCTTACTTAAACATATTTGTTGAGAAACAAAAGAGTGTATAAATTCCCATACGAACTTTAAAATTTGGGGAAATACTTGTGAATTAGAAGCAAAGTGTCATATAAGAATTTGAGTTCCACCACACATGAGCCGCACTCAACAGAAAATATGGATCCTTCTGAGAAGGAGTAAGAAATCTGATATCTCCAAAACGGATGTTCCAACTATATTTCATCCTCTATAGATTCAACTTTTATCTTTTTTATGTTGGTGCTTTCTTTACATGGAGAGAGCTTGCTCTCAACATGTCTTGTAAATTTTAGTCCCACAACGGAAATGCACCATGAGTTATCTCAACATATATACTTGGGTGTGTTGTTGAGAGATGCACATGGGGTGGTGACCCTAAGGAGGGAACCATGTGGGTGATTTTACTAGGAGGTAAGAATAAGGCTCCAAGGATTAAGCATTAATGCTTTTGTCATTCTCTTGGATTAATTCCATTTGGAGCTAAGCCCCAGCGACTCGGACTCGGGCTCATGAGGCGCAATGTGACGTTTTGTTGGCGCACTTTGCACTTAGCACGTCAGCAGCCATGCGGCTCATGCGGCCGCATGGAGGGATCCGCTGACTGTGCAGATTACAAGTCAGTTATGGAAAGGCTGAATCAATGCGATTAAATCAGATCCTATCTTTATGGAATTTGAATTAATTCAGATCCTATCTTTGTGGGATTTGAATTAATTTCGTTCCTATCTTTGTGGGATTTGAATTAAATCTCGTTGCTATCTTTTGGAATTTGATTCAATTTTTCCATAACTGAAGAGGCGGCTAGGGTTTCCACCCTCTCTCTATAAATACTCTCTTCTGGCCTCCTTTGTGGTGATCACGAAAAATACAAGTCAGAAAAGGAGAAAGAGAGAGAGAGCTGCTGCCGCCATTGCAAGTCCATCCGAGGAGTCAGAACAGAGGTGACTTCGAGCGTTCCACAAGTTCCTCAAACTTGCTGGTTCCTGGAAGCAGATCGTGTGGGGCGAATCTTGCTTTGAGCAACGGTGTTTTGACACCCCAGTATTGTTCTTCTTCTTATCTCTCTCTAGATTATTGTTACTCGTTCTGTCCCAATTGCAACACGTTTGCAAGGAAGAACGAGAGATCTTCTCTTCTTTATTTTTCTCCTCCATATTGTAATCAGGTTATTTGGAGTCGTAGATCTTTGTTGCATCTGTTTTACCATCTTTGATCAAGCCCCGGGATTAACAATCTCAAAGCAAGATCCGTGTAGATGGAAAACATAATGCTTCTCTCCTCCAATCGGATTTCTGCAAGTTGGAAAAGTTCGATGGAGAGCATTATCAAGTCTGGAAGAGAAAGGTTTACCTAACTCTTCAACTGAAAGACGTTGATCATGTTTTGTTGGAGGAAGAACCCTCTGTTCCAGATACTGGATCTACTGCCGCAATCAACGTGGCTACCAAACTCCAGGCCAAGTGGAGAAGGGAAAATAGCATCTGCAGGCTTCTCATCCTGAATGCTATGGAGGACTCCCTGGCAGAATCCTACTCGAAGAAGGAACTTGCCAGAGACATATGGGAGTCTGTGGAAAATCTGTATGAAGAAGACAAGAACAGGAGCAAAATGTTTGTGGTTGAAAAATATCACAAATTGCTCTTTGAGGACGAAAAGTCCATGTTGCCACAAGTGAAGGAATTTCTGAAACTGTGTCAGAAACTGGAAGACGAAGAGATGCCCCTTCTCGACAAGTTTGTCGTCGGAGGGATCATCTCAAAACTTCCTGCTGGATGGAGTACCTTCTATGCAAGGATGCACAGAAAGAAGCTAGACATTAGCTTGGGAGATCTACTTCAAGAGATTCATGTTGAGGACGAGATGCGTTCCCAACAGAAGGTGGACACTCTGTCCAAACAGTTGGCTAAAGCTAATCTTGTGCAGACGAGAGATCCCAAGGGGAAGCAGGCGGCTTCTCATCCCAAGAAGAAGGACTTCACTAATCTGAAAGTGAAGGGTCCTTCTTTCAAGCAACAGAAGACTAAGTCCCACGTGACTTGTTACAATTATGGCAAGAAATGCCACTACAAGAGTGAATGCAGATCTAAGCCTAAACAATCAGAGAAAGGTGAGCCTAATAAGGTTTCATTGGTTTCTAACATTGTTGCTATGATCGGACAGGTCACAACTGTGTGGGTTGACTCTGACTGGTGGATAGACACTGGTGCGATTTGCCATGTCTGTTCTGGCAAGGAATGGTTCGTCACGTACCAGCCGATATCTGAGAAGGTTGTCATGGCGAACCAGGCCCAAGCTGAAGTTCTGGGGATCGGGACCGTGGAACTGAAACTCACTTTTGGGAACACTCTGACGCTTCAAGGTGTGAAGCATGTTCCAGCGATTGCAAAGAACCTGATCTCTGGGAGCCTGCTCTGCAACGCAGGCTTGAGGATGGACATCAATGCTGGTCAGATGGTGATGTCCAAGAAGGGGACATACTTCGGGAAGGCTTATCTAACCGAAAGAATGTTTAAAATTCAGCTTGTCAACCAGTTTGATGACATTAATGCAGTTGTATTTTCTGATTATTCTCTTGAGTTGTGGCATAATAGACTAGGACATGTTCATTGTAGAAGAATTAACAAAATGTCTAGTCTAGGATTTATCTCCAAATGTGGGGGTAAGGTGGAGAAGTGTGAAGTGTGTGCACAGACGAAGATCACAAGGAAACCCTTTCATCGGGTCAATCGAAGCACAGATCTTCTGGAGTTGGTACACTCCGATATCTGTGACTTCAAACATTTCTCCACGAAGGCCGGGATGAAGTATTTCATAACCTTCATCGACGACTTCTCAAAATACGCGTTCGTCTACTTGCTCAAATCTAAAGACGAAGCCTTCGAGAAGTTCAGAGAGTTCAGGGCCGAAGCTGAACGGCAGACTGGACAATAACTCAAGAGGTTGAGAAGTGATCGAGGTGGGGAGTACAGGTCTCATGAATTCGTATCATTCTGCAAAGAACATGGAATCATATGCGAGACTACTGCTCCATATTCTCCTCAATCCAATGGAGTAGCGGAGAGGAAGAACAGAACGTTGACAGAAATGATGAACTCAATGCTGCTAACCGCGGGTCTTCCTAAATGCTACTGGGGAGAAGCTGCATTGACGGCCACTTTTATTCTAAATAGAGTGCCGTATGTAACTTCATACGTAACTCCTCATGAACTCTGGTTCAAAGTCAGACCAAACTTGAATGTCATTCGAGTGTGGGGGTGTCTGGCGTATGTGAAGCTCCCAGATCTGAAGATTCAGAAGCTAGGGACAAGGACTACGAAGACGATCTTCTTGGGGTATACCGAGAAGAGTGATGCTCGAAGATTTTTTGATATTGAGTCAAAGCATATCATCGAATCTCGCGATGCTGAATACTTTGAAGACAAGTTTGCAAAAGACAAAAATATTGTTCTTTCGGACATTTCGGAAAATGATGTAGGTGCAAATGAGACTGAAATCTCATATGAGCCAGTAGTCCAAGAAGAAGCTGTTGTTGATGAAACAACTCTTGTACCATAACTCGCAGAGCCGTCAGCCAAGCGAGCGAGAAGACCGAAAGACTTCGGAGATGACTTTGTCACCTATCATGTGGAAGCAGATCCGCTAACCTATGATGAGGCGATGAAGACCAGAGATGCTATCTTCTGGAAGGAGGCAGTGAATGACGAGTTTGACTCTATCACCTCCAATAACACATGGGTGTTGGTAGATCTACCTGAAGGAGAAAAGCCCATCGGATGTAAATGGATCTTCAAGAAGAAGATGAAGGCAGATGGAACTATTGACAAGTTCAAGGCCAGGCTGGTAGCCAAGGGATTTTCTCAGAAACAGGGGATAGACTACTTTGACACGTACGCTCCAGTAGCTCGGATGACCACCATCAGGATGTTAATCGTTCTAGCAGCTATACATAAGTTGGTGATACATCAGATGGATGTAAAGACCGTATTCCTGAATGGGGAGCTGACCGAAGAGATTTATATGCAACAGCCAGATGGATTTGTCGTCAAAGGTCTTGAAGACAAAGTCTGCAAGTTGGTGAAATCATTGTATGGTTTGAAGCAAGCTCCCAAAATGTGGCATGAGAAGTTTGACAAAGTTATTAGATCAAACGGCTACAGAGTTAGCGAGACAGACAAATGTGTTTACATAAAGTTCGCTGATGGAAGAGGAGTCATCGTTTGTCTGTACGTGGACGACATGCTAATCCTAGGTACGGATATAGGCTGTGTCACAGAGACAAAGAAGTTCCTCTCAACCAAGTTCAGTATGAAGGACTTGGGGGATGCGGATGTCATCTTGGGCATAAAGATCATCCGGACAGACACTGGAGTAGCGCTGTCACAATCTCACTACATTGAGAAGATGCTCACATGCTATGGGTATAAGGATCTTCCAGGGATCGATAAGCCATACAGGTGTGATCAGAAGCTGAAGCCAAATTCAAGGGAAAGCGTCAGGCAGCTGGAGTATTCTAGCGTTATCGGAAGTTTGATGTACGCAACGACTGCCACAAGGCCTGACATAGCTTTTGCCGTGGGAATGCTGAGTCGGTTCACAAGCAACCCAGGGGTTGAGCACTGGAAAGCTGTGAAGCGGGTGATGAGATATCTCAAGAAGACTCAGACATATGCACTGCACTACAACGGATTTTCGACAGTAGTAGAAGGCTTCAGTGATGCTAGCTGGTGTTCAGAGGTGGAAAGCGAGAGATCTACAGGTGGATATGTCTTTTCTTTGGATGGAGCTGCTATATCGTGGAAGTCGAAGAAGCAGACTATACTCTCTCGTTCCTCTATGGAATCTGAATTCTATGCACTTGAAACTGCAGCAGATGAAGCAGAATGGCTTCGGGAGCTCATGTATGATCTTCCAGTGGTTGGGGCTCAGATACCGGCGATACCGATATACTGTAACAACCAGGCGACTGCGGCGGTGGCATCAAATGACCTCTTCAACGGGAAGAAGAGGACTGTGCGGTTGAAGCACAGGGCAGTACACGATCTTATCAAAAGAGGTGTAATTGCAGTGATTGATGTTCGGAGTCAGGAGAACCTGGCAGATCCGTTCACAAAGGGCCTCAAGCGCCAGTTGGTCGATGACACAGCTTGTAAAATAGGCTTGAAGGCATTCTGATAGTGTGTCTTTGTAATCCTACCATAAAGTTTTATGCTATTAGTTCAAAGAGAAATCTACTAGGCATCTAACTTTTGGTTCAAAGGATGATCACTGACTGGGAAACTATCAGGTAACAGTGGGTACTTGTTCTCTGGAACATGGAAGGGATACGGACCCATAACCACTGTTGTCTACTATGTATTTTTTTGCGAAAAAACAAATCCTGTGGAAGGTTGGCTTAAACGCCTTAATGAGTTCTCAGGCAGAGTGAATGCCTGGTGTGCTTTACAGGAAGCACGGTAGAGCAGCACTACAAGGAGTGAAACTCCATGCTACAGTGGGATGACTCCACCATGAGGTTCCCAGGTAGGGGTAATGCCTCGGCTTTGCAAGCCAAGTCATAGCGGCGTAGCACCGCAAATAGGCAGGTAGCCTAATGTTGTATGACGTAATTAAAGAGTTGTAGACAGCACTACAAAGGGGAGGATGGCCCCATGTTACAGTGGCACGACACCACGATGAGGTACCCAGGTAGGGATAAAGCCTCGGCATTGCAAGCCATGTCGTTGCGGCGTAACACCGCAAGGAAGCCTTAGGCTTCATGCTGGGTAGTTTGGCACTACAAAGAGGCTTGTGACCTCATGCTACAGTAGTATGACACTACGATGAGGTTCCCAGGTAGGGGTAATACCTCGGCTTCAGGCCATGTCATAGCGGCGTAGCACCGCAAGGAAGCGCAAGGCTTCATGCCATATCTCTTTAATAAAGAACTCACCTATAGTGTATGGAAAGAGATATCAGGCCGTCTCTTGAGGGTAAACTTGTAGACGTCCAAAATTATACACTGAAGCCAGGCTAGCACAATGTAAGCCCCCTGAATTTCAGGGTTTATTTTAAATTTTCTAAATGAATTATTTTCGATAAGTATTTTATATTAATTTAAATACGTATTTTGCAGCGTATTTCGTATTTTCTTGATTTTCGTAATGCTTTGAAATTTTTTCTAACTTATAGATTTTTCCTTGGCCGGCATACCGCCAGTATACCGGAGTATACCGACGACATACCGTCCAGACAGATTTTCTACATTTTAGATATTTTCTATTTTAGATATTTTGATGAATAGTGTTTTAAATATTTTGATGAATAGTATTTTGGATATTTTGATGAATAGTGTTTAGATATTTTCGTGAATAGTATAGATGCACCCTATTACCCAATGGACATTTGGTTTTGTTTGAATGGCCATGATTGACTTAGATTTTGACATGGATCACGATCCGACGGCTAAGATTAATTCCCCCTTCTATATATATCCTTTCACTTTCTCTCTCATCTCTCTTTTCATTCTCTTCACTCTCTCTTCATTTCTTCTTCCTTTCTCTTCCCTTGGAGCTTTGCTAGGAGCTTGGCCTTGAGGTCTAGAGTGTGGTTTCGTACCCCTCTTGGTGGTGGACTAGAAGATTAGGCTTGGAGCTTAACCTAGGCAAGTGTATCTTGCTCAAAAGTGGCATGATCATACTTTATTTTTGTTTTCCATGGAAACTAGAGTTTTATTGGCCTATAATTTGCTTCTTTAAATTGTTAACATGTTTAGTATATAGCACTTTTGGTTTTGATTGACAGTATTGCGTAGATCTGAGTTTCTAGATATGATTTTCGAGTATTTTGAGGTTTTGATCTATCAAATGTTTTGATTTGTGAAAACTAATACTTCCATATTGTTGGAAATTCAATTCTATTCAATTTTGACTTTTGAAAGTCCGAATTTTGATTTAAAATGAAGTTTTTATGGCCGAAACAAGTTTTAGCGAAAATCTGAATTTTGTTGCTGTTTGGAAAAATGGTATACCGCCGGTATGCCGCAGTATACCGCCGGTATGCCGTTTTTGGCACCAGAAACTTACTGTCTTTAGTCCGATATACCGCCGGTATGCCGCAGTATACCGCCGGTATGCCGTTTTATGCTGTTTTAGGCTGTTTTTATCCGTTTTTGCCCGTTTTTGTCCGTTTTTGATATTTTCTCGATTGTAATAGACTCTTAACATGATTAGATGACCTTGGATAGTTAAAGAATGATTGTACACTCTATATACATGGTACATGTTTATGTTCACGTATTGTTCTATGTCCAAATTATAGATAGTGGCCTGTTATGGTGCACTCCAGATTACTATATATGCCTAGCCCGATATAGTGGCTCGTAGTAGCGCACTCATGACTTAATTTTCTTATTGATTTCTAGACCCTAGAAAGTTAGTTTGAGTATAGTGTCACCCCACATTGGACTTGGAATTGACCGGAGTTGACCAGTTGACCAAAGTCAACTATAAGTCAACCTCTGACCCAGTTTGTCTTAGTTTGCCCTAGTTAACTAGACATTATAGTATGTCTTTTCACCCTGATTAGCTATTGTATTATCTCATCTTTAGGACTGTGGCTTCACTCCGAGCCTTGATTCATATTGATAGTAGGATCCCAGGCAAGTACATCTACAAACTCATTTACTGTCTTTTAATGCTAGAACATGTATTAACCCTGTTAAAATACTGATCATTGAGGTAGCAAGTTAAATCTTCATATGTTGTATTACTTTCAGTACCTGCCATGCTTATACTGCTCCCAGTATCTCCCACATGTTTTTACTGTTCTCGTATCTCTCACATGTTATATATATATGGGTTGTGGGAAAACTGACAGTTGAGTACGTGATCATGACCCCCCTATAGTAGCGAGCGAGGTCGCATTTTATATGCATACCTTGTCGTAGGCCATTATCCCGTATTTCTGTACGGATGTACACCTATGCTTGTGCACTTGTACGTATGTACATTTTATTTACATTGTGCCTCAGCACTTTGTACATCTATTGACCGATCACGTACCTGCTACAGTTTTAAACATTATATATACATCTGTCTCTATGACATATGTATCCTTGCCATGATAGATTATGAGATATACCATGATTCCAGATATGCCATGTGTCACGCCCCGATCCCGCTAGGGTCATCCGTCTTGCTTGGATCCCTGCGGGATCGATCGTCCTCGCTAAGGCGTGATGCCGTGCAAGCCTAAGTTGCGCTTGCACAAGGCCATGTACCTGCACAAAAACAACTAGTCAAGCAAAACACACGCACGCACCCATTAGTCAAGCAAAACACACGCACGTACCCATTGCAGAAAACCAAATGTTGGACACAGAGATTTGAAATAAAAATACTCATTTTATTCATAGCTTGATAGGAATACAAGTACAAAGCTTTGCAACTCAGATTTGCCTTATAATTTGGCTACAAGATTCTCTTTGAAATACTCTTTTGAAATTAGCCACAATGCCCATACATGATATCCTTTATTACAAGCTGGAATTGAAAGACACCTTCAAAGGAAATGAAAACTGGAAACTTGCAATTGACTGAAAGTAAACTTCGAGGCGATCCACGAGCTCTACTGGGCTAGACGAGCTTCGGTGCCTCACTTGAAATCCCCCTGTCTCCTTTTGCTTACTGAAAAGGATGCCCACAACGTGGGTCAGTACACATCATGTACTGGCGAGCGGCTTTTGGCCGAACTCGCAAATCTCTGCACTAAATCAATATGTTGAGCTAACATTTACTAGTGATCTTTCTACTTGTCTAGGTTCTTTTTAACAATTCATAAGAACATGACAGATAGAATATATCATAGCAACTTACCCTCGCCGGCAGTCATCCCTGCACAAAACCACGTTAGCACAATTTGCATAATGAGTAATTCATGATTCATTCTTGCAGATATTGAAGTTGTCATTCGGGTCATGCAGGTGGACTATTCTACATGTTGGTCCATGGGTTTTCCCCATGATTAGCCGCTGTGACTCTTTGGTTCAGCTCGTCGCTAAGGACACAGATATTCGGCTACACTTTTAACATGGGTCCTTGCACCCAGTGTGCTCATAATCTCTCCTAGGCTGAGCGGTTCCAGGTGCCCCTAGATACCACCCGAGAGACAAATAATTCCTTGTATACAAGTTGTCCGAGACCAAATGCATGCTCTAGCCATTCTATCAGATGAGACACACTTGGACTTATGCACAGGTATACGATACGTTAGATTCGTGCCTTCAGGTTTATCTCAACATGTACAAGTTCGTCTGTACATGTCTACATTTCAAGCATACTGATGACAAGCAGATGATCATTCTTATCGAGCAGATAGAGTAGCAACACATATTCTTGCATTTGATTCAATTCAATTATCTTCTCTTATCTTTTGTGGATGTAGTATCGTTGATCATTGGGACAAGGCAACAGAGTAGACTAGAGATCATTTTTCTTAGGCGTACAGATCAATGTCTGTTCGGTTGAAGCAACTCACCGAGATGAATCTTAGTTGAGAGAAGGAGGGACTTCACGCGCCGTTCACGAATAATTCACGCGGCCTACAATGGCACCAACAGTTGATTAGCATACTTCGTCTCTTTCTCTCAAGATTCGGAATGAATGCGAAATGCGATGAAAGCGAACAATGAAAACCAATCATCGAAAACCAACAATGAAAACGCATTCATCAAAACCAAGCAGCGAAGAGAAAACATTCAGCAAAACTCTTGGATTCATTTCAATAGAAGCCAATCCATCAATTGGAAATGTTCATTGCATTTCATCCGTGATCAATCGATACCGGCAAAGGTTTCACCAAGTACTCAGTTCATGACTGAGTCAACAAGCCGTAGGTATTACATAGTGGACCGCAAGGAGCGGGGCACTACATAATAACCCACCGAGAAAAAGTTTTGTCCTCAAAACTTAAGAAACAAAACGCACCTCCACTGTTGTTGCATTCTGGGTCAAGCAACGTGGAGAGATTGAAGACGCGTCCATTAATCCGCTGTGGCTGGTTCTGCGGATTGTCTCGAAGGGGCGGTGGGCCTGGCAGCTGCCCACGCTCTTCATTGTCATCTCTATTCCGATTTCTCTTCGGACAATTTCTGATGGCGTGACCCTGTTGGCCACAACGAAAACAAGCGTGGTTTGCGGAACGACAGTCTTCCTTGGTGTGTCCATGCTTTCCACAGTGACTGCATACCAAACCTTTCGCAAAGCGACATTCTTCACTCGCATGTCCTCGTCGACCGCAGTAGGAACAGATTGTCTCATTTCGTGGTTCTCCATCGGTCTTTTTCTCTCCGTCATGATTTCTCTTGGCGGGCTGATTCCGACTGTTCGACGCTTTGTTGGACGCTTTCTTCTGCTCGAACTGTTCCACCTGAAGCGCCGCCTCAAAGGCTTGAGAATAGGACTCGCATTCTCGATTCAGCACACTTAACTGGATGTCGTAATTCAGACCTTCCACGAATCGATTTATGCGAGTCTGTTCCGTGGGGAGCCAAGCAGCGGCAAAATTTGCCAACTTAGCAAATTCAGATTCATAGTCCTCCACGGACATATCCCCCTGTTTTAGCGTGATGAAGTCATCCTCCATCTTCTTGCTCATGGCTCGAGGCAGATATTGATCCAGAAACGCCTTCTTGAACAAGGCCCACGAGATCTTTCCATTCCTAGCCGTTGCGAGCAGCGCCGGCTTTTTCGCCTTCCACCAGTCCTTCGCCCGCAGCCGTAGGAGCATAACGGCACAGACTACCTTTTTGCTACTTGGAACTCCTATGAACGCGAACAGAGTCTCTATTTTATCAATCCAGTCCATCACCTTGTCGGGTGACGTCCTGCCTTGAAATTCTGGAGGTTTCGCGTCCAAGAAGTCCTTTGGCCTAAAGACAGTGTGCCTTTGCGCCGGCTGGGGCTCATCACCCTCTACGGGCTCGATCTCGGGCGTTCCCGTTGGTTCCGTCGCTCCGGTGGCATCTCGATTTGTCGCAAGCGCCGTGACAAGCTGGGTCAGGGCATCCAACTGCTTTTGTTGGGCAGCCGCTCGGGCCTCATGTATCTGATTTCTTTCCTCATTGTCCTGTCTCTGTAACTCCAACATTGTCATGATGCGTTCTACCGCATCGGTCGAGCCAGATGGACGAGGAGGAGCCATTTCTCTACAAAATAGTGTAACTTCTGTCAGTCTCATAAAATATTATGGACTTATTATATGGGGCATTGGTTTTCATAACCCAAAATCCGGACACTTTTGAAAGCCGTCAAAGTACTTTATATACTTTTTTTTGAAAACGATATTTGCAAGAGGCCAAGGACGTAAAACTGTGCTCTGATACCACTTTGTCACGCCCCGATCCCGCTAGGGTCATCCGTCTTGCTTGGATCCCTGCGGGATCGATCGTCCTCGCTAAGGCGTGATGCCGTGCAAGCCTAAGTTGCGCTTGCACAAGGCCATGTACCTGCACAAAAACAACTAGTCAAGCAAAACACACGCACGCACCCATTAGTCAAGCAAAACACACGCACGCACCCATTGCAGAAAACCAAATGTTGGACACAGAGATTTGAAATGAAAATACTCATTTTATTCATAGCTTGATAGGAATACAAGTACAAAGCTTTGCAACTCAGATTTGCCTTATAATTTGGCTACAAGATTCTCTTTGAAATACTCTTTTGAAATTAGCCACAATGCCCATACATGATATCCTTTATTACAAGCTGGAATTGAAAGACACCTTCAAAGGAAATGAAAACTGGAAACTTGCAATTGACTGAAAGTAAACTTCGAGGCGATCCACGAGCTCTACTGGGCTAGACGAGCTTCGGTGCCTCACTTGAAATCCCCCTGTCTCCTTTTGCTTACTGAAAAGGATGCCCACAACGTGGGTCAGTACACATCATGTACTGGCGAGCGGCTTTTGGCCGAACTCGCAAATCTCTGCACTAAATCAATATGTTGAGCTAACATTTACTAGTGATCTTTCTACTTGTCTAGGTTCTTTTAACAATTCATAAGAACATGACAGATAGAATATATCATAGCAACTTACCCTCGCCGGCAGTCATCCCTGCACAAAACCACGTTAGCACAATTTGCATAATGAGTAATTCATGATTCATTCTTGCAGATATTGAAGTTGTCATTCGGGTCATGCAGGTGGACTATTCTACATGTTGGTCCATGGGTTTTCCCCATGATTAGCCGCTGTGACTCTTTGGTTCAGCTCGTCGCTAAGGACACAGATATTCGGCTACACTTTTAACATGGGTCCTTGCACCCAGTGTGCTCATAATCTCTCCTAGGCCGAGCGGTTCCAGGTGCCCCCAGATACCACCCGAGAGACAAATAATTCCTTGTATACAAGTTGTCCGAGACCAAATGCATGCTCTAGCCATTCTATCAGATGAGACACACTTGGACTTATGCACAGGTATACGATACGTTAGATTCGTGCCTTCAGGTTTATCTCAACATGTACAAGTTCGTCTGTACATGTCTATATTTCAAGCATACTGATGACAAGCAGATGATCATTCTTATCGAGCAGATAGAGTAGCAACACATATTCTTGCATTTGATTCAATTCAATTATCTTCTCTTATCTTTTGTGGATGTGGTATCGTTGATCATTGGGACAAGGCAACAGAGTAGACTAGAGATCATTTTTCTTAGGCGTACAGATCAATGTCTGTTCGGTTGAAGCAACTCACCGAGATGAATCTTAGTTGAGAGAAGGAGGGACTTCATGCGCCGTTCACGAATAATTCACGCGGCCTACAATGGCACCAACAGTTGATTAGCATACTTCGTCTCTTTCTCTCAAGATTCGGAATGAATGCGAAATGCGATGAAAGCGAACAATGAAAACCAATCATCGAAAACCAACAATGAAAACGCATTCATCAAAACCAAGCAGCGAAGAGAAAACATTCAGCAAAACTCTTGGATTCATTTCAATAGAAGCCAATCCATCAATTGGAAAGGTTCATTGCATTTCATCCGTGATCAATCGATACCGGCAAAGGTTTCACCAAGTACTCAGTTCATGACTGAGTCAACAAGCCGTAGGTATTACATAGTGGACCGCAAGGAGCGGGGCACTACATAATAACCCACCGAGAAAAAGTTTTGTCCTCAAAACTTAAGAAACAAAACGCACCTCCACTGTTGTTGCATTCTGGGTCAAGCAACGTGGAGAGATTGAAGACGCGTCCATTAATCCGCTGCGGCTGGTTCTGCGGATTGTCTCGAAGAGGCGGTGGGCCTGGCAGCTGCCCACGATCTTCATTGTCATCTCTATTCCGATTTCTCTTCGGACAATTTCTGATGGCGTGACCCTGTTGGCCACAACGAAAACAAGCGTGGTTTGCGGAACGACAGTCTTCCTTGGTGTGTCCATGCTTTCCACAGTGACTGCATACCAAACCTTTCGCAAAGCGACATTCTTCACTCGCATGTCCTCGTCGACCGCAGTAGGAACAGATTGTCTCATTTCGTGGTTCTCCATCGGTCTTTTTCTCTCCGTCATGATTTCTCTTGGCGGGCTGATTCCGACTGTTCGGCGCTTTGTTGGACGCTTTCTTCTGCTCGAACTGTTCCACCTGAAGCGCCGCCTCAAAGGCTTGAGAATAGGACTCGCATTCTTGATTCAGCACACTTAACTGGATGTCGTAATTCAGACCTTCCACGAATCGATTTATGCGAGTCTGTTCCGTGGGGAGCCAAGCAGCGGCAAAATTTGCCAACTTAGCAAATTCAGATTCATAGTCCTCCACGGACATATCCTCCTGTTTTAGCGTGATGAAGTCATCCTCCATCTTCTTGCTCATGGCTCGAGGCAGATATTGATCCAGAAACGCCTTCTTGAACAAGGCCCACGAGATCTTTCCATTCCTAGCCGTTGCGAGCAGCGCCGGCTTTTTCGCCTTCCACCAGTCCTTCGCCCGCAGCCGTAGGAGCATAACGGCACAGACTACCTTTTTGCTACTTGGAACTCCTATGAACGCGAACAGAGTCTCTATTTTATCAATCCAGTCCATCACCTTGTCGGGTGACGTCCTGCCTTGAAATTCTGGAGGTTTCGCGTCCAAGAAGTCCTTTGGCCTAAAGACAGTGTGCCTTTGCGCCGGCTGGGGCTCATCACCCTCTACGGGCTCGATCTCGGGCGTTCCCGTTGGTTCCGTCGCTCCGGTGGCATCTCGATTTGTCGCAAGCGCCGTGACAAGCTGGGTCAGGGCATCCAACTGCTTTTGTTGGGCAGCCGCTCGGGCCTCATGTATCTGATTTCTTTTCTCATTGTCCTGTCTCTGTAACTCCAACATTGTCATGATGTGTTCTACCGCATCGGTCGAGCCAGATGGACGAGGAGGAGCCATTTCTCTACAAAATAGTGTAACTTCTGTCAGTCTCATAAAATATTATGGACTTATTATATGGGGCATTGGTTTTCATAACCCAAAATCCGGACACTTTTGAAAGCCGTCAAAGTACTTTATATACTTTTTTTTGAAAACGATATTTGCAAGAGGCCAAGGACGTAAAACTGTGCTCTGATACCACTTTGTCACGCCCCGATCCCGCTAGGGTCATCCGTCTTGCTTGGATCCCTGCGGGATCGATCGTCCTCGCTAAGGCGTGATGCCGTGCAAGCCTAAGTTGCGCTTGCACAAGGCCATGTACCTGCACAAAAACAACTAGTCAAGCAAAACACACGCACGCACCCATTAGTCAAGCAAAACACACGCACGCACCCATTGCAGAAAACCAAATGTTGGACACAGAGATTTGAAATGAAAATACTCATTTTATTCATAGCTTGATAGGAATACAAGTACAAAGCTTTGCAACTCAGATTTGCCTTATAATTTGGCTACAAGATTCTCTTTGAAATACTCTTTTGAAATTAGCCACAATGCCCATACATGATATCCTTTATTACAAGCTGGAATTGAAAGACACCTTCAAAGGAAATGAAAACTGGAAACTTGCAATTGACTGAAAGTAAACTTCGAGGCGATCTACGAGCTCTACTGGGCTAGACGAGCTTCGGTGCCTCACTTGAAATCCCCCTGTCTCCTTTTGCTTACTGAAAAGGATGCCCACAACGTGGGTCAGTACACATCATGTACTGGCGAGCGGCTTTTGGCCGAACTCGCAAATCTCTGCACTAAATCAATATGTTGAGCTAACATTTACTAGTGATCTTTCTACTTGTCTAGGTTCTTTTTAACAATTCATAAGAACATGACAGATAGAATATATCATAGCAACTTACCCTCGCCGGCAGTCATCCCTGCACAAAACCACGTTAGCACAATTTGCATAATGAGTAATTCATGATTCATTCTTGCAGATATTGAAGTTGTCATTCGGGTCATGCAGGTGGACTATTCTACATGTTGGTCCATGGGTTTTCCCCATGATTAGCCGCTGTGACTCTTTGGTTCAGCTCGTCGCTAAGGACACAGATATTCGGCTACACTTTTAACATGGGTCCTTGCACCCAGTGTGCTCATAATCTCTCCTAGGCCGAGCGGTTCCAGGTGCCCCCAGATACCACCCGAGAGACAAATAATTCCTTGTATACAAGTTGTCCGAGACCAAATGCATGCTCTAGCCATTCTATCAGATGAGACACGCTTGGACTTATGCACATGTATACGATACGTTAGATTCGTGCCTTCAGGTTTATCTCAACATGTACAAGTTCGTCTGTACATGTCTACATTTCAAGCATACTGATGACAAGCAGATGATCATTCTTATCGAGCAGATAGAGTAGCAACACATATTCTTGCATTTGATTCAATTCAATTATCTTCTCTTATCTTTTGTGGATGTGGTATCGTTAATCATTGGGACAAGGCAACAGAGTAGACTAGAGATCATTTTTCTTAGGCGTACAGATCAATGTCTGTTCGGTTGAAGCAACTCACCGAGATGAATCTTAGTTGAAAGAAGGAGGGACTTCACGTGCCGTTCACGAACAATTCACGCGGCCTACAATGGCACCAACAGTTGATTAGCATACTTCGTCTCTTTCTCTCAAGATTCGGAATGAATGCGAAATGCGATGAAAGCGAACAATGAAAACCAATCATCGAAAACCAACAATGAAACGCATTCATCAAAACCAAGCAGCGAAGAGAAAACATTCAGCAAAACTCTTGGATTCATTTCAATAGAAGCCAATCCATCAATTGGAAAGGTTCATTGCATTTCATCCGTGATCAATCGATACCGGTAAAGGTTTCACCAAGTACTCAGTTCATGACTGAGTCAACAAGCCGTAGGTATTACATAGTGGACCGCAAGGAGCGGGGCACTACACCATGTTCCCTATGTTACTATGTTACTATGATCCCAGTTGTACCATGAGGCCATATTTCCAGTATTTCCTGTTTTATAGATTTATCACACCATGTTTCTTGTTGTACATCTCTTTCATTATATGTTCAGTATTTTAGTTGTAGAGGTTGTACTTGCTCCCGTCCTGACAGGATAACGTTGTAGGTATACTTTTCGAGGAGGAAATGCTATGTGTTACATATTATGACACTGATTTTGAGGACCTGGTCTTTGCTCCAGTAGAGGCCCCAGCGAAAAACCTTGCTAGTTATCTTTTTTTTTTGAGACTTAGACTCTGTCTGTACTTGTATTTGGATACTGGACTTTGTCTCCAGTTAGATACTTATAAAGTGTATTATCAAGTATGTGCTTATCTTACCTTCGCTTATAGATGCTGTGTTGTAATGAACCTTAAATGTGATTTTAGAACTGTTAGCTGCTTAGATCCTTTATTGTTTATTCTAGAACAGCTTACTGCGCTTTAACCAAGCGTAGGCTGGACATGGCTCGGCCCGGCCCAATAATTTGGGTATCGGGTCGTGACATGTTTTTAGTGGTGGCCCATGCAGGTCTCGACTTAAGTTGTTTGGTTACGTTATTGTACCAAG